>JAIRCJ010001049.1:3292204-4492204 GCA_020883675.1 Bruguiera gymnorhiza | reverse complement strand
TTGGAAGTCAAAGTACCACTTTCTAAGAGGTAGGATTAGAGATAGTAACCAAAAAGTTTTTAAGTTTGAGATTGTGGAACTATTATCAGGCTCCTCGATCACATATGTCAGATAGAAAGAGTTTTGTGTGAATATGTGCGCGTGTGAACAATATCCTTCGTATTGGAGGACTGTTGAGGGAACCATCGGCATTGTCCACATGAATCCTCTGGGGAAAAAGAGTAGTAGTTAGAGTTTAGCTGCAAATGAAAGAGATATAAATTACAAATTTTTTTGAAAGGAAAGAAACAATGAAAGTTCAATTAATCTGTTGTTCTAGCGAATATAATGTTGGCACATCAATATGAGGAGTCAACGTTTCCCCTAGCAGACGAGAAATATTGATTGGCGAGCATCCACAGACAAGCGGGAAGTGCCAGCAAGGAAGACCAGAGGAAGAGTCTATTGTTAACAACAAAAGGATTTTGTTAAGGGCGCTAGTACCTAGCCGGACGCCATGTACAAGAGGGGAGCCAGACCCCCTGGCTCGCTTTATTTTAGGCAGGTCTCCCACCCTTTTTTATTTCACAAGAAAGGAGCGAGCCTATGGTTGGTGGCCCATGACCACCAACTTTTATTGTTTTTGTAATTATTCCTTTGCCATCCGCTTCCCTGCGTGTCTGTCATTTTCCTCTCTCTCTCTTAGGCTGGACATGACTGAACATGATTGTAGCTTGAACTGAAATTGAATCACGTCAAAATTGAAATTGAAACCGAATCATAAAGGAGGGCGGTACATCTAGCCGTTACCAATATTAGAATGGTAACCGTAATTAGGATCTTAAAAAAATTCGAATTAAGTAGGAACAAGATCATTTGCCTTCTTATTTTTTTTCCAAAAAAGAGAGAAAAAAAAAAAGATGGGTCAATTCGAAACTAGACTCAGAACTAGTCAGGAACCAAAACCCAAGCCGCACGGTAGAAGTTTCGTGCATTGGTATGCCGTTTAGTCGTAAGTTAGTTTGGCCTCAATTTGATAATATCAGTGCCTTAGCAGTCTTGTATATTCAAATTGTGCTATAGCCGTCTAAGATATTTAAAAAAATTGTATCGAGGCTAGATAAAATTGAACTTATGGCCGTCCTCTTCTTAGTTAACCAAGCAGAGATTGGCGAAACAGTAAGAAAACAAAATAAAATGTCAGCGCGCGAGACAATTGAACACCTTGTAATTTCTTCCTTGATTAACTCACCAACTTCAAGCTCCCTTTAGAGCGCTGACGAGATGCATGAAGCATGAGTACTTTTTCCAAATAGAGAACGTCACCATAAATTTAAGTACCAATAATAAAAAAAAAATCATTAACTTTACATAAGTATTCAATTCCAATACAAATTTGCACTGTCTCGTAGACCAGAGCCCGGCCACATGACATTGTCATTCATCCGCATCTACATTCACCAGTAGCTCTTGAAGGATTCCATTTAAGAGGTTTTTTAGTTGCCTGCTGGCAAGTGTATACGTTAAACCACTCCAACTTTCAACTCTGTTTCAATTTTATCATTTTATCACTTATTTCTCTGAATTACCATTAATTTGATAATGTCATAAATGTAACCTATCTATATAATACTCTTGACAATGATGGATTAACTTTCGATTGAGAAAATTCTTATAAATTTTGAAGATATAGCCGTTTAGTATTCAGAAGAAATTTCAATAATTTTGCTTACTTCTTGTCTTTTTTTTTTTTTTATTCCCATTTGTAACTGTATCAACAGTAGACTTAAATTTTATGTCATTCAGATAAACTACACATTATATCCTGACGCTAAGTTTAGCAGCAATTTAGATCAAACTTAAACAACGTGGCTAAGATTGATGCAAAATTAAAAATTGTGTATTTAATTGAGAAAAATTAAAATTCGCATACTATAATTGAACAAGTGTGCAAAGTTTGTGAGATTTTTTTTTTAATTCATCCTAAAATTCACTTCAGAATTAAAGGAACATATAAACTTAAATTGTCACTAACCCATTTACAATTTAGGAGGTTGCTTTTCTAGTGGACAACAGAATGTGATGATTCTTTCATATCCGTGAATTTCTTTTACTATTATTTTCGAGGTCACTATGTTAGATAAGAGAATTGGATTGGTCGGTTTGGGTCACTAAATTACCAATCGAACCGTCTCGTCATTCCAATTTTTGAAACTATATATGTTATAGACTAGCAACATATATATTCAGGTATATGGCCAAAATAAAAAAGAAACGAGCCTGCTTCTCGTTAATGGAATTGTAGTAGTTTTGTAACCAAAAAAAAAAAAACTGGGGGGGGGGGGGAGAATCGCACTGCACAGAGTGTAAACAGCCACAGACTCAGGCTGCAATGAAATATATGTCAGTATTGAGACAATTTAATTAAAATGCAAATCAATCGCTGTGCTTTGCACGCAAAACCGACACGAGGCAAAATTAAGTGAAATGAAAGGGACATCAAAGAGATTATTTGCCAGTTACAGTGAGAGCCGCTCACTTACCTAATAAATAATGCAGTTGTTTCTGCTCTTGAAGAGCCGTACTTAATTCCATGCAATTAAAACAGGCCTAGCGTCACTGGCTGACTGCAGAACTGCTCTCTTAGAAACGGACACCAAGGAAGGAAGACTATAGGTCTCATCATATTTACATATCTAGGAACTTGCCACTTTATTAAAGGCCTCTGGCCCATAGGTAAGAGAGCAGGTAGCGGTACATAGTGTTTTGGATTCAGATTCACAGGTGAGGAAGGTGAGAATTTCAAGAGTGGTGTTACGACATCTCTCTTCCCATGAAAATGGCCCAGTTGAGCAATTTAATGCTACATTTTCAAATTTCCGTGAACGCAATGCCTGCTTCCAGATCCTTGTGGTGTGAGCTACGAAGGGGCTACTTATACTGATTTTTTGGACTTTGGGTTTCTAAAAATGTCTCTATTTCTTTACATTATAAAGCATGTCATTGCAGGGAATCAAACAAACTGCTCAAAATGAGGAATGCTATTCTTCCAACGGTAGCCTCACAACTTTATTACTTCGGTAATGGTCTTTTATGCCGTTCCTTTTTCTTTTTGCTTGTTCTTATCGTGGCTATGGTTCTCTTTTATGTAGTAGAGATTTTTCTTTTTTTATTTTATTTTAAAATTGGCTTGGGCTTGGAGAGTATGTGAGCAAGATATTACCGCAATAATAGGCCGCATCAGATACTGACTTCTTTATGGAGCCTGTCTGTCCAAGCTTTGAGTCTCGATATGGATTAAAGTGTCAATAGCCTTATGTTGCCAAAAGAAAAATAAACTGAAAAACCAAAACGAAAGGGTTTGTTTTGTATAGAAGAAGAGATAATGGTGGCGCTTGATCGAACCATTTGTTTCAGGGAATAATGAAGTTCGGATGCCGGATTTTGGGGCTCCAAACACAATGTCAGTCAACGGCACACCGTAAGCTTCTTACTTTTCCTTTGTTGTTTTCCTTTTCTCAACGAGGGCAATAGTGCGAATTGCTGAATAAACATGAAAATCTCATCATGTCTATTCACAGCTATTTTTGGTTCAAGAGCGCTACAGATAGAATAAGACAAGTACCACTCAACCTCGTTCTTAATACTAATCCCGAAATATATTGTAGGTTTGGACTTTTGCCCAGGCACAACTAATATTGTATTTGAAGTCAAAATGACCCTCTCGCGTACATTCAAGAGAAATGGACAATACCTGACATAGAAATTTTGTTTTCTCGCTGTCAGCACTGAATTGAAGTCCAACTTTAGGTCCCATGGGATGGGAATTTAATAGCAAAATATGGGATTCAAAGGGTATCTTTCACTGAGTGTGGAGAAGAATTCATAGATCAGCTCCCATATTTGTCAAAACCCAAAAAAAAAAAAGAAAAATGCTTATCGGTCCACCTTCTGTTGAACTTGCCTCGTGACTCAATTTTGACAGAAATTTCCATTGTTCTAGATTTTGCTGGGAAACCAATTTTCTGGATGGTGGCAATCAGCTAATGCATGAAGGTTTTACACTTCCTTGGGAATCCTTCAACAACATTCGAGCAGGTTCGCTGAAATTTTTACAATCTATACTAACTATTGTTTCAATCTGGCCTATGTTAGATTTTGTTCTGCTCGATACTGGCCAACAATCTTATGCTTGTTTGCTTTTGTTTGTGGCAGGATATCAGTATACACCCTCCAGCTCCTACAACACCTCACAGCAGCCCATGATACCATTCAATAAGGTTTCTGTATTAGGGACTGAGATGGTACGATATTCCTACATAGAAGACCATGAGAAACAACTTTGACAAAATAAAGACAATATTTTGAGTATACACACTTTTCCATACTTGTGAAATCAGATTGGATCATCATACGGTACAATCATCAGATGGAACGATTGATTCGCATTCGAACGTGCGAACATGTGTAAACTAAATTAGTTTACTTTTTAATTGCATCTTTTTTGCAGGACCAAACCATGCAAACCAGGAAACGTTCGATTGAGTCTACTTCTAATCTATTTGCGGAAAGAGACATACCAGTGGCAGTTTTGACAGAATTGAAGAAAAGCAAGCGACAGAAGGCCACTCCCACTGCCAACCAGTGGCAGAATAAAGTATTGCAACAAGAATCAGTCAATATCCAAGCGCATAAGGTAGTTTCTGTTTCTCAAGGAGTGTGTATGAACTTTAGTCTATTGACTAATATTGACAATTCTTCTTGCTAACCAAGACAAGAAACGAAGTAAAGAATTACTATTCATTCGTAGGACAAAAAATAGGAAAAGGAAAAAGCCAACCATGCTTAGGTATTTAAGATCCTAATGCATTTTTAATCATAAGAACGGGGATGCCTTAGATATAAGCTATGGAAGAATATTAGAAGAAAAGATTGAAAATAAAGAGTTTCTAGTACGGTAATATTCTGAAATTTGGAGAGAGTGTCGCCGTTCACCGTACGTGGCCAGTTCTGAATTTTTATTTATTTATTTATTTTTATTTTTATTTACCTTTTAGCTACATGTGCCGGTAAAGAGAAGCCAAAAGCTGAGTGACAAGATCACAGCTCTTCAAAAGTTAGTTTCTCCATATGGCAAGGTTTGTATAACACCTTGGTCATAGTGCACTCCGTGCTATGTTTCTATACTTTTACCAGCTTTGGATTTTTTTTTTTCGCCTTTTCTGAAATGGAACAATTTTAAATTTATTGTAGACAGACACTGCCTCTGTTCTCCAAGAGGCTTCTCTTTATATCAAGCTCCTTCAAGAGCAAATTCAGGTACCCCATTGTGACTTTGTCTAATTAATCAGGAACATAAATGCAAAATGCAAAGAACAGTGAATAATAATCTCTTGGAATTTTTAGTTACTACTTTTAAAGCAGTGCGCGTACCAACACACACCATCATTTAGATCACTTTTCTTTCTTGTCTCGTTGAACTTTTACGTAGGAGCTGTTTCAGATGCTGAATAGCTCAAACAATAGCGTGAGTCCTCTCCACTGCTCACAGGTAAAATTTTCGGCCTAGCCCTTCTGCTCAACAATGAGACCCGTTTCTAATGAATTATAAATGGGATTTGTCATAGGGACACGATGGGAACCTGCTAAATCTACGAAATAGAGGGCTATGCTTGGTTCCCATATCAGTAATGCAAAAGGCAGCTTTGGGAAGATTGTGAGTGCTTCTAAAAGGAAGAGTTGCTATGCCGTCCAAATATGGCTTGTTTGGCCTTCCCAGGGTGTAGCATTAGATTTAAAGGGTTTACTTTGAGGAAATAAAACTTTTGTTTTTTTTAGCGGAAATCAAGAGGGCGTTGACGCCCTATTTTGTCCGGCTCCATTAATTGTTATTTGCTTTGTCGCTTAAGGATTCCACTCGTGACTCGACCAATGTTGCTATGGTGGCGTTGCTCCCTTATATGATTCCCAGCTTTTGATGGTTGTTTTATAGACCAAGTTAGATTGTAGGCAAAGGGCTCTCGCTCAACCAAAGATTGCTAGGCCAATTGAATCAAATCACTGGAGAAACACCTCTCATGCTTCCTTTTTTTGGTGCATTAGGCCGTAAATTACATAAAATGGGAGTAACTTCCATGCTTTCATTTTTGAACACTCCAATTCCCTTGAATTAGTTTCCCTAAAAAAGGCCCTCGAAACATATGGATTATAAAGGAGGAGAAGGCTGCGCGACTGTCAACAGCACATGACGTGGGCTCTCTGTGATGGGTTTAAAGCTAGATGGGCCGGATCAAGACGGTCCTGCGCTCACAAATTCAACGATGTTTGGGTGATGGGCCATAAGCTATAATCCTATGAGGCTCTCTCGGGAGCTGCTACCATTTACGGAAGATGAACCTAATAAATAAACATGTAATAAATTTTGACTCATGGCCAAACCAACAAGCTACGCTCTGCCAAGTTGATAACCCTCGAACTTATTATATATATATATATATAGAAACAGAGAATGGGCCAATGATGTGCCTAAAATAGGATAGGATGAGATTGCGGAATCAAATCCCCCACCCATCTCTAAAGGTAATATTTCCTAGAAATTTACAGTTTTTGTCTGAATAGATGCTAGATTCACGCTCGTCCCTCTTTTTGTACCAACTATTAACGTACTAATCATACTGATGTATTACCTACCCTATGATATGAAGAAGAAAAAGGAAACACTATCATTCTTTTCCCAATGTCTAAATTTTAACAAATACAACACAATTTTACAAATGGGATCTACTATAATCTTTTAATGGACTGAAATATCCGAACACTTCGCTCCCACCAAAGCAAGGGAATCTCTCATCACCAATGAGTGTGCCCCGTCAATTATCTACCCGGTCCGTTCAACCCCAAAACTGGCTCAATTCTTTTCTCTTCCTAAGCCCATTTTGCACTATGGGCGTTGAGTTCTCAAATCGTGGTCGAGCCCATCACGTTCTCTTCCAACGACGTCGCATAGGGCGCCCTAAGCCAAGCCTCGTTCCGTTACGCATAACCCAATCACCGCCTATCTTTCCACTACGAGACACGTGGCACGGCAACAACGGATTAAACGACTTTCGGTGGCGACTTTTCGATGACCTTACCGTGTGGGTAGCCAAGAGGCAAGCCACGGACCCACACATGCCAAACGTGAAAGGGAGGAGAAGGGCTTTTTGGTCCAACAACTGAAACATTTAGGCTAATCTCTATCGCCAACCAATCCCGTCCCCTCTCTCTCTTTCTCTCTCTCATTCTGTCTCTCTCACAAAATTTTCTCTCTCTTAGCCCTAGATTTTCTCTCATTTTCCTCGGTTATTTTCCTGGGAAATAATGGTAAGCGAGTCGAGGATGATCACTCTCTACTCTCTTCGCTCCTTTTCACGTTTCATAATCTAAATTTTTAACCTCTTTTTTTGTTTTTTTTATTCTAATGATTTACTTGCAGTAACATTTGCTATTGTATGTTACTTACTGTTGACGGTTTTCGATTGTCGACGCGGAAAAAATATAATCTGTGCAGTTTAGATGTTTGATCTGTGGAACTCAATCGGTGAATTTCTGGGAAATTCTTTGGGAATTTTGATTAGGTTTTCTTATCGATACTTTACTTATATTTTGAGTGATTAATTCATAAGTTTAATTTCTCAGATATAAAATTGTGCTTATGCGTAGTTTTGTGGTGTTATTTTGGGTGTTTCCTTTTTGGGTTTGATGTTACGGCTCTTGTTCTTCCGCGAGAGTCGGTCAATATCTAATTTATGGTTTTGTTGTGCTTTTTTTTTTTTTTGTTTTTTCCTGCATTCTCAAGTTACAGAATTTGGATTCAATGTCAATTTTGGTTGGGGTGGATGGTCGTAGCAATGGCATTGGGCTACATGGTTAAAAATTGGGATGGGGTTGGAAAGTTGTTTTTGAAACTTTGTTGCTATAGACTTGATAACATTACAAGAGGCAAATTTATGATTAAGTGGGAATGAATATATATTGGTAAAAGTGTACTGACTGATAGGGTGAGTGGGAAAGAGACCCATTTATGCATTGCGAACCAGTTATTGGCCAATTGATTGGTATCTACTGCTCATTTGGAGTATCTGTGATTGGAGATAGGTGGGTTATATACATATAGGATTTTTAATTAGTGGGAAAAGAGTTTTTTCTCATAGAATTTAGTTTGAGGTCAAGACTTTCATGTTGGTTTAAGTTTAATGTTGGATAATAGGTCTCATTTTCTTGGTTTTCATTGTGATAACGCTTTCAAGATCTATCCCAGAAACCTCGAAATTCAAAATAGTCTGATTATGATTTCTTGGTGGATATAAGTATTGATAGTGTATGCTACCTAATGTGTTGAAAAGAAAATGTTCAATTAAGGTCAAAAAACAATGGGACAGCTTCTAAATGAAATATCATAGTTAACTCTTATTGTTGAGCTTTTCATGACATTTTTGGCTTCTTGGAGTTGATTTTATTTATTTTGGCAGGCAAATGCTGCATCTGGGATGGCTGTGCACGATGAGTGCAAGCTGAAGTTTTTGGAATTGAAGGCTAAAAGGACCTACCGCTTCATTGTTTTCAAGATCGAAGAGAATCTAAAACAGGTGATTGTGGAGAAGCTTGGTAAACCAACTGACAGTTATGAGGATTTCACAGCCAACCTTCCAGCTAATGAATGCCGATATGCCATCTATGACTTTGACTATGTGACAGATGAAAACTGCCAGAAGAGCAGGATTGTTTTCATTGCATGGTAATCTCATTTGCTCATTTATTTTATTGAGAGTGGCCCTATTTACAGGTGCATGATTATTAGTTAATTTGTTCATCACACTCTTGTTGCAACCCGTCAATTTTGATTTTCTGTTTAATTATTTCTGTATGTCAATACGTGAAGGTCGCCTGATACATCCAAAGTGAGAAGCAAGATGATCTATGCAAGTTCAAAGGACAGGTTCAAGAGAGAGTTAGATGGTATTCAGCTAGAATTGCAGGCCACCGATCCGACAGAGATGGGTCTTGATGTTATTAGAAGCCGTTCCAATTGAACATATAGATTGCTCACCCTGCGTTGGGAGAGTCCTCATTATCTGGTTCACTAAGTGTAATGTTTATATATTCTGAACTTAGAATTGGCTTTGTTTAAGTGGTGTCTTTCCGTACTACATTTGTGGATTCACGGAGGGCAAGTAGAGGCCCTTCCATTGTGAATTTACATACAGCTATATGATGGTTTGTGGTGGTATTGTTCTCGGCTTGATGAATCAATTAAAAATTAAGATACACGGTTACCAAGTCCGTTTCTTAAAACAATGTAGTCGTTCAGAACCCACAAAATCAATGGCTTCTGAGTCGTGTGAATCTGAGCAAAAGTCATTTATTTTGATTTTGTTTTCTTTTTTGGGTCGCAACAACTTCATTTCATTGATTTCAAGTATGCCAGGTAAGGACAACGAGTTGAAAACTCGCAAGAGAGTAGAAATGAACTCTTGCTATTAGACAAACACATTCGAGAAGCCATTTCTTTTTTCTTTCTCTTTTTCTATTTTTTGGTTGAAATTGTCGGGTCTAAGAGAAGCCGTTTCTCTGAATGCTTTTATATTGTTAGCAGATGTTCGGCGCTCCTGTGCTAAGACTAAAGACTTAACAGCTCAGCAAGAGTGTTGCTGCTGTATGAGGAATATTCATCGTTGGCAACACAAAGTATAGTAATTTAACCTCTCTCTCTCTCTCTCTCTCTCTTTTTTCTTTAACCTATGAATAAATAGTATAAGTAAGAATGAAAAATTAAAAATAAATAAATAATATATATATATATATATATATATATATTAATTCAATCAACGGTGTAGTTTTCTCTCCACCCACCAAGACATTGGAGGCTTTTTCCTTCGGTAATAGAAAAAATAATTCAATTTTAGGTTTGTTTAATCAAGATAATCACTTGTTTTTTCTTTTTGTGGGAATTGAATTCATAAAAACACATTATCTTTTGGAAACAAAAGAACTCATTTAGTGCCCTCTTTGTGATCTGACCTTACTGCCTCGCTCTTGTGGCAATCATAAACTCCTCAGTTGACATAACAAGGTGGTCAACCACAATTTCGTGTACTTTACGATATTAACCTCCTCAGTTGACATTACCAGGTGGTCAACCACAATTTCGTGTACTTTATGATATTATCTTATTATCTTATATTAACCTCTTCATTCTTTGCCGTCGTTCTTCTGCTCTGTCTGACAGGAAACCAAAAAAAAAAAAAATTTCTTTTCTTATCGGCAAAAATATTCCGGTCTAGGCACAAGAAAACTTTTGTTTACTTTGATCTATGCGTGGTCTGTACGTGAAACAATCCCTGTCTAAAGATGGCACTTCTTCGCCATCTTCAGACAAAGATGGGCAGAGATGGAACGCGCCTTGTTAGATCCTTGAGCACGGTAACGAGAAACGCTACCAAAATTCCGATCTTGGCCTCAGACAATGTCGAAAATCACCTCAACTACCATTCTCTACTCTCCTCTTGCAAGGCCCTGAACATTCTTTTCCAAATTCACGCCCACTTGGTCGTCTCGGGCCATCAAAATGACCATCCAACAAATACCCATCTCGTAAAATGCTACCTTTCGTTCGAAAATTGCGACTTTGCTAGCTTAGTCTTCCATTCTCTGCCGAACCCAAGTGTTCGGCTGTACAATTCTATGATAAGAGCCTATTCGAGGACCGGAATTCATGAAGAAGCTATAAAATTGTCCCACTGCATGTTAAACAAAGGATTGGAACCAGACAAATATACTTTCACATTCGTTTTGAAAGCTTGCACTGGTGCATTAGATATTGAAGAAGGTGTTTTGATTCATCGTGATATAGTTTTGAGAGGGCTAGAGGGGGACACTTTTATTGGGACTGCTCTTGTGGACATGTACTGTAAAATGGGCGATTTAGAGTTGGCAAGAGAGACATTTGATAAAATGCCTAACAAAGACCTTGTTGCTTGGAATGCAATGATTCAGGGTTTATCACAGAGTGATAATCCTGATGAGGCATTGAGTTTCACTAAAGAAATGCAATGGGGTGGCATGCAGCCTAATTTAGTTACCATTTTGAACTTAGTTCCAGCTGTATCAAAATTGGATGATATTGATACTTGTAAGTCTATCCATGGTTATGTAATTAGGAAAGGTTTTGATGCAACTGTTTCCAATGGGTTGATTGATATGTATGCTAAATGTGGGAACTTAGATGTGGCTTGTCAGGTTTTTGAGCGCATGCAAGAAAGGGATGGTAATTCCTGGGGAACAATGATGGCAGGGTATGCAAATAATGGATGTTTCCTCGAGATACTGGATATGTTTGATTACATGAAGAGGGAGAAAATACAATTAAACAAGGTGTCAGTTGTAAATGCTCTCATTGCTGCTGCAGAACTGAGAGATTTGTCAAGAGGAAAAGAGATTCATAACTGTGCTAGACAACAAGGAATTGACTTGGATGTCTCTGTCGCAACTTGTATAATTACCATGTATGCAAAATGTGGAGATCTAGAAAAAGCTAAACAGTTGTTTCAGGGCCTTAAGGAGTGGGACTTGGTTGCTTGGTCAGCAGTTATAGCTGCTTTTGCTCAATCAGGGTATCCTGAAGAAGCACTGTTGGAATTTCGTGATATGCAGAATAAATGGCTGAGAGCAAATAAAGTTACTCTTGTGAGTGTAATCTCTGCTTGTGCTGAATTGTCATGGGTGAGATTGGCTAAAAGTGTGCACGGCTATGCTGTCAAAGCCAATACTGATTCAGATATTTTGGTTGCAACTGCCTTGGTGTCCATGTATGCTAAAAGCAGATTCTTTACTTCGGCACTGATCATTTTCAATAGAATGACATGTAAAGATATTGTAACTTGGAATGCTTTAATAAATGCTTATGCTCAGATTGGTGCTGCTTATTCTGCAATAATGACATTCCTTAAGCTACAAGTATCTGATATACAGCCAGATTCAGGGACCATGGTGGGTCTGCTTCCAGCTTGTGCCCTTTTAAATGACCTAGAGCAAGGGTCCTGCATCCATGGGCAAATTATAAAGTGGGGTTTTGAGTCAGACGCTCATGTAAAGAATGCTCTCATTGACATGTATGCCAAGTGTGGACGTCTTTCCTTGGCTGAATTCTTATTTAATGGTTTTGATTTTCCAAAGGATGTGGTATCTTGGAATGTAATGATTTCTGGATACATTTACAGTGGACAGGCCAAAGAAGCTATTTCTGCTTTTCAGCAGATGAGATTAGCAGATTTTCGACCTAACCTGGTCACAATTTTGAGTGTCCTTCCTGCCGCAGCATTTCTGTCAGCCTTGCAGGAAGGCATGACTCTCCATGCCTGTACCATTCGAATGGGTTTTCAATCAAACACGCTTGTTGGGAACAGCCTTGTTGATATGTATGCTAAATCTGGGCAGCTTATTTGCTCGGAGAAGATATTTTATGAGATAATAAATAAGGACACTGTCTCATGGAACGTGATGCTTGCAGGGTATGCAATTCATGGGCAAGGGAACCATGCTGTTGATCTGTTCTGGCTTATGCAAGAGAGTGATGTAAAGGCTGATGCTTTGTCATTCATCCATGTGTTGTCTGCTTGTAGGCATACAGGTTTAATAGATGAGGGGAGGAGAGTTTTTGATTTCATGTGCAAAAAGCATCAGCTTGAACCAGATTTGGATCACTACGCTTGTAGGGTGGATCTCTTAGGTCGTTCTGGATTGTTCCATGAGATTTTGAGTTTAATCCAGGAAATGCCAATGGAGCCTGATGCTGGAGTTTGGGGAGCCTTATTGGGTGCGTGTACTATGCACTCCAACGTGCAGTTGGCAGAATTTGCCTTAGACAATCTCGTTAAGCTGGAGCCCAAAAACCCAACCCACTATGCTGTCTTATCAAGTATATACGCGAACTCTGAAAGGTGGGGAGATGCAGGCAGTACAAGATCAAGGATGATCAAGACAGGTCTCCGTAAAAGTCCAGGTTGTAGTTGGGTCTACGGGGGAAGGGAAAAATAAGTTGGCCTATAACTTGAGCGGGTTACTGAGGCCATCCACTGGCAGAGAGCACTTGCACAAGCTGGAAATCAGTTATCAGAAGATGGACAGAGAGCCATGCTTTATCAATATCAGCATGGTTGATGGGTTTCAAAACGTGGAGGACGGGGACAGATAGCTGCCTAACTATAAGCACTGCTATAGTGCTATTGTTAAGCATAAAATTTTGCTGATCTTTGCCTAATTCCCCAGTCGGCATCTTTAGTGATTTTTGTCTGTAAAGATTGCAGTGCCAACACAAAGTCCATTGCAAATTGGAAATGTGTGTTCTGGAATTCTTCATTCTGGAATGCTGATGCTCATGCAATGCCTTCCAGTTCCAGGGGCATCTGGTTAGCCTTGTGGTAAAAGACTAGAGACTTAACAGCTCAGCAAGAGTGTTGCTGCTGTATGAGGAATATTCATCGTTGGCAACACAAAGTATAGTAATTTGACCTCTCTCTCTCTCTCTCTCTCTCTCTCTCTCTCTCTTTTCTTTAACCTATGAATAAATAGTATAAGGAAGAATAAAAAATTAAAAATTAAAAATAAATAAATATATATATATATATATATATATATATTAATTCAATCAATGGTGTAGTTTTCTCTCCACCCACCAAGACATTGGAGGCTTTTTCCTTCGGTAATAGAAAAAATAATTCAATTTTAGGTTTGTTTTATCAAGATAATCACTTGTTTTTTCTTTTTGTGGGAATTGAATTCATAAAAATACATTATCTTTTGGAAACAAAAGAACTCATTTAGTGCCCTCTTTGTGATCTGACCTTACTGCCTCGCTCTTGTGGCAATCATAAACTCCTCAGTTGACATTACAAGGTGGTCAACCACAATTTCGTGTACTTTACGATATTAATCTCCTCAGTTGACATTACCAGGTGGTCAACCACAATTTCGTGTACTTTATGATATTATCTTATAATTGACCCTCTTAAAAAACTGTTAAGATGGTAGATATGGTACAATCGTTAAAGGTTGTTATCCAAATTTTTTAGTTATATCTCCAAACTCCGGATGTAAAATGTGCCCCTTCAGGCTCTCGTGTTTTTTCCTTCTCCCTTTTTGTTCTGTGGGAATATCACACAGTCTATTACTGAAAATTTGGGTAGCTCTAATTTTAGGAGTGAAATGGAGTATTGATTGGTCTCTGAAGCCTTACTTTTTTTTTTCTTTTTTTTTTGGTCTGCATCTCTTTCCATATCTCAACTTTTGTATCCTTCTCATCTCACTTTTACAAGACATTTGTATAAATTGATTTCAATTATAGTGTACGACTTGGCAGACTGTTTAGATGCCATTCACGGATATCTTATCACGATTGGAAAAGCTCGTCTGTATCTACATCTGTTTTGTTTTTTTTTTTTTTCTTCCTCTTATTCTAAATTGGACGCTGGGACAGAGTATAATTTTTGAAAAGTAAATACTGGTTGCCAAGTTAGTCTACCTAATAAATAAAATATATATAAAAAAAAAAGCTTGCCCAATTAGTAAGTGGTGACGTTATAAGAAAATTGAAAAGTCAACGAGTGTGATCAAATCGCTCACAAATGAGCGAAATTGCTTCATATAGGTAGAACTAATCTATGTTGTTCCGTAACCGAACCAACTGTGTTCAAAACTTTAAGGGAAATAAGGAAAAGATTAGTTAATACATACAAAGATCATTAGCTAGGTCAACATCTTCGTTTGCAGGCAGCAACCGATGAGCAGAAATCGGAAACTGCAGGAAGATGCTTGCCTTCTGCTTTGGCATCCTTCCTCACCCAAAAACATTTATCCTGCTATTGGAACTAGCCATTAGTCATTGCTACGGCAGCAAGTGTATAGGTTGAATTTGCAGCTGCGCAGCCAGCACCTGTGGTATTTGTGCGCAAGTCACAAGTGACAAATTGTGAAGTAGCATGAACCTAAAACATAAAACATAACACACCCTCAATAAGATAGACAAGTTTATCTGTTTATGTGCTGTTCTAATTAATTCTGCAACATAAAAGGGATAACTAAAAGCTTAAAAATTTCTATTTTGGGTCAAAGTATGCTTGAACCCATAGCAGTGGACTGTCCATCCTTTTAACTTGACGTAACCTAAATGGAATAGAATGGACAAACCTGCTAAGAAGAAAGTATTTTAGACCGCCAAGATAAAGCCTCTGAGAACTCCATTTCTGTTTTCATTATTGAGATGTAGTATTGTAAGGTCTGGGTCTGCTCATTTATGGTGTTATTAGCCATTGTATCTTCTGCTAATTTGACAGCAGCCATTTGAGATAGTTGAAAACTCTCTCCCGTACGTTGTAACTTTTTTGCAGTTTCTTCGCTGCCAAGGATCACAAGGGAAACCAAGAGGGACCTAAGCTCACGCTTTGCTCCAGCTGTTAGTGACATGCCCTTCAAATGTTCTACCAGAGCTATCTCCTCTCCCGGGCTGCCATGTCAAGAGATTATTTAATATATGAAGGAAAGCCTGATAAAAGATGCAAAAAAAGAAAAGAAAATAAAAGAAGCTCGGAAACATGATTTAAGCTAATACCTTCCAGGACGAATTTTCCCTCTACTCCTCTGACGTCTGACATCTCTTCCTTTGCTAGTGACGCTTGGGCTCACAGAAGCAGCAGAGCCTGCTCTTGTCCTGATCATGAGACAAGCAACCATTTGAAGGCTGAAACAACTCACACTGACACCGGTGAAATTTTGACACAAAACAAACGTTGCATTTTTTTGTTTTTTTTTCTTACAGTGCAATCTATTATGATCAAGAAATGTAGCCCTATTACAGGTCAAACAATTCCTTTCATAACAAAAACAATGTCATGAGGACTAAATTGGATCTATTGATCTTTTTTCCTGAGGCAGGATCTATTAAATTTAATAAACAGAAATCATGACAAAAATAAGAAAAAGATTCACAAGAAATGTAAATCACACTTCACACTCTGGGATCCAAAATCACTAGAGAACAAAACAGCAAGCAAACCTAGGTACAGATTAACTCAGCTGAATAGAAGGATTAAATGCCCATAAACAGGAAATAACAAAGTCATGGAAAGAATGATCTTTCAGTAACCATGAACACTTTGTCGCTTGACCATTCATTCTTTTTCAGGGATTTTTTTTGGGTGTGGGGGGGGGGGTGAGTGGCTGGGGGAGAAGAATCTATGTGATCTTATTAACATTCTCGTTATAGTTGCAGGAATGAAAACTGTATATCTAGGGTGCATAAATCTGTCATGACTGAAAAAACACAGGTTTTGAACCACTAAGATAGACAATGTATAGAAAGAGATACCCTCTGGTGTAGACACTCATTCCACTGAAATTACTGCTGGCTTCAGAAGCAGTATCCTCATCTGGATCATTCATTGACACTTCCTCTGATTGCAGCTTTGCTGCAAGCAGTAATCTTCTCTGTCGAACAGCTAAATAGCGAGTAAAGTACTTCCCTACTTTCTCCAAACCTTCTTCAAATTCACTAATTAATGTGCTTGCACATTCCAAAGATGCATTCCTCACTTCTGAGATTAAATCATCTTCCATGTGCATGTAGGCAACCCTCAAAGCCTCCTCCCATTCCCTAGCACTAACTAACAAGTTAATCCCACTGTTAACATCTCTGCAATAATCCAGTGCAATTTTGGCAGCTTCCCCAGGTTTCCCAAGTGCTTGAAGCTCTTCACAAAGATCATGAGCAAGTTGTATTATTTCATCCTTTCCAAATTTAAGAAGCCCTGCAACAGTTAGCACACCACCCCAATTACCACAAGCACGATATGCTTTCAAAGCCTTTTCCAAACTGGAACAGCATAGGTAAGTTGTTGCAGCATCCTCAAAGCATTTTTCCTCACTGAGATGATTGCCCCAGGCATCAAGGACCTGCATCCTCTTGGTGTGATCACTAATCAATTGAAGACCCAGTGGAAAAAGTTGAGGATTTTTGTTTAGGAGATTCATGCAATCTGAATAGTAAGCTTCACCGGCCAAAATTATGTGTTTGAGAGCTTTCTCAAACCTGCGCAACCTGAGGTCTATAGTATAGTGCATGATGAGATACGGCATGTGCTCCAATTCCTGGAGATAAGGAAGAAATTCTTTTGGATCCCGCTGAGAGTTCAGTGCCACCATTGCTGCAAGATTCAAATCGTAAAGTCCTAAGGCAGCCTCAAAGACAGCCTCAGAATCGGATAACCACAACAGATGCTTAAGAGCTTCTTCAGCAGAAGGAAAAGAAAATCTCCTGGGATCACTAGAATCTGTTAATTCCATTTCACGAATAAATTTTATTCTTTCCAAAGCTTCTTCAAAGGCAGGTGGATCACAGCGAGCAAGGGTGGTCAAAATGCAAAGCTCCCTTGCGGGAGTTTCAGGCACTTGTTCCTCAAGCGCCTTCCTCACAGCAAGCAGGACAGCAGAAACCTTGTTACTAGAATCAAAACTCTTCAATTGCTTTGCTTTAACATCTTCAACTACTTTTTGAAAAGTTGAAGGGATGTAATTTTTATATAATGTTTCCATAATATTACCATTCCTTATGGAACAAACAAATTCAGTTATGTAGCTCAGATTGTTGACCTGTTTCACAAATTCTGAAGTTGATTGAAGAAATGCCTGCCAACCACAGTGATCAACAATGATATTAAAGTCTATCCTATGCCGCCTCACCATGAGTAGAGCATCTCTAAAGCGCCCTTGCATCAAGGCATTGACAATTGTAGCTAGCACCAGTTTTCTCGGATAAATGCATTCTAGATTTCCCCGATTTGTTTGCATTATAACACCAGCATCATCACCATGCAGAACACCGATAATTTGGGCACCTCTTTCCCATATGTTTATAAAGTTCATATTTTGTTCCTCCCTTCTGTTACTGGAGTAGACAAAATTCTCATATTTCAAATCTACTTCTCCATGCTGTACATCATTTATATCCACTATAAATAGACAATCCTGTTTAGTAGCAAGAATCAAATGTGTGATCACTTGGTCAGCCAAATTTGAGTAGAATGAGAAACTGCGGCAGTTGCTGCATAACGTTTTCCCTCCAATATGTAGCCTGCCAATGACATCAAGCCCAAAAAGCAAAGGCCGTAGCAGCCCATTATTACCAACTGCAATAACACCCATCCACGGACAAGAAGATGAAAAACCCACATTATCATGCTTTCTGGTATCAGCCAAGCCCAACTTGGACGTATACTCAAGGACTTTCCCACCATCAAACTGCACAAAAGCTGAATATCTTTTCACAGGATTATGAGAAATGCCAATTACTTGCCCTTCGAAGTATGTCTTAAAGTAACTCTTTGCATGCCAGCCTGAGCCTGTAACAGAACCTGGCAAACAACCCTCAGAACAGACTAGTTCGATTTCCTGCAAATATAAACCACAAGGTCCATCCTCACTCAGTGAGCAGTGGGAGACACCATCACCATGACCGGAATCGTAAAGTGAAATAGCGAGTATGACATGTGAATCTAACCAAGTAAGATGTGCCAAGGACTTAAATACTGTTTCAGAAATGGAAGCTTCAATATTAAACTCTTTTCCTTCGAGCTCTTCCCACGTAACGAGTTCAGGAAGCTCAGCAACACACAAACAGCCATCTGATAAATAAGCAGCAAAACAGTTCTTTGTGCTCTTGCAGTAGAAAGCTAAATCACGAACAGCACTCGGAAACTTCAGACTGAACAAGTATAAAGGCGGCGGCATTATGGATAGAGAAAGTGGAGTTACAAGTATGTTGGGGCCATCAATGACGAATGCTGTTGAGTTTTCCATAACAGCAGTGGTCCAAATGAAGTTATAAACCATGATCTGCCCCCACAGAGTCCAGCAAAACAACTGCAGTGGCTTAATTGGATCCCACATGAATCTCACTCCATCATGCCTCGAATATCTGACTTCATGCTTCAAATACCAGTGATTGTTGCTGAAAAACCAAACCTTAACACAATCATATCCATGACATCTGACAACAGATGCAAGAAAGTCTGAACTACAATTCCACTTAAGAAATTCTACCGTTGTGTCCATTGGTTCACCAATGCTAAATGAGCTTCTTATTAGCCCATTTCTCTCATAGAAAGCAACTGCAGGACACTCATTCTCTGGTCTTCTGTCATATACAGCTGCAATTTTTGCCCCACTGGGCATCCATTCCAAAACTCCACCCATGAATGCTTTAGAATCTGAAGCAGCATGCAATGCACCTGAATCCTGTTCCCAAACCTTAATCCTCTTATGCAAAGAACAAGAATTTCCCAAATCACAGAGTGTCGCTAAGTATTTTCCATCACCTCGCCAAGAAACAGAACTCTCAAGCACATTTCTGGAAGATAAATCCAGTTCACCTGAAACCACATCCCAGTTCCCAGTCAGAAAAAGTATCCCAAAAAAAAAAAAGGAAAATAAAAAACTGAAAAGTCACATAGTAATGACAACAATAGTAATACTAATAGTACTGAAAATCAAGAAAACTGAATGGAATACCAAACAAGAGACATCGATTTGATTCTTTTACGTCAGAATAAACAACGAACAAAAAGGTTTCAAGGCTTCTACATTGTGGGGTCTTCGGAAGGGTCACATATCGTTTTATGTTAGCAATAAGCACCAAGCATCGGTTTTAAATTACCAAATCAAATCAATTGGAATGTTATCTAATTGAATTGAATCTACTAAAGTCTACTACTAGAAAAGTAATAGGAAACAAGCTGCAGAGGAATGATAGAAAGGAAAGGTCCTTACGTACGTCAGCAGGGTCAGGCTGGTCGTCCAGAAGCGAAACCTCGTACAACAAATCCCAGTCGTGAGTCATGACCAGAAGCTGCCCGAATCCAGTGACGATTGCGAGCAGGTCTCCGCCGGGACTGGGAGAAACGCACTTGACCCCGCCCTCCACACGACCAACCACTTCCGTGGAGTTATCATCCACTGCATGCAGCAGTAGCATGCCATTGGTAGTCCCCAATATCAGCGCTTCCTTCTCCATCAGATAATCGAAGCAATTAATCGAGTCCTCATTCTCCAAGTCAACCGAACGCACTCCTGCTGACAATACGCTCCTGCTCCCTGCCTTTCCATCCTTTTCATAAATTACCAAAAAAACAAATAAATAATAAATCAAATATTCTCTAAGCAATTCAAATCAGAAACAACAAAATAATAATAATAATAATAATTAAAAAAATTAAAAAAAAAAAACCTGAAAAGAAGAGAGCTCAGTGGTGTAGATGAAATTGGAAGAAGAAGCCAAAAACAGGCGGTTACGCTCGATGTCCAGAGCAAATGAAACTATAGTTTCATCATCTGATCGTAGCTCGAGATTCAAAGAAATCTCCGAATATAGCTTCAGATTGTTCATTTTTCACGCGAGATTGATTCGGTTAAACATATATAACTATAAATATATAAATATATAAATAAAAAATAAAAAACCCCTCCCCACCGAAGGAAGCTTTGAAACTAAAGTAGGGTTTTCATTATCGGGGAGAAAGGAAGATCATTAGGGTGAAAGGGCGTACAGAGCGGGAACTTGTTTTGGGCCGGATATGAATATACTTATTTTTGGGCCACTTCTTGGGCAAGTTTTTAGGGTTTGGGCCGGCCTAATCTGATCCAGTATATATAATTATTGAAAAGAAATATTTGACGAGAAAACACCGTAATTATAAACAAGTGATTTCGAAATCAAATCCTAAACTTAAAAATTTTTAGGTTTACATGATTAATTGGCTTAGTTTCGAAACTCGAATTTGCGCTGAGAATCGATGAAACGGGAGTTGACTATTTTATTTTTAACCTTCTTTTAGCAGTTGTGTAGACCATTGCTAAAGATATTATGCACTAGTCAACATTTCGGGAAACCCACACACAACCGTGTCGGTGGACCGTAGAACCAAAGCCTCGCGGCACCAGAGAAAATAATTTTACATTGTAACTTTGCGTCACATTACAACTTTGATTTAGTTGCGGTAACGCTCTCTCCAACTTGACTCTCGACGTTCTCGTCAAACCCGAGCTTATCCAATACCTCGCTGAAAGCAACCATCCTATTGTTTGCATACACGTGTCCGTCCCAACTCCTCCTCGCCAGTGCTT
Source organism: Bruguiera gymnorhiza (assembly GCA_020883675.1). Taxonomy (NCBI): domain Eukaryota; kingdom Viridiplantae; phylum Streptophyta; class Magnoliopsida; order Malpighiales; family Rhizophoraceae; genus Bruguiera; species Bruguiera gymnorhiza. The sequence continues at coordinate 4,471,018 of JAIRCJ010001049.1, read as the reverse complement.
CTCCCATCTCAATCGCCGCCTCAACAGTCGCCTCCGCGCCGTCGTGCGCCGAATGCACGATCCCCTTCTCCACCGCCATATCTGCCGTTAATTTCGCCGCTCTCAACACCACCTCCATTCTCGCCCTCGCGTCCACAATCTTGCATTTCAACACGGCCATGAGCCAAGCCGAGATCACGAGACCGACGTCGAGCTCACTCATGTAAAGGAAACCTCTGTCCCTTCTCATGACCACGTAGTCATGACTCAGGGCCAGGATCATCCCAGCGGCGGATGCGTGGCCGGTGACGGCGGCAATTGTAGGCATAGGGAGGGAGATGAGATCGGAGACGACAGAGCGAAGTTTCGATGACATGAGCCGGTGACGGGATCGAACGGCGGCCGGGGACGTAGCAGATGCACCCCAGGCGAGATCATAGCCATTGCTGAAGAATTTGCCCTGGGCGGTGGTCACGAGAACAGATGAAGGGGAGACCGGCTCGGCGCGGAGCCGGGTCAGAGCCGATTTGATCAAGTCGAGCAGCGTCGGGTTGAGCCTGTGCTCGCCGGAGCCCGTTAGTGTCAGGATGTACACTCGGCCTCGCTTCTCTAACGTGCACATCTTTCAGGCCTTGTTGGCCGCGCCCACGGCTTAACAATCTATAGTATAAGACTTCCCTCTCGGATGAAGTGGTAGATCACAAACAAATAGATAAACAAGATGCATCGAAGTCCTTCGATGAAAACAATGTAAACTCCTATCACCCGATCAAAAAATAAAGTTTTTAGAGTCGTGATACGGAAAATAATAATAATAATAATACATACCACGTTTCTGGCCATAGTAAATTACGTGTACATAATTCACCCAAGTGCGATTTGACACTAGGTAAAAAAATGAGTGAATAATAGCTTAAGCTGTAACGTTTAATCTTGATTGTATTTGTTATGTAAAATTAAAAATTAAATGTAAAACAGATTTATATGATATATTTCCTTTTTTTTTTTCATGTTGTCTCTTTTCTTGCTCCATTTTCATTGATTTATTTGTTCTTTCCCAGCCACCACCAGGTGGGGCTTTTCGATTCAAAAGCAGGGAGCCATGGATTTATTCTCTGGACAACATCCTCACAAAGGTAATTGATACTTTCGAGTATATAGGATCGCATTTTACATCATTTTAACCCGTGTACTTGGGATCCTGAATGAACTTCGGTTGCCTTAAGTCTAAGATGCGGTGGACCTGGTTTGAATTTTTACCATTTTATAATTTATTGATAATTTCTTTTATTATTAAAATAATTATCTCTCAGTAGGGGAATAACTCTGAATACGAAAGATCATGGAGAATTAAGTCTATTCAGTCGCCTAAAATCTGCGCCATATTGTCTCAATTTCTCAGTTTGTTTTTCGCGTCGATCCTTGCTCTATGTCGTGTTCTCCTCTTGGCACTGTTTATTATGCTGGGGCAGAGAACGTGCTGTTGTGATAGATTTGGCATAGCAATTCATGTGATCAGGCACTTTGGAAAGTCAGAGATCACTCTGTTTAAGTATGCGTGGCAAAGTTGAATGTAAACCCACACCATGTTTCATTTGCAAACCATAATCTAGTGGGTTTAGTTTGAAATTTCGTTCTGATCGCACCAAACCAAACTGTGCACCCCCCCCCCCCAATTAAACATAATTAAAAATTAACCTCATAAATTCCAACTAAATACACCCTAAAGCAGATTTATATGTCCGTACACCTAACCAGAGTCAACTTCGGCCGCTGGTGTTTATTTTATGGTACGCCCATGTGAAAGATCGCAGTCTCCAGCCAATTTAGAACGTTGACCATTTTTTATGTCGTAGCCAAATTTGCTTCTTCTCTCCTACAAAGTTCAGATGAACATTACATTTACCTTGATAATTGGATTGTCAGAAAGTAAAACTGAGGGCGAGTTCTTGCTTTCAATAGAAGAACGCAGGAAATGTGCACGTTAGAGAAGAGAGACAACGTCTATATTCTTACTCTGACTGGCTCGGACGAGCACCGTCTAAACCCCACGCTGATCGATTCCATCCGCTCTGCTTTACGCCAAGTCGAAGCTCACCCATCCTCAGCCCTCATCACCACGGCTCATGGCAAGTACTTCTCCAATGGCTACGATCTCGCGTGGGCCCAATCCTCCAAACGACGTTTCCAGCTCATGAACTCTAAACTTCAATCTCTGATTTCGGAACTCATCTCTCTCCCTATGCCAACCATAGCTGCGATCACGGGTCACGCGTCAGCGGCTGGAATGATCTTCGCTCTGAGCCATGACTATGTACTGATGAGGAAGGACAGAGGGTTTCTTTACATGAGTGAACTTGATGTCGGACTTGTCTTGCCAGATTGGTTCATGGTGGTGCTGAAGTGCAAGATCGGAGATGCAAAGGTTAGGGGTGAAATAGTCATGAGAGCTGCAAAATTGACGGCAGAGATGGCAGTGGCCAGGGGGGTCGTGCACTCGGCTCATGATAGTGCAGAGGAGACATTCAAGGCAGCTGTTCGGTTGGGGGAGGAGCTGGCCAAAAGAGGGTGGGATGGTGGCATTTATGGAAAGAACAGGACGGTGGTTTTGAGTGAAATTTTGGAGAAAATAAGGATCGATCAGACCATGGAGGCAGAGATCAACTCCAGATCAAAGTTATAATGCGCATTTAAACTGCAGTGGGAGGCAAAGAAGAATCAACACTGAAAAATTCCGTATTAACAAAAATACTCTGGTAGGTCCCAGTGGAGGCAATTAACGATGAGTGATGCTATTCTTCTTTATGTAATTTCCGAATGAGATTGCAGGATGCACTAACAAAAAAAAAGGAAAAAAGTTGAATATAATTAAGAAACTTTCTATTTTAATATTTTTATTTTCAAACCCAATTTGCCCACATAAATTAAAAAGATTTTTTTGTACAACTTAGTTAAGATACTCAAGTCGGAACGAATATTATTCATCGGCAATATGACCTTCAGTTGATTTGGGGCTCGAGCTGCAGGGTACTAGGCATTTCAATGTTTTCCACAGCCAGTGTTTCTTAGATATTTCGGATTTTTTTTTTTAATTTTGAGTTAAATGTATCTAATCTTTTTATAGTTTATCATTTGTAAGTTTTACCTTTTTAAAATTTCAATTTATATCGTTAAGATTTTTATGATTTTAAAATTTGAGAATTAAAATCTTTTGTTATAATTTCATACGGCGAAAAATGCCAATAACTAAACTAGATTCCTTTATTTGCGAGTGAGGGTTTCTGCCTTACCTTTTTTGGTAGTTGTTAAGAAAAAAATAAAAAAACCCTCACTCGCAAATAAAGGAATCTAGTCTGGTTATTGGCTTTTTTCGCCGTATGATCTCGTGCCCACAGTACAACTACCTGACTATAAATAAATTGATATTAAATAAAAAGAGAGAAAATTAGCACATAAAAGTCATAAAAGATAAGGCAGAAATCCTCATGACAAAATTAATTAGTCTAAAATCAAAAGATTAACTGCCTTACCACAAGCATTTTAATTGGTTCAACACCAAATTCCTTTTACCTGAGAGGTGAAAGGCCATAAAAGAAGGCTTTAGTACCCTATCTCATCCAGACATAATGCAACGCTTTTCCTTTCTTTCTTTGGTGGAACATAATGCTTAATTTTCACGTAATTTAACAAGAACAAATTGTCTACAAGGACCTTCTCTCTAGCAACGGAATCTCACGTTTCAATAGACCACCAAAGTTGAAACTGGTGGGTTAACCAGATTGAGGTGGACCACTTCCAATGCTGGCAAAGGAACCAATGATTATACCCACCAAAGAGATGACGAAGAAAGTTTGTTCGCCACGGTGACATTCATTATTTACAATTCTTATTCGTATGCGATTGCCCAGTATGGTACTTTAAGAACCAAAAATGACACCACATAATTACAAGCGTGGAAGCAAACATTGCACAACGTCAATACCCTTCCTTCCACCATCAACAGATGCACATTTTGGGAGTTCAGACATGTCCATGTAGGTAAAGGCACCTGTGGTGGGTCATCAAAATAGTTGGGTTGTAATCTCACCAGCCCAGGAGTGCTTTCTTAACTCTGTCCACTATTTGAATTCTGATTACGTCACTTGCCAAGGAAAATTCACAATTATCATCCAAGAGAAATCTATAGACTTCCCACTGACGATTCTGAGTCGTGTGCCTTCCAATTTCAGCCTATGAATCGACAATGAACAAAGGTCTAGTCATATAAAGTAATGAAAGATACACCATGCACCAAAGTAAAGTTATGCAGAGGCAACAAAAATTTACCAGGATGACACAAATTCCTAACTTCTTTAGGGCCCAAGTAACATCATAGAAAACACGGGGCCTTCCCTTCCCGCATAACTCAACAGAGTTAGCAACCAATAGTTCTGTATCCGGGCCTCGATTGGCAACAATCACTCGCACCGGACAGAGCATCTCCTCCTGTAAACGAGAACACAGAATAAACCGAAGCTTGGGATCTACAATCTTCTTCCCATTCTTTTGCTGAATAAACAGATCCATGTTGCGACATCCATTCACACTTGAAGAGAATCTACCATAAGATATCTAAATGAGAAAAAACCACATATTGGTGAAACACTGTTGTTTGGGGTACAGGAATATCAGTAACATACTGCTTCTAAGTTAAGTTCTGATTAACACAGCCGAGCAAGAGGCACAGCATGAGACCTTCCTTTTTACCCTAGTTAAGTGTTCTCCAGCAAAATAACTTGGAAAAGGAGCAATCACAGCATTGGATAATACATAGGTCAATTTCATTTACTCAATCTGTCATTGCTACATAAGAGGAAGAATCATGGGTCATACAACTAAATCAGTTCACGACACCTAGAACAGGCATAGCAGTAAGCTTAATAAACTAAGGGTTACTGTAAATCTTAGTACCTGGACATTGCAGTCCTTTGATGTCCTCAGGATGTCATAAAATAAGCCCTTTTGATCAATACACTGAATTTGAAGCAATGTATGAGATGGACTCAAGAGATCGTCTACAACAATGGTGGCTTTATTTAGAGTTGTTGAATCTTTCTGGAGCGTATCCTCACCAGACTCCTTCTCCAATTGCTCACAAGAAAACAGTTCCTCTGCAACTGCCGGAGGAAGGAATGAGAAAGCCTGCAAACTTACATACTCGGGCCCTGCCAATTGAAGTTCGCAGCTGATACAATACTTAGAAAAAACAGTAGCCAGACATGCACATGTCTCATCTTGCCTTCTTTTTGTGTGCAAAAGCTCCCTGCAATGACACTCCAAAGAATCAACTGAGAATTGAGAGGCATCAAAAGTTTACTGGCAATCTCCGCCTCTTTATCACAACAAAGTAATGATTATGAGAAATTACAATCAACACATGCTTGTTTAAGGCAGTTAGCAGCTATTTAACTAAAGTTGATTGATTATACTAACCTGCCGTCGGTTATGAAGAACAAGTCCACAACACTGCCATCAGGTGTTGTCATCACTTTCACTCTTTGAATTATAAACTCTAGTTCGGTAATCACCTTAGTAACATCTGAATATAGATTGCATAAATAATTATATATGTTAACCCGTTTCCTTAATTTTAAAACTAAAGCACAACAAAGACCAAGTTTACGATTGTTAGCTACCATGCAGCAACCCTTTCCGGTCAACGCAACAAAACTTCAACAAATACAGCGGAGGCTGCGAGGGACCACTGGGTTTCTGGTCAAAACAGAATGGACCCAAGCATGGAGGGGATGCACGAAATAGTCGGTTTTTCAAGCCATCCCAACGAACTCTATGTGAGCTGGGGTAGGGAACAACCCAGAATACCATGTAACACCATCGTCCATCAGTTGAAAAGTCTGCCATCAATACAAAGGGAGATTAAAAAAATTAAAAAAATAAAATAAATAAATAAATATATAAATATAAATATATATAAGATCGATACACATTAAAAAAAAGAAAAAAAAAAGGGGGGGAAAAGAGAGGAGAATGAAATGGAGAATCAAAACGATTAAAGAGATAGATCCAATATATATGAACGCGAGAGAGAGAGAACCTGCGCGATTAATTCGAAGGCCAAACTCGAGAATTATGCTGCAGAGATCGCAGCCGAGGCCTGCCTTGTCGGGGCAGTTGATGGTGAGGACGGTGGATTCGTCGGGACTCTTGGCTTCTTCTATGAGAACGACATCGTCGCTGCTAACTCTGCGTGTGCTCATTGGCATCACGTCAGGCTGTTTGATATATAGCAAAGACGAAGAGGAATATAAGAGACAGCAGATAACGAGATTTTGTAAGGAATGCGGAATGTGCAGGGTTCAGGCGACTTTGTCACGGCGGCTAGAGAGGCTTTCGGTTGTGGCTACGGCGGCGATATTGCACATCTGACGTTTGTTATCTTAGCACTAAACAGTAGAGACCCGGTCGGCTGGCCACGGCGCTCTCAGCCTAATGGGGCTGTTGTGTCCGAGCGAGTATGCTGAGAAAACGACCAACCTTTTTAGCACGTTGTTAATTAAATAAAAAATTAAAATAAAAAAACAGATGCTTCTAGGACCACCCTGTTTGAGGCTACTCGCAATTATTTATTATTATTGTTTCTCGATTTATCCTTTTTTTTTTTTAAACATCAATGCTCGCGGAAGGAGAAATTTAATTTGCAATAATGTAATAATACTAATAATTTTAAATTTAAAAAACAACTTTGTTTGGATTCTAATCTTCTTAGGGTTTAGACCATGGTCCTATACATGATTGTTTTTTTTTTCCAAGTCTAGTTAATGTTTAATCACTAGCACTTTGTATAATATTGAAAAATTAAGACATGTAAATCTTTGAAATACCAAAATCTTAGAAATCACAATTTTTTTTTTTTTAATTTGGAGTGTGAAACAAGTGTACTGAGATTTAATCAAAGGACCTCTCTCACTTTAAAATCTTAAATTACTTAGAATGGCATCTAAATTGATTAATTGCTTCTTTCTTTTTTTTCAAGAATTTTATAACACTAAAAAAAATATCAATATATTAATTATTATACTTATGAATCGAGATTAAGTTATTTATTTATAAACATTCTTATTTAACCAATTCTCATAACAAATTATTTATGTTTTTTTATATTACATTATATTGTTAACAAATTTAAAATTTTAAATTATTAATAATATTTTACTACATATATTATAAATTTTATTTATATAAACATAAAATACAAATTAAATAATTTAAATTTAAATTAATATAGAAAGAGATGCATCTAATTATCACCAAATTACTACCTTAGGTGATTTTTCTTCTTCTTCTTCTTCTTCTTCTTCTTTTTTCGACTTGTTAGTTAGCTTATTGGTTTTTATGATGAATTTAATGCTTTAATACTGGCACCATCATTACCTTATACACTCTCAGTCTCAGCGGTAAACTTTATTACTTCCTAACAAAAAAAGAATAAAGTTAGCAATTAAAAATAGGTTAAATATATATATATATATATATAACAGATATGAGTTGTTCCATTTTGCCGTACACAAAATATGTTAGCTTATTTATCACAATTGTTTGTACGATTTATTTTTGTTAAATTCAATTTCCATCTCTATCTTTCTTCTCTTTGATTCATAAATAAGTATTCATTCGGTTGTGTGATTTATAATTCTTTAACAATAAGATGGATTTACGGTCTATAGCAAAAATGTGCTTAGTTTGCTCGTAATTGACTATTCGTCGAATTTAAGCGAGGAATTTTTGTTTTTTTTTTTACACTCAAAGTATATAATTAAATAGATAAGCAAATAATTTTGCCAAAAAAGAGGGTTCATCGGTTTAGGACATGCGTAGGTATATTTTAGGTACGAAGGGGTTGGATTAGTCAGACTATTATTATCGACCGTTCATTGTGCATTAGTTTGTAATTGTGCCGTATACCTGTTTTGGTTATGGCGAGGTCTCGCTACAAATGTGTGCTTAAAGAAAATACCCGAACTCGAAAGTAATGTTCCAAAGAGTCATTGGAAATCTTCACCTGGTCAGCCCCGGATGGAATTCGGAGTTGAACTAGCTTGGTTGAAATGATGTTGGCCTCGTTTAGGCCTACGCACCTTCTCTGAATCTTAGGTTGTGCTAGAATTGCTTCTTGGTTTTATTTGATTTGTGTATATATTTCATTTCCTCTCCGAAATGGAAATAAACAGTTTTTTTATTATTATTATTATTATTTTTATTTGTTGGTTGACTTAATCTGAGCATGAAAATAAAAAATTATACTATTATAACGCCATCAGCATTATTTCTGACCTTTTTTGTCCAGACGGCGGTTTCATCATTCTTAACAACCGACAACTCGTGGAGTCGACTTTGTCCGGTCCTCTTTTTAATCCCAAACTTAGTGCGGACTGGACCCCTCGGAACTGGGCACCCCGCGAGCTACTCATGACAACAACGAACCTACAAAATGAATTATAAGGCCACTGTTGACAACATCGTGTCCCTTCCAATTAAAGACTTACTAGGATATAAATTCATATAATATACAAATTTATTATATTTATTTAAAAATATATTTTATTTATTTAAATAAAAAATAAAAAATATATATTTTTAAAAATATGTTTAAAAATAAAAAAAAATTAAATTATGTAATTAAATATATTTAAATTATACAATTAAACTTATAAAAACAAATCATATAATTTATAATATAACTTACAAATATCATGCAAAATTAACTTAAACAATAGAATTAATTGATACTAATAAAAAAAATTATAAATATTAATCTTAAAAAAATTGATCAAATGAAATATAATTGAAATAACACTAATTCTAAAATAAAATTATTCAAATAAAGTTTAGTTAAAAGAAAACAAAATAATTATAATGTAAGTTAAATATAATTCTAATTTTATAATATAAAAATATAATTAAATATATGTTAAAAATTTTAATTATATTAAGATTTTAATTTTATTAATATATTAAAAATTATATATTAATTATTAAATTAATATTAAATATTATAAATTATTTTAAAAAATTATTAAAATAATTTTAAAATTAAATAAATACCGTTATATAAATATTTTACTAATTTTCTCTAATTTTCGACATGAAGCATGAAGAGGACGGTGTTCCCACTCCAGGTTCCGCTGGGAAATGACGCCCAATACTCGAAATTTGCCTATGACGAGGAAAGAAGAAAGAAGCAAAGAGGTGCAACCCCATCTAAGGTGTTCAAAAAGGAACTTCTTTTACGAGTAATGCCGTATACTGGATTCACATCCCAAAGGAGATTTGCGCATTTTATACTAATAAACGTTCCAATCCAACATCTCATGAATTATTATGATCAATAAAGCATAGGGAAAACAGGAGATAGAAAGCCAAAGAAAATCAAAACATGATCCTCAAGAACTGCTAGCTTGAGAAATTTCATTGGTGGTAAATAATTCACTTTCTCATAGGGACCCCAAGCCTCTGGCGGAAATCCTCCTCCATCATGGGAAGACCATCACGAAGCTTGATCTTTGGTTCCCAACCCAGCAACTCTTTTGCCTTTGTGATGTCCGGCTTTCTTTGACGAGGATCATCTGGTGTATTCTCCACCCTTGTGATCTCCACATTAGGATTGATAAGCTGCAGTTGAAGTCACTCAATTACAAAGTTGCCTAGGGTGAATACAGGATGCTTAATTGGTTCTAAATTTGTTCAGTTTATCTCCTGAAGTGATGAAGTTTCTATACAAACAACCTTGTCAATTCAATGTTAAAACTCCTACGTGAAGGAGTCATCTGAATAATAGATGATACTTATTTGGCATCGTAAACACAATTCAATTTGGCATTGCAAACACAGCTCAACATTTTGAATGAAAAAACATCACAACATTTAACTTCGGAAGCCAAAATCAGGACAAATGGTCGCTAACCTCCTTTACAGTCTCCGCAAGTTCTAGCATTGTGAATTCACCTGAACCAGCAAGACTAGGATTAATGAATAGAGTGCCACTAAAAAAAATAAAATGTTACATAGTTCTACCACACACCTGGATTTCCAATATTGATCGGTCCAGTATTTTCTCCTTCCATTAGTCGAATGAGGCCATCAACCTTCAATAATTAAAAGCAAAATTTGAAAATGCAATCACCACTATGACCTGGTCATAACTTACATCATCAACCACTCCTCTTTCTGGGTAATAATCAAACGTTAATTAATGGATTCAAAAACCTTTGCATACCATGTCAGACACATAACAGAAGCTCCGGGTTTGTGTTCCAGGTGCTTGAACAGTCAAAGGCTCATTACTGCACAAATTCATGGTAGTAAGAGAAATCAAGAGATTCTGTCACTGCTGAAATGCTGAACACTGAAGCTCCTTTTAGACGACTTACCGAATTGCCTGGGCTATGAAATTGCTGACCACACGTCCATCGTCTATGTTCATACGGGGTCCATAAGTGTTGAAAATTCTGGCAATTCTGATCTCTGAAATGAACAATTTTGTCAACATTGAAAAATAAGCTGCAGAAAGAGAATCGGACTTTGCAAAATTGGACATAAACAAAAATCCTACCTATTCCATGCTGCCTATGATAATCAAACATCAATGTTTCGGCCACTCTTTTCCCCTCGTCATAGCAACTTCTAACTCCTGCAAGATTCTTCAAATGTGTCAAAAGAAATTAACCATTTTGTATCATGCATGTCAATTAAGCAACATGCTATGAACTACTAGAAAGAGTGACACATGCACGGTCAAGTAGAGATTATTTAGAGAACTCGTTGTCTACTGCCAATAACAAGTACGTGCAAGAACCCATAAATTGCTAGAGGTCTTGAAAGAGAAAAATTACCTATTGGGTTGACATTCCCCCAATAGCTCTCATTCTGAGGATGTACAAGTGGATCCCCATATACCTCTGAAGTTGATGTAAGCAAAATCCTGTTGCCATTTACTATACTTAGTCTACTAAGAATCTATCATATGGTCATAATCAAGATACAGAAAAATAAGACCCAAACCTTGCCCCAACTCTCTTGGCAAGCCCCAACATATTCAAGGTACCGATCACATTTGTCTTTATCGTCTGTCAAAATACAAATGACAAGTTTCAACAACATTTACAGCAAAGGAATCTGGAACTGCTACCATGAAGAAAAAGAGAGCATAGGCAGGACGTGTTGGAAAGGAAAAGAGCAGAAAAGGGGGATAAGCACAAATATGCGTGCCTTTACAGGATTGTATTTGTAGAATATGGGAGAAGCAGGACAAGCAAGATGGTATATTTGATCAACCTCTATTAGCAATGGCTCAGTGACATCTGTGAAAGAATAAACAGAAAACCAAAAACACAACATAAATTTCAGTTCAATCTTTACTAGATCTGCAGTCTAGCAAGACAATGCAATCATGTGACAGTGGCATTACCATGACGAATAAGCTCAAATCTTGGATGACCAATCCATTTCTTCAGATTGTCCTTTGTGCCAGTGAAATAGTTATCCACAACAATCACCTGATGAACAAAAGAAACAGAGATGAAAACTTACTGGAGCTCAGAGGTCAATGACATATATCATTTCTAAATGCTCCATTCCCTCATGGTTTGAGGGATTGTGCTCTTTTACATTTTCCCTTTCTTTGCATCTTCCATTACTTTTTAATTTCTGTGCTAAACAAGCAGGTATTGTTCTTCAGCCCCATATAGACAAAAGCATGCAACTTTCTACATACAGGAGCGGTTCGAAGACAAAGACAGTTTAGACGATGAAGTGTTTACCTCATTCTTTTCATTTTCCATCAACTTGTCTACCAAGTGAGAGCCAATAAATCCAGCTCCTCCAGTGACCAAAATCCTCATATTGGACTGCCATAAAAAACAGCTTTTAAAAAAATAAAAATAAAAATCACAGAGAACTAGAATAACCATAAACGACTCAGAGAAACAGCCCAAAAATATGAAATCTAACATTAGAATTTGCAATGCACAAGAAAAAGGAAAAAACACTTTCCATACAGAAAGGCGAAGGAGAGAATGTATTGCTGTCAATAATACAATAATGGGTCTAAACAATTCTGGCGACCATTGATTCAGTAAGAAATGCAGAAGTTAATTTCGTGCATTGAGCGACAATGGAGCGGCTCAAGCTCACAATAACTTAAATAGAATTGTCCAAAATCTATATCTTGGTATCCAAAACTCAACATTAAAGCCACAATTGCATGGCTTTTTACCCAAAAAAAAAAAAAAAAGCGGGCCCAAACTTGAGAATAAGGATCGCATGGCCAGCCAAAGCAAAACTTGGAAGAAAACCTGAACCAATTGTACCTGAAAAAACCTGGAGAATCTAAGCGGAGATGGGGTTGGCGGTGATTTCGTTGTAGAATTGTGATCTCCATTGGAAACTTCCTTAGCCATCCTTCGTGAATTTCTAAAGAGCACCAAAGAGATTCAATTCAGAGAGACAGAGAGAGAAGAGATATACTTGAAAGTCAAAATTCAAAACCTGGGTGGTAGGAAATTATTCGAAAAATCCCGAGTATTTAGGTATGGAGAAATAATGAAGCCGAAAGATAGAAGCTTTATATAAGAAACCAAATTGCATCAAATTGACTAAAAAAAAACAAAAAAAAAAAAATATATATATATATATATATATTAAAGCACAGTAACCAAACTGGTACCAACTGGTGAGAAGGAAAGAGACGGGAGAATTGAATCAATCTTCAACAACACGAAAGGTACAGATGTATAAGAAAGCTTCAATCCAACGAAACTATGACACACCAGAATTAAAAAAGACTTCACATCTAACAAATCTCAGAATTACTGTAGTTTCGGTTGACCATAGAGTCATAGACAGAGTGTAGATCAAGAATCGACAAATATCGTTTACTTCATAGAGAAGGGAACGATTGATTACTGCCAAGCCAAACCTCGAAGTCTGTTAAGCTTGACGGAGTTCGTGCGCGCTTACGATTGTTGTCCGTTCCCTTGTTTACGTAATCGTCCTTTTCTTTTTCCCTTGCTTTCTGCCGTGGCATGCCTTTAAAAAAAAAAAGACATTGAGTTCACACGATTTGTATGACCAAGAGACCAATAGAGGATTACCACGTCATCGTCTATGAGTAAGATTGTTAACGCTTGGTCTCTTACTCTGAAACCCTTTTTTTTTTATTCCTTTTTTTGCGCAATTCTTACTCTGAAACGGAGAACCATATCATTGTGCAATTGCATTTGTGACTGGCGAGGACTGATGACTCCGTGAGCATTTAATTAATTTTGGATTTGATTTTTTATGTGCCTGCTTGTTAATGAATCTAATTATCTATCGAATTCTATTAGAAAAACGGTAAAATTAGATAAAAGCAAATGGGATTTAATTATAATTATTAATTTCAATTGATTGCAGTTTTCACTATTTTTCCATATATTAAAATCAATAGTTATAATTGATTCATACCTACTTTGGATTCAGTTTTTCCTGCCTAACCTAACCATTTGTTATCTAAAATAAATCTGCCACGTAAGCAGCAGTTAGGAGGCCGCTCGGTGCGGTAGAATATCGTTATCGTGCACATGTTGATGAAAAACGTCGGGTGGAGGCAGCTCAGTGTGTCTGTACGGCTCCGCGTGTTTAGTTTTTCTTTTTTCTGGAAAAAATGTAATGGGTATATAATTAAATAAAATACTAATAATTACTATATATATATATATATATATAATTCTATCACCATATATAATGCTATATGTAATATTAATAACAATAGGACCATAAAAATCTGTATATGCGAGTAAAAATAGGTTGTTTATATGTATATTATATCTATTTTATTTATTTGCACATCATATTTATTATTATTATTATTATTATTAAAAAAAAAAAAAGAAGATAAACAGTTTGTAGCACCCACGCAAGCACGCCGTCTGGTTCATGCCCCTCAGACCCAATCCACGTAGCTGGGTCCCATATTGATGGGCACCATATATTCTAGGTGTCAGCTTTATCGTTCCAGGCATTGCGACCCATCAATTTTGACTCTTTACGGATCCACTTGTCGAGTGTGATCAGTAAACTAACCCTCAAATTAAAGCAGTCCAGTGGCCTATCCCTATAGAAAGCCAGTCAAAGAAGAGAGAGAGTTTTCTTTTTCCTATTAAAATGGGAATAGCATTAGGCCGTTGCCGGCTACCTCCTTGGATGACAAATACGATAATCAGACTGGTTAGTTAAAACCCAACATTTGCTATCGTAAACCGAGCTGCACGGTTTCATTTGAATTAAAAAATAAATAAATAAATAACAGAGAATTGAAATTCTCGTGTTAGTTGGAATCCGTAAAAATAAAGTCATTACTTACAAATATCTCCGTCCATTAAATTACGGCATTAGCTCGTTTTCCCAAAAAAAAAAAAAAAAAAACAAGGTCCCGTCTGAGCAGGGCTATAAAAAAACAAAAGAAAAAGACCCCAGGTTACAACTTACGGGTGGCAAAAAATCCTCTTAAAACCTTTTGCTGGTTCTTTTTTCTCGCCTTAGAAGAGAGCGAGGCCTGCTGTACGTCCCATGGGGAAGCCACGAGTGACGGCTAACGACGGAACGCAATTGACCTTCGAAATCGACGGCACAGTGGCGGAAAAACCAACCTTGCCCAGATCTCCCCGATATCATCAGCAATTCTACTCTGAAGAAACAACATGTTCTCGTTAAAATCGATGGGTCCAAGCAGCCAAGCTGCAGCTGCCAGGCCGTGCCGATGACGGTTTATAGTTATATCCCATAAGAATTGTTGATAGAAATCCTTTCCAGGCTTCCTGTTAAATCTGCCATGCGATTCTTGTGCGTCTGCAAGTCTTGGAATTCCCTTCTGAAGAGCCCTACCTTCATGTCCGCCTACAACAGTCACCCGACCGTTTCCGCACAAACAACCGTCATCCTCCACCGCTACAGCAAAAATTTCGATTTTTGCAAAGTATCATTCATGATCATCTAATAAAAAGGAACGACTCATTGCAGAGTTGATCATTCGAACCTTTCAATACATTAGTATGAATATCGGATTTATGTATGAGATATTCCCGAAACCCACAAAGGAAAAAGGAATTGAGTTTTTCTTCTTTGACGGAAGGCACTCCCACTTTTTCCTTTCCATCAACAAGGATCTGCGGAGTCCCCGGAGTTTAAGTACTCCTATATGCACCTGCCTTTACCTCCAGACACTTAAAAGCTGGGAGCTTGCTATGTCTTGGTCTGTCTTTTGGGTGTGACTGTTGAAAGGGAAAAGTTTATCCTTTGGAATCCATCCATTGGAAAACTCATAACTTTGTCCAAACCAGAATTCAGCAACGAACTCTTTGCCGGGTCCCTTGGGTTCGGCTACGGTTTTTCCGGGAAGGACGACAAAATAGTGAGGATGGTGATGAAGGTCGCCAACCTCTTGGAACTCCAGGTTTTCTCACTTAATGTCGGTTCTTGCAAGTGTCTGCCCGGAATTGAAACCAAACATAAGTTCTGTAGGATTTGGCCCCCCGTTTTTAGTAAAGGAAAAGTTTATTGTTTAGTGTATGAGTGTGATGATTTTCACGATGATGTCAGTGGCCGGAGTCTAGGGTTCAATTTTGGTAATTAGTCCTCTTGTGAGATTTCATCACCTATAAATATGTCTTTCTATAGTTGGGCATTGTCTCTGGTACCGTATCAAGATTCTTCGATTGCTTTGGCAGCTCAGGTGGACCTTAGAGAGATATTGGTGATGAGAAGAGAAAATGGTCAAGCAACTTCATGGAGCTCATTTTCAATCGGAGTAGAAGCAAATCCAGTAAGATTTTACTTTGACAACCTAAAGGTGTTGGGGTTTACTAACAATAACGAAATAATAGTAGCAGAGAAGCTCTTTGAGAGGATAATTTTAGTGGACATGGACGGCAAACAGACCTAGTCCCTTGGATTCCTTTTCCTCAAGGAAGAGTTTTTTTCTTGGTGCGAACAAGGAAAGCCTTGCATTACTTGACAAAAAGATTATAGAGTGGGCAGTGATGCGACGAGTGATGCAGAGTAACTAGAACTACTGCAGCCTTCATGTGAAGGAAAGGTAAATTAAATTAATTGCAGCCACGCTTTTTAGGAGTTCTTTGTGAGTACCATCGGCAAGTCTTATAAGCATCATAGAGTTGTCAAATAGTTTTTCCAGATCATATGTTTGCAGATATGCAGGCTGCCTTTCTACTGGTTTTCAGCTTGGTTTAATTGAACTATGGCTGTTCGAAGCCAGAAAAGAAAGAGGGAGAGAGTACTAATACGTGGATATTTCTTTATGGTAGCATTTTAATATGTAGATGCGAGCCTATGAATAGTGAACCCCTTTCTGGTTTTCTTATGTACTTGACTGTAGAATTCTAAGTCTCATCATGATATGTGATGTCTGCCA
This sequence comes from Bruguiera gymnorhiza, assembly GCA_020883675.1. Classification (NCBI taxonomy): domain Eukaryota; kingdom Viridiplantae; phylum Streptophyta; class Magnoliopsida; order Malpighiales; family Rhizophoraceae; genus Bruguiera; species Bruguiera gymnorhiza. Next base: position 4,454,574 of record JAIRCJ010001049.1, on the reverse strand, counting down.
CCACGGAAACTGAATTACTCTTAGTTTTTGTTGCAGTTTGAAAAGTTAAATATTTTCTTCGGCATCTCGGTTACGTTACAAACTTGTGACTTTCATATCACACACTACAGTAATATTTCCATTCCATCTATTGAGTCAATGATTAAGGAATTCTGTGAATTATATGCTGTTTGAGGCTGTCGAGCATGAATTTTAGCCAGAGGTAATTAACCGAAAATGACTATCAATGATTTCTACTTGAAAGGTAAGACCGTTGTAGTCTCCAACGACGTAATTAACAACAATATCATTCTCTGAATCTGCTGCATTGTTACATTCGATATTTTATAGTCTGTGTGATTTGAAGTTGAAATTGTCATTTGAGTTTGAAGGCAAAAGCTTAGAGCGTATTAATCTGTGGAACAATAATTTTTGTAGTTTAAGAACTTATTTTTACTATGTCGTAAGTTTTCCAGATCATGTAAAGACAGAGGAGGCACTATGTAGTCTGTAACAGTAGGACGAGTCCAAGGATGACGCAACCTGATTGAAGTTAAATGGAGAGAAATGAAAACGGAAGAAACAAGAACCTAAATATTATGTGATATTCAGCAGCATTGAACCTACCAAATCTGCACATCAAATCAAAATTAGATTCATATTGACTTCAAAATGACATCCATGAAATACATTACAAGCGCATGAAAGGTTAGCAAGGCGTAGAATAACTGTATTATATCAAACACATCAGTCTTATCCTCTATTCATTAACTCCGTCGATGTTTCCTTCGTCCGGACGTGGACTGCAAATGGAAGTCAGACAGGACACCTAGTTTGCATTGGATGAGAATTAAATGACTTGAAAGGTGGGACGATTGTTGGAGCCGCAGGCTGCTGAGTTGAGGGAACAGGAGGTGGTTCTGGCAGAGGTGGTGGTGCATTTGACATAGGCTGAGATGGTTGTCTAGAAGCTGATGGTTGTTTTGGTGCAGGAGAGATGATTCAAGAAGAAAAAAGGAGCAGGACCAAGAATAGTAGTAGTGCCAGAAGATGGAACAGAGGGAAAATGGGAAAGAGACTAATCTGGTGGCCATGCATTGATAGTACTGGTTGAAGAGTCCGCAAGTCGTGTGGAAATGGATCGTTGGGGAAGGGTATTGAATGAAAGCAAATCTCCTTAAAATAAAAAATAAAAAGATATGAAAATACAAAATCCCTTGATTTTAATTGTCAATTATAATTGATGATTATAATTGCCTAATTTTTATATTCACAACTGATAATTTAGCTTCTGTTCATTCATCTTATTAATCAGTCTTGTGTTTACGTAACAGGGTGTAAAAAAAAAGAGTTGGGGAGGGGGGGGGAAGTAATGTGAACAAGACTTGGACAAGTTTTAACAACAAACGAAGTTGACGTTTGTGATTGTTGCAAGGACGTAACCAAAGAAAACATGCGCAAGTGCACCTTTGACTGAAAGGTTTCTTCTTTTACGAGTTTCCGCATGGCATTAGGGCATGAGTACCAACAAAAAAACTATATGGAATCTGGAATACAAAGTTCGAATAAGCAATACAAAATCAAGAAAGTATTAGCCACACAATCTGTTTAGGCTCATCTCAAACAGACTCCTTTGCAGTTAATTATGTGTCATATAGACTATGGCAGCTAGAGGATTAAAAACTCATTTGGTCAAAAAAAAAAAAAGAAAAAGAGGTTTACTTATTTTTAAAAGAGTTGAAGACAATAATATAATAAACGACATTATATATAATCTTTTACTTAAAAATATGTGGGTAATACTAATATAATAATTTATATTGTCTTTGAAAAAGACGAGTTTTATCTTAATTTTTAAAACTTTAACTAAGAGAATAATTAAAAAAAAAGTAAGAAAAAATTACAATTTTTATATTCTACTAAGCAGGCATGTAATAGTTTACTTTCAAAATATTAAAAATGGTAATGATATGCTGTGCTAATTTATCACTAAATGTTGGGCGATTATCAGTTGGAACTTGTTAGTGTTGTGACCTTGACTATTTAAACCTCGTTCGCACTCATCTTATGTTGCATTAAGAACCAACGGTTCAGAGTTTTAGGCGAGGTAGTACTATTAGGTTAAACTATAATTTACTTTTGTCTTGGTCTACAACTACAATTGACGTTCCTTTACGCTCAAACAAAATTTCCTATACTATTATGCATCACAAAACTTAAAGAGTCTATATATATATATATATATATATATAACAGATAGACGTATAATAAACAGTTACGAATACCTTTCGAATTCACGACACGTGTCTGTAGAACAAACGCTAGAACAAATCAAAAGCAGAGAGAAATTAGTAAACACAAGAACAACTTTATTAATATGTGGCTGTAGTTTAGTGGTAAGAATTCCACGTTGTGGCCGTGGAGACCTGGGCTCGAATCCCAGCAGCCACAGCCTAGTAATTAATATTTTCTGTATATATATAATTTTTCTGGTTCATAACTTTGTTGGGCTTCAAGCCCACAAATCTTTTTGAAAATTCTCCTGAATTTCTTTTTTCTGTTTTATAATTGCTTGGGCTTCACGCCCAATTCGGAGCCCACAAATTTTTTTTTTAATTTTTTCAGTTTTTTCCGTTTCATAACTTTGTTGGGCTTCAAGCCCAATTCAAAGCTCACAAACCTTGTTTAAAAATAAAATAAAATAAAATAACAACTACAAAGGCCACAGTTCCAACTAGTGTTGGCGTTAACGTACGTCTGTAGGGCCACGAATGCAATGTCCCTTTAGAAACAATTAGCCCAGGAGACAGATGGAGAGAGGCGGACCGAGACAGAGAGTCCCCAGTCTCACAGAGAGAGAAGCAGAGTGTCGTGATCGCGATCAAGTCCTCCGACAGCAGAAAGGGTGCCTCTCGTGATCTCAATCGACTTTTCTTTCTTTCTTTCTTTCTTTCTTTTTTTGTTAAAATTCTTTTCTTAGATAGCCGTTAGCTAATACATCCTGTTGTGCATGCTAAATGATATACGATAATTGGAAGCCAGAGTTTGGATCGTTTTTCTTTTTTGTGATTTCTTTTTTTTTTTTTCTATTTCTTTTGCTGCAATAGGTAATTCTGTTCTCTTCGTATGACTGTTGTAAAGGCGGAGAAAAAAAAAATGCATAATGAAAGCTATGGAATCGATCGCATAGCGAAGTGGATATCGTGTTAGATTCCGAATCTAAAGGTCGTGGGTTCGAATCCCACTGTGATCGATGTAATGTTATTTTGATGTAAACTTAAATAACATGATTGAGTTGTGAATTTCGATTTTGACATCTGTTGAAAATAAAAAGGGGGTATTTTAACATAATTGAGTTGTGAATTCCGATTCTGACATTTATCCAAGAGACACACTCGTTGGTGCAAATAAACTGGAACAGGAGAATTTGGATTAGGGTTTAGAGGAAGTCACTATTGTGTTGATATTTTTGATAAAGTAGCGATTCTGTAGAATTTATCCAGCAATCAAATTTATTTATACTATACTTATGATAAGATTAAATCTTTAAGCCTTGATGAAATAAAACAAACTTTGTCTAATCGTAGCCATCTACTTGTAACTAAAACAAAACAAATTATCAAAATAGCAAAAATACTCCTGCGTCGCTGGCCTTGAACATCCACTACAAATTCTAGTTTTCTTGTTGTGGGAATTTAATCACTGTTCATCAGATCAGGTAAATTCAGCAACCAATGACAACATTAGAGAACAGAACACCAAAGCAAAGTTGGTTATGTTTTGATGCAAAATTCAGATAAGATAACAAGCATCCATTTTGTCGAAAGTTAGAAGAATATAACCTGCTTGTCCTCAGTGGTGATTCATACATACTAGTAATACAAAACCTGAATTTTGATGGTAGTGGAGTACGGTGGGGCGGAGTGTTTGATGAAGAGGTGGCCACGATGATGCCCGTGACATTGTTACCTGCTCATTGCAGCATGTCTGAATTTCAGGAGAATGGATGTTATGGATTCTTTCTATTTTTCTTTTCTTGTTTAGATAATGACTAATCGTGATCAATGAATGTTGGGCTTTGATACTGATGTGTTTTGGTCTTTATTCGTGCTTCTGCAGATGTTTGATGATCAGGACCTCGGATTTTTTGCCAATTTTCTTGGCGTGTTCATATTTGTTTTGGTGATGGCTGGCCCAAAACATGAAGGAAACTGACCCATCTTTATCTGTTGAGACAGCCAATTTGGTGGGAATGATTCTTGGAATTGGAATAATTGCTGATTTGCCGTCCATTATCGGAGGATCGAGATGCTTTTTATAGTGTTGTCTAGTTTCGGAGTTGCCTACCCATCTCGCGATAAAACTTTACTTCAGTCATGTCCGGGAGGCGATGAAAAGATTAGGTGTGCTTGACTGCTTGTTACGTCCTTGTCTATCAGCGACAGAGAGTTGAATCACATCTAGTTGCGGGATAAAGCCAGTGACCAATTTTCTACCCTTATCGCCAATTATTTTCTTACAGATGGTTGAGAAGTCAATCATTTTCGACAACAGTTGAAAACATTAGGTTAGAATGTTGACATTGCGTGATTGCTTGTTATTGCTAACCAATAATCGACGGAGACGTTTTAATAATCCCTTATCCGTTCGTTAAACTGAAACAGGAAAAGCTTTAGAACATAGTTGCATCTTAAATTGATGCTGAGTAGTTTATGAATAATTTAGGAAAACCTACTTGTCAGATACAAAATTGAGTTCCAATTGTAAACTGAAACATTGAACTAAGTCATAATAATAATAATAATAATAATAACAATAATGCAACGTATGGGTTCTGAGTTTGGGGAAAAACACATGCAATTAGCAACATCACACAAATCATATCATATGCACAGGAGCAAATCCACGCTCTAAACGACCAAGTAATTCTTTGGAGTGCCGAAAGAAACCGAAAAGCTTCGCGACAAACACGACGACCATCGTACCCGGCCACTTTGGTCACGTCGTTCGCCTCACGCGAGACGCCGTAAAAAAGTGAAAACATCCTCACACCGGCCGCAAACCCGATGTATTGGGCGACTCGACTAATCATTCTAAAGATGAAAACGAGAGCCGTTGATTATGAAACTGGCGACCCGAAAACCCGACAGCAACGACGAGAACCCTAGGAACAGAAACCCGCCATATCCCAACGCAATCGCGATGTCTGATTGGACACAGAACGCGCTGCTAGCCGTACACGTGTTCCCGTCCTTGAGCGTCCTGGCCAAGGCCGTCGCCGCCGAGTCCGCTGACAGCAACAGGTACGCAAACACCTGCAGGCACACACACACACACACACACACAATTCAATTGAACTTGGCGCTCACTCAGCTTCAAAAATCTTACAGACAGAAGGAAAGGAGGAGATAATTTTAGACCTGGTCGTGGCCGAAATCGAACCAGACTTGGACGACTTCCGGGAATAGAGTGGCGTTCCTCGAGATTTCCCAGACGGAAGCGACCATTTCGAAAATAGAGTAGACGGCGACGATTGCATTTGCAGCCAAAACGTATCTGCGTTGTGGTAAAATCGAGATACAAATAAGCTGACTTGGGTAAAAGCTAGAACGAATTGGAACGGCCGTTTGGTTAGTAAGAAAATTAATGGAAGATGAATGGAACGTGGAAATTTCAAATTTATGCATCATTCTGTGTGCCCGCCCAACCGATTCAAATTGGGGAAACAAATTGAAAACGCAAAACAAAGAAAATTAAAAAGAGAGAGAGAAAGAGAAAAGAAGCGGGAATTCATTTTTGATTCCGAAAAACTAAAACAACATAGAAAAATCTGTGCAACCAAACAGGGGCTGAAAAGAGGGGGATTCCAGAGGGGAATTTGGATACCTAAAAGCGTCGAAGTCGTACGAACGTGGAGAATCGGATCCCCTGGAGTTGGTGAGCATGAAAATGGCGGAGGCAAGGGAGAAGCAAAAGGCTGCCACTCTAAACACCAGGATGAGCGAGTTGAACCGCTTCAACTTCTGCTCGGAGACAGTGGAGCGGAAGTGTGGGGCCGGCATCCGCGGGTGGGGCGACAGATTCTCGCCGTCACGGAGGGGCTGCGGCGAGCGCATGGTCCTCGGCGGCGGTGCTGTTGGTGACAACTACGGTGGTGAGGCAGAGAAAACAGAAAGGAAGGAGTCATGAGATAAAGGGGGCCGATGGAATAGCCGGAGTTGAAGTCCGTTTGGAAGAAGAGCAAATTTTGGGTTTGAGATTTAGGGGAGTGTGGTGGGTTTCACGGGACATGGCAAGAATTTCAATTCATTCGTGGGATTCAAGACAGCGAGAAATAGAGAGATGTTGTGGGAATGAGAATGAGAAGCCGAAGGCCAAAGGCAAAAGGGGACCAAAAAATATTCTGTTTTTTTTTTTTTCAAAAAAAAAGAAAAGAAAAAGGATGGTGTACGTGTTGGGAAAGAAGGTCTGGAAGTGAAGAAGCATAGAAGAAAAGTGAGGTTCGTAAAGACATTCAGTTCGGGAAATTAAGTCTGCTTTGCAGTGCTGGTGGTTTCTTCTACTTTTTAGGTAAGGGGACCGTCTAAAAGTTCTAAAATCGGCTTTTTTTTGTATATATATTTTTATAATTTTTATGAACAGTCTAAAGCTTTAGTGTTTTTTTTTTTTTTTAACTGTTATTTGTTGCCAAAACTTCTTACTCAAAAGTAGCCCACTAATTAGTGATTATGCAGCATTTTCTAGCAGTAGTTATTTTAGCTGTTACCCACTATTTTCCCTCTGTTCCTCCATTACAAATTGAGTAGTATTATTTTAGAAATTTGTTTGTAGATAATAAATTTATCATTTTATTGCTTTGTTAGTTGGATAAATCTGGTAAGGACTCTAGTGGAATCGGACAAAATTTGAAAAAACAAATTCTATCTGAGTTGAATAGCCATTTACAAATTTGCACAAGACCATGCGAGTGCATTTGCCTTGCAAGTGCTGTAGTCAATTGTACAGTAGACCTTTCCTTCATAACCATGAAAAAACATGAATAACATGTCTTCCTGACCCACGATTAATTATTCTATTATTTTGTCATAGCGCAAAGATAGTCGCAGACGGCATACAAAATAGTCAACATTGTCCGCCTTGTATGCGAGGCAATGGTCATGCAATCATACAGCTGCCCCCCCCCCCCGGGAAGTACTTTGCATGACATGAGTTGGCTTGGATAGTTGGTTTCAACGAGTAGTTGTGTTGTGCATTTCTTGTAAACTTGGGCACAAAAATAAATGTAGCAATATCGAGCAGGTCCGTCCAGGAGGTTTGAAATTTCTGCGCCGTCGCGGGAACCGAAATGTATTGGAACAATTATCGTTGGAATTGGAGCGGAGTTGGACGTGATCACGAGTCTTTGTTTGTGATGTTTTTCTGGCTTTTGGCAGCCATCATTTGCGGCTAAGGATGTCCGCCGTTTCTGATTAATTATTCGCTTTAACTGAAACATCTCATGGTTTATTAAAATAAATAAATAAATAATATTGGAAAGGTCAGCGACTTGCCCCGACCTGCCCCGCTATTCTTTCATCTTACACGAAAAAGGATTTTGCTACGGGAAATGCTGCATGGATATAAAATCCTTTGACATGGGAATGATACGAGTGATGTGTCAACATGCATTCAACTGTCAGTAATAAGACATTCACCCACCATGCGCTATCAATAGTCCTATAAATATTATACTGATGACAAATTCAAAATATTTATGAAAATGCAAAGGTTTGACTCTCAGAGATGATTATCATTTTCATTACCTTGTATATCTATTGGATTGCTCAAAAACAGAGGAGAATTGATTGTCAGTTACAATTTCTCACAACAAAATTAGCTCGCCTGAACCTGAAAGGCAGATTAGGCCAATCTCCAGTCGGCTTGCAGAGAAAAGTATGATCGCCATAATGGCCTTTAACAAAAGAAGTTCATTATTGAAGCAAAAAGGACATTCTCTTACTTATGCTCTTGTTGCCTGTTTAATTGATAATGAAAGACATTCTTGGCGTTGGGACTCGGTGGAATCCTGTTCATGCCTTTGGAAAGTCAACGAATTCTCTCAATCCCTCTGGGTGTCCCTTCTCCAGGGGATCTCAGCTTGTTTGGCATTTCAGCTGTACTGGCGTCTACACTGTTAAGAGCGCATATTATTTAGCCCTTTCTCACACGCAGGAGCGTCTTTCTGCAGCATCCACTTCTGCCCTGTCTCAGGAATTTCGATGGTACAAAAAAGGTTTGGCATTCTCAAGTTCCTAACAAAGTGAAGCATTTCATCTGGTGAGCCCTCCAAGGCTACTTTCCGACTAGATATTCTTTATCTCGCCCTATGGAATATATTGATGCTGCTTGTGAATCTTGTGGAGCAGCAGTTGAGACAACTAGTCATGTTTTGTTGGACTGTCAACATGCTGCTGGTGTATGGTTTCTCGGCCCTTTATGGCTTTGTGTGAAGGATAGGACCCCTCAGGAGTTTCACAGCTGGTTGGAGCGGCTATAGTCTGATTTGGACAGGGAGCATTTTGATTGGGTTATGATGCTGACACGGGCTTCTAGCGAAAGTCGGAATGTATTAATTTTTTAGCATATAAAAGATGTTCCCCAGAGGTTGTTATTGATAGGGCCTTTAATCTTTATTCTCTTTTCCGTCAACAACAGGATTGCTCCTCATCTCCTTTGTCCACTTGTATTCTTACACAATGGAATCCACTGGTTCTGGGGACTCTCAAGGTGAATACAGATGCTGCCACCTACCAGACTCATGGTGATGTCGTTGGTATAATTAGGAGTCATGCTGGACAAGTCATCTATGCATTATCAAAATCCTTTCCTGTGGGCTATGATGTGGCTGTGTTTGAATTATTGGCAATCCGGTTGGGGGTCCAACTAGCAACATCATTGTCTTTGAGTGATATTATGGTAGAATCGGATTGTAAACAGGCTGTCCATGCAATCACTGCGCCACAGTACGAGTCTAACCTGTTACATGTACTGGGAAAAGATACCTGAAGCCTTTCGTCTTCCTTTGATTCTTTTCATGTTCAGTATGTTTGTAAAGCTGCTAATAGCGTAGCTCACGTCTTAGCTCGAGACGCTGATAATATAGCAGATGAATGTGTTTGAGAGGATCTTCTTCCATTATTTGTAAACTCTCTAGTAGCACAAGATCGTTGTACTGTTGTTTCTTGCTAATGTCATTGGTAGCATCATGTTATCCGGCAAAACATATAAAAAAATGCAAAACAAGTTCTTTTTGGTGAATTAGAATCAAAGTCCTTCTAGACATGAAAAAAAAATAAAAACAGAAAAGAAAAGAAAAAGAATCGAAGTCCTTAAACAGAAGCACTTCTCTAGTGAAATTAACCATTGTCTTGATTGCCTTGCCTCCTAAATGGAGGTAAGTCTGAAAACAAATATGTAACCTATTATGTCTCAAAAATAATTACACGTACAAAAGGATATAAAACCACGGTTTTCCAATCTCAAGCTTTGTTTAATCCCAACCCATTTCAAATACTCATAAATGAAGCAACATCAAATACTCAATTTATGCTACTAGGTCAGAAGGTCCTTGCCAAAAAAAAAAAAAAACCATTATTAATATTCAGTGAAACGAATCATGTTCGAGAAAGTTGGAGAAGAAGCCAAATTTGATTCATATGTGGACGTCTGAGAAGAGAACAAAAACTCAAAGTACAAGGTTCATTGTACGCTCAGACGGGCATCATTGTCCCTTTTGTTCTAAGACTGCAAGAGCAACTGCAAATAGAGTCACAGCATTTCTTGCGATTTTCTCACACATCGACCTACCTTCTTCCTGAACTCCTCCCTATCATCTCGCCATTGTTTCTGCAGTTACAGAATACAGAAAAGGTTGAAAAGTATCAGAAAATAAGCCAAAGTAACTAGAATAGAATAGAATGAATTCTCACTCGTGCACCATTAACACAACACAGAATGCAGATAGCATTCTGCATCTCAAGTGAAGGGCAAAATAGTGGCAATGATGCAGCATGCTGTGTGACAGGGTATGTGATGACACATGAAAGCCTATTCTATCATGGCAAACAAAGGAACCAAAGCAAAACATGTATTTACCGAAGTACACTTATGTGCACTACACCATAACCTATTATCTAATTTACAATGACACAAAAATTCAACATCACATATGTGACAACATAAAATTTTCCACCTACCGCAGCATCAACATTTGCGGGAGACTCATCATTAGGACTTGAAAGCATTGATATGATGCTCAAAACAATGCTTTCCACCTGCAAAATACAATCACATGATGTTAACCTTGGATTCAACAGCAGGACAATAAATTGCAGGAGGAGCATGGGTAGGTGAGGAGGACAAAAAAGGCAGAGGAATGTCAGGCCAACATTCAAAAGAAATAAACATGCGAAGTGGTACAGAGTAAAACATAATCTTAGTCCCATAACTTGGACCAAGTCAAAGTCATGCACCTCTAGAGTCAAAACACTACATGATACTGCTGTATATGTATCAAACCTTCCCCTCTAGTTTTTTCCTTTGATGTGCAAGCAAAAACCAAACAGTTGTTTATTTCTACTGCCAATGATCCTTCCATATGACATTTCTTTGCTGCTTCCCATTGACTTCCTCTCTTGGTGGGGGTAGGATGCAGTTCATGAAGCAAGTACTTATACAGCACAGAGATATAACAAAGCCATTTTCTTTGGAAACAATGCCAACGAAATAAAAATAAACAGACTCCACACTACATGCTTCTTGAGTTTTGAAAAACAATTCAACTTCTTTGATTCTTTGAAGTTTGCAGAAATATATAGAATGAATTGTTGGCAAGGCTCCACCGCAAGAATCAAAAAATGAGGTTCTTGATTCTGCTCATTTGCAAGTTGTAGCTGGAGGAATTTCCAGAAACTTTTGGTTATAATTTGTTGAATCCCACCAAGTATCAACAACTACTTGGAAGTTTGCTCTACTTAAATTTGACACAACCACCAGTAACTTATGTAGTTGGAGTAACAAGTGAATATTTGCAAGAACCAAGGATGCCTCACTTAGAGGCATATGATGAATCTTGAGCTACATTAAAGGAACATTAGACAATGACATTCTCCACAAGAAAGGAGGAGAAAAAATTTCTCAGTGGAGGCAAATTTGATGACTTTTGCTTGCAGCTTGAAATGACTAGAAGACTAACTTGGGCTGGAGGGGAGAAACAACTGTCAATACAACTTCTTTTATTCTTCAAAGTTTACAGAAATATCTAGAATGAATTGTTGATAAGGCTTCGCCGCAAGACTCAAAAAATAGGGTTCTTGATTTTGCCAACTTTCAAATTGCGTTAGTTTTTAATAGAACAGAATTATGAAAAAAGATCCATATAGCTAACTCCAATTAAATTCGGGCCTAAGGGTTCTGTTGTTGTTGGTCTTGCAAGTTGTAGCTACAGAGTTTTTGAGACTTTTGGTTATATTTTTCAAGTGTAACTTAACTGAATTAATAAGACTATAAAGACTTGTGCTTTAGATGAGAGAGAGAGTACAAAAAGGTGAGATAGTGTGTGTTGAGAGGCTACTAAGAGAAATTAAAAAAAAGTGAAAATTTTTATGTGTTTGTCAAGTAAAACAAAATCTTTGCATTAGTGTGATCATAAAAGTGTTAGTATACTACTTGTACAGTTGTGATTGTGAGTGCAATAGACATTTTGTTTATTTTCTTGAATCCCACCACAAGTCCATCATTTCACTCTACAAGTTTCACTTCTTTCCTTCTTTAGTCAAAGAAATAGAGATGGCAGAAACCAAGCTAGAAGTAACCTATCATGGATTTTTAACTCATATTACCATTCAAGGCCAATTATAAATATTTGACTTTTCCCACAATGGCTGCTTTAGTTTCCCACCAGATTGGCTATAAAATACCAAGCTGTCCAACCCAAACGATCTCTCTAAGCTAGTGTTTTGCTAGGGCTCAGGAAATAGCACCTCAGAATGGGCTAGAATTGAGCCCCTCAAAGCTGATGTGCAATTCAGTCTTGCAGTCATCTCAAGTTTCTGCCCTTAAAGTTGCCCATCAGCAAGATGCACTGCCAATCAGAACTGCCATCAGATGGTCATGCCACAATGTAGGTTATATACATGCATGAATGCAAAGAGTTACCATATGCATATCTCCACAGGCACAAATCCTCATCCATGAACCAGCAACGACTAAAAACTGCAAGTGACAAAATTGCTTGTCCGAGCACTTGCAGTCTTCCAACAGTAAGATGTCAAGTGGGAAAAGATATTTTGACACAAAGCATGGAAGGAAAAATTTACCACGCAGTTCTTAGTGTTCACAACAAATACAAAGGAATAAGATAGACAACGTCAAACAACACATTACCATACCGACAAGAGACAGTAAAATACCAAAAGGTAAAATAAGTCTTAAATATAGGCAAGATCTATAACATTACTCCATACCGTATGGACTGGACTCCAGCGCTCAGTTGCAAGCTCATATCCATTGGGGTCATCTCCCGGTGGATGAAGAATTGATATACAAACCTTTCCATCAGGATAAACTGTTTCAAACATAAAACGATTTCATAAGCATCCAAATCTCTCACTAAAACACACGCCTATGGATGTGTGTGTTTTTTATGCATGTTGTATCAATATGCACTTTAAATAAAGAATAATGTGTTCACCATTTGGATGCCATATCTCAGAGGTGAACCGAACAGTTGGAGGACTGACGGGATAGTTTGCCGGAAAGCTCATAATGGCATTGAAAAATCCCCCTTCACTGGACAAGAAAACCAATTACCAATAAAATAAAATAAAATAAAGGGATTTATCCTAATAGCTCAAAATTTTAACATATCGGGTCAAGAAAAGTATGCAGCAATATAGTAATCCATAAGCACTGTGTTGAGCCACTACATCCTGGCATCCAAGCAATCCTACACGCCTAAAAATAAGCACATTGTTTCGTAATAGGCAACTAGCCGCCATACCCCTAAGACCAAACCCATGGACTGAACTCTGCGTAGGCTTCCCAAACAGAAATACCAACAGTGAAAATAATGTTTAAATTATTACTGAAACGAACATAACAATTAAACCAAAGAATCAAACTCCAGAAAGAATCCAGAAGCAGATAACAATCAGCCACATCAATATCCTCTGATTTCAGGTCCACACCCAAACAAAGAAATCAAGAACCCAGCATAAAACTAAAAACCCAATTCCAACAAGAAAGAATTTAAAAAAAAAATAAATCAAAAACTGCAATTACACAGAAAATTCAACCACAAAGAGAAATTCATATCTATGAATCGGTTCAAAGACTTAATTTAAAGACTCACTATAGGGTATCTGGGGGTCCCATAATCGTGACGCTCCATTCAAACACATTCGTTTCGTCAACAAGACCGGCAGAAAATCCATCGACCGGCTTCTTGCAAAGATCTGGAAAAAAAAAATAATAGAAAAAAGAATCAAAAACTGGGCCTCCTAATGAAACAAAAAAAAAATAATAATAATAAAAGCGATTCAACATCGACAATTCAATATAAGAAAGAAAAAGAATTGAAGGAAATAGGATTGGAGGGTTGACCTTTCAACTGCTTTTGGAGAAGAAGACTCGCTTGAGACGCGGCCATTGATTGCTTATTAATAAAGACACGGACAGAGAGAGAGAGAGAGAGAGAGATGGCGTAAGACGAGGAGGGAGGGAAAGACAGGCAGAGGCGCTCTCTCAAAAGATATTGGTTTTGCCAATTTGAGTTCGGTATTTATTGACATTTTCTTGAATCGAGTCCCTTCTTTTTCTTTTGCTTTTTCTTTTTTTTTTTAAAATTTCCTTTTTAAGAGTAAGAGTCCCGTTTAGGAGACCCTTCTTATACAAGGGAACTGCTTAGGCGATGTAACTCCGGTATGACCATACTCTTCAAAATTGGACGGTTCAATTGGTTGAGTTGGTGAATCTGTTGTGTTAATTTTTTTCAATTTTTATTTCTTTGCAAAAAAAAAAAAAACAAATACATATGATTGTATTATTTTATTAAATATTTGTACCATATACTTAAATTTTATTTTATTAAAATTTTATTTATTTCTATATAATATAAAATATTAAACTATTTTAATTTTAAATCAACCCATCAATCAATCAATCTGTCACCCAATGATAAGATCGGCTACCCAACGAATTGGATTCTTCTTTGCGTTAGGGTCCGGTTCGATTTTAAAGCTATGGGTGTGACAATGACACCCTCTCCTTATTTTTCCCATCTCAAGGCGAAAGTTCTTTCGTGAACCGGATCTCTCACATGTCTTTATTTCTTCAATCTCGGGGCGAACCAGATATCACAGGTAGCCCCGCTCTTATTGCCAGGGAGGTCCACCTGCTGTGCTGTGTGCCGGAATGGCTGGGTTAGTGCTGGGGTTGAGAAGGAAGTTCTAATAACAATACACACGAGAAATAAATAAATGCTGTCTGCGAGCCATAACTAAAAAGGCTTAACTATAACAACACAATCTTATGTACTTATTTGTAAACAAGAAAGAAAATTTGCTAATATTACAAAAAGGAGAGAAATTTAAATTTATTAATACTAAAAACACGACCAATATTATAAAATAGATTAAATATTATATAGTTCAAATAATTTAATAACATCAATTATACTACAATAATATTATAAATATTAATGCTCATAATATAATTACACAAAACAAAAAATTGGATTAATTTTTATAATTTCTTCTTTTAGAATATAAACAAGGCCATGAGAATTAACTACAAAAATAATTTTCTTAATAAAAATAAAAAAAGGGACTACTATACTCCAAACTTACTCGATAGTCTTTGTTAATCTGAAAATTTTATAAAAAAAATAAAAATACAAATGACAAAAAGAAAAGAAAAAAAAAAAGAGAAGAAAGTATTATCTAATGGCTATTCCCTAAAATGAGTAAACTCAATTCCATGACCCATTTTTATATGCGCCTCAAATAGAGACTCTACTCTAGGTCCTAACTGCTACTTTCTTTTTCTCCATTTAAAAGTAGTCCACCTTGACGATAATATTTCAAAGAATGACATATGTAAATAAACAGAATGTCGACGACGATAGCGTTCAATCCGCTAGCTGGAATGCATTTTTCCACCGGCAGCCATTATTTGCAATGTATTTTAAGTATTTAAATATTTCTGTTGATGCTCGGAATTTGGATATGTACAACACACCCCGTGCCGGCCATGCTTTTGCGGCGGATTGTCGACATAGAAAACGCGTTATGGTTGTGGTCAGAGGAGTCAGACGAAAAGACCCAAAAAAAAAAAAAAAAGGTTATATTTAAGTTGCGTAACAGTATCAATTTTTTAAAGTAAAATTCATTCGCACGACGAATTTTTTACACAATAAAATATATTTAGTTATAATGTATATTCTTAAAGTTTAAATTTTTGCTAAAATATTAATAGTTATTAAATTATTTATTGATTTTTTCAATAAAATTATAGAAAAATTTTTGTTTATTATCTCTTTTAAATTGAAGAATAATTACCACACACATAGAGTAATTTATGATAAAGTATACCTACTTCGCGACTTGATGGACTAATATAAAAGAGTTTTGGTCATCATTTTTTTTTTTTTGGTGGTGCCACGATTTTTAATAAACTTATTTTCGGACGAATAAAAAGAAAGTTTTTAATGAACTGGAAGGAAGGGTAAGCAATACAAGAATTAAAGGGCCAAGGCTCCTTATAGGCCAATTGCTGCTTGATGACCCGGAACATGCAGTAATTTTAAATATTCTGATGCTTTTCGGATCAATATTATTAATCAAATGCACACAATAATAATTTTTAAAAATTTATTTAATCGAACTATTTGTGGTAGAATATAATTATGCATCTGCTTTGAAACCAAGAGTCCTGATTTAAGCTTCGTTGGGTTCAGGCTAAGGTCGATTTCATGGCTTCTTTTTGTATTCTTGAAGAGTGCATCCGATTTTTCATTGATGTTTGAAGCGAACAATGAAAAAACGTCGTGGATGCTTTGCTTCTGGCTCGTTCGTCGGGCACAATTTCTCGGTTGGTGCACTCCGCAGGTTATTTCGCGACAGAGGTTGCTTCAGGCTCTTTCGTTGGTTCGAGTTTGTGGAGATTCTACTCCATAAGACGGTGTGTTCAACATTTCCTCAGCTGTTTCTCTCGTATTCCCCCTTTTTAATGCTGGATCGGTTTTGAACTGTTCTCAATATCTATATTTTTTTCCGTAAATAGTATCAAGAACCCATTATTTTTCGTAAATTATTTTTTCATTGCATTATTTTCATGAATAATCATTGTTTTTGTCTTTGTTAGGTTATAGGTTATTGACATTTTAGCAAATTATCTCACAAAAGTCTCCATCAAAATTTGTGTATGATAAAGAAGTCTATAATTATGATAAATTATGAGAGATATGGTCTTAAACAAAAAAAAAAAAAAATTCTAACAATCAATTCATATTAAGGAAATATTTTAGTATTATTGCAAAATAACAAAATTTGATATCTTAAAATGAACTAAATATAATTTAAACTATATTTATTTTAGATTAAAAAATAAATAATTAAATTAAATCGATTTTAAGAGAAAATTTTGATTTTTTGATTTTTATTTTTTCAGAAAATGAATTTAAGAAAAGTTTCTTTAAGAAAGAAAAAAAATTATAAATATTTTTTTCCTCTCTTAAGATTACAAAAAAAAGAATCTCCTAAAAAGGAAAATTTAAGAATCTTTTTTAAGAAAATAAGAAATAATTAAATTATGAAATTTTTCATCTTTTTTATTTTTAAGAAAATAAAAAGAGATTTGAGAATAGTTCCTTTATTATTATTATTTGTTATGAGAATAAAAAAAAAGGAATTTGAGAGTTTTTTTATAGTGAATTTGAGATAATTTTTTTTAAATAAAAAGAAAATTTTATGAATATTTTTTTTTCCTTTTATTTTTCTTAATTTTTGAATTTAAGAAAAATAAACCTGGCTAAAAGAGAATACTTAGATTTTCTCTCAGCAATATAGATATATACAATTCAATTACAATCAAATCTCTTATAATTATAGGATTCTTTAATAGTGTACATCATTAAATACTATACTAGTGTTTGATAAATTCTTACTTTATCATGTCTGATTATTTTTGTTATGGGAAAACTGAGGTAACCAAATGCGCAAAGTTCTATGAAAAGTTTGAAAGGTCTATGCTTGAATTGATTGTTAAAATTAAAAGATGAACTATTAATAGGTAAATTAAGGTCCTATTTAATTTACTTGTTTTTGATTTTTGACTATTATTGATGATTATTAATTACCAACAGCAAACCCAAAAATTTTACCAAATAATTTACCAGATTCAAAATGAACAACGATCGCCAATTATAGCTGGCGGGAACGGAAAGCGCGAAGAAGATTCGTTTCATATTTGTTTACTTTCCCGCGCCCAATAAAACGAGAAAGTCGATTATTTTGGACCGAGCGAGCCGGAAGGTTGGAAATTTTTGGTCCCAACCCTGAGCCGCGAGCGCCGACCCGACGCCGTGCACAAGAGCTCCAATCCAATGACCCTTATCGGACCTTCTGGAACCCCAGGCCGGTCCTTCTATAAAATCCCCACCCTCTCTGCCTCTTCCTTCTTAAGAACAAAGAGCATTTTTTATTTTGGCCGCTGCGTTGTTAGGATTGTGGACCAATGGCACAGAGGGAGAGGGGCCCGCAATCGGTATCGGTCTCGGGACAACGTACTCGTGCGTGGGCGTCTGGCAGCATGACAGAGTGGAGACTATCGCCAACGATCACGGGAACAGAACGACGCCGTCTTATGACGCTTTCACCGACTCCGAGCGTTTAATCGGCGACGCAGCCAAGAACCAGGTCGCCATGAACCCCATTAACGCCGTCTTTGGTAAGTACTTCTGCTCATATTAGTGTTTTTTATTTTTATTTCTCCCTTCTTTCTAATACGCTTTTGCTTGTTTTTTCCCTTTAAAGTTGAAGAAATGATTAAGATTATACACACACACACACACACACACACACACACACAGGGTGAAGCAATGTTCATCGTTTTGATTGAGCAGTTATGTATTTTCTGATAAAACTTGTGTTTGATAAAATATTTACCAAGTCAAGAGATTTTAATTTTAGGTTTGAATTGGGATGTAAGCTACTGGTCACTGATGGGTTAATGCAAAGAGGTTGATTGGTAGGAAGTTTAACGATGCTTCGGTTCAGAGAGACATCAAGCTGCCGGCCCTGGTGACAAGCCCATGATTATTGTCAATTACAAGGGTGAAGAAGAGAAGTTTGCTGCTGAAGAAATCCCTTCCATGGTTCTCGTAAAGATGGGTGAGATTTCCGAGGCTTAATCTTGGTGCATCAGTGAAGAATGCTGTGGTGATGGTTCTTGCCTACTTCAATGACTCTCGGCGCCAGGCAAGCAAAGATGCTGGGGCTATTGCTGTCCTCAATGTTATGCGTATAATTAATGAGCCCACTGCTGCTGCTTTTGCTTATGGCCTTGACAAGAAAGCAGGCAGTGTTGGTGAGAAGAATGTGCTGATGTTTGATCTGGGTGGTGGTACATTCGATGTCTCGTTGCTTACCTTTGAGGGGGACATCTTTGAAGTGAAGGCCACAGCGAGGGATACTCACCTTGGTGGTGAGGACTTTGATAACAGAACGGTGAACCACTTTGTCCCGGAATTTAAACGCAAAAACAAGAAGGACATCAGCGGAAACCCCAGAGCCCTTAGGAGGCTGAGAACTGCATGTGAGAGAGCTAAGAGGACACTGTAATCTACGGCACAGACCACTATTGAGATGGACTCACTTTACATGGGAATAGATTTCTATTCAACCATCGCCCGTGCAAGATTTGAGGAACTCAATATGGATCTTTTTAGGAAGTGTATGAAGCCTGTAGAGAAGTGCTTGAGGGATGCCAAGATGGACAAAAGCAGTGTCCATGACGTTGTCCTTGTTGGTGGTTCCACTAGGATTCCCAAGGTTCAGCAACTATTGCAAGACTTCTTCAATGGAAAGGAGCTTTGCAAGAGCATCAATCCAGATGAGGCTGTTGCCTATGGTGCTGCTGTTCAAGCTGCTATCCTGAGTGGTGAAGGCGATGAGAAGGTGCAGGATCTGCTGCTCTTGGATGTTACCCCACTGTCTCTTGGGTTGGAAACTGCTGGAGGTTTTATGACTGTTCTGATCCCAAGGAATACTACGATTCCCACCAAGAAGAAGCAGTTGTTCTCCACCTACTCAGACAACCAGCCTGGTGTCTTGATCCAGGTGTATGAGGGTGAAAGGGCAAGAACCAAGGACAACAACCTGCTTGGAAAATTTGAGCTATCCAGCATTCCTCCCGCCCCTAGGGGCATCCCTCAAATCAATGAGTGCTTTGACCTTGATGCAAGTGTTATGCTGAATGTGTCAGTTGACGACAAAACAACCGACACAAGAACAAGATTACTATCACAAAGACAGGGGAAGGTTGTCTAAAGAAGAGATTGCGAAGATGATCCGAGAGGCTGAGAAGTACAAGGCTGAAGATAAGGAGCACGAGAAGAAGGTTGATGCAAGGAATGCTTTGGAGAACTATGCCTACAACATGAGGAATACTGTTAAAGATGAGAAGATCAGTTCGAAGCTAGCTGCTAAAGAAAATTGATGATGCTATTGACCAAGCCATTCAATGGCTTGATGGCAACCAGCTTGCTGAGGCAGATGAGTTCGAGGACAAAGTCAAAGAGCCGGAGAGCCTATGCAATCCCATCATTCCTAATATGTATCAGGGTGCAGATCCAGATATGGGTGACGGAATGGATGAAGACGCTCCTCCAGCGGGTGGCAGTGGTGCAGGCCCTCAGATTGAGGAAGTTGATTAAGAACAAAGTTTTAGGTTTTAGATGTTTGGGGCTTCATGCTTTAGTAGATCATGGATAATCTTTTGGGAAGCACTCTAACTGAAGATACAGTGTTTTGATTTTTTTTCTTTTTTTGAACAATGTTACTGCTTTTGGTTGGCATGCATAACCTCCCTTGTTTTTTTGGCTTTATTACTCAGTTTTGCTTCTTGAAATATATCTTTTCTGCACGAGATTTGCTCTATTTTTAATTTCCACCTGCTGATGTGAGGTATGTAGCTTACTAATTGTCCACCCAAAAAACGAATTTAGAAGTGTTCCATGTGTTTCATCCGGCCCGAATATATGTTGCTGACAGATGAAATTCCTTTTGGTGATATTTGCACTTCAGTTTTGACGACCTTCATAACCTGCCCGCAAGTAGTTCAGGCATTGCGGGGCCAACTGATACTACCATGTGTAAAGCACCCAGCCAACCCAACCCAACCCACCCACGGCCCCCCACACCCTGCCGCCTCCACCCTCCTAATTTCTCCAAACATTCGGGAAGAAAAAAGAGAGAGAGAGGGAGAGAGAGAGAAGAACATTAAAAAAAAAACCACAGAACCTTGGAAGTAAGGGTTCTGGGAAGCAGGGAAAGGTGCTTTGCAAGCATGCAGTTTTAACTCGTCCAGGGAGTAGGAACAAACATTTTAAATTTAGAACGTCGATGGTAGCCAACCACCGCACAACTTGGCAGCTGCATGCATTGTTGAAAAAACTGCGATTCAGCTTACAAGATAAGTTGAGCAATATACCAACGAAAAACCAAGAGAATTATGAATCTAATGCTTCTTGGTATACCTCCATTTACTTTCAGCAGCACATACAATGTCGTAAATTCTCCTAGCAAAAACAACAAAACTGGGAAAATGACCAAAAAATAAAAGGTAAGTCCATGCACGGTAACTGAAACATGTCCCGATAACTGAATGCTTAAAGAAAACATCGATTATAAAGACTATTTTGCACGCCAAAATAAATCTGTATTCACAGCTCCTACTTGATTTTTATCTTTTCTTAGACCATCCAGTTCATAAAAATTAGAAAACAAAGTGGAAATACATCCCGTTCCCTAGGAGTCCAAAAAAAAAAAAGAATTGCTGATGCATATATGTGGATAAAAAAGCCATGTATATAATTGAGAAGAAAAAAAATGCCAATATCATTCCATAAATTTCTTTTTGGAATGAGGTTAGTAAACAATGAAGCACCAACCATTCCCAACCATCTTACATCATCAAACTAATGTCCTTTTCAGGTCGACAAACGGTCTTTCATTCCAGGGAGAGGGACGGAGGCATACACGGACTTCATGTTCTTCAGGTCCTACGCGATGTTTGGGCACAATAATTTCTAGCATTGTTCCTGTCTCATCACGGTATGCTTCCAGTTTAGCATCTTCTGGAATGCGGTTTGGCAGGGGAATTTCCCTAATAAATTCCCCAGGAGGGCAGTGCTCTGGCGTTGGATCTGTTAGCTTAAATGTCCTATCATGTCTCTTAATGGATGGCATGCATGCTGTACTTATCGAGGATATCTTCACAATTCCATGTGAGTTAGTGTTTCTCCAAGTTACTTTCACCCTGTGAAGATCAGCAAAAGGCAAGCTAATGATAATTAAAAAGGCTTCATCATCTTCGTATATTGTTTTTGCTGCTGTAACCGGTCCATATACATTCTTCATTACTCCACTGAACTCATTTAGCCATGGTGGCTCAACTGGATGGATATTCATATCAACTCTGTCACAATTCAGATTATTAGGCAAGAATTCATCATCATTTACATGAAGCAAATAGTCCTTCTTCCGTTTATTACAGAGCGGAGAAAGGTCCGCACCATCACTGTTACTGTGGTCTGATAATTGAGAATACAGATTTAAACCGGTACCATTAAGCAATTTTCTTGGATATATGTTACCGTTACTCTTCAATGTAGGCAGGGGACGCTCAAGCTCGAATTCTGTGTTTGGAAGGTTCCTCCAAGAACCAAAATCACTTGCTTCCAGAGGAATTGTGAAATTTATGTCTCGCCCTGTAAGATCCATCCACCTTTTCCTCTCTTCTTCGTCAAGATTCATGAGATTGGGTGATCGGACAACTTCAATACCATGAACACACTGAGGATTGGAGAGACCCCGGTAATGCTTCCTCTGCATCCTGTGTGATCGGACAAAGCCCTTATCAACACTAAATGGGAATGGGCGCTCCCCTTGTCGAGAGTGCCCATTCATGTAACTCCGCAGCTGCATCTTCCCCAAAGCATTTTCAGGCCTTTCTTTAAAAAACCACATGTACATGTTCTCCATGTCATGCTGAACTAAAAAAGCATCAAGCAGCAAATCTGTTTTGTCATAGCCAGAAACACCGTTATTGTCCCTCATTATCTTGCACTTTGATTTCTCATTCAAAACTGGCTTGAAATAGAAGCTGAAGAAGAACCAGGCACCCCAAACACTATCAAGCCGCTTTGTGCATTTCTTTGCAACTTTTGAAGTATTGGTCACTGTATCAGCCTCATAATTTTGAGGCCCAAGACCTACATCCAAGATGTCACATGGATCATTCCAACCCAAGGGAGGTAGACTTCGTTCAGATGACAGTGGGACATTGATATCAGGTGGGCGTGAAAGAGTGACCGATTGATTCATGTCTCTCTCCAGATCATCATGTGTGATAGCACCCGAATCCATAGATAAAAGGGTAGATGGGTGATAATTCTCCATAGATAACGTTGTCAAGAGAGCTTCCCCCATGCTTTTCAGTGTTCCCTTACTCCTCTTCTATACTGCAAAGAGTTTTGATTTGTAATCCCAGCCACAGCTGTTAATAGAAGGTTGCTAGCATCTTATAAATAATACTAAAAGTCACAAATATCTGCAGAGCTCTCAATCAATCGACAAAACCAAATAAGCAGCTCATAAACATCTTCATGATTCAAATTCCCAAAGATTACAACAACAGCAATACATCGACATTCAACAAAGAATTTGGGAAACAGCATAGAATGACATGGACATCATTACCACATCGAGGACCTGTACAAAATTAAGAAACAAAATACAAGACATCAATCATATAAAAACGTAAATTCCAGGGTTACAACTGATGTTACTATATGCGCATTTATCCAGCAAATCCTATGACAAATATAACCACAGAAAACCCAAAAATGAAAAGCAACCATTTTCTCTACCACCGACTACATCTACAACATGAAAGCATTTTATTTGGATCCAATGTTGGATATCAACAAAGAAGCTGGCATATTCACCTCCAGAAGGTCAGATATTAGTCTCAACTCAAGCCAGACGTTAAATAATAATAATAATATTAATAAGTGACAGAAATATTCCAGATTATAAGCAAACCCCACATAAAAAAACCCTATCAGATTGAAAATTCTCAGTTCTGCATGTGTTTTCCTCACCTTTTCTCAGTATCCAAACAGTCAAGGCGCCCAAAGAATCCCATAGAAATATCCGAAAATAACAGCGGGCAAAAAGAATCATATTCAAAAGCAATAAAAAAAATTTAAAAAAATCCACCAAAAATAGAACCCCAAAATTATTGGAAAAATACGGAGATTCAAAAATTACCATAAAAAGAGACCAGAGGCTTCAAATCCCACCCAAAACCTCCACTTCTGCATTCGATCCCCCCTTTAACACAGACGCAGAGAGAACGAGAGAGAGAGAGAGAGAGTAACGGCGTGAGGACAAAGAGACGGAGTTAACACGGAAAGACAGAGGCCCACAGCAGAGAACGCCGCCGCTTGGTGATGGACGTCGTTAACTAACGGTGACGGAGACCAGGTCAAAAGAGGCGTCTATTCGTACTCTGGCGAGGCGAGAGGCGAGGCAGACCAGCGACCACCGTCTTCGAGTCTCCGGACGGATAACTCAATCCCAGGAAATTACAAAAACCTCCCCCAATAAATTTCTCATCCCCGCTACGGCGGTTGGGCAAATTTGTCATTTTACAATTGATCTTTTGTGATGCTGAAGTTGAATAGAGCGCAATTTTCTTTTTCAATTTCAGTTGATAATTCATTCAATTGTTGATATTTGTAATTGCATCCTCAATTCCCAGTAATTAATTAACTAATTATTGCTTAAATAGTAAATTTTCTTGAAATGTCTTATGAGGACCTCTGTCATTCTCATCCGTGGACCGTAGTCAAATACTTAAATAACAGAAAATAATTAAACTATGATTAAAATCAATTATTCTCATTTAGATTATGAGGCAATTTGGGCAAAATCATTTTAAAAAATTTATAAGAAAAAATATATTTGTAACCATCAATTATCATTAATTTATAGATGTCGGGAGGATTGTTTCAATTTTTTTGGTTTTCATCTCTTTGTTTTTTATTTTTATTTTTATTTTTTTCAAATTTCTTGTTAAGAGCCTACAAAGTTCAGAAAAATAAAGAGCTATCCGTAGCTCAAGCCTTATAATTTCTATGTGTTTTTTTTTTTATTTTTTTAGTGCCAACAATTTCAAATGTGTTGTGTTAAAATTTCCTCTCTATCTCTCTCTGTCACAAACACACACCAGCGCACCAGTGCGCACGTGTCTTTGCAAAATTTAGGTCGTATTCGGTGCAAAATGGCCTGGAAAGCCCCCGGAAGTGATAAGTCGTTAGCGAACGGTGACACATCGCCCATGTTGACCAATAAAACAATATAAATGTAAAAAGGATCAATCTTTCAAAGATTCCAATCTTTTATAAAAACAATGATTGAAAAGCATGGGCAAAAAGCCGAAAAGGCCTAAGTTGCTTTAGAATGAATGTTTTTTTTTTTTTTAATAAAAGAAAAATTATATAAACAAGTTTTACAAAGAAAAATACACGAACTTTTCTTTTTCATTAATGGCAATATATTATTTTGAATATAATTATACGACCTACCACTGTAATTATAAATATCCTTAATACCACATATATATTTATAAGACTTATTTATGCCCTTTGAAAATGACTTCTATATATACTCATGAAATTAGTCTGCTCTGCTTTTTATTCTGTTCGAGGTTTCAACCATTTGGGATTACATTAAAACAAAAAAAAAAAAAAGGTCATAGTATGAATGGTAAATTTGGTTGTTAAAAATTTTTTCATCATACAATTACATCTTTTTTAAGACGTTTAGTATAATTAAAAATATATTTAATTTATATAATTTTTTAAAATTTAATAATTTTTATTTGTATTATAAAATTTAGACAAAATTTTTCCTAACAAAACTGACTACCCTGTAACTTGTTGTTTTCTTAACCAATATATATAATCTATTTACCATTTTACAACCAAATTTGTGAAAGGGAGCAGCTCTTGGTATTGTCTAAAAGACAAACTGTCCAGTGTCCACTACGATATTTAAAAGGATATGTCTAATCATTTATCAGGTCCCTTAATTAATTCAACAAAAGTATCGGACAAGTCTTAATTACTCATCAAGTCTTTTAATTAGTCCAATTATAGCTCATAAACAAAACGTAATTGCCCCTAAAGAAGTAAATACATTCGGGCGCCCTTATCAATGTTGTCCAGGATGCTACCTGGTTTCCGAGGTTCCTGGTGCTTACTTGCATGATGGAGGCTTCATCTTCTACACAATAAAACTATAAAAGTGAGAGATTCCTCTGCCTATTGGCAAGAAGATAACATTTTAGGTATGCAAACATAAGTAAATTACGCAAAGACACCGGCACGAACATAATAATATAACGAGAAATGTCAAATTAAATATCCCTTCTTAATGGTCCTACAAACATATAAATTCTTAAGCCATAATGGTATTTTTATGCTTTAGTTTTGTTTTTTCTCTCTTTTTTTTTAAAAATTAGCTAGGTTTATACCAGGCGATGAGCTTCTGTGGTACGCCAAAGTTCATTTGAAATATTATTTAATCTTGCATCAAGAAGTAAAAGGACGAAAACAATAAAAAAAGAAGAGGAAATTGCACCAAAAGGGTATAACGTCTGAAGATAACCCCCAATGCTTCTCAGTTTCTTGTTCGTGTAATCTCATGGTCCTTTCTGAGTAATTTTTCGATTAAATTAAAATGTCAGTTATGATAGAATGTGAACACAAAACTTATAAATATAAATAGATGAAAAAATTTTATATTATATAAAATTGTATCTGTATAATATAAAATATTATATATATAATATAACTTTTTTTTTTTTTTTTGTGTCTACGAGTTCGCGTGCATAAAAACTTTTCCAAATACTGAATGTACCGTCCTAGATTGCATACATTTTTTATATCTAAAATATTAGCATTTTTGGTTTGTAGTCTGTAGAGCCCTAGATAGTGCCTTCAACCTCGATGTTTAAGATCTTAGGTGCATTCTGCTTCACGCGTTTTCTGGACCACTTCTATCCATGTAAGCGATAAGATATTGGTGATAAACACGTTATTGAAGATTCCGTTTTGACTTTTGTGGTTGGAGCAAGGAGATGGGTTCGTCGACAAGTCGATCCGGAAAATATTTATTTATAAGACTTTGTTTAACTGTTTCTCAGTTCATGCAGATTTTTTTTTTCTCCTTTTCAGCAATAGGCCATGCCGATTTATTTGCTTAGAGAGAGTTGCCTCGTTTCATATAGGCAATTGTCACCGTTGGACACAGTATAATAATATATACAGATCTCAATCTTCTTTTAAAAAGAAAAAAAATTGCCCACGTTAAAACAAAGTAAGCTTCGATGAGAAATATTATAACATTAATACTAAGATATGTTACTGTAATAATTAAAAGTTTAAATATTTATATTAGAAGTCACATATTAGTGAATGTGAATTTATAAAAAGTTGAGAAAATTAATACCCCCTGAAAAAGTATAAGATTAGGTTACCATTGGTTTTTTAAGCTGTTTAGCCAAAAACTTGCTAAGACAAAGAGAAATACACTTTATCAGTTTGAATCTTTGCTTAGAATATTAGCCATGATTTTTGTTACAACAATCATGAATTGATCATTTTCAACAATGAAATGAGTGATAGTTAAATGACAATTGTTTAATCAACAAATACTGACTGTAATTAATGCCGTTGATAATAAATTCTAATAACTAATTATATATAATTTTTTTATCAATAATAATAAATTTTCAATCATTAAACATAACTCAATAAGTTGATTTCAGACTTTCTCATTTACCAGCCAAAAATATCATTTCATTAAGGCATTACACCGACTTATTTTTTTAATCAATTAATTTTAATTAGAATTGGAGATCACCAACTTTAAATAACACTTGAAAATTTGTTGAGTGTTCCATCCCTATGTATGAGCTAGACACAATACGAACCCAAGGCCATAACATGTGGAACGGAGCTGGCCACCAAAACAGGGCAAAAAATGGAACGGTGGGTTGGCTCGGGAATTTCAACCTTAGTGCATACCAGACCCACTTACCCCGACAGACACTTCCTAGATTAATTCTCCCGCCTAAAATCCCATCCCAACCTGGCATATCTACGCAGAATGGTATTCCTTATCTTTTTATTTCTTACAACATTGACACCTAAACGTTGTCTGTTCATATTTTTCAATTATTTCCATTTTCAGAAAATAAGTGACCAACAAGTGAATTGATAGGTTGAACTGTCTTTTTAATGACTGTGGACCAACCACCACTACTTATGTGGTTTAGCAGTAAAGCAAGAAAAAAAAAAAAGGAAGACCATCCCACCTTTTTTTTTTTTGTCAAAATAATTCAAAAAGGGATAGCTGTATCCATCATCTTCCTGCTGCACGACGTTTCACAGCATTTCACAAAAAACCCGTCGTTGGATCATGATCATATCCGCAACGAACTAAGTAATTAAGAACTTAAGTACATTACATATAAGAAGTTTTAGGTTTTAGGTTTGAATTAAAGATCACAAGAAATAAGAGAATTATAATTAATAAAAAATTACTGTCTTCGTTGTGTTAACTTACGATTTGATGTGCCTCAGAATCGAAAGACGAAAAACATCAGGATCCATGCTTCTTAGTTTGACTAATTATTTTGGATTGGGCTAAATGGGTATTTTAGCCGAAGCAGCCAGCCCATTGTTCAAGTAGGCATCAAGCTTTCCGCCTCATTTTATTAAAGAAAAAGATAGAGAGACCGAGACCCTTCTATAAAAGAGTCACCCAATCTCCAAACTTTTTTTTTTTAAAATAATAATAATAATAAAGCCGAAAAAGAAAGAAGAGAGAAAGAGAAAAAGAGAGCAACATGGGGCTCTAGCCCTTTAATGGCTCTTTTTTTATTAATTAAAACTTATAAAGCAAGCGTGAACAATGTAACCAAGTATATTAATCTTCTACTCGACACCCAGCCCTTCAGGTTTTTAAAATGCCTGTCCTAAGAAGCACATAGTTTATAATTAATAGAAATCGCTCTAGTAAACTATTTCAGGCAAGTGGGCAACAGTAAATATGATCTCAAACCTAAAATCCACTATCCAGTCTCTTTTCCATTCAAACAAACAGTGTGTGCATTTTTATGAAACTTGGATGGTACTTTGATTCATGAATTGCATAACCTCTATGTAAGCTTCATAACATGTCAATTTAAACACAAAAAGATAGATCTCAGCTTTGTATTGCCTAGACAACATCTCAATCAGTTTTATAATAATAGACAAAAACAAAAATAATCGTCAATATCCAGAGAGGCCAATTTCGAGGTAGGCAAACTGACGAGCTTGACTAATAATTTGGAGTGAACCAATTGAGAACAACTCACAAGTGGTAGCCCCCAACGGCCACCTGGCATTTCCCTGTATTTTTATTAGGCAATGACAAAACGGGTCGTCACGAAAAGAATCAATGCCTTGCAATACGCTTCAAAACTTTAGAATTTACCAGCCGGCCATGGACAAGGCGACAACGTTACAACTTACACATTGATCTTGTACTTCCCGCCAAGACCTTCAGTTTAACTTCGATATGCATCCCTTGAGCACAAGGGAGCTTTGAAACAGCTCGTGCAAATCATGTCAGTTAATGGACAATGATCTCAAATTTTCAATCTCTGTTACCCTATTCGGGTTTGGACTAGCGGCTCTTATGGTCTTAATGTACCGTTGCATCGTCAATCCCCGCCGGGCTATCGCGGCCATTCAACGGCCGAGGCCTGCAAATAATAATGCGGAGACGCCGAGCAGCATCGAGATTTCCACGGCCCAGCTCATCCCGGCCTATAAGTACTATAAGGGTATGGGCTTGGTGGGTGATGACTGCGATACTTGTGTGATTTGCTTGGGAGAATTTGATGAAGGTGAGGAACTCCGTACCTTGCCGGAGTGTTTGCACTCCTATCACGTTCCATGCATTGATATGTGGTTCCATTCGCACTCCAACTGTCCCATGTGTCGGACCGATGCAATGTCGACTCCATATGATTTATCGCACTTGACTGAGTTCAATTCGCATGGATCAGAGGCACACCAGCATTTAGGCATGTCCCAAAGTGTTGCTGTTGCACATCAAGAGGTAATGTGAACGATGGGGGAGTAGCTTCCCTTCTTATTTTGTACTTTTCAAGAGATTATTAAACTTCGCATGAATTAGAGGCAACCTAGGATGCATTTGTTATATGGGATACAATAAAATAGTATGGGATATACTAGCTTGATCCCATTGTACACACTAGCCTGATCCCATTAATCTTTTACATCTTGGCAACGTTTTTGTTCTTAGGCCACTCTTCGGTATATACCATGTCCCTAAGAGATTAATAGCATTCTGGAGGCCCGTCATCGTCAAGCCTTTAGATAGGGCGTCGTTTGTTTTGTACTAGCAGACAGTTCATTGGAGCTAGAAGCGTGGAATATTTATCCTTGGTCAGTCCAAGATGCTTTTGTTTGATTGATATGTCCATCGCTAGTTATCAGAAAAGGATTCCGAATAATATTCACCTTGCGTGTGTCACGGAAATAAAAAGATAGATTTTAGATTATATAAAAGTGCGTATTATATCTTTACCTTTTAAAAAAAGAGGATTTTTAAAAAAAGAGGATGTTTAAACGAATCTAATTTATATATTAGATAAGAAAAAGTACTATTTATCTTGATAAATTGTAATTTAGAAAAAAAGAAATGGCCGGAAACACATGCCTATGACCCCATCACATGAGAAATATTGATTAAAATCCATTTGTACCGTCTTTTAACCCAAAGGCAACTCGAATGGGTTTACCATTTTTGTGAAACGGCGATATCTTCATGTTGGGTCAAAATATTTTCTGTGTCCATATTTGCTTTTCTTCTTAAGCTGTGACCTATGGTCCAATAGGGCACACACCGCACACAACGTGGCCTGAACCGCGAGTTCATCAGGCCTCCTGCCATTAAGAACATAAGCAAAACGCGGGTCAAGGGATCTGTATGGAATAATGATTCCGAGAGAGAAATAGAGAGAGAAACAAATTAACATCATCACCTCAAACGAAATCAAAGATGAAATGAAAGAAAATGCGATTACCGTCCAAGAAGCGAACAATCGGTCTCTGAGAAATATCATAGCCACCACTGATTACCCGGGTGACAAATTCTTCTAAAACCATGTCATATGTTAGCAAAGAATATGATTGTGAATTGAAAATAACTTTCAGTAAATTAATTCATTGCTTATTACTAAAGCAATTCATTTTTTTAAAGTGTAAAATGTGTAATAAATAATGTAAAATATATACTAATTATCATATAATATTAAATATATAATAACTGTCATACAATATATAGATATTATTTATTATCCGTAATTAATACGTATTTTTTAAAATTGTATTGTATATTGTACTTTTTTATAAAAAAAAAATCAAATTTATATATTTATTTTGGTACGGAACTCACCAATCCCACCTGCTACACGTCAAATCCTCCCAGCCACGTAATTGGATCCTTATCTTGCAAACCATGTGGTTAACACCTGTCATGTTATTGAGCTAACGTCTTATAATCCGATAAACATAAGTTCTCAGCATACAACATTAGCAGTACCAAATAACATTAATAACCGAATATTTGATTTTTAAGTGGAAGTTATTAAACAGCCTTTTTCTTTCGTATTAAGTAGCAATCACGGATTTTTTCCTCTGCGTAGGAGAAGTTATTTCTTAACAAAAAAAGAAAAAAAGCTATAAAATATCAATGGCACATCACTTTCCTTATATTTGCGAGCCCATGTGAGTACCCCTTGAAGAATGTGACCTGTCAAGCCGTAAAAGAGCTACAAGGCTGACTATATATTTAGCCTCGTCCCATGGGCTCTTATAGTTTTTCTATTTTGCAAGCTCTTAGATTCTGCGTGCATTTTTTACTGACTCAAATTTCCTAAAGTTGGATATTCCTCGATATATAATAATAACATCGTACCGCCCAGCTGAAATGGCGTTGTTTTCTACTGGAGCTGTGAAATAAAAGGCTTAAACACGGTAATTGTCCACAAGTATGCCGTTCTGTACTTCAGTATTTTGGTAAAAAAAAGGCTTCATGATCAATAGGAATGATTTGTTAATGTCATTTTCAGAGAAAGGAAGCTCGCTTGGATTGAAAATAGCAGGCGGGTGTAATTTTGGGCTCTGCTACCGGAAGATAAAAGTAGGTGTGTTTATTTTAAAGCATCTGTTAAAGAGATGCAGTGAGGGTGATATTTCCTGCTGTTTTAGTCAAAGTTCAGGATCGGAATTCTTTGAGTCGGCTTTGTGCTCAGTGGAGATCGAGACTAGTCATCAGTAGCTACCTCTTTATTGGGGGTTTTCTTCTTGTAGCACTTGAAGTGAGTTATCATCTTTGTGGGTCAATTTATGGTAATTTCTGGCTTGGAGAGTATTTTCTAGTGACACAGGCGCAAAGATGAAATCTTTGAGTAGTGTAGGACTTGGCCTCAGCATAGTTTTTGGTTGCCTCTTATTGGCTCTTGTTGCTGAGCTCTACTACTTGTTATGGTGGAAAAGAAAGTTTACCAACAGAGAGATTGGAGATGATTATAGCAGCCCAGCAACAGAGCTGTTCTACATGTTCTGTTTGAAAAAGCCTCCACCTCCTTCTTCTTCGTTGAAGCGCTCCCAAGAAGTGTGTTCTTCGGTAATGATCACAGACACAATTGTCCATCAAGACCAAGAATCTCAGGTGCAAGAGAGTGCAGGCAAAGATTCATTGTTGAAGCAGTTTGGGGAGGATCACATGGAGACAGAGCTCCTGAGGCTGCAAAGTCTCTCTGGTCCACCGAGATTTCTCTGTACAATTATTGAAGAAACGAAGGAGGATTTGGAGTCTGAAGATGGAAAGTCCAGAGGTGACAACAGGAGTACCAAAGGGTCAAGAAGTAGGAGCTTGAGCGATTTGCTTCCACCAGTGGACACTCCATATCTAACCCCTCTTGCTTCTCCACCCTTTTTAACGCCCCCTCTTACGCCAATTGACGGTATCTATAGCGAACGTGGATTCAGTTATCTCTTTGAATCACCACCTCCGAAATTCAAATTCTTGCAGGACGCAGAGGAAAAACTTTATAGAAGAAAACTGTTGGAAGATACTGAGGAAGACGTCCAAAAGAATGACGGGTTTGCTCAACATCAAGCAACAAAGGCCACTACTTCAAACTTTATCAAAGACGAGGAAGATGGGCCTTTTATCACCATCACAGTTGGTAAGTACAGGGATTAAGGACTCAATTTTTCCATGCACTTCAACATTCAAGTCAGCAGCCAAGAACAAATTGATCTTCCATTAGAGGAACATGACCAAGTAGAGCGATACAGGATTTTGTTTCCCTTTTTTATCCATCCAATAGTAGCTAGTTTCCTTTTCAGGATTTATTTTAATCCCCCCCTTCTCATATCTTCCTAGCATGTTTTGGGGATGGTGTGGGTTAATCTTGTAGAACCTTTGAGCAATGAATTGTTAAAAACGTTTCAAGAGGGCAGACAGCATGCTGCTGAGCAGTATAACGTTGAAAAGTGGACAGGTGCAAGTGGGGGCTTGTGGGGTTATTTGTTTTATTCAATCTCCATGTCTCCCTGAGCTGGCTGATACATGCCTGTAATCATTCTGATGAGTGAATGGTCGTACTGAACTACTGATGTTTTTGTCCCCGTAGACCACCGTAAAGAAAGGTTCTTTCAGGACAGGACTTTCTTTCAGATTCAGTGCTTTGTTTCTTTCTCTTCCTGCCTATCACACACCCATAAACTATAACATTATTGCCATGTCGTAGTCTTGTATCTCTTTTGTTGCATGGTATTCACTTATACCCAACTACCCTTTGCTAAGGAATCACCTAGACCCTCAGATCAACATCGGAGGGTTGTAATCCAAAGAGGTATTTTGAGCGTGTCACGCAATTAGATTAGAGAAAAAGAGATGTAGGTCTGGCTGAGGCAAGACTCAAGAGGTTGCCTTTCGACAAAGTGACAAAATCTGGAAAAGGAGAGACTGGTACTGAGCAGTAACTTGGGGATGGCGAAATGCCTCTTTGGGCTTTATCGCAAACAACAAAGAGACGCAAATTGCCCGTGACGTCCCGTGAATGATAACAAGGCCTAAAGGATGCCCCAATTGGAGAGAATCATTACGGGCATTGCCTTTTGTCGACTCTTTCATGTATTAAATGGTGTATGCGTGGCTTAATCATGAACATGTAGGGCCTGTTGAATTGACTCTTTGGATTCGTCTTTATATTCATCATGCAAGCACATGTAGGGCCTGTTGAATTGTCAAATGAACAGAAGTTTGCCTAGTCATGGTCTTGAAAAAGACCAAAAAACATTTATAAGTCATGATCTTGGACTTACCTGAAAATGTTAATAATGCAATGTGGCACCACCGGTTTATCCAATCCAACAAAAAATGCTTTTTGCATTCAAAACTATTAAAGATTTTTGGTTGTACTCTCTCTCTCTCTCTACAATGAGTTCTTAACCGCAACAATCGTGCTCAGCAGACTGGAATATTGGGTAGAGAACGACACAGAAAATCACAAATGGAACTGTTCTTTAACCAGCACAATTACGGTTAGCAGTACTGGTAGGAGCGGCCGCAGTTGAGCTCATCCCTCATGCGTTGGCATGGAATCTAGCTCACTGCGAAAGGATTCACTTTTCGTGCAAACTTAGACTGGTATCTGAAAACCTCCTTTCAAAGACCCACCATTTTCTACATTACTACTTGCTTCCACCCCATCAAACAAACAGTAGCCACTAACCACTGTAACTGTTCAACTCCAAAACCCCTACAAGATTATAAAATTATTGAAATATACATGGAACAATTGGCTAAGTATATCATTCAATGAGCAAGGCACCCTTAGTGATAATTTATTGATAAAAAATACAAGTTTTTAGATAACTTGAGAGTTGTTGGCTCCATCACCAATGTGTTATCAAAGTATAATGCAAATTCAAGATGGTATTACAAAACCGAAGAAGGATAAAAATTACTCAGATTCGTCCCAAGCCTGCAACCTTTGTTAATCCCAATTCAACAAAAAGTGCGTTGAGGCCAGGCTCCTTCAGTAGACTGAATGCCATATATCCATAGTATGAATGGTATAGATCTGGGACCTCACCAGGGAGTTTACTGAAACCACCATACTGCGGCAAAAACAATAAAAGCAATAAATTCAGAATTCAATCTGAATTCAACAATCTAACACGAAAAATTTAAGAAATTTATCAAGAAAGTGCCAGAACATCTGTCCCATAAAATACTATTAAGATTTTATGCCTTATGAAGTAACATATCTACTTCTTAGTTCTTTTATACTATTGATTGTTCATTAGAAACATCTTCTTTCATTTTTCCCCAGAAGTTCTTCAGGACCTAGGGTCATAATCACCCCATAAGTGGTCCCATCCAGTATGCTATTAGAATCATCAAGGAATGGTGGCAAGCTTTAGCACCACTTTCTTCGTTCTTGTTCTTCCGAGATATCATTGAGAGAGCCATGGTTATAAATATGTACATGGCAGAAGAAATATATTTTAAATCAATTGTATCAAATCATATCTCAACCATGCACATATGCTGAACTTTGAGTACCAAGTAGAAAGAAGCACCATCAGTAGGTTTGATACCTCCGATTGACACCTTAGCAAAAATCCACGTAAAGCTTTGCCATCAATGAACTTGTGGCCACCCAACATCTTTAAGACTGACCCAATCCTGCACAGGTGCACTGCCCATCAGATAGGAATCTAAAGAACTCCAAATGGAATATAACTCCCAGAAGCTGTCCTTAAACTTACCAAAAAGCATAACATGTGTCACTGGGCTTGTTTGGTCTGCCCTGAAATCCACCATCAGCTGCTTGCCGCTGAATCAGAGAAAGAGCAGGGTGAATATGAATTCTTATTAATGGAGTCCATCAGCAGTCATATATTCAGCCATTTGGAGTATCTCTCATGTCTGCTTATTATTCAAGCAATAAAGAAGACCATTGTATGGTCTTGTATTTCATACTTTGAAATTTTTGGAGATCAGACAGAAAAATGTACCTGGAAGCACCATTCCAACAGCAATGGAAGGTCTATGATGGATGAAACTGTGCTTTTAGACAGAATATCGTCTTCAATAAACCCCATTAATCGAAGAGATGCAACTGCACAGAATGTTCCACCGCCTGTCCACTAGAAATGAACTTTATTGGACAACAACACAAAATCAAGTACATGAGATAACTTTAAGCATAGAGACAATAACAATGAAAGATCATCCACATCAAGCATGTAGCTGATCAAGCTCATTCCCTGTCAAAGAATCGATTGAGTATTACGTTTAACTACAAATCAATGAAATTTACACAATCAACACATGCCTCTAGATGCGTAAATTAGATAAAATACATGCCAAGATTAAGTAATAGTCTATCTATATTCGCATAATGCGTAAATTAGATAAAATACATGCCAAGATTAAGTAATAGTCTATCTATATTCGCATAATATACAGAGAAAATGCCAGTATATAATCCATTTCCACTGACCATGAGCTTCTGAACCAGGAGTCATTCCAAAGCCACCATCATATGACTGGGAAAAGAAAAGAGGGTTACTTGTACATGAATGAATATTGCATAAGCGCAGAGAAAAAGGGTAAAAGTGAGGAAAGGAACAAAAACATAATAGCCATGCAGTGTATGACAAGAACCATAAACTCAATGCAAAATTTAAACTAGAAGTCCATCCAAGAACACAGAAACCTGGCATTTTAAGATGTACTCCTTGGCTTTCTCTCTGTCCATGCCACTCCAGTCCTCCAACAAATAACAGACAGCCGCTGATGGAGCAATTAGCTATAAGGATGCCATATCACTTTACAAAGGTTCACAAACATCCATAACATTTTCTGTTCTTACCAGCACAATATGTGAATCGAAGGTCTGTCTCTGCCCCAATATGGATAGGCAAAAAACTGTAAAATGAAAATAAAAGGTTGGAATTATCACTTCCTCTAAAAACTGGAGCTGCTTTCTCCTGGGTAATTCCTATAAAAGTTAGAAAAGCTAACTTGGAAGCATAAAGAGGAGAACTAAGCTGAAGCTGATCCAAACTCTTGTCTGTACTAAAATCTAGTTTTCCATCATGTTTGAATTTACAAGACTTTCCTCTTTTGCTAGGAGGACTTGCAGCATGATTTCAGACTAGGCTTTATAGAGCATGGACACCATAAATTGGATTGAAATGAGTAGGAGAAACAAAAATCATTAAAGAAATTATGCCAAAAAAGTCTGCTTTTAAGAAAGAGTTAGAGATCCAAGAACAAGAACAAGAACTGCACACCTTCCATTGGGTTGCTGAAGGTTCCTCATTGATGACAACAGCAATTTGGAGTTAACATTTGACGTATCATAGCCAACAGTCTTTAGTATGGCCAGGGCACAGTACGTGCTTGCTAAATGACTATGGTTGTGAACCAGATCCTACAGGCAGATCAAAAACCAAAAATTATGTCCAGAACAAGAGACATAGACATACAGCTGCAAAACTAGAATTAACTGCCGAACACAAGCAAAAGTAGAAAAACATAGAAATTTCCAACAACCTGAACATACCCTATGATTTTCTAATGGAAACTGAGAAGTTCGGGAACCATGGAAACCCCATAATTCTCCTGCAAGAAGCAACAGCTAATCAGTGTGTTTCTTTCTCATTTACTATTTGAAGATACTTGAAATGGGAGTGATGTTGTCCCTCCGATGATACGGGCAACAAGAGGAGACATGTCAAGTGACGCACACAACATATGATAATCATTGCAATCACAACAACCAAAACGTCTCGAAATCACGTGCATACCATTGTTCGAACTTACTCCATCTACGGGGCGAGATTGCAAGGATAAAACCCAATCAGCAACTGCATTTTTGTCGACCTAAAGCAAGCAAAGCGTCAAAGCCAAAAATAATAGTAATATTACTCCCTAGAAACAGAAGTTTAAAATCTAAAGGGTCCACACGGAAAACACCAATCGCCTGCCAATGTGTAAACTTTATTGAATTGATCTCAAATAACGAAGCCAATATTGAGGTTCAACGCTGACCAAAAAGCTGCAGTCTTTACCACAATTCCAAATTCAAATAATCAACCTTGACCGGATGTTTCGACCCAACATCCACAAATTTATGATCTAAAATTGTTAATCAGTAGAAATCTGACAGAGAGCCGTCGCCTAAATCCTAATTTCAGACAACAACAAATTTGATTTCTCCCGGATTCCGACAATTTCTCCGGAACCAAACAAAGAGAAATACGAGAATTGTACTAAAGTTGAGAGATTTTTTGAGGGTCGGGAGATCTACGGAATCAAGGGCGCCGAGGATGTCGAGGCCAGAGACGACGAAGTAGGCGAGAGTGAGGCGGTTGATCTCCTGGGTCTGGTATTGGCAGGGTAGCATCTGGTACATCATCTGCAAGAACACCACGTGGCGGTCCCTTTGGAATGATAGCAGCGACGACGACGACGATAAGGATAATGACGGCGATGGAGATGGCTCTTCGCCTTCTCCCTCGGATGACGGCGGTGATGATGGTGGGTCCCATTCTATTGCTCCTCTCCTAGATTTACTCATTGAACTATCGGGTTGGGCTTTGGAAACTTTAATGCGATACGAATCTTGTGCAGAAGTCTCCTCGGAGGACGATGATGAAAAATTTTAATAAATAAATAAATAAAGAAAAATGACGACTCCTCAGTCTCCTCCAATGCTTCAAAACCGGACCCAAAAAACTTGGAATGGGTCGGACCTCCGGCTCTATTCAATCCTAAAAGTCGAACCGGTTCATTCTTCTAAGTTCCTGACCTTTTTTTTTTTTTGTCAAAATTAAATTTAAAAATGCCGTTTGTTAAATTAGAAAATCGCTTCTTTGATTTCACTAATAAAAATCAATTGTATTCCTTTGAATTCAACGCTTCTAAATCCACCTAGTTGTCGTCCCTAGTCACGCAAGGCCAAACCACGCCAAGTAAATCTCGCTCCAGAAGAATGAATATTGAACTTGAGACTGGTTTTTATACCAAGATGTCACAAAACATTTGATTTACACTCTGATTTTCAGATCATACAATTTTGCTGCAGTAAAGCTTACTAAGTTAAGTTACATAAACCAGAAACTTCTTCGCACTTCCTGGAACTAACCTGGCCAGCTCAGTTTTCTAGTTTAGATAATTAACTTTCACTGCTGGAAGTTCTACTTCAGCTATTGCCAATGGCTTTGCCATTTTTCCTGGCTCCAATCTCATCCACTGGAGTGCCAAGAAATGAAGTACCATTGCTCACTCGTTCACGGAGATGAATACAAGGCCGTTGCAAATTCCACGTTGAACTGCTGTGGTTGAAGTCACTATTTGGTAAACTAGATATTTGTATTAGCAGCCCTCCTACACTTTGGCGTGACAGTCGGTGCAATTTATCTCACTGCCAATCGTGGGTTCCACGCCTGTAGCAAGCGCGTTGAGAGAGCATATGACTAATAGGCCAGGTGTGATTGCATCATCTCTTGGGAAGCAGTTTTTTGAGATGGAAAATCAGTTACAAGACATACCAGAGATACGTTGATGGAAGAGACTATCAACATTGTTCCCTCTTTCTCACGATAACACGGCTATTGATCGATTTTGACTGGTTAGCATTTTTAAAAATTTTACAATTAATTATATAGATATATTTCATATGTTTTGATATATTGATTAAAAGTGTATGATATAGTATTAGGAGCACTGAGCGTGTCTAATGTGTGTCTGAATCTATTTATCTTGTCTGACACGTGTGTATTATCTTATAAGTACTGATTTTCATAGGTGATAAAGATTGTTAAAAAGTCCCACATCTAAACAAAATGGAAGGACGCCCAACACTGGGGAAATAAATAATGTGTCCCTGCCTTACATCAAACTGCCTTAAACTAATGAGTAAGGAAAACAAAGGGGGCGGCGGGAGCTGTCCCCAGCGCTCTAGCTAAAGCATGCGCAGGAATTTGTGGAGGGGCTATAGGCTGGCCAAGCGGTGACGCTGCTTACTTCCGCAGAACACGCTTGAGCGGGCCTCCCAAGTGGACCCACCCCCAAAGTAGTACATAATCCTACTGGCCGTTTGTGAGCACGACTATTCAAATAATCTCTTAATAGCTATATGTGGCTCTAAAACGTACTTCTCAATTACGGATTAGGGATTACTTTAAGTACGTTAAACGAATAGATCAAGTGGTTACGTCATGTCATCGATATAATATTAATTAATAACAACTAGTAAATGTGTTAAAACTAAAAATAAAATCAAATGTTCGTGACTAGGTTGGTACTAATCGAAATTCATTTCTATGCCAAAAATAAAAATAAAAATTTATATAAATTTCATTATCTTCTTTTTTGTGTTATTAACTCTAAAATCTAAGCGTTTCATGAGTATTATCTATATTGGCACATCAATTTTAAGTTAATTAATCAATTTTCAGGGAATGATGATCAATACTGGGGACTCAATTTATATCTTCTTGAGCAACTTGAAATTGATTACTTTATATCCTCTTATTGGACTGATTTTTTTTTTCTCTTTTTAATTGCCGTTGACTAAGACTAACTAAAACTACTGCGTTTGTTTCGGAGCCATACTTTTCATTATATTGGACCACCACAAAAAGACCACTTTGGCCCATTGCCTTGCACACGGACAATGCCCATATAGAGTTCAACCCAAGAGGCCCCGAGCTGCTGCTAGAGACGTGGCAGTCTCGTTGCAGCTTCCAAGTTCCTACCAAGTACCAACGAAAGTTCGATCGCTGAGGGGTTGTTTTCTCCCGTGGAAGTCTGGGATCAATCAAGATTGTTAATATTTTGTTGAAACTTGGGAGGCCATTAGTTTCTTCGGGATCTTGCACGGAAAATGAAGAAGAAGTTTGGAGCAGGGAGTCAGCCAGTAGGCACGCCTTCACTGGCATGGTCAAGTGTAGTCGTCATCGTTTCGCTTCTTGCTGGTGCCTCCGTTGTCCACAATATCTACAAGCCTAACTTGGTAATCTCTCTCACTCTCTCTGTCCATATTTTCACTGCTCTTCATTTTCACGCTCCTTACATGCTCATAAGTTGTTTGATAAAATGTCTGAGAGCCCTGACTTTTTTTTTTTTGGCAGACATTGCCTCCGCTGGAAAGCGTTAATGCTGAAAATAAGAGAACTGGTGAAGAATGAGTTTCCTTTTTTTTATCGTTTGTCTTGTCCACAATTGTCTGGACTATTTGCCAAAGCCTACCTTTTGATTTATTTCAGCGGACATTTTTGTGCCTCTTTTATTGGTTGATTGATGTCTCCATTGCATCACTGAATGGTTTATAGTTAGGAATGGAGAAGAGCTTGAATTGGCAAAACATAAGCCCACAAGCTGTTCTTGGATTGATGTGTTACGTCACTTAGGCTGGTCTGGATTTGTGCATTTTCCTATTGTTACACGTACAAGCTTGAGATACCCACGTAGAAAACAATAATTGTGTGCCAAGGCGAACAAACAAACTACGTTTGGTCGTTTGGACCAGAAGGGCAACTTTAACTGTACTTTTTCTCGGAAAAGGTTGAACTATCCTCAAATAATGAGTCACTGTTGCCTATTGGGGTTACCACCGGCCAAAAACTTGCAGTCTTTAATTAATTCTGAATTCAGATATCGTTCTGCTACAAATCCTAATTCTCTGATCCAAAGAATTACTAAAAATATGGCAGAAAGTTTTCTAAATCCATAACTATCTATGTCGCTCAAAGAAGACATCGTGCACATACTTGGGGGTTGGGTCTTGTAATAGGGTCGTGCCGTGCCCCGTGTTTTCTAGTTTCCGTGAAGTTATTCTGGCGGGCCAGGATATAAAGCTTTTTAGATCGAAATGTTGATGATCGGAGGAGGCAGTACTGTATGAATAGTTCGAAAAATTTTTCTAACTTATTTGAACTTGCAAGAAGATATTGAATAATAAATAAGACAATTTAAATAAATTACATAATAAAAAATATTAATTTATATATATACTTTTTTTTAAAATAAAAAAATTATTAGATACTAATTTTATTATAATTAAATAAATATAATAAAAATATATAATTATACAATTTTAATTATATTAGATAAATTAAATAAAAAATTAATAAATTGAATAAAATAAATTAATTATATTTTATTAACTATAATTTAACAAATAAATTTCAAAATAATAATGTAATTGTTCAAAATGAACTCTTAAATATTTTTTATTAGTTTTTCAAATTTTAGTTCAATTGAAATACCAATTAATAATTATCCATATAATTTATCAACTCTATTAGATAAAATAATAGAATTTTATCAGAATTAAAATAACTCAATTTTAAGAAAAAATTTGTCTTTACAAATTACAAAAATACAATTTAACCACATTTTAATTATTGATAAAAAATTAATTTGATCATATATTAACTTTTCTTAAAAGAAAAAAATACTATCTTTTTTTCACTTTTTTTATAGTCTCTTTTTTTTCTTTTTTTACTTACTGATTAGATTTTTTAATAAAAAATATTTATATATTTTTTAATTATTTTAGATTGTAACTTAAAAAAATATTTTGAATTATATATCTATATAAGAACTATTCCTTCTTTTCTGTCGAATCGATCATAACCACTCTCTGCATTCCAAGAAATTGTGCACCACAAATAAGCACAAATAAATAAACCGGCGAAATTTTTCCTGAGACGGAAATAAAGATATAAAATTTCTGTCAAGATAACTGGAAATTCCAACCAATAAAAGGGACCAACGAGCTCAGCAGTTGATTTTACCAATAAAATGGAAAATTGGGATTACTTTTAAAAAT
The DNA here is from genome assembly GCA_020883675.1 of Bruguiera gymnorhiza. Lineage (NCBI taxonomy): Eukaryota > Viridiplantae > Streptophyta > Magnoliopsida > Malpighiales > Rhizophoraceae > Bruguiera > Bruguiera gymnorhiza. The sequence goes on along the minus strand of JAIRCJ010001049.1, from coordinate 4,412,256 downwards.
TTCCAGTTGAATAAATCAATGAATTGGCCAGACTTTAAGTCAGTGAGTCAAAATCTATTTCTTCAATCCGGTCAATCTGAAGTAGGCAACATGATGCACTGTCACTTTGCTAAATCTACGCCATATTCTAATTATACTCACAAATATATTTATTTTATATTTATTTGTCATCTTTTTTGTAAAAAAAAAAAGGTACATAACTTTTTTGTTATATATTAACTTATATTGTCTCTAAAACTTATTCTTTCAACATAGACTATATTTTTATATTAAAATATTTTTTATTTTAAAGAATCATTAACTTTAAATTATAATATACTTTTTATTTAATTTATTTATTTTAAATTTCTTACATCCATTATTACTATATATTAATGAATTTTTAAATATTATTATATGTTAAATTATAAATTACAACACTTGTATTTTTATATAAAATTACATTTTATAAATTGAATATAAATTTTATTATTTTTACTTTAATTAAACTGATTAAATTTTAATTATTTAAAATTTTTAGTTTAATAATTAATTTAATTTTTAAAATTTTAATTATATGTGATACCAAAGCAATTCATTTCATTCTTAATAGAAGGTATACACAGTTACCAAAAATTAAAAAAAAAGAAAAAAGAAAAAAGGGACATATACACCATAAATAACTTGAGCATGTACAACCTGATGTTAAAATAACCATAATAAAAGATTCACAATGAAAGATGAGGAAGGACTCCAAGCACGCTCAACTGTGGTTCCACGGCTTACTATAAATCCAATTTCCACTCGTAAACTTGTGGTGGTTGTGATGGAGAACAACTCGTCATCTGAAGAATGATATCTCAGACACATTTGAACGACACTCCAAGTAGATTCTTGTGGAAAGAGACAGTAGTTAGAACAAAAAAGAAAAACAAAAAAAAAAATCTCATGAAAGGGGGAGATAGATTGATCTAAAAAATGACAGAAAATAAAATTACCTGGGATAAATTTGGTGAATTTTGTCGTTTTGCTCCTGATTTCAGTTGCAATCATGATGATGTAATACCAAAAAATCATCCCCTTAATACATTTGTTTAGTATGTGCAAATTTTGCTGAATTCCATTATAAAATAAAATATTGAATTGTGCAAATTAAATCGGTGACATATAATACAAGCTCTAAGAAGATTAATGATATATACAACGAATTATGACTCAATTACAGACTTTTTGTCGATTATTTTACGAATCAATCACTCGACTTTTCTGGACTATTTCAGGTGAAAAGTGAATTTAGTAGAGGGCTCCTCAGCCGATTGGGATAGAAATGGACTTTACCGAGCATTTTCGGTTTGCTACCTAAACAGTAAATAAAAATCGAGAGGAGTAAATGGTTGTAGAAATCATTATTCCAAAAAAAAAAAAAAACAAAAAAAAAAACGCTAAGTCTCCGGACCGGAAGAGATCCAATTGAATTAAAGACAAACTTCCTCCATAGGGCGAGCAGAGGATAGGGTTTCGCGTGTGGCTCATACCTAAGCCTTGAGTTCTTCAAATAATTGATCAATACTCTGTGTAAACAAATATCAATCGCTCCCTGAAACCAGCCTATTTTCAGTGGTCATCCAATCCAAGTAATAATTTAAAAGAAAAAAGGGAAAAGAAGAGAAGAAGAAATGGGGAAAAACGAGTTCCTGACACCGAAGGCAATAGCAAACAGAATCAAAGCGAAAGGTCTGCAGAAGCTGAGATGGTACTGCCAGATGTGCCAGAAGCAATGCCGAGACGAGAACGGGTTCAAGTGCCACTGCATGAGCGAGAGCCACCAGCGCCAGATGCAGATCTTCGGCCAGAACCCTCACCGCATCGTCGACGGCTACTCCGAGGAGTTCGAGAACGCCTTCCTTGATCTCATGCGCCGGAGCCACCGCTTCTCCCGCATCGCCGCCACCGTCGTCTACAACGAGTACATCCACGACAGGCATCACGTCCACATGAACTCCACCCAGTGGGCCACCCTCACGGAGTTCGTCAAGTACTTGGGCCGGACCGGCAAGTGCAAAGTCGAGGAGACGCCTAAAGGTTGGTTTATCACTTACATTGACAGAGATTCTGAGACTATTTTTAAGGAGAAAATGAAGAACAAGAGGGCTAGAGCGGAGATGGTGGAGGAGGAGAAGAAAGACAGAGAAGTACTTAAACAAATCGAGAAGGCCAAGCAATTATTGACGGTTAAGGGCGATGATATACGGGCTGCTGACTCGGAGAATAACACCAATGAACCGCCACCGGTAAAGGAGCTGAAGTTGGATGGCGGTGTTAAGATTGGCTTTGCGCTTGGTTCCAACAGCAATGCTGGTAAAGAAAGAGGGGAGGGTTCTTCTAGGTTGGTTTTCGAAGAAATAGAAGACAAAGACGCAAGGCGTGTCAAGGATAAAGATAATGGCAATGTGGTTAGCAAAAGTGGGAAATCTGCGTTGGAGGAGTTGATGAGAGAGGAAGAGAAGGTGAAGGAGAGGAACAACAGGAAGGATTACTGGTTGTGTGAAGGGATTATTGTTAAGGTGATGAGCGGATCGTTGGCAGACAAAGGGTATTATAAGCAGAAAGGTGTTGTCAAGAAAGTGATTGATAAGTATGTTGGAGAAATTGAGATGCTTGAAAAGAAGCATGTGTTGCGTGTTGATCAGGAAGAGCTTGAGACTGTGATTCCTCAAATTGGGGGTTTGGTAAGAATAGTTAACGGGGCGTATAGGGGATCAAATGCAAGGTTGTTAGGAGTGGATGCAGAGAAGTTTTGCGCCAAGGTGCAGATAGAGAAGGGAATTTATGATGGGAGAGTGCTAAAGGCTGTTGAGTATGAGGACATATGCAAACTGGCCCAGTGAGTTCTACAGATAAATTTGCAGTGGTGCTGCCATTGTAAACCTTCATCTTTGAGATTGAGTGGTTTCTGCTTCTGAGTGTCCAGAAATGCATGATTTATTTTATCATTGTGTATCTTGCCATTGCCATATATGTTACTGTTTTCAAAGGACAGAAGATTTGAGAAGCATAACTTGAGAGTCTATAACTTTTTAATATATGACATGCTTTGTGTGTTTAGCTGCTCCATTTGGTTTTGCTGAAGCTCAAAAATGAAATGAAGTCATTAAATAATCCAAGATTTTTATCTGGGAATACTGATCTTTATTTTAAGATTAATTGGTTTGCTTTTGCACAGTTATTATCCTGATTTCTCCTCTTTAAGATTGCTTGAGAGTGCTATTTTTCTTGTGCACAATTATACATGGTTGGATGGTGAAAGATATCCCTAGAGCAGTATATACACTGATGTTAAGTTAGAGATTTAAGGCGACAAGAGCAGCATACGTGTCTGTTGTATAACTGCAGAATGTTGCCCAAAGTCATTGAAGTCATAGTATGTGGTTCCATTTGGTGAAGAAGTTGTCTTTAGATTGATTGAGCAACTGGGTTACAATTAACACATAATGCTCACTATGTGCTCTTCTTTAACTGAATCTGGTTGTTAAATTTTTTATTAGCTCGCTTATTCTTCTCCAGACAATGTTCTTAGTAATGATTTGTTGCTTAGGGACCTTGCTTGATGTAATGTCTTTGGTTTTCAACCAGGTAAAAAGGGGAGATACCAATGTCCCTTCCAGCACCTCACTTTGGTGAGCTTAACTGGGTAATGCTTCTTCAGAATTTATTATGTTCTGTTGGTTGTGAAATTGGTTGCTGAGTACAAAGCATCACACTTGTATACTATACATTTGGAAAAAAACATTTGAGTACGATGTTAAAAATTAAATGTCAATTTGTCAGGGTTTTCCAATAAAAAGGACAATCTTTGGATGGGTCCTCGTCAAAGCTGTTAGTTGCTTCTCATAGCTTGCTCTAGTCTTTTGTATTATGTTTCATATAGTGAAAATTGCATATATAATGGACTCTCACATCGGCTAATAAGTGCCTAAAACAGGCGAAATCCTTCTCATGATTTGTTGGAACGTATTCTATGCTGAATCTAATTCAGCTCTCCTGAGGAACTGAAAACTTAGTGCTTAAAAGCAGGATTATAATTTAGAAGTACAATGGCATACGATGGGGTAAGGATGTTAATAATGTACTCAACTAGTTATTATGTTTGATGCAACTAGCATACATAAATGCAAATACTTGGGATACATTTGATGCTACATGGATTGTATGTGAGAAATTTGGAGACTCAAGTTTGCTAGTATTGCTATGGAGAAGGCTGTAGAGACTCATGTGTTATATTGTTTTTGTCATGATTCAGCCTAAGAATGGAAGATTTTAGCATTGACGTCATTAGCAGCCATCCTTGTGGGTAAAACATTGGTTTGCTAGACCAGGTTGGGGAAGGAATCTGGATTAGCTGAAGTGATGAGAAACAATTCATTGGGAAGTTTGTTTCCACTGACTGTCTGGCACTGAGGTAGAGAATGGATGAGAGGATCAGTGTTGCTGGCCCCACCTGGTTTGAGATTAAAGCCGAATGGAGTTTTCGAGCCATTATCCTTTGCCTTAGCTTGCCATATTATTGTCCATGGACTCATAATTCAAGAAAGCCATGAAAGAGAATGGATCTCTCTTATTCTTTCCCTGAAATTATGCATTTCATATGATATGCAGTATATAACAGATGGGCTTTGTATTTCGTTGCATAAAGTCAATTCAAGTCGTTCACCTAAGATATGCTCTCATCGTGGTCATGGGGTTTTCACATCATTGCGACATATATCCCTGATGCAGAGAGGAACAGCTTCCCGCATCCTGAAATCGGGGATAATTCGAATTTTACCAGCTGAGTTAAAGGAATGCTTGGTGGTTTGATGTATAATCAGGTGATTGAACACAGAGGAAAAACCTTGGTCTACTGCGAACTCAGATATAAAGGTCTGTGGCTAGTAGCGAAAATTAGAAAGCAATTTTCCTTTTGGATCTGTATTGCATGGACAAACTTGCTAATTTATCTAGTGGCGGATCCGGCATTGATATTCCCATGCTTAAATTAGAAAGGTCAATGGTGTAGTTGACAAAGAACAAATGAAGAGATCTTAGTTAGTGGGTTTTATTGGAATATGACTCAGTGGGCAACGGGTGACAGATAATTTCTCGCGGTGGTGGTGCTGATCGAGGCGATGAATATTGAAGTGCTGCTCACAGGATATTTGCTATGTTAGTTCGGCTACGGGACTTAGCAATATTACACATAGGCTAAGACAGGCTGGGTCCTGCGAGGTGGGCCTAACTGACCCAATGAATGCCGGGGTGTTGGGTCTGGAGGCTCGTTGGGTTATGTCGGTCTCACTAACAAAGTAATTTGAATCCTTACTCTTCGGTTCGTGGTTCCGAAACTAATTAAACCAGCTGACAAATTGATGATTATGATAGATAATTGAGTTTAAGTCCATGCAGTTCCCTGCCTAATTTTGCTTGGATCTCCAAGTGCCATGCTCTACATTGTGTTTGGGAGGGGGAAAGGAAACGAGGGATATAAGAGATTACGTGTGAGTGTGCGTGTGCGTGTGTGTGCGTTATATTACGGAGTGTAATATTAACATTATTATATATTGTTTTTATTTCTCTCATTTTGTTACCCAATAAATTTTCTCGTTCGTGTTAGTAACGTGAAAAAATGCCAAATTCGCAAAAGAGGTGAGGGTCAATATAGACAATTCATACCAACTGGCCTGACCAAGCTATAAGTAGTGGGGGAGTAGGGTTTTTAATCCCCGTTGCCTTTGAGAGAACAGAGCGTCTGGTAGTTCATGGCGCACCTGTTCCGTTGCGGGCACACAGAAAAGTGCAACAATTCCCTCTATCTCTCTTTGCAAGCTGAACGTGTAGTCTCTTGCAACCACAAAGAAAGGTCTTGCACATCTTTACTCTTGTTTAAAAGTACGACTCTGTTTTTGGCCGATCCAAATGGGTTCTCAATTGAAAATATAAAATTATTTGAGAACTCAATTTCACCCGGCCTATAGTTGTCTGATAGACGATGGGGCAGCCTCAAGGTTTTACATGTTTTCTGTCATGTCTTAATTCAGGGAACTGCCCTAAATTTTCTTCGTTTTTTTTATTTATCTGTCCTTACCATTTTTTTTTGCTCATGTTTGCACATATAAATTTTTGTTCAAAGTTTTACATTCTCTCTATTAATTATTAGTGTACCAAAGGACAGTAGTTCTTCAGCTGCCTTTTGAGCATCGATTTTACCTTCTGGTTTGAAATTGTTCTATTGTTTGGGGTTTATCTTGGGAGTTTGAAGTTTATTATTCATAATGTTAGGGCAGTGTTGTTAGAAATTTCAATGATGAAACACAGAGTCTGTTTGTGGCTTTTGTTGTGTCCCATAGCGTTCAAAAGCGTATTTTTTAATAGATGGGGTTGTGAAATTGAGAGGGTCACGTGAATGAAAGAATTGTAGTGCATTTCATTGATGTGTCCCTCTCAGTTTTCAAGCCCCATTTAAAGCAGGCCGACTTGGCATTTTTCAGATTGTAGTTTTTGTTACTTCCATTTTTCTAGTTACGTTTGTTCGTCCTGAGGGCTTTGAGACCGCAAAACACAGAATTACGACGATAATAATGCACAGTTTGTCAAAATTTATGCAGAAAGTGATGTCAGTGACTGACGTGATGGGCATCAAAACAATAAAACATGCCAATGATGCAATGAATGAAGATAGTGATGGGAAAAGCACCCTTATATTTTCCTATGTTCAATAACAAACTGGCATTCATAGCCAATCGTAGTTGCCAACTGTCAATTAAGGGAAGGCGTAACCGTAGTTATATATTCAGATACATACTATTAAGTATTAAAGGATGCATGCCTGTAAGCATATTTATGAGGGTCGTGGTCATAATATGAAATGCAATGTATTCTCAGCAGTCTGTGCTTCAGAGCAAAAGAGGTTATGCAGCTGCTAGGGCCTTTCACATGAAAATATACTCATTTAGGGCAAGACCTTCTGAGGTACATGAATGCATGTTTACTGCTTTGAGGGATTTTGTTTAAAAGATTCAAGAGGTGAATGCACCTTGTCAGTCTTGCATTTCCACTGTTCACAAGTTAGAAGCTTAAATTTTGTGAAGAGTAGTTGACTTCTTCAAGTGGAAGAAACATGACTAGAGTTTTTAGTAGCTGCTTTAAATTATTAATATCCATAATGTGTTGTGAAACCTGCTTTACAGCTTCTGGTGAAAGATTCTTCAAAAAGGCTCTGGTTACAAGATCACGGAACACCCTTGGATAATCAATAGTGTTGACCTTTAGTTTGTCTTATGGCATCCTTGAAAAAGGCTCTGCTTGTATATACTTTTTGGGTATCAAAGGATGCTATAAAAAATAATACTCTTGCTGTCCAAAAGAAAGTGACTCAAAAGTCCATAGCCATTCGTTCTGAAACTGAAACTTGAACTCTTTGTTAATGTATCAGGCACAGGCAAAGATTTCAGTGCTCTTGCTTATATTGAGGTTGCAGGCCCTGGATCTAACGAAGATCTCAGATTTCAGAATTTTACCAATTATTGTATTCCTGGACCTGGTTTTTGGACGGTCATGGACTCGTTGGTCATAGAGACTGGGTAGGAAGTTGGGTAAGTGGCCTGGAGAGGCCAGAGCATCCGAATGTAAATCGATGTACTTCAGCAATTGGCCCAGCTGATTGTGCCTGGCGGAGCCTCCTCTCTCCTTTTTGTGGGCTCTTTATGTGGGCTTGATGTGGATTTTGGGTTAGCAAGACTGAGCATTTATTGCTGTGATGGTAGGGACTGACAATGATTAGCCGTCATAAAAAACTGGCAGTTGAACAAGTGGGGAAAAACAAGTGTGGAAAGAACTGCAATTGAACCTCTAAAGGAGGTTTTTTAACATAATCGATGGTAGTTGAGTTATCTCTAAGTTAAAAAATTTGAATTCTAGTCAAAGCAATTAACCATGAAAATAAAGACAAAAAACAACTCTCCAATCTCGCTCGGACGACGTCCAAGGACTTCATTCGAGTTGGGCACGTCTGAGGCGCTCCAATCCTTCGGGCTCGGAGACGACAAATCGGGTTCATCAGGACTTCGTGGGACAATCACACAAAAATGAGAACTCCCGGTGAAAACGCATCACCGTGTGACGTATGACATGATGCAGCTCATTTGTACCAACGGACAATGGCATTGCAACTACAAAACAAGAGAAATAAGCGCAGGACGTTGTGCGGTTCATCAAACCGTAATGGTTGGCTCTCCTACCCCAACTACACGCCGTAAGTAGCCTAGTGGATCCAAAGCCCAGACTTTGCTATTTTCACTTCAGGTTTTTCCTTCTCAAAAAAAAAAAAAAAGAACTTCCACTTCAGGTTTTTCTCTCAGGTTATAAAAGTCTCCTCCATCATCACACCGCCTGCCTTTCATTTCTCAATTTAAGATCTTAATAAAAAGCCTGTCTCTGCCTGCTTAGATCTCCCGTTTCCAGAAAATGAAGGTCACTGTGGTTTTGCGCAGTGGTAGACAGGTCGTCAAAGGAGGCCTTGAGCTTACCGACTCGGTACACACGCTCTCTCTGTTGGAGTTACATGTTTCAGTTTGTTATTGTTGCTAGAATATTGGGTATATATATATATACACACACAAAGACATGAATGAACATTATTGACTTGGTTCTTTTCAGTCTCAACTCAAGAACTGAAAAACAAAAAAACAAAAAAGAGTATCGGGTTCAGTTAATTAACCTCCCTGATTGTTTAGGACCAAAGGAGCCTTTTTTTTTTTGTTGCCTTTTGCGATTGCTTTTTCCAAGGACTTAAAAAAGAAAAGGAAAACTGCAAAGGCTTTTATCTTTGGGGTTGTAATTGGGATTTTTTTTATTTTTTTGTAGGCGACTGTGGCTGATCTGCAGGAGGCAATTCACCGTCGGAGTAAGTTTAGTTTTCACGAATTTTGCTCTTTTGGTTTTACATCTTCCTATCTTGTACCAAAGACAATTGAATTTCAGTGTTGAATTCCCCTTCTCGGCCTTTTTTTGTGTTTGACAAGTTTAAATTTGGAGGGGATAATAATCACGTGCTGTGATTGAAATTAACAATTTTGGCGAGACAAAATTCTTACCTGTTTCGCATATTGATGTTGAAAGGATTTAACACATGCTTCTTGTACGGAGACGTCTAGCTGTTTGACTCAGACATTGGCTGTTGTCCATGTGCTATTATTTGTATCATTTATGTAATTATCTCAATTGGAGAAAGTTTTAGTTGCTATGAGCCTAAATTCTTTTTCCTTCAAGGTCAGTGTGATTCCACTTTTGTTTCTTAATCGTCACATTACGTGGTGATTTAGCTAGTGTGTGTGTGTTTCATTTTGTCTATTTTACTGGAAGGCTCTGATGTTTCATACTTACAGTGAAGAACTCATAAAACCATAAATAGCCTTTCCCCTTTATGTCATCTGCTTTTTGGGAAGGGATGACTTGGGGTTTGTTACCGGTGGCTGGTGCGGAAGAAAAATGGTGAAGGGGGAAAAGTGCGGGAGGTGAAGATTATATCATCTTTCAATCTGCTTTTTGGGAAGGGATGACTTGGGGTTTGTTACTGGTGGCTGGTGCGGAAGAAAAATGGTGGAGGGGGAAAAGTGCGGGAGGTGAAGGTTATATCATCTTTCAAATGGATGGGATCATCTCTGAAATTTTATTGACATAGCTGTAAGTTCTCTTTTCAGGGAAGAAAAGCTGGAAGCTGAGTGTCTCTAATTTGTTATATCAGGCCTCTTGGTTCCTTGAATAAGAAAATGTGCGTGGATGCGCTTGTGCGTGCGTGCATGTGTTCATGTGTGCATCCATCTGTCATGCATATGGAAAGGCACATTGTTTGATACAATCTGATTAGATGAAGAAAAAATATGTCAAGTACCTCACTTTTTTCTGTAAAATAAAACAATATATAAGATTTGACTTGGTTATAATTACCTGATTTACATATGTTGCTTCGACAGCCAGGAAATTCTATCCTTCAAGACAGCGGCTGACCCTTCCTCTTCCACCGGGATCAAAGGAGAGGCCTGTAGTCCTTAACTCCAAGAAGAGTCTCAAGGAATACTGCGATGGGAATTTGGACAACATGACTGTAGTTTTCAAGGACTTGGGCCCACAAGTCTCCTATCAGATACTTTTTTTCTGGGAGTACCTGGGTCCTCTGGTCCTTTACCCCATCTTGTACTACTTCCCCGTGTACCGGTACTTTGGCTATGAGGGCAAACGAGTCATCCATCCTGTTCAGACATATGCTTTGTATTACTGGTGCTTTCACTACTTCAAACGTATCATGGAAACATTTTTTGTGCACCGATTTAGCCATGCCACTTCACCTCTTTCAAATGTGTTCCGTAACTGTGCTTATTATTGGACTTTTGGCTCCTACATTGCTTATTACGTAAACAATCCACTTTACACCCCTGTTAGTCCACTTCAGATAAAAATTGGCTTTGGCTTTGGTTTACTTTGTCAAGTCTCAAATTTTTACTGCCATTTGATTCTGAGGAATCTTCGCACTCCAGATGGGAGTGGAGGGTATCAAATTCCTCGTGGGTTTCTCTTCAATTTTGTGACGTGTGCAAATTACGCAACAGAGATCTACCAATGGTTGGGTTTTAACATTGCAACACAGACTGTTGCAGGTTATGTCTTTCTAGTGGTTGCTACTGGCATCATGACAAATTGGGCCCTAACAAAGCATCGCCGTTTGAGGAAGGTAACCTAGTTTTTTATTTACTGAATTAATGGCTTCATATTTGTGCATTTTTAACACATATATTTGTAAACCATGGATCCCACATCCATAGGAGCCAGCCTCAGTTCAATTTTGATTTTAATCTTTTCATTTTGTATATTAACATGCAAACTTATGGGAGAACAAGATGGAGTGAGTATGTACCGTGTGGGTTTGCATTAGGCCATATTGCATAGCAGTTGCAACTAACATGACTGTTTTCCCCCCATAAGATAGAGGAATATATACTTATCATGCTCATACTGCATGATCTATGCCCATCAGATCCCAGTTGAATTGAAGCCTTTGCCAGGATTATTTTTCCCAGCCCCATTTGAACTTCAATCATACCCCTACCGCCCAAGCCACATGCTAATGACGCGTTGAAGTTATAAATTTGTGGGCTTGGCTAAAGAATTTATATTGAACTCGTGCCTGTTTCTACTTTTCTGAATATTTTTGGTGTGTATTTCGATCGCTATTTGCAACCTAATGTCATTAGGGAAAAGGAAATATTTGGCCGGCCTTCATTCTGCTCCATCAGTTTTTGGGCTTACCTTTCCCCTTGTTTTCTGCAGCTGTTTGATGGCAAGGATGGACGACCTAAATATCCACGCCGCTGGGTTATACTGCCCCCTCTCCTGTAGAAATGATCCAATTCCATTCCTATGTTACTTAAGCAGCATCAATATTGGATGCTGGTTCACTTTCAACGGGCACAAAGTGGAGGTCATGTTTTCACCCAGTTAGCTTGAAATTCATGGAAATTACGTTTAGCGCAGAGTTTAGACTCTTCGGGATTATCTGTTAAAATCTTTTACCTTTTCTAGCCAGTGAGATTACTCTTGGGGGACTTGCGCTTTGACTAATCTATTGAATTGTAGGTCCTTTCTTGATCTTTAGTATCTCTCGAGTCTTTTTTCTTTTCTTTTTTTTTTTGTGCCTCCATTTATAATTAGGCGATCTTAGCCAAAATTCACTGAAGAGGACGCATAAATCAACAAAAGTTCATTTACTATATAATAAGCCAAATGTTGACAGGCTACTCCTGCAAATTTTTTTTTTCTTTTTATAAAATTTCTGGCGTTTCCAATAATCATTGCGCGCAGCAGACCAGTGATGCAAATTGATTATATATAGGTCATCCACAAAATGTCCTAATGCGGCATTCACCGACAAAGGAAACCCAATGTCAATCGGAGTAATTCCAGAGTCATTTTCCTGAAGTTCAGCTACGGGGTTTATCGTAATACAGAAAAGTGATCTCTTGTTGTATAATTCATGATTCAATTTACCTACGGGTAGATTAAAAAGGCTATCTTAAACCATAAGGGATCATAATGGTCACCTTGCTTATATTTTGAATCAAATACAAGTGCTACCATAAAAAATAAAAAAAAAAAGAAGGAAAATAATAATAATAATAATAATATACAAAGTTTTAGTATGTTAGCCAAAATTTTCCATTTGCCAGGATAATGGATTCTAACTGCTGGACAACAACTATTGTGGGCTGGAAAAGCAGCTCTGTAACTCTGTCTGGAAGACATCAAATCAAAAGTCCTGAACTTTTTTGAGTTTCACGTGGAATCACATCATGGATCCAACAAAATAAGCTTTCCTTTCCCGCTCTCTTTCTCTCTGTCTCTTATTCAAGAGAGAGGAAATGTCATGTGCCCCGCCAACATTGTCATGAAGCGGTGGTGAAATGAAAAATACCCAAAAGCACAGACATATTAACTGATTAGGAGTTACCGATATTATTTTTTCTTAGAAGCTTCTAGAATAATTTATGCGAATCATTTCTCCATAAAATCCCAGTTTGTGAAATAATTGCAGGTCATATAGGGCAGCATTCATGAAATAGTAGTAAATACGCTTTATTATTATTATTATTATTATTATTATTACTATTATTAGTAGTAATAATGAGTTAGTTAGTAGTAATTACTTAAGAAAGATAAAAGACGAAAATAGCAGAAGACAGACAGCGAGAGAAAGAAATGAGGAGGACTGGAAAAACGGAAGGAGCTGGCTGGATCCAGCAATCATAATAACCCCCGCAATCCGCACAGATGGCCACGAGCCCCTGACGCTTTCTTCTCTGTAACTCGTACACACAAAACAAAAAAGAAATATTGAAAATAGAAAAAAGATAAAAAAAAAAAACACAAAAAAAACCGAGAGAGACAGAGATATCCAACGGCCCACATCGCGTCTGGGTCTCCCCTATAATAACCGTGTGTTAATAACAATTTTGAGCCTCTCTCTGTCTCTCTCGCTTTCTGTGTGATCTCTCTCTCTCTCTCCCTCCCTCTCTCATTTTCTCTCTCATCTCTCTCAGATTCTCTCTATCTCTCTGCTTCCTTCCATTAAGGTGACTGTTTCGTGTGTCGTATTCGATCTCTGTGTCTTTCTCTCCGATCTGCCAAGCATCGCTTGGATCTGGTGGTTTGATTGATCGTTACGTTTGGCTTTTTTGTTTTTTTCTTTTGAAAAATAATTTTCGTTCTTTAATTTAGCTGGTTTTGGAATTGTGATTGATGGAAATGGAATCGGAGATCCATATTTTCTGGCTTATTCGTGTTTCTTTTTTTTTTTTTTTTATAATCGATAAATGTGTTTGGAATTGAGGAGAATCTTTGTGCATTACTTGAGAAGAACTCTGGAGGGAATTTTGTATCGCTCGATCGGATCTAAATTGTACTCTTGTGATTGTGGTGTAAGGAGTTGAAAGAAAAATTAAAAATTAGAAAGGGGACCGGTATTTGATTTTTTTTTTTTTTTTGTTTTTGGGGTAGTCTTTTTAATATTTTGTTTTTTGGATTGCTCATGGTTGCAAATAGTAGGAAATGTGAATTTTTCTTATTTAAACTCTAATGTAATCTGCTGTCACGGGATTCAATTTTATGGTTGTATTGGTCTGTGATACCTGCCATCTCCTAGGGTGCTGATTGTTTCTGTTGTTTCATCACTGCATGATTGTTTTAAGATTGCTTTTACTTTTGACAGAGCACTTGTGTAAATGGAGTTGTTTATCTATTTGAAAATGTAGAAATGGTGTTGTTTTGATTGACCACAATGTGCTATGGCAGGCAGTAGAAGATGGCAGAAGCTGAGGACATTCAGCCACTCGTATGCGATAATGGAACCGGAATGGTCAAGGTGTGTATAAGGTTTTCAGAAAATTTTCCTCGTAGACTCGTTTCATGTGGAAATAAGAAATGGAAGTTACTGTCTGTGTTTGTTTGTGTTTTTTTTTTTTTTTGGGTTAAAGAAAGAAATTAGTTAATCTTCAAAGGAAAATTTTAATGTTATGTGTAATAGTTTAGCCTGTTTCTGAACAGACCTGATAATTTATAATGCTGTTGGAGATGACCAATCTTTGTCAGCGAGCTATTTTGTACTTGTTTTACTTTATCTTTTAGCTTTTTTTTCTTTTACTGATTGGTTTGGGAGAAGTAACATCTGAGTTTTGCTCTTAGGCTGGATTTTCAGGTGATGATACCCGAGGGGATTAATTATTGTGCCATGTTTTAGCTTATAATATCTGTTGATTGCTTTTGGAGTTTGTTTGCTCTTAGGCCGGATTTGCTGGAGATGATGCTCCAAGAGCTGTTTTCCCCAGCATTGTTGGTCGCCCTCGCCACACTGGTGTGATGGTTGGAATGGGCCAGAAAGATGCATATGTTGGAGATGAGGCTCAGTCCAAGAGAGGTATTTTGACTTTGAAATACCCAATTGAGCACGGCATTGTAAGCAACTGGGATGACATGGAAAAGATCTGGCATCACACCTTCTACAATGAGCTTCGTGTTGCTCCAGAAGAGCACCCAGTACTTCTTACTGAGGCTCCTCTGAACCCCAAAGCTAATCGTGAGAAGATGACCCAAATTATGTTTGAAACCTTCAATACTCCTGCAATGTATGTCGCCATCCAGGCTGTTCTATCCTTGTATGCTAGTGGTCGTACAACTGGTAAGTCTTTTAATGATCAGATGATTTAGTCTGGTCTAGAGTTATTGTAATATCTTCAAGGTGAGAGTTGTTATGCTACACAGCAGAATTTTTGTAGGTTTGCTGCTGCCTCTAGTTGCCTTAATTTTTGCACAATTTGTTTTCAGGATGAGCTAACTTTGATATCTGTTAGATCATCCTTTTCTTAATAGTATTCAGTGTGGTATTCAGTGTGATAGTTGTGGATTTGTTGGACAGGTATTGTGTTGGACTCTGGTGATGGTGTCAGCCATACAGTCCCCATATATGAGGGGTATGCCCTTCCACATGCCATCCTTCGTCTAGACTTGGCTGGCCGTGACCTCACTGATCACTTGATGAAGATCCTCACTGAGCGTGGATATTCTTTTACCACCACAGCCGAACGCGAAATTGTGAGGGACATGAAGGAAAAGCTAGCTTATATTGCTCTTGACTATGAGCAAGAGATGGAGACATCCAAAACGAGCTCGGCAGTTGAGAAGAGCTATGAATTGCCTGATGGGCAGGTCATCACTATTGGTGCAGAGCGTTTCCGTTGCCCGGAAGTCCTCTTCCAGCCGTCCATGATTGGAATGGAAGCATCAGGCATCCATGAGACCACATATAATTCCATCATGAAATGTGATGTTGATATCAGGAAAGACTTGTATGGCAATATTGTCCTCAGCGGTGGTTCAACCATGTTCCCAGGAATTGCTGATAGAATGAGCAAGGAAATCTCTGCACTAGCACCAAGCAGTATGAAAATCAAGGTGGTTGCACCACCAGAGAGGAAGTACAGTGTCTGGATTGGTGGCTCCATTCTGGCTTCTCTCAGCACCTTCCAGCAGGTTAGTCCAAATTCCGTGCAGAATGGTTTTAGATGGGGAGTTTAATTTTCAGGATGTTTTCTCATTGGTTTTTTTTTTTTTTCCCTCCGCGCAGATGTGGATTGCCAAGGCAGAGTATGATGAGTCTGGACCATCTATTGTGCACCGGAAATGCTTCTAAAATAATCATGAATGGGGTTGTCAAAAAACTGTTTTATTTGTCAGAAAGAGTGGTTCAGCTTTCAACCCTTTCGTTTTAGCACTGTTATCCAGTATGTTTATTCCGCTATTGGAGTGATGACTTTGAGAAGGTGAGGATTTTATTGTCAAATTGGTCCCCAATTCTTTCACTTTTTTTTTTTTCCTGAGAAATTCTTTACTTTTATAATGCACACTCCCCATCCAACAAAAATTTTCACGGGTTGGGGAGACGGTCGGGCACATCACATATTTGACCATTCCGAGTTAGTTTTGGATGTGAATAGAAACGATGTTGAGTGTTAATTATGCAACCCATAAGTACTCGAGATTCACTACAGACGCAGGCTCTCCATGAGAGATTTTTTCTATACATGAAAATCAGAAATAAGGATGAAAAAGAACATAGAAAATATCATACTAGTTGGAGAGAAGATGTGCTCTAGTATGATCAACCGCGTCATAGAACGGATGAGCTTCTATGATGGATCCGTCTCCATTAGTCTTTTCAGGGATTTCAGGTAATGGGATATCATTAACTTGAATTTCTCGTGCTCGTTTCCTTTCCTCAACCGAAAATTCCCGGTTCGGGTTTAATGTTTCATTTTCTCGATTCTCTTGCTTGGTATGGTGAGAATTACATCTTTCAGGTTTCTCAAACCCTAAGCTTTTGAAGCTTCCGTCTTCTGAAGAGGCTCGTTGGGAGAAGCTGCCAAATCCTTGTATTCCTCGTGTTAAATTACGAGCTCGTGCTCTCTCTTCTCTGAGAAGTAGTCCATCTTCAAGTAGATTCAATACTTTCTCAGATAAGTTTCTGACACTCGAACCCCAATTGAACCTGCGAGGAAAACTGAAATGTTTTAAAAGATTTCCATCTAGTGATGGTATTGGGGAAACATGATATGGAAGCAGCTAGGCCAAACCCTCTCTCGTCGACATATTCAAAGTATTCCATCTCCTTGATGGCATCTCTATCACTCTGAAACTCATCCGCAACTCTCAGGGGTCCATGGGTTAGCAGGTGTTCCAGTAAAAGTAGGGTCTTGTAAGCAACTCGCCAGTTTTTCCGTTCAAACTTCATCAACCTGAATCGCAACAAAGATTAGGAGAAGCTAATATCAATTAAAGACACGTGGGCTGTTGGTCAACATAAATAAACCGAAATCCCAATGATGGTAACCTGTTGTGTAGAATGTCCACGATTCTCCAGTAATCATCAACTTCAAAGGCAGCCCGCGAAATCGCACCCATCATACGTGTGTCCTGTGGCCAAAGATCTCCACTCGTGGCTTCTTCTGCCAATCTATAACCACGTAGCAAATGAGAAGACTAGTGTATTACATTCATCAAAAATTAATTTTAAGGAAGTCAATCAGACGTATAGCATAACGAATGAAAAGACGTTTACAACATTCCAGTGAAGCAAACAAACAAACTTACAGTTCTGCTGGTGTAACATCAGTTAGTGCCAAGCGAGCGATCTTGATCTTCTCTTTGAAGAAGAAAGAAGCCTGTTTCTTAAATTCGTGAAGAGAAGGGCCGCCCATGTTCTTGTTTCTGTTTAATGGATTCGACATCTCCCTAGATACGAGCAAAGGAGAGAGAATTTGACTCATTTCTTTTGCAATTCTGATCTGTTACACGTAAGAGGTGCAACAACTCCACTATGGCAACTGCCTACTAACCACTATTCAAAAGCGGGAGCCTGCTTACGTTACGAGAGTTGAGGAGGAGAAGGACGTGAGGATATTATACACGAAAGAAAGGCTTTAAGTTTGGACTTTCAATTGGAAATGTAACCATTGATGCCTAAATTGGAAGGAAAATTCGGTCATTAATCATCTCAATGTAGATGGTTGTGTAGTCAACCACCCCAAAAAACCGGTCAACATTATGATACATAAATTGGATCAAAAGGGTACACACAAATATTTCTTAAAGTTCAGTTTGACTTACATACTATAAGTTATTTCATAATAATTTTAAATTGAAGATAAATTTGTGTATAATTAACTGTTCTTTTTATATAATAACAATAATAACAAATTTAATCTCAAATTTTAATTTAATTCAATTATATGATTTGTCTTTCTATTATTTTTAACTAAAAATTTCTAAATTAATATAGAAAATCTAAATTATTTTTCCCTTTCATGTCACCTTCCTCGTAAATTTACTCACTCCTCCTAAATGAAATATTTATAAATATCTGATGGATATACTCAAACTAATGCAAATGCCTATAATAAATTTGTAAGGGACCCATCATATGAGTTGGCTCAATCCCACCGTTAGAAGACAGGAAGAAAAAGAAAGAAAAGGTGGATAAGCTTTAGGCACTGATCCATAAAGGGTTCGCAGTTCAACCTCCACCTCTTCAACTTGAAGCTAGATTTTAGGCGTCGATCAGTAAAAACAACAGCACTCGAAGTTCAAACTCCACCTCTTCATGCTGGACCCTAATAATCCTTCGGAAAATGTGTAGCAAGTCAGCGACTGATAAAGCTAAACTACAATGTCACGGAAGACTTAACAGCCAGACCGAACTAGTTACAACATGAGATGTACGCGACAATTGGAAAACAGGAGAAAATGAAATCATGGTATGTTTAATTTCGTTTGGCTTGGTTTAGTGTTGTAACCCATCTAATTATTACTGGCATGTGAACATCGTTCTCGTTTCTTATGTTGTCTGGATGCTCATAGTCGAGAAAAGCAAAAATGCCACGAGTAAGGAAAGGTCCAACTCTGTGAGTATCTTATTAACTTGGTCTCTGCTTGAAAGCATTGCGAACATAATTTAGCCAATTTTCTTACAGGCTGCATCCAATACCGAACTACAAGAGCAAAAGAAATCGTGTAGCTCTTAAACAGCCGATGCAAAACTCTGAATCTGATAGCAGAGCTATATGAAAAAGTAAAACATGTAGCCTCTCGAGGGTAAACGCTGAAATTGGATGTTGAGATTGCGGCTTCGAGGTCAATAGCATGTGGAATTTCACTTTTTTCTGACAAGTTCTGAAATCCTGTTGCTATTGTGCTTTGAACTGCACTATTCTCTGAGTTTTGCAAAACTAACTTCCGTGATTGCTCTCTCCAGGGTTGAAGCAGATTAAAATAAGAAATACCATGAATATAGCAAAAGTCTCATGGTAACTCCACTGTGAAGACTTAGCCGTAAATTTTCCAAATTCCAGTCCTATATCCCACGGACATCAGCAGAAGCTCCCAAAGCATGTTGGGAATACTCAGCAGATTCACCTTGGAACCGGGAATTTCAGACCAGTTTACAGAAATCTCCATCATAGGTATAGCAAACCATTTGCATAGGAAAACCAGCTCAACATCAAAGCACCATCTGCACAAAGTCAACATAGAAACATCAGGCTTTCCATGACATTCACAACAAAATGGGGGGAAATGAATAAAACAATCTGGCAACAGATGGATAAAATTGATAAAATAATTTATGTCTACTTCCAACCAGTCAATTATCAACACACAATTACAAGGACAAAAATTAGGGAGAAGGAATGATAGAACACGAGGAAAGAAAAAGAGAAAACAAGGTGGTTTAATCTCCCTTTAGATTGATTGACAAAAGGAAAATAATCCAGCCTTCCATTTGTTTGAATTGAAGGAAAAAGGTGAGACAATGAATAAGTTCTGATGCCAAATTACCATCATGTCCTTTCACCTAATCCCAAGTTTATGGTTAGTATGATTTAAGTCAAGGGTCAAAGTGACAAAACAAAACTCCTTGCTATGCTCCCAACTTGGGAGGAAGACAATGATAAAATGCAGGAAAGATGCAATGCGTTCCTTTTCTTGTTTCCTTCCACCAAGCCAGTAGAAGCACAACGAAGAAGAATATCCATCCATCCACAACTCTTCCCGCCCAAAAAAGCACATTGCAAAATAACATCAATAGATCCTTGTGCATGCATCTAGAAGCACTAGTGCAAATTGGTTCAATTTGAAAACGTCATCTGATCCCCCCATTCAAACTAATTGTGCATGCCATATTTTGTCATGTTACATCCAATTCCATCCATGCATTTGGCGTGCTAGCCAGTAGGATATTCTATTCTGAGAGAAATCTTAATAAGGACAAGGAAGATGCATGTAATTTTACATTTTGAGACACACATGATTACCTTTTGAGCCGCATATTTGTAAAAAGCTTCCTTGCAGCACCCCTGGTAAACATCTTAAAACCACACTGTAGTACATGAAAAGTCATATGAGAAGTCCAAATACCAAATTTCATAGAAACAAATTACTGCCTAGAGATTAAATAAAAATTATCAAACTAAAAGCCCAAACAAAAATGTGTAGAGATTAAATAAAAATCACCTGCGTATCACGAATTCCAGGACCAGCAGCCAAGAGAACCACAAGATGGAAGCCCTTCATTAGAAAATTACGATACCACTTCCTCTGAGACATGAAGAGGACCAGATTAATAAAGGAAAACATAACACAGAGTTGAGAGGAAGAAATTTTCCTAAACATGTGAATCCACAAAGAGCACATGAACACTGAACTGTAGCTAAAGCCTTCTCCTCAAGATGAGCACGAGATCCAAATGCAGCAACTGCAATATCAGATGTGCTAAAACTAGAATTGGAAGCTGTTGAGTCTCCCACATGAACCTCCTTGGAAACTGCATGGATCTAATAAGCAAATTATCAGGTAATCTGAAGTAATCATGTATCAGCGATACATGTATCTTAAGCTAATGCAAACCTCATTTTCAAGTTTCTCCAGGTCATTAACCTTAGTTGCACCATCAGCATCCAGCATTAGAAGTATTTCACCACGTGAATGAAGCATACCCTGTTTTTCAATGCTTTCGCAGAGATGAAAAGCTTCAATAAATTGTCGTAATGCACAAAAGACAAAATATCCTACCTCAACATCAGAAAACATAAAAAACTGAAAGAACAAAAAGTTTGGACCAGACTCACTTTCCTAATGGCTTCTCCCTTCCCGTGATTTCTCCCAAGAAGGATAACTCTTACAATGTCCACTGTGTATTTCTTTACATAGCCAAAAGCCACCTTTTTAGTCCCATCAGAACTTCCATCATCAATGATAATAACCTGTTCAAGAGCTCATCTGATCACAAATGTAGTCTTCAAAAAACAAAAAATTGATAAGCATAAAACTTATCCTTGATCATACACAACAGACATAAATGTTTTTCAGCCTAACAGTACTACTTAAGCTTTGTTTCAGCAATAGAAGCAACTTCAGCTAGCCTCTGTAGGACACAGCCAAAAAAATAGGTGAAGTGCCACAAAATCTACAATAGTTTCTGCATTTAGTCACTTTTCTCCATAAAAGAATTAAAAATTGTGATATGTTTCATCAGTTACCAGATTCAAAAAGAGAATTTCTTTCCACATGGTAAATGGTACATTGACAAACTGAAAGACAGACTCCAACCAGCTTGGATGCTGGAGATTGATTTGGAAGAATAGCCTGAAATGGGCATCAATGCACATCACAGTAACCTTTGTAACTAAAACTTGTAAGCCAGAAGGATTTTACAAATGAACAAATAGTTGGTTAAATTAGATATTAGGAGGCAGGATGTAGGCTTATCCATTGGTATCTGCTGGAAAAGGTCAGAATGAAATTGTTTGCATGATTTGGTGGAACTGGAAAGCTCAGAATAGAAATACACATTTCAACTCTCCTAAAGTCTATACCACTTTTTCTCTATTTCTGCTATTAAAGTGACAAGAGAGAACAATGGAAAATCTCAACCTCTTGCTTCATGGTATAACAAAATCATTCATCCCTAACAGTGATGTGAACCAGCCAATTAGAAGAAAAAAGTGTACCTCATAGGTAAAGGATTTATCCTTTGCCGCACGCCGTTGAAGGTAACTATCAGAAAAGACATAAATATTACTATTATATTTGTAAATGACACCAATTAAGTCACAAATTTTTATGAGCAAGTTTAAGAAGCCAAAGAAGCCAGATGCTTTCCTCAGCAATCCTCATCCACAGCATGTACCGTAGGGAAAAAAAAAAAAGATGTAGATCACACTATGCACATTAGCATGTTAGCATATTAATATGCAGTACAAGTTGTAATGATACAACACCTTCTGACCAGGTTCATGTTGGGTCATTGTGTAAGCAAGGCCTATTTATGGTCCCACATACTTTTTCCACAACCAATCTATATACATTGAATGCAAAAATCATGCCATAAAGCTCTTTCTGCCTGCACAATTTCAAATAATGACAAAGAAAACTTCAACAAAAACTATAATTGATATGCTCCACCCACCTCATAGCTTCATCAAGAGCTCCAGGAAGTCTATGCTCTTCATTAAATGCAGGAATAATCAACGATAAATACTTTTGCGCTGGGTCATGGATATAGGGGCATGGAACCTACATAAATTGTTTGGAAATAATCAAGCTTGCTGAGAAACCCTACAGATCTCATGAAATTATCTAAGATATGTGTGGCAGTATTACAACAATCAAACTCATTTTATTGCAAAGGGCTTGAGCTACTCTCGTGTTCTCTATTAAATTGCTAAAGCAAAGATATCCCACAAGGAGATTCATTGGGCAATGGAAAATAAAATTAAGTCGTAATAGAACTATTTTTCTAATGTCCTCTGCAATATAACTTTTATTTAAAAACAAGAGACCTGAAATCTTTCAGGTAAGATTTAGTACTCAACACCAACTATCCACATTTTCTAACACTAGTAGGTGCTCTTTGGAGTCTGAGCATTTGTTCTTGCTAGCAAAAGGATCTTAAGCGAACAAAACAAAGTTGAAATTTTCTGATAATCAGAAAATCTAGCACAGGAACTTTCAGTGAAAAGAAACAAAAAAAAACCAAACGACTTGTTGAAGTGGGTACCAATTGCTGAGAGGAGATCAATTAAAGAATCACCGCCCAAACTAATCACTATACGAGTCTCCAGATACAAACCCTGATTCCCAAATCCGATATTGTTATACCCGAAATTCGCGCATCCATGGAATAGAAGAAATCAATAAATAGCACAAATTGGAGGACTTTTTCTAAGTTTCTTAGCAACCAAACACGGTGGACTCATGAACTCCGAATCAGATCATCTGTTTCTGCTAACGGATAAGTCTCAATTACCTGTTTCAAAGAATTTGGATCCTCGAAGATAACAGAGGCGTCAACGTGCCTGTTCAAGAAAAGAGCCAATAAAATAAAATAAAAAAGGTAAACACGCAGGCAAATGCAATATTAATTATATCAATAAAATAAAATATGGCCATGGAAGGGAAGACAAGAACATGATCGACAATAACTGACAACGCAAC
This sequence comes from Bruguiera gymnorhiza, assembly GCA_020883675.1. Classification (NCBI taxonomy): domain Eukaryota; kingdom Viridiplantae; phylum Streptophyta; class Magnoliopsida; order Malpighiales; family Rhizophoraceae; genus Bruguiera; species Bruguiera gymnorhiza. The sequence goes on along the minus strand of JAIRCJ010001049.1, from coordinate 4,389,153 downwards.
GATGTAAAAATTAGGGTTTTGGGTAGAACCAAGGAACGAGCTTACGCATTGTTGTGCTTTCTGGCATCGACGGCGAAGATGACTACACATGCTAACAGCGAGACTAAGATCAATGCTAGAGACACCAACAGCTGTGCTATCTCCCACAGCGATTCCATCTTCCTTCTCGGATTGTTTGGCTTCTCGCAAACAAGACCTCTTGCCTTGAATTTTGATGGCTAACGTCCGTACATGGACACCGCGTGAGATTGACTCGGCGACCAAAACGATTTGGTTTAATATCGGCTGTTGGTTCCTCCTACTTCCCAATGGCCTGGGCCTAGCCATAGGCCCGGACCTCCGCATTTTTTGGATTTTTTCTTGAACCCTCTCGGCTGCTTAAAACTACATGCTAGCTGCATCGATCCAAATTTAAACGAATTTAAAAATATAATTTAATATCAACATTATTTAATAACGAGTCGAACTTATTTTTATCAAGATAAATTTCTGAATTCTCGATGAACAATTAATTTCATTTTGTAATATCAATATAATAATTAAAATTTTAAAAAAAAAATTATTATATATATATATATATAATTAAAATAATAATAAATATTTATTTTAATAAAATTAATTAATTAAAATTAAATATTATATATATGTATGTGTGTGTACACAATTAATAAAAATTATTTTTATTACATAATAAAAAATTTATTTAATAACTATAAAAATACATTTTTAAATAGATTATTCACAAATTGAACTTGACTCATTTGATCATTTATTTATTAAACGAGCTTTTAAATAATATAATGGTAGAGTTGAGCATAATTGCTCTACTTTGAAAAGAAGTTTGCGACATGGGCCCTCCTTCGTTCGCCTTTCATATGCCATAAGTCGGGTTATTTAACTGATTTGCTTCATCACGTGAAATAAAAATCTGATCTCTTTGATGATTTTATTTTGGGTAAATTTATTTAAATTTTTTGTGGTTTATTTTTTATTTTACTCTTTCATAATTTTTATTTACACTATTATATCTTTTTGATTTTTAATTCTAGCAATTAAGACCCTCCTTCAAATTTTATTAATTTTAAATTTTCATTTTCATTATATTTTTTTAAATTCAAATATTATAGGATTTAATATTTTTGAGTCATCATAATTTGTTTATAAAATTTTTATAATTTTTAAATTTTAATAAATTAAATTTTTGTAACGCTAACAAAATTTTAAAAAAAATGAATTCTAAGAAATTTTGAAAAAAAGAATAATCATGATGACTTAAAAAAATTAAATTTCATAATATTTATATTTTGTAATTTTTTGTAATTAAATAAGAGTTTTAAAATTAATGAAATCATGATAAATGGTCTTAATTGTTAAGATTAAAAATCATAGGGTAGTATAAATTAAAATCTCAAAAAATAAAAAATAAAAAAGGTAAACTATAGAAAAGTTAAGTATATATATTTTTTAATTTTTTTATGTTAATATGAGCTCTCTTAAAGACTTAAATCATTGTCAATAGAAAGATGTATGGACAACACGTTATTTATTGCCTTATATCCAATTTCAAATGTCGACATGCTCTTTGGCAATAGGTTCCTCTCAGTGAGAGAAATCCAATGGTCAATTAAGCCTTTTATTGGAGGCGTTAAACTCCATGAGATTTTGGGGGGAAGGGTCTTCATTGTCTATAGATTCTAGCTCAGTGTCGTTGTTCTTGGGCAATCTTTAACTGGGATCAACCATGCCTCAAAAAAGGGAAAAAAAAAAAAACAAAGATTGGTGAACAGTGCAATTGCACACCCTCCTTCCCAATTATGGAATGTTCAACTACGACAAATGGATGGCAAATTAAAAAAAGTCTTTTCAAATCTTACATCTTTCATCCTCCTCTTTTTTTTCTTTTTTGAATTCTGACCCTTCCTTAAGACTAAAAATAAAAAAAAAACACCTTTTTGTTTCTTTTGTGGTGACTACGTGGATCCATAACATGATGCAATCAAATCGCTATAAGATTTCAAAATTTTTGTGATTTCTAAAGTTTTAAAAATTAAAAATAAATATACATAATTTCATTTTGTATTTTTTTATAAAAAAATTATTTTTATAATTCAATAATTTCATTTTTTATTTTTTATAAAAAAATTATTTATATAATTCAAAGCAAAAATTACAATAAAATAATTTTATCTTTATACTAAAATTTGCCCTCCATGTCCTTTCTTGAATTGTTTTCGGTTCGGTATTTTATTTTTCTGTCAATTGGCGTAAGTGTCTCCGTCCACGGTTCACTCTAATAATATGCACATTCCTCCTCAACGCCGACAGAGACTGAGTGGAACGATTTCTCGGTTTTTTTTTTTTGTTTGTTTGGGGGGGGGGGGTGGGGGGTTCACTGTCACTGATATTAGTAATGTCCCCTAAGTGAGAGCATCAATCAAGACTTTCGGCTATCACTTGTTATCAGTACATATCCTCTCAGTGGTCTAACCGGTTTCGTTGCTTTTAAGTTCAGTTTTCCTTCCAAGCCAACAACAGACAATGAATAATACGCCGCTTTAGCAGTTAGCATAAATGACACAGAATTATTTTTTGAGCAAAGTAATGCATCGGTGTGATTAATTATTAGTGTTCGTAGAGGAACATGTTGGAGAGTTCCACGTGGGTCAACACTTTGAACTCCCACAATAGTATGTGCAAAGTGGTGTTTTGAGGCAGCTAAGAGATTCAATCCATGGCTGCATCCCAAAGCAAGGCTTTAGACCCGTCTTTGGTGGCAGCCGAGCTAGTGCGCGGGTTAAATGAGAGATAGATGAAACTTTGAAGGTGAATTCAAAGCTATAAAACTGGTGCTTGAAATTCTGGTATCAAAAAAATGGCCGGCACAATATAATTTCATGGTGGAATCAGATTCTTCAAATACAATTAACTGGATTACTAGCAGTTCAGCTCCATGGAAACAGAAACAAGAGCAGTATTGAATCCAATTGCTGTCAAAACAAGTTAAGAATGTTTGTTTCAAACATGTTAGAAGGTCCGGGAATTCGATCGCAGATACTCTGGCTAGATAAAGAGTTTTTAGGGAGACACACCTTCGGTTGCTTGGCTGTGGACTAGCTTTACTTGCTGTGGGTAGTTGAGATAGTTTTTCGCCTTTGCTGTTTATTCTTGGGGTTAAAGATTGTCTTTTATTTCAGCCCCTTAGTTGATTTCAAATGTTTTGATTGACCAATAAAATTGAAATTCACCTTCTAAAAAAGAAAGAAAAAGAAAAATGACACTTTGAAGGCTGCCGTCTCTTTGCATATTCAATCAAGGTAGTGGTCGTGACCCTTTTGGGCTGTGAAGTTATAAGAAATTTTGAAGGTTTCCACTTTCTAGCTTGATTAAGGCTACGTTTTATCCTACAAGCTAGCTAGTGCTCCAAAATTCTCTATTTGTAATCATGCTCTTTGTTTGCCTTTACGGGCTATCTGACGTTTCATCCAATGATTCTATCTTTAACATTAGGGCAATTTTTTAATCTGAAATAAATATAACTTGGTATTCCTCCCATTGTTTTATAAACGCAGGAGGCACATTTGTTGTTTCTCTAGGTAACTTACGTACTCCAATTGTAAGCCTAAAGCCTAAACCATTGCAACCAAAATTTCTGTAACTGGTATAAGCTGAATGCTTGTGGTAGCAGCAGGGGATCCCTTTGTGTGCATACCGTGCTTACCAGCCCAAAAAGATGCAATGTTGCACCGTCAGTACCTCACTGCAAAATCAAGTAAAATTGTACAAACAAAGTTGTGGGTGTAATTATTTATTTTAGATATAGAAAGATGAAAGAGGGTGTGTCCATGATTCATGTGAACAAAGCCGTCTGAGATGGGGCCTTCCTGAGGACATGATTAAAGTCACTAGAATGAATGTGAAAAAGAAAAAGATTTTTTTTTCCTTCCCTTTTGTAGACCATAAAGCAGTAATCGAAGTGGAGAGCTTGGCGCTTCACAGTAAACCCTGCCCCATTTCTGCCTTCCATCATACCACACACATCCCCCCTCTTCCTGCTTTAACAAGCTTTATGTGCAGATCACATATATTCATCACGCATCATACATATAACATCAACATCAATGGTGTACATTCTTCACTGAATCGCCACATCCATTAAGCGTTCGGCACTTTAAGAAGTTTTGGCATCATATGCCAAGATGACAAAAGTATAAATTGTCTTATAATGTTATGAACGACATTTCCTGATTCAAAACCAAAATGGTTGCAACTGGCAAGTGGGGTGTGGATTCACGGGTCAGATCTTAAAGTCGGAGACGGAGAACATCGTAAGAATCTATCTTATCAACAAATCGTTAAATGCTTCTGCCATTTTGTGCATAAAAAACACGAGAAAATGGAAAAGGGAGTTATATTTTTCTGTAACCTACGCAATTATTCTTCAAGATAAGAATATAAGAGTAATTGTCCATATCTTTGGGTTCGATATGCCACTTACCTTACCCATCAGAACTGCCAGCGTATACCGTGCAGCTGCAGATTAATAAAGTAAAACAGAGAACTATCAACTTGCAGATGGAGACACATTGAATTCGCCTTGAAACAAACTCCGACTTATTCCCACCAAAGTAACATTTTTCCTCGAAACTAAGAAAAGGTAAAACCCATAACAAGGTCCCAACAAATCAACCAATATCCACCCATCATTTTAGCAAAAAAAAAAGAACATCTTTCACAATAAGAAGTCTTAAGTAATTTGGATTAAAAATAAAAAGAAAAAAAAAGAAAGAAGTCTTAAATAATAGAAAAAGGGGGAAATTCATGATCATGATGTTACTTAAGAAGGCAAAAAGAGAAAGCCTAGTGAGACACAGCGACCGGGGGTCCATAATTGATGGCTCTCTGGTGAGGCATGGCAAGCATAGCTGTGTGATCCAGAAAATCGTTGAGTGAAACCACAGACTGCAATATTGTCCTCAAATCATCTGCGCAAGTGAATCCCAATTGGCCTACGCTTCTCACTGCATAAACATAAAAGGTGATGCATCCTTTTCTGAACTTAAACCTCGCCATTTCACACCCAGTTAGGCCTCTAATAAGCTTCTTGTTCACATCTCCTAAGGGTAGCTCTGCCGGCCATGTTCTGTCAGTGGACAGCTTCATGGACTCAGATTCAAAAATGAACACTACTACCTTGGATTTCTTGGTACCGAGACCGAGTGTTAGAGTATGCCAAGCATGGTGGGCTAAGATAGTGAAGTTTGTAGGCAAGAAAGCTGTTGTCGAAGGAAAAGGGGTCTTGTTTTTTCTGTTTGTGGGTGGAAAAGAAAGGACTTTAAGAAGCTCAAGTGGCCTTGCTCGCCGGATAGTGAAGGATTTTACTATGAATTGGCCACCAAAACGAAGACCCTTTACTTCTGAGCTTGGCTTGAAGGCAATCTCAGATGTGGGTTTGGCGGTTTGGTCATTGGGGTGCTGGTGCTTTTGTTTCTTATGGTGTTTCTTCTTCTCTTTTTCTTCCATGGGTTCTGTGCCCTTTTTCTGCTGGTGGTGGTGCTGGTCGTGGGTTTTGTTGTCTATGATGAAATGATAAATGGCACCAACCAATCTTAGGCTTTTGAGGGTATATTATTTATTTATGTGTTCGTATTGAAGAGACCTCATGGTCAAAAGGAGCGTAACCACTTTACAGATTTTTTTTTTCTTTTTTTCGTGGGAACTCACTTTATAATCTTTATTTATGTTCTCGTTTGCAGTGTTTGTTATGTATGTCATACATTATTAAAATGAACCTTTCCTTTAACTATTAATTACCTTAATGTTATACACCATTGAATATATTATTTATTATCGTCTTTAGTCTTTTGCGTTAATCATAATTACGTATTTCATCATCGCAATCTCAAAGATTCATACTGCGCAATAGTCTGGTACAGTCAGAATTTTATTTACGAGGTGTCGAAAAAATCTTCAGTAGAATGGATTGCTTACTAAAGGAACGAAAAATAATGGTAAAAGATGGAGTTTGAGATGTAAGCAAGTAAGAGGTTCGCCTACTCTCGTGCTGCCATGGACACATCCCATGATGTTTCCATTTCATTGTCCCGCCTAAGTAGTGGACCTTTACGGTGCCTTAAAAATTCATTGTGTGGCTGTATAAGATTAAGATGCATCCCCGAACAAAAAAGTGTGACATTAGCAATCATAACGAAACGTAAACGCCTAAAACTTTCCAGATTTGAGGAAGCATAACATGTGCCACCAGTAGACTCTGGGCGTGCAATGATAATTGTTCCCTGAATTGGGGTTTATGCTCACTAACAGAGGCTTGGGACCACAGAATGGCCACCCTATTGTGGAAATAACCCTGTTCAAGTTGCTATTATGTTTTCCCCAGCAACAGTTAGACCCATTTGTTTAAATTTTTCTATGTAGTTTCACTGGATACGTGATTCATCCATCCACTGATGCAAAACTTAATTAAATCGCCAAGATTGGATCAGCAGGTGAGATTTGGCTATTTTCATGGCAGTGGGCAACGTATAATTATCTTTGCTTACATCCACTAGTAATTAATTGACTGTCAAATGGTCTTGGGACCATAAATGTTAAATAATGTTACTCCAATGCATCATCCCAAACAGAGTCATGGATGGGCTAATTTAATGCAAGTTATTTGTATATTTGTTGTCAAGACAAATAATAAATAGATAATTTCCTCATTTCATGTATGAGACTGTATTTATACAATGAGACTTCAGATGTTAATATGTCATGTTCCCAATAGCCATGGCTGAAGTTGAACCCACCAACACGGGCTTGATTGAAGTTGTCCAGTGAATGAGATTGTGCTCATTTTGTTTCTACGTGTTAGAGAGAGAGAGAGAGAGAGAGAGTTTGACTTCTCGCCAATGCTAGTCTTCTCGCTAAAGTTGTTTCCTTCCAAAGGCTGGCACCATTGCGTTCAATCATCCGGCAAAGAAATTGATTAAAGGATGGCAAAAGAAGACCCAATAAAACTATTGCTCTTGCAAGAGGGGCCAGGCCACGGTCCCCTTAAGAAATTCTGCCAGTTTTTATGTTCTTATTATCGTGATACCCTACATTTTTCATAATTGTCCTTCAATTTAGATCCTACCATGGCATAGAAAAATGCGAAAAATGATCAGTGCAAATGAATGCATACTGTATAGACAGGCTTCGACTCCATCCAACCAAATAATCGTACCATACCTATAAAAAAACATTACATATACAAAACATTTGAAATAAGTTAATGTAAATGCCCTGTTCAAGATGGTATCTTGGTTAGTGATTGCATGTCGCTCTTCGTATCGTCACGAGTTCAAATCTTTATTGTCGAAGTGTGTTGTGTTGTGTTAAGTCTTATACTAGAATATCTAAATTAAACAGATCCATTCAGGCTTTTGGTAAAGGAGTTGGTGGTAAGAAACTCCTAATTAATGGTCTCAAATTAACTTAACCTCATCAATTAAGTATTTGGTTTTGCAATAGATCTGCTTAAATGACCTTAAATCTGCCAAGAATCGCGCTCGTCAATTATGGCAGAGAATCAGTCCCAGTTAGACATGGTCGGATGGCCCGCACGTCAATGTCAAACAAGCGAGCAACCCTGACAGCCAATTACATGCCAAGTTGGCATCGACAACAGCTCAAATTAGACGTTCAATCCTTATCGACTAAATAAAGGAGAAAAAGATATAAGTCTGCTCAACCGAACTAACCATCCATCCATCGGTGTACCGAGAGAAAATCACGATAGCACACGACTCCAAGGACAACAGACTTCTATTTTAAGATTTTCGGAGATGCAATACAGTAATACCAGTTATCTGTCCGAAAAATATACAGTATTGCTAATTGGGCTCCGCTTAGATAGTGAATAGCATGGTAAAACAGAAATGGTTTTATGTCATCACATACATATGCGCCATGAGTGCTACACAACTTTGTTTTAATGATTGTAGCTTACATTTATTAATTAGATCCAACATCTCTATTGCACCAAACTGGAGTCCACCTGTTGGTTGGTCCTCGAAACGAATCACAAAAAAGGTAGATCTTTTGGTTTCCCTCCTAATCCTACAATTTCTTTGATTCCTAGCAACTAGCGATCCGACGAATTCTTTCGAAACTTAAAACAAGCATAAAGCAATTATAGTACAAATTCTCTCCAAATGGACAATAGTAGTTATGAGTGTAGACGTATCTCAGGGACGTTTTTGGTTGAAAATTCTCGGAGGAGGACGTAGAATCTATAGAAGAAAAAAAAAATTGTTCTTTTCTGTATATATTACAATTGAGTAGATTTCTTTTTTTAAGTGTATTTAGTTTATAATATAAAATAAATGAGTCGTATTTCACTAAAAAAAAATAAAATAAAATATAACTCACATATTTTATATTATCTTATTGTATTTTATGTACATCACTTCTCGGGCTTACTTCAAATCTAAATTTAATCTGGCTCCTTTCGAAAGTTTACCCTGAAATTCAGCAAGTCATATAGACCTTCAATACGAAGATCGGGCCAGCCTGAGCCTACCCGATTTCTAAAATTCCTTGTCTAAGTACGACCCGGTCCTTCCATGGGCCAGGATCCTTTAGCCTAGACCCTGTCTAACAATGGCCAGGGCATGGTCAAGCCTAGGCGGGCCGACTCGACTAACCCTTTTTGAGCCACTTACTCATTTTATTATTATTTGTGTGTAACTTCTAATATTTTTTCCTAAATAAATAGAACTTTGCTGGTTGTGGAATATTCTAAATCTCAAGGTTAAGGGATCAAAATATCTCTCATGCAAAATTTTAAAAGATGAATTTTTATTAACATCTCAAAATACCCAATGAAAATAAATAAATTATTATTTATAAATCAACTAAATTATATTTAATTAATTTCAAATTCTTTCATATTTATAAGTTATTTTGAACATAGAACTGAGTTCATTCAAGTGAGTCACCCAACCTATGGCTAGCTTTAGTCAAACTTTTTTTATTTTGTCATAATTCTTCCTCAATTTTTAATTTGTTATTATATTAAATTTAATACTTAATAAATCATTCGATTCAATAACTTTAAATTTAATTATTTACAATATTAATTAATCATCTAGAATCTTTATATTTGGAGCCTTAAAAGACTTGATTTCATTCATAACAGCCAACATAATAACTTATGTAACATCTATAATATCTCTGTTCGAATGAGATTTTTTTGTTTTGTTTTTTTTTTTTTGGGGTCTAGGTACAAGATATTAATAACTCGCGTTAGTTGTTTGCCATTGATGGATGGAAGATCCTATGAGCCCTAATGGGCCGAAAACGGGTGACATACTAAACTCCAAGACTCAATGCCTTACCCAGCATTCTTCATTGGCCCATTTACTTACAAAAAAAACAATGAGAAGTGGACCCAATACCCACAGCCCATCGGCTGCTTTTGTAAGATGTCGAAGGCCCTCTTTTCATTTACTTCCGATTGCAACAGTTACATTCTACCCCTACAGCTGTAATAATTCACCTTCATTTTTAGTTGGATTCCAATTAGTTCGCATATTCAGGCAAAATAACTCCCTCCCATACGAAAATAGAGTGCAATAATTTCATTTTCTTGTACAATTATCAATATGGTGATAAAAAATTTCACTAATTTGCAGATGATACAGTCTGATTCTGTTGGTAAATAGCTGCATATCCAAGCTAATTGCACTGTGACGGCTCTATTTTGTTTCTATTGCGAACAATGACATATTTATTTCTAGTTTAAATTAAAAGAAATCCTCCCAGTCAGCCCCTCAAGCCCAATGGTTCAGATCTTGCTCTCACGTGTACCTACAGGTTCCGTGGCCTGTGACATGAAAGAAAAGGTTAACAATTTGCAGACAAATTTTAAACAAAATGAACCAAATCTGGAAAACTCAACTAATATCCTATGGCAATATGCTAATTAACAAGATTTCGCTTACTTGGATCAACTGTGGTGAGGAGAGCGGTTTGAGAGAAATCGCAGTTGAAATCGTTGCCACCATGGTTTTGATAAAAGGAGTTCATGACAAAAGAGGCGTGGGACCTGACATTGTTTGGATCAAAGCAGGCACCACCAGCCTGGATGAGCTTGCAATCCACACCCTGGCTGCATGCATAATCTATATTTGCTTGCAATGCCTGGTCACTAGCTCCAGCTTTTGGCACACACCATCTCTTGCCCGATGGCCTCCCGGGTTTTGGTTTACTTGGTTGACCACCAATGGCCTGCAAAAATAGGTTAAATAGTGTAAAATTCGATACAACAGCATAATGCTTGCAACTTTGCATGTAACAGGAAAATTAAAATCGCCAGGTAGCAAGGCAAAGGGGCTGGGCTTCCGCTTGTATTTGGCAAATAATTATTGGATAACGGTATGCGGATGGAAAAATTCTCTGTAGTACCGACTCAGGCGTCATCATTTTCACATCACTCGTATTAAAATAACATTTTTTTATTTTTTTTATTTTTTTGATAAAAATTACAAGACGTGGAAACTAATAAAATGTACAAAAGGTAAACCAAAATATTCATGACAATGACAATGGGTAAAAAGTGTAATACCATGAATTAACGTGTGTACATATTCATATCCTTCGTTCTTGTAATTTTGTCAGTAAACAAATAGATATAAAAATAATAAATATAATTAGATATAATTAATAAAATAATATAATTTCTTTATTTGTTATATGTTAATTAATACATCTTTTTCCATTGATATAATAATATTTATATTATTTTATTAATTATCCATCATTTTTATATCTAGAAAGTATTTTTCAACGGATGATTCAGCTTGCAACATGTGCTCAATTTGATTTGTTAGGAGCTTTGAAAAGAAACAAAATTGCAGGAATTATCGTACCCGTTGGCTGCGCAAAATGCCTACGTCGTAAACGGGGCTAAAATCCGGCCTGAACAATCCCCAATTCCGCTCAGCAGTCGAACCGGGTTTAAGATTCTCATTGAACAAGGCAAAGATGTAAGTCTCGAAACGCCGGTTGGGCATCAACGGAGTACCCTTCCCGGAAGTAACCTTCTGAATCATATTCCCATTGTACGCCACCGCATTATCAATGGTACAAGCAGGTTGGTTCGGGTCACCGAGGGTGGGCCAACCGGTCTCGGCCACCACAATGTCCAAATCACCATAACCCATCGCCTTGATGGCCGAATAAACGGCGTCCATCATCGCATCAAACATGTCGTGGTAGGTAATGCCAGTGTATCGGTCGTGGATGCCACGGTTGGGCTTGAAAAGAATGTAGTTGGCCACTTTTGGAGCGTAGCTGAAATATGGGTACGGATTAACCATGAGCGGCGACTTGGTTTCCCGTAAAAACTGCAGCATGGGTGCGAATATCGACTTTTGGTAGCCTGGCCTGATCCGAGCAGCACTTGGCGGCACCGAGTTGTACAGAATCCCAAGCGTGTGAGGTGTCGAGACCTGCCAGGAAAAAAAAATATATATATATATACAAGAAACGTTAAAAGCTCATGCTTGAATATATATATATATATGTGTCATCGTATGGATTCCGTAGAATTGAACAGCATTTTCGCACGGAACTACGAGATTTGCGGTATCTAAAGAAGTGTTAAATTTACGACCCTTGTATTATAACAAAAGTAGAGCTGTTACTGCCACTAAATTCTTGAGATTTCTATGTTATAATAATGGAGTAAACTTTCAGTTACCCAAATCTAGCTATCATGTGTTCAAGAGGACAACCTAAATGGGTTTTTTTTTTTTTTGTGAATTTGGGGAAAGAAGGAAGAAACAGAGGCAATCGTTTTGGTTTCCGACAGCATCAAAAATATATATGTAAGACAGAGCATTCCCGGCGCTAACCTGAACACCGCTGATTCCAGCACGGACAAGGGCATGATGTAGGGCCTTCATGCAAGGCACGAGATTAGATATCCAATCCTGATTACCGGACATTAGGATTTCATTGCCGACAGCGACCCGATTAATCCGTGTCTGCGGATAGTACGGCTTAATATTGTTTGCAACCCAACGGTGGGCATTGCGCGGATTGGCGAGAGCAGGAATGTCGCCGTTGCCGACGGTGACCGTCAAATTGATGCCAGTGTTGGCAAAAGCGCGAAGGATTTCGGGATTGGCGTCGAAGATTTTGACGCTGTCGATGGTTGTTTGAGTCTTGATGAAGTTTGCCACCTGGGACGGCGGTGGAAGGTTGTCCCCTAGGGTGCCATAGTTGACACCAATGGAGAAGGCGGTTGTGGAGAGGTGGAGGAGGGCCGACGCGAGGAGGAGGAGGGTGGTGGCCGCGGCAGCGGTCATTGTTTAGGATTTGATTTTTTTTTTTTTCCCCTGTAAAATTAGGCTGCTGAAGAACTGAAGACAAGGGATAAACAAGAGGAAAACGCGTATATAAAAGTAGTTCTCAGATTCCAAGGGAACGGATTTATAGTAAAGTAAACAAAATTACTCCACTGCATAACTTATGCGGTCTATGGATCTCTTAAAAAAATGCATTTGGTTAACGTTTTTGGCATGAGAAAAGTAAAAATAGAAAGGTCAATTTGGATGGATGGATGAGATAATTCAACGTTTTCGGCATTCCGTGGTTGAATTTTCGGAATAGTGCAAGGTTGAGCCAATTCCCAAAAGGTTAATTTTGAACGGACGGTAGAAAAGTCTAGAAGTTCTTTTTTTCTAATTTGAATCCATTTTCACAAATCAAAGATGAAAAATTGGACTCCATTTTCTAAAACTCTCTCTTATATAATTTTCGCCATGAAAACTCCATAATTTTGGCTGTTTTAGAATTGACGCATAATCACTTTCTTAGCTTATCCCAGCAAACAAAAAAAGAAAAAAGAAAAAAGAAAAAAAAAAAGGAAACTGAGAGCGCCATTTTTAGGTCGCTCCTGTTGAGATTGGTCGCGGAGAAACACGTTTTGTTGCAAACAAACTCGAAACCGTGTGCAGAGAGTCACATCCACACGACAAGCCAGCCACTCATGGTGAGAGGAAAGTGGGCAAGTGGCCATTGACATCGCCGGATCTTTTGACTTTTAAGTGGAAAATTACACGTGGCGCTGTTTTTTAAGCCTACCGATAAATCCATTTTGGTGTAACGCACGAAGTCCCCAACGCGTGCGATTTCATTTCGTGTGTGAACAGAACCACCTCAATTTCTTTGGGCGCGCTTTTCAAATTTCAACCCTTCCGACGTGGACGCGTCGCGGGTAGGCTGTCCTGTCGGTGGCGGGCCGCGTCAAAGAGTAGTGGACGGACGTTTATTGGGCTACTCAAGTGGATCTTTTAAACTAGACAAGACGACCAATCTTTTGTAAAAATTAAAATTAAAATTCTATCTTCAAAATTTTTGAATTTAATTTTTTTTGAAAATATAAAACTGAAAAAATAAAAAAAATTATTTTTATAGAGTAATTTACCATTCAACTTGCTATTCTACTCACCCTAAAAAATACCAAAACTCTTTAAAATAATTTTCTTATATTTCGGATGTGCTAAAAAAATATATTATCACTAATGGATTTATTTACAATGTAAGCTATAGGATTGAATTTAATGATATTGCGAGAATTTTTGAATGTTTTTTTTTTTTGGTTCACCACACACCAGAATATCTATTTAGGGAGTAAAACACATAAAAAAGATTTTGAGCAACCAGGCAAGAAAAGAAAAAAATGGAGAGCAGCTGTGTAACGATCGACAGGAACTCTATTATTCAACTTTTGAATGCTTGAAATCATATAACCCAACATATGAAAGAACCCAAAAAAAAAACAAAAGAAAGAAAGAAAGAAAATTGAAGATATACAAAGAACAAAACTTCCTTGACCATAAAATAAAAGGCAAGGAATACACTCAATAGAAAACTGGAGCAAAAAATGTAAAACCAAGAACCATCTGCCAAAGGATGCAACTTGGTGAAGTGAGTCCAATCGATTTAGTGGAACAGCACACGAAGGGTAAACAGTCCTCCTAGCAATTGCCATAATCTGATACTGGCACCGATTATGTCCCCAACCTGAGATTATCAAAAAGTGTATACATCCAAAATGGTATATTACTGATAATTGTATCCCCAGTATGAAACCATAACTCATTCTGGTTACCGAGTATTAATCACAAAATGACATAAAAACAAAAAGAATACCAAGCTGATAGCCGCAATATGGTTGATCTCTTGCAAAAGGAACTTGAATTTCCAACAAAAATCTGTACACTTCAGAGACCCCTCAACAAGGAGTGCCTCTGCTTCTCAAGCTTCATCCTCCAATTAGTATCACTGTTTATTGTCTTCAAGAGTCGCTCCTCTTCCATTTCGGATTGGAGCAACAATTGCAGCCTCTTCAAATGTCCACTGCACTGCATATGATCCGAAGAATTAATGCTGCTAAAATTCTGTTCATCGGGCCCGAGATGTCTCTGGTATGGTGAGTGCCACTTAGCTTGCAAATAAGCAAGAGATCTCCATGGAGGAAGCGGCATTGAGTTCTGCTTTAAAGAAGATTTAGCAGCTTCAACCATGACCTGAAGGTACTGTTTCAACCTGGTCAATGAGCCCACAAAAATAACTGGGAGTGACTTCAATATCCTATCATAGGAGTGAACAGCCCTAGCTATTTCGAAATGGCTTTGGAATTCAATATCAATAATCAATCGCTCAGAGTTTCCAGCATTTTTGTAGTGAATCACATCAACATATTCATGATCGCCTGCGTGGAGATAGATGATATGAACAAAGTCACTCTTCAGAAAGTAAAATGGAGGTGGAAACAACTTTTGGGCAACGTATTAAATGCTAGAAACTGGTGACCAGCATATCGGGATGTTGATCACAGGATGTATATTCTAGACCCAGAAGTAGCCAATAGATGCTAAGGACTACATGCCGTAGACCGGAAACTTAACATTCACTCTTCACAAAGAAATACTTAGTAATCAATTAGTCAAATTGAATCTCGGACCCAGATTTGCTGCCTAAATCAGGTCAATGCCAGAAACCATTCTCCTTTGGTTCTCCTCTGAAAAAGTAAAGTGAAGTTTTGAAGCAAGATCGCATACCTCCAGGAACCTTGCCACTACCCTGCCACCTGGACACACACACAGCAGCATCATGACCAGAAAGCCTCAAGAGTTTTGCCAGAGAGAACCTGATGCAGCTGGCATTACATGGACCTGACTTGACAGGGAAGAGGTCTGCCTCCTTAATAGATTGCATAAGAGAATGAATCAATGACAACAAGTCATTCTCGTGCTGAGGTATGGAATGCTTGTAAAACTGCAATATGAGAAATAGTCAGCAAAATAGAAGAGCTTTGAAGCAAATGAGAAATTTTCTTCAAATGAAAATATCTTATTAAAAGGATCAAATAAATGCAGTAACAGATCCAAAGCTTGACGCTAGACATCATGAGAATAGGAGGTTATACATAGATCTAAAATCTTGATGAATCAATAGAAGTAACAAGGGGCTTGATTGATTTGTGGGAAGACAATTCCAAAGAATTATATCCAATAAAAAGATGGAAGCCAGAGCTATATGATGCAATTTAGTCATTAAAACAGAACCTCAACAAGTACAAGGCCTGTCAGCGGGTGTCAGGGGGTGAGTGGCTGGGGTGTGGGGAAGGAGGATGTACTACAACAATCAGCATGGTTCTCAATGCAAGTCATGCCATACAAACAAAGACATGAACAAAACAATGAAATCAGGTTAATTCTGTATACTCAATAAGGCAAATCCAAAAGAACTACGTTGATGACTGCAACTGGGTTTCATCACCCGGCATGACTTATTTGATTGCAAGGCACGATAAATTGCAGGCCAAAAAAATTTCACATACAGCAAAAACTCCAAATTTGCAAGGAAAAATTACACTAATGAATGAAAACACTAGTCACTAAAACTTTCCAAACTCTTTGATGCAAAGAAAAATCAAAATTCAACACAATCTAACAAGACGACAATCCAAGAGTCCCTTAATTTTTCTGCTCGCCGTTTTTGGCAATAGCTCGACGACTGGTAACAGATAACACAAATATTATTAACTTTATATTAAACAGAGCTCGAAAAAGCATTAGTACCAAAAAAAAAAAAAAAGGACGATTAGTTTGAAATTAATAAACGGATATAAAAACGAAACCTCAATAGTATTATAACAGATACAGCGAATTCAAATGCTCTCTACCCTCCACAGTTCATTCTAAAAAAGGAAGCTAATTCCAAAGAGGAAAAGAAAAGAAGACAAGCCAAATTGAATCACCAAAATCTTGTCGGCGAGGTTATGGAGATCAGAGAGACCGGAATCGCTGTCGCTGCTGCACAGGGAGTCGGCGCCGCTGCTGCCGCCGTTCTCGAGGAAATCGCTGACCATGAGAGCCAAGTCGTGCTCGCTATCGTGGCTGAAACCTCCTCCGGTCTGCCCAACTATCTCTCTCACCAACCATCCCCCCGTCGCCATCGCCGCAATCATGTCTTCCCCTCCGAAACGACGTCGATGCACCCGGCGTCCCTTTTTGCCTTTTCCGATCACAACAATAACATCATCAAAAGCGACGCGTTGTATGCTCTCTGCTTTCTTTGGATGGAGCGACTGGGGATTCAAGCTATGCGTTTTGGGATCAAATGTGTGTACGATTTTTTCTCCGTCTCAAATTTAAATGCTCTCCGGGCTGGCGATCACGATGACGACCTGATCGCTGCCGTGCTGTCCGTGTATTTATTTATTTATTATTATTATTTATTTTGTTAACGTTTTGTCGTCGTGTTCTATCGTACGCGCGGAGGAGGATGAGGCGTGTTTTATAGAGACGTTTTGGGGGATGTCCATGAAATGACTAAAATACCCTGAGAATTCTTGCTTCGTGGCCAAGCAAGTCACTGCCCATTTCACGGAATGCATAAGGGATACAATTAATTGAATGGATTTGAACGCAATGAGGGGTAGATTCAGAACAAGTTATATTTTCTCTTGATTATTAATTTCGGCGAATAAAACGGTATTGTTTTCTGATAATTATTCTGTTGCGATATTATTGCAATAAAGGAATAGAGTGGCTGAAGCAGAAGATCCCCCACAAAAAGTGCCACCTCAATGCTATTCAATCTACGGTTCTTCTCTTCTTCTTCTTCTTCTTTCTTTTAATGGGATCTTTTTTTTTTTATTATTATTATTTTTGGTTCAAACAAAAACCAAAAATGTTTGTTGTTTTTTTTTCTTGTTTAAATTCGGAGCCTTTAAATACAACATAGCTTAAGTGGCCAATATCTGCTTGATGAGTATAATATGATTCATTCGTTATTTGAAAAAGATACACTGAGCATCTTTTTTTTCGACGGAGCACGCCCTAGTCTGCAGTGGTAAATAGGAAAAAAAAAAGAAACTGACTTTTTAGATTTCGGACGCAGAGTTACTTTGAAAATTTATTTAAAAATGCCAATTTAATCTCTTTTTTAGAAGGGAAAGGAATCGGATCCTATTTTTTGCTTTTTCAACCTGAGAAACACATTTCCAGTAATCTCATAATTGTTTATGCGAAAACAACTCAGCAAAACGGATACAACCACATCATATGCTAAACAATTAGGAAATTTTCTCGGTGGACAAAATTGAGTTTTTCTAAGATTCCCATGTTTCTTATCACCGTGATTTTCTCGAGAAACAAAGTAATGGCAATGCTCTCAATACGATAATTTCGAAGGGGGCATGAGATTTGATTTGTCCTCGGCGACAAAGTTAGCCTGCAAATTGAATGAAACAGAAGGAGATTAAATTGGTCATGTGGAAGACGACGTGAGCTTCAAGCTGTCTAATTGATCGATGACTTGAGATTTCGGAGGCTCCTGATTTGATAATTGATCAGGATAATTTTTTGGAAGCCGTCAATGAACTCTCAGTCGACTCAATAAAGTTTGGCATACTTTATATATATATATATATATATATAATTTGTTCAGCTTAATAAAAACTTTGTTTTTCTCGCAATAAAAAGCTGTCACCCCTTGGACTGTATTTGAAGTGTATGTACTTAATTATTCCTTTAACTCTTACTTACTGTATTTTTATTGATTTAAGTATCAGAGTATTATCAAATTTCAACCCAACACTCTTTATCTTTTCTTATCTTGTAAATCACAGATTCGATCCAAACTCAATGTCTTCACCCATGTCTCCCTCAACTCGACTTCATCCTTGCTGAATCAATAATAAAAGTCGCAGCAAAGTTCGAGAGGAGGAAGCAAGCCACCTCGGGTCTATTAATTCAATCTTTTCCTTTTTGATAAACATATTTGATTAATTTAAACGTTAAATGTCTAGTTTAGGACTATAAATTCTCAATTGTTGAAAAATAAAAAGCTATTATTTCCGATGTACCAAAAAAATGGCCTATCGGATGCGCGTAGAGTCGATACTCAGAACTTGTATCATTGTGCGCCAATTCGACCATTTAAATAGCACGTCTACAAGAACCAAAAATAAAAAAAAATAAAAAGAAAATAGCACGTCTGCACACATGCTATGTGACATATTTTCCTAAATTGTACATCTGACTACACATTTCCAAGGATTGAGCTCGTTAGAATCTCCATACCGAAAAAAAAAAAGAGTACATTACTGAGTATTTTGTAAGTTATGTCTAAAATTACGGTCAGTTATGCACATATAGAGGTAAACTGCGATTTAATAATGGTAAATCACTCTCTCAGCTTTCAACTTAATTAAGATAAATTCTTAAATAAATTTAGTTTACCATACGGTGATGAATCTAATTCATACAACTGTGAGATATATATATATATATATATAACATAAAATTCTGATAAGCAACCATGACCATGCTAATGTAATTTTCCCTTGACTTCGTTCCTGAAGTTTTTCTAAAGACTGATTGGCCGAACGAGTTCGGTTGATTGAGAAGGCTACAAGGAGAAGTTGCTTCATCGACACGAAATCGGAAGGTTGGACCACAACGCTCGCTCGTCGCTACCTAAAAATGAGGACATCTAGCAACCTCTGCAATTAATCATAGGCCTGAAGCTAAAATTGACCAACCCAACAAAGTAAACTTTATACACCGCGATTTCGCAGAAATAAGTTGGCATATAGGTATTATATATTAAAAAAAATTAATTTTAAAAAAACTTATAATTTATGAAAAAATAATAATTTTTTTTATTTTCTAATACTAACGTGTCAATTCTAACTTTCTTTTAGCTCATTTTGTCTATTCAACAACCTTTTTTCCACTTTATAAAAGGGATGGTCGGCCAATTAAGATCAAAGAGAATTGTTACGTAGTGGTGTATTTTTTTTGGAACTCTGTACCGCTCGAGTGACCGCAGAGAGACTGAGATTCCAATCTTAACCTCCCTATCCTCTTTTTCAGGCTAAATGTCCTCCCAAAAGATTAAATTAAAAAATAATAATAAAAAAAGACTCTGGACCATTTTGGTTATGGTTCACGTTGCAGAACGTTAATTACATTATGCCGTTCAGGAGGCTTTTTTAAGGGAAATATTGTATAGACACTTTTTCATAATTTTATTTGTACGCAAATAATGAGAAATCATTTTATTAAAAAAATGATAAGTACTATAATAAATAACATAAAATATTATTTTGTTGAGTCTGTTTCTTCATTTTTGTGTTTTTATTTATTAATTAATTATGTATAATGTAGTTGTCAAAAGCTTCTCTCCCTGATAGTTACAGTAGTAGCTTCAAGCACGTTCTCATGGGACAAAGCCACCAGTGCCTCCAAATGTTGGTTTCAAGTGTGTTTCGGATAAATGCTGTCTCACGACCGAATCTAATCATATTGATAAAAAGGTATATATTATAACGAGAATCCCATCATGCAATTTCAAAAGAAAAAAAAGAGAGAGATAGAGAGAGAAAACAGTAAATAGTAATTTTTTAATTTCAATGAAGAAAAGTTAGAAAACAGTAAATAGTAATTTTCTTAATCCTTTTGTAAAATTAGAAAACCTGATTTTCTAGAAAAAACATTTTTCATTTTTTAAGAAACATTTCTTCCACTTGCTCTTCTGTTTTGGAAAAATATTGAAAGCTGACTCTTTCAATTCCCACAAAATGTAAACTTTAATTGTTATGTACCAAAGCGGAAAGGAAGTCTCCTCCAGGATAAAGTCTATGGCGCATTTTGCAGTATTTCTCCATGAAATGGTCAAATATACATCCTAGCTCATAGAGTCAAAAATTTCCTCTTTTAAGGCTTAAAATCTCTAACAACCTACTCGAGCACATATTTAAAGCGTAGAAAAATAAATCCCAGAAACCTGTGGGTCTTAAATTTCTTTTCTCTTTTTTTATAATTTTTATTTTTAAATTCAGAGGTCAATTTCGTGTTATTCGATTACTTGGCCATTCTTAACCCTCGGATCTACACCGGAAGATAAACTTCACAATCAACGCAAAAGGACCGAATGGACCCACAGCATGTGCAAAGAAACTCTATTAAAAAGCAGCCATCTTGGTTCAGGCTGGCATAGGCCGGTCATTTGAAACCAATAACTAATACGAAGGAAAACAACAAAGATGTCTCACTCTTTCTCGTTTCCTTGATCTGGTTGAACTTATGTCGACCTTAATGCTGGCTTCTACTTGCTCTATTCCCGAATGCTAAAAAACTACGAAGTGCAGAACATTAAGGGCGAAGGGCTACTGTGTGTCAAGATGGATGTAGCATTACTTGATGCAAAACGGCCTCCAGCAGTAAAATAGACATCAACACGTGAACTGTACGAGCGAGAAGGACATCACGACCTAAATTTAGACATCGAGTCAATTTTCCTCAAACAATGTAAGAGTCCAATATCAGAAATTGCAAGAAGAGTCCAACACATTGGTGTTGCAGCCCAGTGTTGGCATGGGCCATTTTCTGGGAAATATAGACCCAAATCCTAACGGAATTGGGCAATCGCGCGGGACCGAACCAGATTAAAACCCTCACTTGTTTAACAAGCCTCAAAATTCGAAGAGCGACGTAGACTCCAAGGCACAGCTCAGGCCCACCATCTCAGCACCAGGCATGCACATCGTATTACAGGCACTGTAGGTGATAGCACAAACAATCGTCGACCAACAATTAACCATTTCACACTCGGTTGACATCAAAACTATGGTCATTTCTCGTAACATATTTGATAGAGCTAGGTTAGGAACACATATGAGCATAATCTAGGAGACCTTTGCGCATCTCTTGTGACAAACCTACCCTCTGCTATGTCCATATGGGTTTACATATGTGTTAGAGTCATAACGTCAAACTATCAGAATCCATGATTTGACATAAGAGTGTTCAGGGTAGCCATAACATGTAGAAGACAAAAGGACCTTGTTACCTATGTACGGTAATCTTCATATTTACCATGGACACTGAAAGAACGTTATAATTACTACACTCGAAGCGATTATAAAACAGAAGGAAGTATCGAGAACACAAATATTGGCAAAGTATTCCAAAAATGAATGATTTCATTCGATACGGGAAGAGGATTAGAGTAAATCATGAGTTGTTACAGAGGCTTAGGATTTCTCTGCGAAAAAGACAAAAAAAAAAAAAACAGAGATATGGTTAAATAAAGTAAAAATGGTCCAGTAGAGATAATTTTCTCGAAATAATAGCCCAATGAGCGGTTAGTCCCAGTAGCACACAAAACCGGAAAAGAATGAATGGGAATTCTGCATTAAGAGAAAAAAAAAAAAAAGAGTAGATCACCACTTTCAATCAATAAGAGTGCTGGTTAGAAATGCCATTACATTTAACTACTTTCAGAGTGAAAGAATTAAAAGAGAACCAACAGCATACAGAGGAGGCAGGGCATTGGAGGCATTGCAAGTGTCTTAAACAAGAACATATTTTTGGCCTATCCTTAGGCACTAAGGCTCTTCCAGTAAATTCTCGAATAATATTTTATTTGTTGGGTAACCGATATATTTTTAAAAAATTTATTGGGTAACAAATTTATTTTAAAAAATAAGAAGTTATGTTATATTTATTTATAAGATAATATTTATTTTATATAATATAAAATAAAAAGACTTAAAATTTAAACTTGATATTCATTTTTATAAAATTTGAAAATTAGTACTTTATAAAATTATTGGGTATTATTTTTAGTTACTCAATTCTCATTATTTATAATTTTTTGCTATTTAAAGTACATATTAATTAAAAAATATAATCACTGTAACATATAACATTAGAATTATATTCTATTTTTGTCACCTCAAATTATTAAGTTAACTAAATTAATCAAAAGATGCACTATATTTTATTTTTATTATCTCAATTTTTACTATTTATAATTTTTATTATTTAAAATGCACATTAGTTAAGAAAATAAATAAATAATTATTACAACTTATTACCCTAAAATTATATTTTATTTTTGTAACCACAATCTTTATTATTTATAAAATTTCTCATTATTTATAAAATTTTTTTACTGTTTAAAATATATATTAGTTGAGAGAAAAATTGTTAAGTTAACTAAATTAGTGTGAAAGTGTGTTGTATTATGGAAAGATAACAAGATTTATTGTATTTTAAAGAAATAATCACTATAATCTTAAAATTAATCTTATTTATATTTATATTTTATTTATTTATTTTAACCTTTACTTTTTTGACGATATTCACTTTTATTGGAAACATATTCTTACATTGAAATAACAAATTCAAGAGATCAATAGTTTTAGAAAATAATCTTAATATACTAATGATATGGAAAATAAATAATTTTAGTGTGCTAATGATTTGAAAGATCAATAATTTTGATATACTAATAATTTGAAAAATTAATGATTTATATTTAAAATGAGTTAAATTATAATAAAAAATATATTAGATGACAAATTTTATTATAAAAATAGATATATTATATAAATTTATAATGAATAATTAAATAAAAAATAAAAATATTTGTAATAAAATAAGTATAATATTAATTAGAAAGAAATTGAGAGGGTAATATGTGCATTTGTTTGGATATACTTAACATACACCTAGAAATACTCTAATTAAGAGAGAACCAAAGAGACAGAATTGATTTTTGTGTAGGAAAAAGAGCAATCTGCAGGGTCTCAGATGAATTGGCTTATTTCGAATGGAGATAATTGGCTGGTAATTAATAATGTTCTAATCCCTTAATGGATAGCGATAATGTTATCTTACCAAATATTGGCTTGGTTGGAATCGTCCGATCTTGTAGTGAAATTGTGTTCCCGTTGCAGGCTAGAGATTAGAGGGATCGAAATGTTGAATAAGCATGGCATCACGCATTGCAAGTTGCATCCAAAAGAGTATCTTCAGGATTTCATTGAAAACAATTCGACAATTATAAAATACTTGTTGGTGTCTTCAGTTCGATTTTGGCTGTCTCTCTCTCTCTCTCTCTTTTTTTTTATAAAAACCGAGCCCAAAACTTAAAACCCATTCCAACCCACTTCGCTCAGATAAGTTCGGATCTTTGAAGTCACTGCAGAAGTGCTAAAACCTGAATACTTTTTGGGCCACAGGCTGCAGACGCTGTGGCAACGTGGGTAGCCCACGGGCCTTGACGGCCTCGCAAAGCTAGGCTCGAGTGTGCATTTATAAGATAGGAACCTTGTCTTCCAAGGTATGGTTGTTTAAATTATTTGTCGCGCACACAACGTCCAAGAGTCCCATATCGTCTGTGAAAATCAATTAGGCTGAAATAGTTTCAATATATTGCGCTTCTCGGCCGTCTTTCACTAGCTCTTTCTTCTTATTAAGCAGCCATATATGGTAGAGCGTTCGCGTTGTAGGAAGTCGTCTCCCTTCGGCTACCCGCTGCCAATTGTCCTACCTAGTAGAGCATTCAAGTTGCGTAAATAGTCATCTGTATCTGTAGTATTGTATATAATGTAATGGGTGTATTAGGATAATTAAAATAATGTGTTAGTTTTTAGGAGGATATAAATTATATAAATATGGGTGATATACACTCTATCGGTGGCATGTGGGTGAAATGTACAAGCTAATCAACTTTTAAAACCCACATTGCCCATTTGGGTGGCCAAAAAAAACAGGGACGGTGAGGAAGAGAGAACCAGAAACACAGAGATTTTGATACAGCTTCGGAAGGGTTTTACAATTGTTATTAGATAGAAATACCCTAAGCTGATGCTTGTTGTTAGACAATGAAGAAAAGAAAGAATGACTGATTGTAACGCTACGGTTTACGATTATTTTAGATGGTGCTCTCGTCTAACCTTGTTAGATTAGATAGCATAACCGATTAAAGAAATAAACTGAGGAAACAATCTAGTTAGTGCAACATGTACCACGGGAGAAATCTTTGTTTGTCTTTCACCGTTGGTCAACTTGTTTATAGGGTTAGTTAGCTTTACTTTTCTGGCTTTTGCTTAGATAAAAGAGTCTTGGTATAGCGCATAATAGTTGGATGTGAACATCATGAGCTGCCCCTTAATAAATACCTTCTTGGTTCCTTTTTCTATAACCCCTGCTCGGAGAAGGCAGATATAAGAGGCCCCGTGGAGTTGCCTCTCTAGATTTAATCTGTAGATTGAACTTATTTGTGTCTACATAGTATTAACAAATTATTTGCCTTAGTCTTTTTTTTTAATGTTTTTATTTTTTTATGTGTTAATTTTTGGTGTGTGAATTTTAGCATTAATCAGAGAAATGTCCGATCACCGATTCAGAGTTGACCCCAAGTAAAACAAAGAGAATGAAGCATTCCATTGACCCATTTGAAGTGGCACTTCTGGACGAGGAAGAGGAATTGCTGCCCTGTGATGTTGGGCTTCAAACTCCAGCTCCCATGAACTTGTCAACAACATCAACACCTGTTTCGATTGTCTCAGAAACTTCTCTACTCGCCAGCAAAGATAAATGTGAGGATGGTGAGGAAGGGGGGAAGAAATTGGATTTGTTTACAAGATCTTCAAGTAAGGCCAGCCATGATGAAAAAGCCAATAAACGACTATATCATCATACACCATTTTCTCAAATTGCTGCTGCATTTGCTTTGAATTTTCTACTTCCATTCTGTCTACTCTGCTCATTGTTTTGTGAAACATTTGTCCCAATTTAATGTTTGTAAACACTTGCTGGAACCTTAAGTAAATGGTATTATGCAAGGGAGAAACAGGATGTTTGTCACTCTGTGGACCATTGATAACCAATGAACACTTTTGCACATATCAGTAAAAATAGTAAGTAATATTCCTGTGAAATAACTCATATATTTTCATTTCAGGGCTATTTTGTCCCAATTCACCGAAGAACAAATGGCTAGGTACGTGGCCTTTCGGAGATCTAGTTTCAACCATAACATGATGCAAACGGTATATCTTCTTTCTTCTATCATTCTGACGTTCCTTTGTCTTTGTTGTGTTTAACCAAAGCACTGGAGTCTGCATTTATTGTCTCGTGTGAGCTTCACTTACGGTCGTTTTCGCAGTTAGTATCAATGATCACAGGGGTGAAGATAAGCAGTCGCGTTCCAGTAAGAATTGTTGTGGCGACAATTGCAAAAAAGTTTGTTGGTGAACTTGTTGAAACAGGTTAGCTTTTGTTGATATCTCGTTCTACCCTCTTCTTTTTGTTGCCCGCTTCCGTGCACTAACATACCCGTGATTGTGGACATTTGATGATCCTGATGCAACGCGTAGGTTATTCTACACAAGGGGGTGTTTTCATCCTTTCATATGTCTTCTCTCATATTTGTTTTGGTAGGGAGAATAGTTGTGACTGAAAGGAATGAATCTGGACCAATCAGGCCTTGCCACGTTAGAGAAGCATTTGGAAGACTATAGCTTGAAGGCAAAGTACCGAGGAGATATGTGCCAAGGCTCTTTTGCTAGATAATTTCTTTGGGTTAGCAAATGACAAAATACCCTTGTCAGCAAAAAGAACAAGTTTGAAAAGAGCTGGTAAATAAATGGGCAATGGGGTTAATCAGCTTTGGGATCAGTTTTGACACAAGACTCGCGAATTTTCTGTTCAAGTTTGTGCCTTCCCCTCTCATCTTCTCCCACGTACAATATCTAAATACCTCTAGAAATCATTTGGTTTTATCCCTCTTCGATGCTCAATTGAGGTTCCTAAGGTTCTAGGCTCGGAGAGAATCAAATCCCCATGTTGGAAGGTGTTTTTCCGCACTCTCTCTTGCAATTTTCTTCCTTCCTCTTCTCTCCACGTGAAAGTGATTGGAAACCCCTTAGGCATAACAAGGAGTTTTAAAGGGACTTTCGTGGTTTTGTGGAATGTATGATATTATCCTAGATTGGGTTAGACTTAAAACATGTTAATTAATTCCCACCTACAAGGAACTAATACGACTGACTTTGATTTATTAAAAATTCATAAATAATTTATTTTGGTCCAAATTAAGCTCATGACCTATGGTTGGGAAGCAAAATGTCTAATTTAAGTCATGTAAAATGTATCTTGAGATTCAATGTCTTTTAAAAATGATGCCCATAAAACTATACGGTATTCAGTCTGCTCATCATACAATCCAGACCCAGCTTTAAAAATTTGATTCTCTCAATTTATCAACTCAAAAATAAAATGGAAAGTATCCTGTAAATCAAATAAAATAAAATTAAAAAAAAGGGGACAATCATAGCAAGCGAGCCCCACATTTTTCAATTTTTTTTAAAATTCCTCTAAATGCTATAAGTGAACAACATACCCAATAGACGATTTTTTAATTTTTATTTTTATTTTTTGGGGCACAAGATTTGCGTGGATTGAATGAAAAAAAACATAAAAAGGAGAAAAGTTAAAGCCATGAGAATGGGCTATTTTGGGCTTTCCCAGATTCCGGAAACAAGGGTGTAACTGTGAGGTTTTGTCTTCAACTTTCCAGAGCCCGAGGTTTTAGGCCGAGGTTTTTCTGTTTCGAAAACCTTGGATAACGTAGCGAGAGGCCGAGAGCAACTACGTGACGACGGTTGCCACCTCAATGGCGGTGGTGCACCACGTGTTCTCCGTTCCTGTGGCACGTGCCCTGCAGGTTTCTCGCCCCTTTCGCATCATTTGCTCTCGCAGAGCCTCTACCTTGACGTCGTCTCCCGGACGTTCCTCGCAAGTGGACTCGCGCGTGCTCCTCGGCAAGTCCGAGTCCGAGCTTCAACAGCTTTCTGTTGACCTGGGCCAGGTAATGAACGTTAAGACAGCTTATTCTCTGTTTGGATTATGAGAAAACGTGGGAGAAGAAAGAAAATGAGAGAGAGTTGTGAAATATCAACTATTGAAGAGAGATTCAGTGATGTTTGTTTCTTTTTATCTTTTACATGTTTTAATTTTTCTTATTTTTATTAATTAGCAATCTTACAGAGGTAAGCAGCTCCACCATCTGATATACCAAAGGAAAGTCAAAGAAATCCAGGATTTTAGTCAGCGTGAGTATCACTTCAATTCAATTATCCAGCTTTTTTTTCTTTTTCGCCTTTTTTTTTCCTTTTAATATATATTATGTGTTTGCGTTTGTTTTTTGTTGGATTGATCTGTGCCCCATTTTGTCTTATTTTTCGTTTGAAGTACCCCAGGCATTTAGGCATGATCTTCAAGAAGCCGGATGGAGAGTTGGGCGATCACCAATTTATCATACTGTGACTGCGGCGGATGGCACTGTTAAGGTTCCTATGGGACTATATTCCTTTCAAGATCTTTTGTTATCTTGAACTCGTGTACTTGATGGTTGTCTAAACTATATCACAAATTGGTTGGTGTCTCCTTGTGCATGTTTGTTGAACTTTCTGGGATTAGGCCAGGGCTTGAGTTAGCATGGGAAAAAGGATTTCACAATGTCATTCTAGAAGTGGACTATGTAGAATCCTTGCAGCTAATCTCACATGGGCGTGATTCTTCTCATCCATTAATTGTACCTTGGTATCCATTCTCTTTGAGGAAGAGAATGGAGGCTTCAATTTTGCCATTTGCTATGGCAGGACAGCTCATGCACAAATTTCCTTCCCAAACTTGTTGCTTACCAAGGACAGCTAAGGGAAAGAGTCTCATGAGGTCGAGCCTTATTCTTCAATGGTACACAACCTCCTCCTTCTTTTGCTGTGACTAATTCTCACCTTGGAGTGGGAAGAGCCAAGGAGCTGTAGAAAGGGGATGCAGAAGAAAAGAAAGCCTATGTATCCAATAGAACATGCTGAGGGCCAAATCTTTTTCATGTAAAACCTGCTTGATTTAGATCAGGAAAATCATAAGCTTTTATGAAACCATGTGCTATGGCTCAAATCCATAGTCAATCTTACTCCCTGTCCAGGCCTAAGTTTGATGCTCAAGGCAGATAGGGAAGCTTTGACATTTGTTTGATGATAGTTTTTCTCACTATGTTTTTCTTCTAATTTACCAAAAAAAAGACACAAGGCTGCCAATTTGTGAGTCAAAGCATGAATTTGTGGTTCTTATTTGATTCATTGACATTTTGGCAGTATGCATTTCAAGGATAGAACAGTTATATGCCTATCTATTATCAACTATCTTGTTTTCTTTCTTATTTGCTTTGCTTACTGCTGATCTTGTAGTTATTGATAAAATTGGACGACAACAGATTGATTGAAACTGTTGGGATACCAGTTGAGGATGATAAAGGTTCTATGCGCCTTACAGCGTGTGTATCATCTCAGGTAATTTCATCCATGGTATCGGCCACTGTTTCTTTTTTCCCCCCATTTTCAAGCTGTATTCTGTTGTGTTTATTCTGAATTTAGGGACATGCAGTGATTTTCTTGTTGCTTCTCTTTTTATTTTTATCATGCAGGTAGGCTGTCCATTGCGCTGTTCATTTTGTGCCACTGGAAAGGGTGGGTATTCAAGGAACCTTCAAAGGCACGAGATTGTTGAGCAGGTTCATTTCACATCTCTTCCATATCTGTTCACTGGATTCGATTTTCATGTTGAACTCTGTTTCATTTGTACAGTTAAAAGCCATTGGCCACTAAAAACATTGCATACATGTAGGTTCTGGCCATTGAGGAAATCTTTAAGCATAGGGTGACAAATGTTGTCTTTATGGGGATGGGTGAACCGATGCTGAACTTGAAGGCAGTACTTGAAGCTCACCGATGCCTGAATAAGGTGCTTGTGCAACTATTTCCGGGAAAATATGTTGTTAGGGCTTACTAGTTATGGAAAATGAATTTGCATCATAGTTTTATGGTTTTCCTTGTCTTAAAATGGTACCTTCCATGGCATGTTTAGTTTGCCCTCCATTTATTTTCTTAAAATCTTCTCTGCAAGCATACTAGGAAATTGACATCATGAATTACGGTCAGATTTGCAGGGATTAATTTTCTTGCACCTATAGTTTTATACAAATAATGAATGTCTATTTCAAGAAACACACTTACATAATTACATTATATGCTAAGTTGTAGTTATCAAATTAAACTCTATGGCTTTTATTCTTAAGTGCAATTTGCTCTGAAATATCTGGCCTTCTGTTTGTTATTAGAAAAGGTGGAAAGAATGCCACTTTGGAGGTTTTTACCTTTAAGGTCATTTTGAGTTGCTTTCATCAGGACATCCAAATTGGGCAAAGGATGATAACAATTTCCACCGTGGGTGTTCCAAACACAATTAAAAGGCTGGCATCTCATAAACTTCAGTCAACATTGGCCGTCAGGTACTCAATTTAGAAAAAGGAATTGTGGTTTCATGATTTGGCATACTTTTGAGTGTTGCCAGATTTTTCTATTTCTGTAATTGGTCCACTGTGGTCTAATCTAGATGTTGTGAATGGTTAAAAACACCTGAACTTTCATAAAATTGATGCCATAGCATGTGTTACTGGACAGTACTCCATTGCTAATTGTGACTTCAAATACTGATAAATAGTTGTGAGTTTCATGATGTTCAGATTCTGATAAGCTTTTCATGCAAAGCTATTGATAGTTTTGCTTGTATTTAATGTTTTTTTTTTTTTTAATGTCATCTTGTGAGGACTGTTTTTTTTTTCATTTTTCATGTGTTCCAGCTTACATGCTCCAAACCAGACACTTAGGGAAACAATTGTGCCAAGTGCAAAATCCTACCCTCTAGAAGCAATTATGAAAGATTGCAGAGAATACTTCCTTGAAACCAGTCGACGGGTCTCATTTGAGTATGCACTTTTAGGTAAAACAATTTCAGATTGCCAGTATGCTCTTGCAACGTGTTAAAGTATATATATATATATATATATTTCCCTAATACAAGCTTATTATTTGTTTGGCCAGCTGGGGTCAATGACAAAGTAGAGCATGCATTAGAACTTGCTGAGCTGCTCCGTAAGTGGGGACGTGGATATCATGTCAACCTGATACCTTTCAATCCAATTGATGGCACTGATTATCAGTGTCCACACAAAAAGTTGGTATGATTCATAGCGTGAATCACACCATTTTTTCATCGGTTTTAGCTAGAACCCAGAACACTTTCCTTTGCTCCTTACACTTATTCTGGCCTGTGGTCACTCATTGCTTCCATTATGCAGGTACAAGCGTTTGCAACTACTTTAGAGGCTCAAAAAATAACAGTAAGTGTACGCCAAACAAGGGGACTGGATGCAAGTGCAGCATGTGGTCAACTAAGAAATGAGTTCCAAAAGCATCCCTTGCTGACCAACTCTGATATCATGCAATCTCAAACAGGCATGGCTGTTGCCTGCTGATATAAAAAAAGCTCTGGTTGGCTGCTTCTCTACTACCATTTCTTTTCCTTGAGTGGAAATTGACCTTACCTTCCCTGAAGGAGCTTTTATTCTTGACCACAGGGTTATGTCTATTCACGAATTCTTGCTAATGACATATTCTAGAGTTTGTGTCTGCAATGTGGCTGCACAGTCGAACTCCTCATCCATGATGCAGCGATCAAGCGGGGTGAAAATGGATGCAGTCACAGTTGCATTTTTTTTTCATTTGAGAGCCCTCAAATGGAGGGTGAAAATGGAGGACCTGTTTTTCCACAGATTTTCACTTGTCTGCAAGGAAAGTTATCTACCTGGTGAAAATGCAAGTGTAACCCGCACATGTCTCTACTCACTCTATGTAATGGAAAGGCTGCATCACAACATTGTACTATACAGCATTTATGACCAATTAACAAGTGACTCACGTAAGATCCTTTCCAATTAATGGGCATCTCTTACGTATTGATATGATGTATACTGGCATAAGTACGGGAAATTTTTTTTTCCATGTTCTATTATTTCTTATGGGATGAAAATTACAAAGGCTGTGATATTTCTTCACTGCATGTAAATACGCTAATGAAAATCCTTGAATTCCTCTTATTTCTTCCCTTAATTTTACCAGACGAGATGTCTAAAATTTGTAGTAAAAAGGTGTTTGGAGAAAACTTTCGGATATCAGACGGTGTTTGCTTCTTTATGTGAAGATTCATCAAATATGCTTGCTCGGTTTTCTTCTCATGACTATGGATAAATTGGATTAGTTTTAATTTTTTCGTCATTGCGCATACTCAGCGATTAGTAGTTAGTAGGGGATTGAAGAACTAGGACTAATGTTGGTCCTTGAAGCACTGAAGTATCAGGCACTATCTGTCTTCCATTTGAAAGTTATTAGCGAAAATTCCTCCCATTTGGAGGATAAGATTACTGGTCTTGGATGAGGCTGGATGGTATAAAAGCTTTGTGGGGTTTTCTCCAGAATAGTTAGGTTTTGATTTTCTTATGTCATGCATGTGTTCGAGTTAGATGTCAAATATGTGCAACATAATCTGACTACGATTACGGGTAAATGCGTGCTTGGAGACCTTCGCCAGTTGGGGGCATCACGTGCTGGATCTGCACTGACTTGTTGGATGAACCAGTCAAAGGCAGATGAGGCAAGTTGAGTGCGAATATAGCATTAAAAAGTATTGCATTTCACGATTTGAGTTTGATCAATTATAATGTAACAGTTTTTTTTTTTTTTTTACTAAAATCCTTTTCGATTTATCTTACAGATGGGTAGATGTTATGATAGCTTGCTTGAGTTGATTTCTGCGGAGGAATCAGAATGTGTTTAACATAATTCCTCTCCCCCTTCCCCCCAAGCCCCCAGAAGTTGCAAGCCTCGACTCTTTAGTGCTACAGCCTTGAATTCTGTTATGGACGTCCCAGAAGTAATCCTATATTGTTTGGGTGACTTTTCTGAGCACATCGTTTCGCCGCAAATCAGTCTATTCTAATCAGATGGTCGAACTACTGTCCTGTTGAGAAACTGTTAGAACGACAGCGTTTTGTTTGGGACAATACCCTCGCTTTCCTCGATAAAATCGGTAAGGAGGCCCAAAGTCCACGCTGAACGTAGACCTGGTAAATCGTTACCAACTT
The DNA here is from genome assembly GCA_020883675.1 of Bruguiera gymnorhiza. Lineage (NCBI taxonomy): Eukaryota > Viridiplantae > Streptophyta > Magnoliopsida > Malpighiales > Rhizophoraceae > Bruguiera > Bruguiera gymnorhiza. The sequence goes on along the minus strand of JAIRCJ010001049.1, from coordinate 4,356,744 downwards.
CTTCAGGAAAAAAATAAAAAGGTAATGTGGAAGATACTATGCAATCCGCTGTCAAATTCTAACATCCATCCTGCAAGGCAATTATTTGTGATTGTCATGTGGTTACGAACATCTCCTCGAAGCAATATAGCGTAGTCCCTCAGGGGACGTTACCGTGGAGGTCATAATTTTTAATTTTAGTTGAAAACATGAGATTTATAAGAATATAAATAATTATTTTTATGGAATAATTTATTGATACAAAAGACTTTTAAATCTGAAAAGAGAAAAAAAAGCGCTATAAGATAGGAAGATGAATTCAGACACCTATTACGCAATCTGGAGTCAAATTTGTGGGAGTACGCTACCAATTTTCCAAGAATGGACCCCCCAGAAAAAAAAAAAAACAAAGTCGTATCAAGGATCTGAGGATGCTTCATTAAAATATTTACTCTGAGTTATAAAATTGCAGGGTGTGAATGACTTTATTTTATCTTGTTTTTCTAATTGGTGTATCTTTGGTCAGTTTGCGAGTGTCTGGCCCAAATATATCTTTGGTGTATTCTCGAAGCCGACCCGTAAATTCAAAGAGTTTTGCATCTTCGAATGCTAACTCCAAGAAGTTGAATAACTAATTGGTTGGAATACATAACTAAGTAATTAACCACTCGAAGGAAATTTCAGAATTAATATTCTATAATGTTGACCTAGATATAACACAAACCCATCCAAGTCGTTCCCGAGGGAGGCTTATTCTGGTGTGTAAACGGCTATATTTAATTGTGTTTAGCCCATGCGTTTTTAATTTAATTGATCTAACAAAGGCGATTTATCCTAACAGGAACTGCAGCTTTTCTCCTTTCAATGGTGTTACCATTTCAAACCAAAAAAATAAAAAAAAAAAATATATATATATATATATATATAATCATTTCTTATCTTTTAGTTTGCTTAATTGCTTCTCTTTGGAATTTTTTAAAGAATTGGATGTTGTCTGATAGGAGTGCTCTAGAATCTACAGCTAAAGACAATTGAAAACTAATAATAATAATAATAATAATAAAAGGAAACCATGAGTTAGATAGTCAATGTCAGTGACTGGTGCCTCGTAACTTTTTCCAAGTAATTGACCAACGGTGAAATGTGTCAATTCATCGCGTCAACTATGTCGATCCTGACAACGACAAATTCGCTATAAAACCAGCCAGGCCATTGCCACGGGCACGATCAGTTCGAAGCATCCCGTTGGATTATCAGCCCAGGAAACACCGATTTCTTTCTTAGGTACCCAAGCGAGGGAGAGAGAGAGAGAGAGAGAGAGATGGCCATTGGAATACTGGAAGTGCAGCTGGTGAACGCTAAAGGCCTAGGAGGCACCGATTTCTTAGGTACAAAAGTATTAAATAGAAGATTAATGTTTCTTCCTCTGTTTCTTTGTCTTCTGTTACAGATGGATGTCTGGGACTGAGATCATCTCTCTCTCTCTCTCTCTCTCTCCCTCTCTCTCTCTCGCACACCCACATAGTGTTTTACTTTCATTTTTACAGCCATCATCTTTGTTGACTTTAATTTTCATCTTCTTCGTAATTTTGCTGGCTATATAATCATAAACGCACGTCTATTCTATATAATTTCTATTTGTTCCATCCGTTTCTGTTTTTTTCTCTGTTCATACATCCTTTTGATCTTTCTGGGATGAAATCTCTGTCATGTGTTTATGTTCCTTCTCATAAGTTCACACAAGACTTTAGTACTTTGTGTCAATTCGCATACATTCGCACGTTTCGTGGTTTGCATAAATGTACATGTGATAGCATCATCTTTCTTCTTTTCCAGCCAAATTCAAAGAAATTATGAGATTTAATAAACGTAAAATTGATCAAGTATCCTTCTTTATGGCTATGTGTCGGCTCCTTTTTTAACCAACGGAAGAGTTCTGTTTTGCCAATTAGTTCTAAGATTTGAATTCCAAATTTTCAACTTCAAAAAATAACTTAAGTTTCCCTGAATTCATGTTCATTGGAGTTTTCAATATCTTTTAATATCTCTTTTTTTTTTTTTTGAAAAAAACAAAATTGATGATGGTATAGGTGGCATGGATCCATATGTTACGGTACAATACAGAAGCCAAGAGCGCAAGAGCAGTGTAGCAAGAGGTTTGCCTTCTCTCTCTTCTAATATCTATTTACGTCCTCCAATATGTTCTGTATTTATTGTGCCCTTTTTAATTAACATTTATATAAATTTAAAAAAGAAATTATTTATTCACGTATTAACTCAATTATTTTATCTAAAAAAATTTATTATTTAAATAATAATATCTTTTAATGGATCTTCTTAATACTAAATTTAGTAATTACTGAATTTAAAATTTATCTACTCATCTAAGCTTCACTTCACTGTGTGCTAGTGATATCCTAATGTTCTTTTGATGAGTGGTATGAGATTTTCTTCTTGTTCTTCTTCTTTTTGCTTTTTTGTTTTTTTTCTAAAGAAGCAGTAGAGGTTCCATTCCCTTCTTTCTACAATTGGTATTAACCAACTATATATATGTGGATTAATCACAAGTATTGTTGTATCATCTCTTTTCGCTTGTCTACCTGCATTATAATTCATAGGTAATATGATAAATAATTGGATCGAGGTTGATTGCTTAACGAGAAAATGCAGTTGAGTCGCTGAAAAGGATTATCCAAAGAGAAAACGCTTAGACTTATCAAAAAAACAGAAAGCCCTTATTTGAACAAAAACTCGATAATAGAGTAGGCCGCTATTAAGAGAGATCAATTTAGTTGAACACGACATGCATTACTACACATTAACATCTAACAGCACGATCTTATGTGATGGTCGGTTCCAATTCAGTGCAAAAAAATACACGTGCAAGCAGGCTTGCCAACTATTTGATCAGATACTTTTTGTTCGATCATCCAATCCAATAACTAACCCACAGATTATTGGTTGTACACACGATCATTTTCCTTTTGTAACTGGATTTCATCTGTGTGGGCATTTCAACGATGCAGGTCAAGGTGGCAACCCAACATGGAACGAAAGACTTACATTGAGAGTAGAGCATCCAGGACAGGGCCATGACTACAAGCTGTTCCTGAAAATCATGGACAAGGACACCTTCTCTGCAGATGACTTTGTTGGGCAAGCCACGTAAGACCTTAAAACGTGCAAATTTTGGTTTAACAATCATATGCGTGAATCTGTTTTGGAGGACAATTGTGGCTGTTTTCATTTTGACTTCTCTCTTTTATTCACTTGATCCATTTCTTGGAGTTTCTTCACTCAGCTTTGCTTGATGAAAAATTTAAGGTAGGAAGGAACAGAGTGCTGGAAAAAGCAACTAATCAACTAAGTTGACTCGTCGACGAAATGCTTGAATCAATGGAACATGTTGTTGACATGTTTAAAGTCATGTCATCCAATTAATTTCTAAGGCATGCATCCCACAGGAAAAAGATAGCTGAACTTAGGTAAATAGAGGTAAAATAAATGAAAAATTATACGTTATATAATTATAATTATTTCTTCTTAATATTTTTAGTTTTTTTTATCACAATTAATAATAAAAATTATAAATGTACAACAAACGATTATAACAGTGCATTCACATGTCCATTGGTCAGGGTGCTCGATCTTATAAGCTAACGAATGAGAGGAATCTCTTTTGAGATTGCTATCTCAAGCTAATAAGGCCATCACTGATCTGTGCTTTTCTTCTGTTGACGTGAAAAAGAGACATCATCAGAGTGAGACCTCATATCAGTTTGACTTTGCATACTTACTTCATGATGATACGACAATTAATTTTTCTGCACGCAGAATCCATGTGGAGGATTTATTGGCAATAGGAGTGGAGAATGGAACTGCTGAACTACATCCCAGCAAATATAGGGTTGTCCAGGGAGATGGGTCTTACTGTGGGGAGATTCAAGTTGGTCTCAGCTTCACCCTTGAGGTAACTTTCATTTTCTTTTGCACATTTGCTTAACTTCCTCCCTACTAACGCTACAGCAGATAATTTTGAAAGTTTTTTTATTTTTTATTTTTTTCATTTTTTATGCATTCTATAGGCTGCAGAGGACAACGGTGAGGAAGAGTATGGCGGATGGAAGGAAAGCTCTTTTTAGATCTCTTCGCCAGCTTTTGCAAGGATTTTGGGCGGGGGGGGGGGAGGGCTTTCCCTATTGCCCCACCAGCTCTTTAAAATCTTTGTCTTTCTATATAATCTCTCTTGTTAATTAGGAACCAATAGCCTCATTATCCTGATGGTGGCTAAAAGTTTAAACGAGAGTCTCGCAAACTCTACGCTTCATGTGTGGTTGAGCATTATGCTTCGTTACATGGTCTGGTTAATTATTAAAGCTGGTGCATATGATAGACACGACAAAGGAAATCCGAATTAACTGCTTGAGATAAACATTTTAGATGTACCAAAAAACCAAGAGAAAAAAGAATTAAGTAGAGCATACTTGATGTTTGATTATAAAAATTAAGTAGGAAATGGTTAGCTAAGGCGAGTCTGAAAAACCAGCTATGGAATTAACGGACCCAATAATGGACCAATTAGAAAGTCGGTCCAGCGAGAACGGTCGTCGGGACTGCCGGGGAACTCGCCCAATTGGCAAACAACAACCACCATATCAGCTTCTCATATTAAAGAGGTTATCTGTAAAATATTTTAGTTTGCAAAAATAGATGTAATTACTCGAATTATTTATTATTATTATTTTTTCGGTTAAGCTTCAGCCGGTATGGTGCATCGCTTTTAATCAATGGTCGTGGATTTGATTCCTGCGGACGGCGATTTGGGAATGTACGGTTACTGATGGGTCATTACAACATTTGATCGACCATCTCAGATTTTATTCCGGTTAAAAGATTTCAACAACTCGAAACCGAATAAAAAGAAAAAATAAAAGCAAAAATATGCCAACCTTTTTTTGGTTCCTTCAAGTAATAAGTTTCAACTTACTTTTTTAATTTAAAAATTATAAATAAAAAAAAAAAACACTTTTGAGTTTCAGTACGTGGGTCCTTCAAGAACCCAAGAATTGCATAATCACCGAACACAATGTGAGTTAGAAAATTCCAAACCATGTATGTTGAACTTTCATTAATTTGTTCACAATCTCCACCTTTTGGTCCCCTCGGGTTGTCATAAAGTTTGGGGGAGTTCAAATTTTGTTCATGGACTTCACGTCCATCACCGTCCATCACCGCCACCTTACGATTGTTTCGAAATCAAAAATTAATTCTTTTAATGTTACCTACAACGGAAGGTTCATGGGATAGCCATGCACTTAACTAATAAAGCAACCACCACCTCTCCACTCCGCCAACCATCTATCAGACACACACATACACGCACAACCAAAAGATTCTTCCACCGCGCATTCTTGCTGATCATTCCCGTCCTCCTTTCCAATATTGGCTAACCCCTTTATCTCTTCTAACGAACTTTTCATGCTATCCACGATCTTCCGAGTAAACCCTTTTTGTTATGTCTTCATCTTTTAACAAGAAGCTCCTCGACCAACTTGCTGTGTGGTCTCAAGTTGTTACTCCCTTCTTTCTATTTTCCTTTTCCTGCTCGAACAATGAAATTTGAAGACTATCTAATGCAACCAGGTGATGACAAACGGAAAAGACTGGATCTCCAAGAAGAGGTTAGGGACTTCAAAATCATATGTACCACACAGTTTCTCATTCCACATGTACCTTGAATGACAAATTGCATTGCTTGCAGTAAGCTGTCTCTTGGTTGGATGCAGGTTGAAAAATTGCAAGCAGAACTAGAGGAGGAACAGGCAATAAACAAGGACTTGCATTCCGTGCTCCACAGGCCAGTGTCATCACATCCATGTCTTGTCCCGCTTCTTCCACCTGAAGTAAGAAATTAAGTTGCAAAAGTAATTAGATTTTTGGGACTTAATTCTATAGAGAGGAATTCTCCATTTTCAGGTTCAGAGCCTTCTTGCAGAACTTGCGATGGTAGAGAACGAGATCACATGGTTAGAGAGAAAAGTTAATGAGCTGAAACTTAGCCTGCATCAGGAGAGGACACAGACCAAGGAATTGAAATTAAGAAAGCAGCAGTGTAGGAAGCTCAGAGAACAATACCATCTGCCACCACACTCCCCAGGAAACCAAACGGTGCTAAATGAAGATCTCTACCAGTTATCAAGATCAAGACACCATGAAGAATTCAGGAAGGAAAAAACGAAATTCAGAAGAGCCTCTGCGGGTTCCGCAGCAGAAATGCTAAGCATGCCTTTCCCAAGTCCCACTGGTAAGCTTCTAATTTCCCGCTCAAAAGAATATTGGTCGCATGAGACTATAGTTACACAAATTAACGTTTCTGTAATGTCTCTCTGGTTTTTATGGTGACCAGAAGATGAAAAATCAAGGAGGCATACCAGAAGAACACAGAAGAAAGACCACACCTTTAGAGAAATTTGCATCAAGAAACCGAATGAACTCTCTGAAGAACTAATCAGATGCCTGATATCCATATTTCTTGATCTAAATCAGGCAGCTCAGGATAGAGAAGTGTCTGCAATTGTTTCAAAGCGTAGCCTTTCCTGCATGAATGCAAAAGGCTCAAAGCCCTCATTCAGCTGCAAAGCATCTATGTTCCCTTTCAACCACAATGTGTCAAACCTTGATCCTTACAGCATCATGCCAGACTTAGATAGTGCAATCAGGGACATCGGACCATACAAGAACGTCATCCAAATAACCAGAAACTCATTGGACATCAGTCAATTCTCGGACTCTTTACCACTGGCAGGAAAATTGAGGTTGTTTAATTATGCCTTATATAGGATCAATTCAATGATTATTTAACCACCTGGTCTTCAAGTTGTGTTCTGATTTTTGCACTTCATTTTTGTTTCAGGGTTTTATTGCGTAGATTGAGTAGTGTTGACTTGACATTCTTGACCTACAAGCAGAAGCTGGCATTTTGGATCAATATCTACAATGCTTGCATAATGCATGTACTGTAAGACATCTTAAGCAATATCAAGGAAATAAAGATGAAATGTATGTATGTTATACATCAGTGTCTTAACTACGTTCTACTTTCCACTTAATTTCAGGCATTTCTGGAACATGGGCTACCCTCCTCACAGGAGAAACTGCTGGCAATTATGAACAAGGTATGCCATTGTTATTGCCTTAAGCAAGCACTGAAGTTATGAAATTTTTCTCAAGCAAAAACTTTTAAAACAGGCTTAATCGCCCCAAAACAAAAATTTTTCGCAACTTTTTTCAGATTATGGCTGTTTTATGAAGTATCACAAATTGTAAAATTTCAAGAGAGAATTAAAATGCTAAAGACAGAAATTTGTTTGATTAATTAACCCTTTGAAAAGCAGGGATTAACATGGCACAGTTCTGACTCCTGAGTTTGTTAATCAGTAATTTAACGGGATAATTCTGATTCTTATCCCAGGCTGCTCTGAATGTGGGTGGGATAGTGCTAAATGCTCTGGCAATTGAGCATTTCATTCTCAGGCATCCATGTGAATCAAATCAAGTAAGTCAAGAATGCATGTCAGCTACATTCATTTGCCTATGTTGATGCCTTACAATTAAGCTTTTTAAATTTTTGACATGTTAACATATTTGAAATTTTTGGAAGATCCTAATGCGGCTTCTATTCGGCATCATACAATCAATGTTACACTAATCTGACAACAATTTTGGCTCAAACTCTGTAAATTTATACTTGCAATGTTCAGAAGTTTCATCTAATTCTGAATTGTTAGACAAAGTTTTTAGACCTTCTGCTAAATTTAAAAGCTTGATAAGGTCATGTTTTCTGTTATTATTACAAGGGCCCCGTGGAAGAGAAGGAGATGTTACTAAGACAAGCTTATGGTCTGGGGTATCCAGAACCTAATGTGACATTCGCAATTTGCCGAGGCAGTAGGTCTTCACCAGCAGTAAGTAGATCACTTACACTGCTTCTTAAGGCCAAAGTCTACCAATACCCAAACCCAGTTACAGTTTATGAGCATAAAACTCTGCAAATATTAAAACAAAAGATTTGAAAATGCAGCTAAGGGTCTATACCCCAGATGAAGTGGTAAACGAACTGGAGCGAGCCAAAGTTGAATATTTGGAAGCTTCCGTGGGAATTACCAACAAAAGGAAGATAGTGGTTCCCAAGCTTTTGCAGTGGAATATGCGAGATTTTGCCGATGATATGGAATCCCTGCTTGAATGGATTTACAGCCAATTGCCACATTCTGTGTCACTAAAAAGACTGATGATGGAATGCCTGAATGGAGAAACAAACTCTACTTCGAGAAAAATAGTAGAAATCCAGCCTTATGAGTCAGAGTTCTGCTACCTGCTGCCTTTGTAAGAAAAGTTAACCAGGCAAAACGAGCACACAAAAGTTTTACAAAGGTTTTGTACCTGCGGGCGTGGCTGTGGTAGCAGCACCTAAGACCTCAAAAATGAAACAGAAGGGTGAAAATGACAAATCACATGAGACCAGTCTTAGGTTTATATTGCTCAACATCTTAATCTTAAATGCAAATTCTGAAAATATATGTGTTCCCCATTTGGAATAGAATAAGAATTCATCGGTTGAGCACGACGGGAGTCCCAACCAAACATAACATGTTACAACACTATCCAACTAACATAAGAAAGCTGATTCATGCAATGAAATCATCATTACGTATAAATCAAAGCAGCGCATTCACACAATTGGCCGACAGTAATTAATTAAGCAACTGTTTTTCAAATTTGGACGACTTCTAACAGGAAAATAATCAGCCTGGCCCATGTAATGCACCCCTCTTCCATAAGAGGTCAAGGCAGAACAACCTTACTGTTACACCAACGCTCACTCTTCATAAAAAATTGTCAACTGTAAATGCTGTTTGTCTGACAAAATGGTGTCCATCATATTGTCAGATATTTTGACTGTTTTCTTCCTAATTGGTGATAGATTCAATGGTTTTTCACCATGATAAACAACTACAAGAAGTTTGGAAAAGAGCTCAACTAAGGAAACCCACAATTTTATTCAACAGATTTAGCCAAATACAGTTTCCTCACAATCGACTTTTACTAACAAACTTAAGAGTTCAAAGCATTTACCTTCATCAGTAGTGGTAATTAAGCAGGGAATTAAGTTGCCCAGAATTTCACTGCTGAGAGATAAACACAAACCAGACGCATCATTGAGGTTGGCTAGAATTCGTGTGTCGACACATACAAGAAAAAGACTTGCATTGCTAAGCATCTTCAGTGCGAGACTCTCACAAACCAAGAGAAACTTGTCTCTCATTAGCGTGTCACCCTTGTCCTTTTTCAGCTCCTCGATGTGGTCAGTGAAGGTGCAACTGGTACTGCCAGAAAAGACAACAGGGGAAGAAAAGAAACCACTTTAGACTACAAACGGAGCAGAACAAGGGAAAATATAAAGGAAAGTTGGATGAAAAGCATAGATTAAATCCCATTATCATCGGATTAAAAATTTCCTACACCAAAAAATATATCTTCTTTAAGTATGAGTCGTCTGTAATTGCAATTGAACAAGTTATGCCTTAATGAAAAGCAACACCCGTTGAACTCCATAGTTCATGGAAAAGATAAGATATGTCTCCTTGACAGTCCAAAAGAACAAAAATGATTGTGATTCTAGCTCTAAAATGATTTAACAAAAACAAAAACAAAAAAGTTACTCTGACGAAGCAACCAAATAGTGCCTGATGAAAGTTGATATCTCATACAGGTCGTTATACAGTCTATAAATATGCCCTAACATACTGTAAGCCATCCACAATTGTGACAATAACCAGAGACCATAATCACATTCCAATATAACGACCCAACGCACGCCTCTCCCCCAGCGTGTCCCAAACCACAAATAAGAGCAAGAGGTAAATCATTGTTAATCTGAAAAAATGAGGAAGGAAAAATTCAAACCCATAATTATGCAAAGCTACGTATTCAAATGAACTTCATGAAAAGCCACAAAGAAATATTCCTCTAAGACGAGATTCCTTATCAATGGAGAATTCAGTGTCCAATGGAAGTGGCTTGACAAAAGTACATGATGTCAGGCCACGACTTAAAAAGGTAGCTTTTTGGCACAAGAATACAAGGCCAGCTTCAAAGGCAACAGGTGGCGTTGAAAGCAGACAATGGAGAGTTCTCATTTTTGTCTCCCTCTGCTCAAGAGGAGTAACCTCTTCCATGGGAACCAGTGTTGGCAAATCAGTTGGAGACGTGCAACATCCAGATAAAAAGTCAACCGCAACAAGCTAAGACTTGGTGGCCAATAGCTGAGTAACATACAAGTACAGATTACCATATAAAAAGATAACACAGTGAAATCATCATCTCTTCAGAGAGATTTCCTAGTTTTGGCAGGAATCAGGAAGGCCTGCAGCTAGAAGTACAGAAAATCAGACGGGGGTGCTAACTGTCCTACACATTACAATTGAGTTCTGCATTTCAACACGTACACATGTCAGTTGTCTGGTTTGGCCAACCTAGTGTCTGTGTGCGTGTAGAATTCTGAAAGTAATGAGACAGGCATGGAATTTCACTGAACTTACCTCTCAGTTGACTCAGAAGACCAGAGTGATCTTCTCCATACACTCTGGGTCGGGTCGTGCAATGGGGGTCTGACTCCCTGGAGCGGTGGACCAAGAGCTGAAGATGGGCTTGTTCGGATAGATGGGCTTATGATGTGATAGCATCGAGTCTTGCGCTTCTTTCAAATGGGCCCGTGAGTCCAATAATTAATGTGAAATTTTATGGCGATGCTATCACCTCCTAAGCGCGCCGCGCGCGTTGCCTCTCCCTCTCCTCTGCTATGCTTTTAACCTTTACACGAAAAAGATAACCAACAATAATAATTTTTTAAAAAAATGGAGTTTAAATATAAATGATAGTTATATATTTACGTATTTAACTTACTTTTAACAAATGATAGGAAACTACAAATACGAAAATTTTTTTTATTTTTTTAAATTAATCAATCTGAATTAAATTGTTAAAAAAATTTATTTCTACTTATATCTTTTTAACCTACACCAGCTTAATAGTTTTCAAATTATTTTTACTGAGACTTTTGTCCTTTTACTTCAAGTAAAAACAATGATTATAATATTAAAAAAAATCAATATTTTGTATTTAAGCAACATGCCGGTCACATTAGTCATACATGTAATTTCTCAAATTTACATTAAAACCTCAGTTTGTGATTTTTCATTAGATTAATTTTATATTAACATTTCAATCAGTCAATATTTCACCAGATTATTTCTTATTCGGTCGACGGTATTTCACCCCTTTGGAAAGTATGAGTATTTAATACAAGATGACATCGTGTATTATATTTGGTAACTTCCAATTTAGGTAAAAAGGACGCCAAACGGTAGATATAATTTCCATCAAAATTTAATAATGGGATAAAGACAAAGTAAGGTCACAAAGTTTATTAATTTTTTTAATTTAGGTTATAATTTCTTTTTTTTTAATTATGGCATAAACTTTAAAAATTTTATTAATTCAAGTTAATAACTTTGATTTTGTCCAATAAAGGTGACTGACTCTAAAAAATTTGTGGAAGTGGATGAATCTATAATAGTCATTGATATATTTGTTAAAAAAGTATAATTAATTTGTGTACAAACTTCAATAAAAGTCAAGCAATTTATCTTTTTCTTTTCTCGTTTTTTTGCTTTTTAAAGTTAAATTTAACATTCAAAATATTTGACTATTCTAATATTTAGAAATCGCCGTGGCGAGAAAGACAACTTTAATATGATTTAGAAGGTGATATTAAGATCGTCTCCAATAAGAACCAATTAATTCAAAACAGGAAAAGACTACAATCCTTTGTCTTATATATCTTTTTACCTAAAAAACAAAAATGTGGGGTTGTTTTACATTCATATTAATACAGGTGATATGAGTTTGAATTTGTATATTATAATTTACTTGGATAAATAATAAATTTAAATAACAGTGTATTTAATAAAATAACAATGAATAATTCTATAAATATTATAATTAATATATCTGTAATTTATTAAAAAAAAATGAAAATCATAATCGGATCCGGACGGTAAACTGGACCTAAATTAGACAAAAATTGAGAACTGAAATTAGTCAAATGCCTCGCGGTGAGGTGTATATATAGCCCGCACGGCAAATTCTTCTGCACTAGCGCGCGTGGGGACCGCGAACAGTTGCTAGATAAACAACGGCACAATCGCTGCACGCGCCGGCACCCACACACTTGTCATCTTCTTAGCTCGCAAAACCTAGCACAGAAAGGTCCATTTATTCTGTGTTGGGTCAAAGCCGTAAGTGGGACCGTATTCACGGCAGAAGGCGCGCCCCAGTCTACATTCTATCTAACCAAGAAAGCTCGCAATTTCTCCAATTCTCGAGCTTGAATCTCGACCAGGTTGAAAAAAAAAATACAAAAAACACATAACAAGAAGAGAGAAAGTACTCGCCATTTTGAGTGGATCTTTGTACTGTCCTTCATTTTTTGACATTCTTCTGGTAGATTGCATGTTTTCATCTTGAAATTAACTTCCTTTTTTTTTTCCCTTTTAATATTATGTTTTTTTTTTTAATTTTTTGAGTGTTTGGTAACGTCGACGAGAGATCATGGACCCAGGAAGCTGGTAATACGTCGGCGTTTTCGCTGATCTGTTTACATTAGTCCGGTTTTAGCCTGGGTCGCGGGGATTGTTGAGGTTTTTGTCTCCCTTTTTTTTTTAAAAAAAAAGAAAAAAAAGAAAGACTTTTCTGTTCTTTTGCAAATTTTAATTGTCTCAGTTTTCTCGGTTCTGTTTGGCTCCTGGAAATTTCTACATGTTTTTTCCTCGGTTCCTTTTTGTTTTGGGAGGAGGAGGAAACGGAATAGGAAATTTATGGTTTCAGTGGTTAATGTCGCTCCTCCGTGTCCGTTGTTCCACATGTACGCTTGCATTTTAGGTTACCGTGACTGTGACTGTGACTGTGAGCCAAACGAGGCTCGTTGTCGGTAATTGGAAGAATGGAGAGAATGGGTTAGGTGTTTCTGCACGCTCCTCTTTCTTTCTAGTGATTCGTCTTTTCATGGTGATTTTCCTTACTCTTGCATTATTTTTACTGGTATGGCAATACTGAATGTACCCATTTGGTTTGACTTGTATGAGGATGTTTTATGATTCCAGACTTACGTGCATGTAGAACAAGCTTCTTGTTATTTTCAATGCAGCAGCCCGCGTGCATTGGGTGTATAAATATTTTCTTTATTTTGTCCTTGGTTAGAAAACAATCCCATGCAATTTTCACTTATATTATCCATTGTTACATCTTAACGGGGTGTCTGGAGAATAATGGCGCATCATTTTAACGGGTTCATCCAATTCCAGGTACCCGGTTGTGAATTTTTAATGGGAAGGTCGAACAATCATGACTCAGATGGGGACTCAGACATTAGTGAATCTGACATGGATGAGTATGAAGAGAAATGCTATGAAGAACTGCAGAATGGGAATCACCGAGTCAAAATTTCAGATGAGGCTTTCACTTGCCCTTACTGCCCCATTAAGAAGAGGAAGCGAGACTACCTCTATGATGAAATCCTCCAGCATGCTTCTGGGGTAGGCAAGAGTACATCAGAGAAGAGAACTCCCAAGGAGAAGGCAAATCACACAGCTTTGGTTAAGTACCTAGAAAAAGATCTAGCGGCCATAGGCAGCCCATCAAAAACTGTGGCAGAGAGTAATCTGCTTAGCAGTTGCAACCATGACGAGAAGTTTGTCTGGCCTTGGGTGGGCATTGCTGTTAATCTTCCAACTCAAAGGGCAGAGGATGGGCGATATGTGGGGGCAAGTGGATCCAAGTTTAGAGACGAGCTGATATCCAGAGGGTTTAACCCCACACGAGTTCATCCACTATGGAATTACCGAGGTTATTCAGGATGTGCTGTTGTGGAATTCAAAAAAGATTGGCCTGGTTTGCATAATGCTCTATCATTTGAAAAGGCTTATGAGGCAGATCATCATGGGAAAAAGGAGTGGTTTGCTAAGAATGAGGAAAAAACTGGTATCTACTGTTGGGTAGCACGTGCTGATGATTACAGGGCAAACAATATTATTGGGGAGCACCTGCAAAAGGTTGGAGACCTGAAAACAATTTCTGAAATGATGGAGGAAGAAGCTCGAAAGCAGAACCAACTCATATCCAACCTTACATACATCATTGAGACCAAGCATAAGCACTTGGAGGAGATGGAACTAAAATGCCGAGAAACCTCAGTCACCCTCAACAAATTGATGGAAGAGAAAGATAAGCTTCTTCATGCTTATAATGAAGGTATGCTTTGTTTTAACATTCGTATGCTACTCTCTGCAATGATTACATTTGGATTCCATGTTCCAATTGACTCTTTTTTGAGATAATTGTGTTCCTTGCCTTTCAAGCTGCACAGCATGAAGGTCCTTACTCCTGGGAAAGAGGACCTAATATTTATCGGATAACATGCTGTTAGTGGGAGATGTGTTTATGCCATACTTTTTATTGTTCGCAGAGATTAGAAAGATTCAGCTAAATGCACGAGAACATTTTCAAAAGATATCTAATGATCATGAAAGGCTCAAGTTGCAATTAGAAACCCAAAAAAAGGAGCTAGAGATTCGTGGTTCAGAATTGGAAAAGCGTGAGGCAAAAAATGAAAATGACAGAAGAAAGCTTTCTGAAGAGATTGAAAAGGTACAGTACATATTTCCATGAATGATTGAACCTATTGGAAATATTTGCTATTACTTTCTGCCAAGGGAAACATAATGTAAAGTCGCCAACCAGAACATGCCTGTATAACAATTTATTACAGAAAAAGAAATGGATGAAGATTCACTCCAAACTATGTTGCTGTATTTGATACTGTTGAGTGTTGAAGTGTTTGTCACAATTATGTTCTTAAGTCCAATGGTCATATGGAATCTTACCAAATCTGCTTTTTTTCCTTTCAGAATGCAGTCAGAAATAGCTCACTTGAGATGGCTGCTTTGGAGCAACAGAAGGCTGATGAGGATGTGTTGAAATTGGCTGAAGATCAAAAGGTTTGTAGATTCTGGAGGGGTTAGAAGAACATTTTTCTTTCAATTTGATAAAAAAAAAAGAAGAAAAATTAAGCGGTTGCTTTGAATTTTGACTTTCTTCAGAGGCAAAAAGAGGAACTTCACAACAAAATTATTCAGTTGGAAAAGCAACTGGATACAAAGCAAGCATTGGAGCTGGAAATAGAACGACTCAGAGGCACAGTTAATGTGATGAAGCATATGGGAGGTGATGGTGATGTGGAAGTTATGAGCAAGCTTGAGACTATAATAAATGACTTGAGAGAAAAAGAAGATGAACTGGAAGACTTGGAAACACTGAACCAGAACCTAATTGTAAAGGAGCGCAAGAGCAATGATGAGCTGCAAGAAGCCCGTAAAGAATTAATTAATGTGTGTAATGTCAAATTCAATCCAGTCCTTAAAAGTTTGACATTTGTTTTGCTGTTTAGTTGTGATTGAGAGGAAATTTTCAACGACTTATGCTTGAAGGATTCAATATTTATTACAATTTCCTGTCACATGGAAAGATTAATCCTACATTTACTCTTCAGGGTTTGAAGGACATGTTATCAGGTCGTGCTTATATTGGTGTTAAGAGAATGGGAGAACTGGATGGAAGTCCATTTCTTGAAGCAATGAAGAGAAGGTTTAATGGGGAGGAAGCAGAAGACAAGGCTTCAGAACTTTGCTCATTGTGGGTGGAATATCTTAAAGATCCAGATTGGCATCCATTCAGACTTGTAGTGGTTGAAGGCAAAACTCAGGTGTGCCTTAAATTAGTATCTTGCCCAGGCATCTGCTAGTCATATATCTGTTGGATAGTTGTTCTGTTATATATTGGGCATTTACTATTTGCATACTCTTGTTCACATCTTGTGTGCCTACAAGTATGGCAAGAAACTTGGCTAGTGTGGTAAGAAATCTTTATTTATTAATTCTTGTGACAATCATATGAATTCTTTTGCTTAGAGCTGCAGAGAAATATGATCTTGTTGCAGTCATTTTGTTTGTTTCATATGCAATATTTTACTGTCTGCTCTATTGCTTCTACTTACCAAATCTTTTAGCCATTTGATAGTTATCCTGAAATGGTAGGATCTGCATACTGAAGTGAGCGGACAAATGCATGTCCTGAGAATTTTGAGCCTACAACATGCTGTGCCTCCACTTGCTCATATATATAAACCCATGCACATGACACAAACTATGTAGTTTTTTGCTAACTTCACATGTTCAATTTCCGAGCACTCTTATTTTTCTTTCTCATTCACATTTTGATGACACTTGTTCTGCCTCCTATCTGAAGTTACTATATGCAGCCAGCATCAAGAATCGAAAGAATTTTTTAAAGGTTTACTTTCCATGTTTGGCAATTGAAAAAATTAGTTCATATCACCTAAAAATGTAATATTATTGCACGTGTTAATTCATGCATGCCTCCCATTCTCTTTGGAATTGAAACACGGTCTGGTGCACCTTGATCAATACTTCCTTTGCACAACTATAGGGTTAATTTTCAATTTGTTGGTCCAGGAAGTAGTTGATGATGAAGACAATAGGCTGAAAAGTCTGAAGGAAGAGCTGGGTGAGGAAGTTTACAATGCTGTGGCAGCGGCTTTAATTGAGATAAATGAATACAATCCCAGTGGAAGATATATAACCTCGGAGTTGTGGAACTACAGAGAAGGGAGAAAGGCTACCCTAAAAGAGGGAGTGGAATTGATACTGAAACAATGGAATAACAAACGCAGGAGGGAGCTCTGAATTGTCCATGAAACTCACAGGGGTTGTTGCAAGTTATTGGATTTTTGTCTCGTAGGCATGTCTGCTCCTAAAAGGCTGCTTGCTTCAGATAAACTTTTCATGTGCTAACATCTAGATTTCGTGTTGTTTTTTTGAGGGGTGGATTGGGGGGTGGGGTTGGATAAAACTGTTTGACCTTTAGTTTTCCATCTCGAATCCTGTTCTTTCAATTACCCATTTGTCATAATCATCTTCATGTCTGTGTTGCTGAGTGTGGGATTGTTATCCTGCAGCCCTGCAGAGTGTTGTTCCAACGTGGAATAAAGCCCCGCAGCCGATATGCAAGAGGGCATCTTCATTTAATTTGCTGATGGGAAATTTGCCGACGGGAAATTTTTGAGCAATTTGCCTTCCTCAGTTGGGCTGCTTCTACTTCGCGGACTTCTGTGCAATCAGCCTTCTCCTGCGTCCGATCACTGTTGAGTTAGAGTACGTCGGGGTTACAGCACACCTTTGACAAATTTCAAGCGAAACTAGACATTGACGGGAATGTCAATAAAAAAAAAAGAGAAAAAAAGAAAAAGGAAATCAGAGAGTCGGAAAGAAATAAAGCAACCTTTATCCAAACTAAACAGTAAACACCACGTTATAAAATTCAAAGATAGAAAGCATTTTGGAAAACAAAACATGTTTTCGCAAGAGAAAAGAAACGGAAAGGAATTGCCTGGCTACTGTTATATTGTGTTAAACTCACTTGTTTTACCTAACATGACAGTATATTGTGGCTAAAAGAAAATGGGTCATTCGTAATAAACGGACGCCACTCTTTGTCACCATAAAAAGAAAAGGAAACAAGAAAATATTGCTTGAAAGCAATTTGGATTTTTCCTTTATCTAGGTTTTTTTTATTATTATTTTGAGTGGAATTTTCCTTTATCTAGCTTAAGAAGCAACTGTTGCTCGAAATGCCAAAAACATTTTTCACGGATTACTCTGCATCAGTTGGGTATGGCCTGGGCCCAAGGCTTCGGTCTGGATAAAAGCATGATCATCTCCCCTCAAAGGCGTTCCTTCGGATTGCTCCCCGAAGCGTGTGCCTTCGGTTTATTTATTTGATCCAGAATTGTTGTTTCTTCCTTTTCGAGTTCTACCCTCCGTTTATTTCCTGCCCCATGAAAAGTTGATAATGGAAGATCAGAGCCCGTTACTTTTGTGTTTGGTCGCAGAGAAATTACAATGGAAGAGAAAATGGGAAATGAGAAACCCAAGTAAAATAACAACTGCGCATTTGCATTCGTCAATTTCCAACCAGGACTATTTTAATAGACAGTACACGACAATCAAAATCTGAAGAATGGGAGAGGTTGATCCGAGCCCGTTTAGAGACTCGTCCTCGCAGAAGTGCTTTGAAGATTGCGAAGGGAAGTCGTTAATGCAGATATGGTCGTTGTGGCCACAAAGTGACAACAATCCACAGTTGCATTCATTCAAGAGAGCTTTCAGATGGAAAACTTCAGGTTCGTTGCTATTTGAACTTCATAGACAATCATCACTTTCTCGAAAGGCAGTCTTGATATGCCCAAAAATTTTAGATAATTGTTAGTTTTTGTATTATAGTACTAGGTCACTGGAAATTTTTCTCATAAAGTAGCTACACGCTATTGATTAACTGATTAAAAATGACACCATTGCTATATGCCATTGAAAAGTTAGTGGAATTTAAATTGTAATAAATTTGCCTCCGGAGAAGCAAACCCATGAAAGATAGAGACTTGTATCATTTTTCCGCTCGTGCCAATGTTTGGAGCCATGCTGCACCTCAACTAGCTAGCATGCAAAACTCTTGATCCATAGTTTGACCAAGCATCAAAGCAACAAAATTAGTCCTGGAGAATTTAACTCAGAACTCTTTGTTAGATATCTTATGGGATTGTACATGTTCGGCTTTGATATTATTACTTTGTGCACAATGTATGAGCCATTACTCCCTGGGAAGTGCAGGAAGTAGTAAACAAACATGACAAAATTTTGAAGGAGTTGAGCAGTGTGTAGGGTGAGGTGGCCTAGAAAGCAATAGCTTATCCATTGATGGAGTTGAAGGAATGCAATCACAATGTAAGGCATAATAGTTCCCCTACTCTGGAACTCTAAGGCGTGAAGAAATTCCAGGTTGTAAGAGGTGATCAATTTCCGAAATTTAACGTTTATTGCCTCAAAGTCTCTAAAGCGGAAGATAAAGAGGTGATGGAGCTAGAGTCAGTGACTAACCTCATATGATCCATTCTATGCAACATTGGGTATTCTAACAATTCACAGTCCATGGAATTGTGAGGAACATGAAATCTATTCTGTTTGTCACCAGCAACGGCCAAAATAAAAAAAGAGAAAACGGATTATGCACATTTTCAAATTGAACTGTTGCTGCAATAATCCTTTCAACAGATAGTTTTAGGCTCAAAGATGGTTTTGGCAATTGAACTTATCCTGGGTGTCCTCACATGACAGTGAGACTCTTTTGGGCTATTTTCCTTCCAATATACGTTGAACACAAAAAGCAGAAGAGAAAATGTGATGGGTCTGGATTTGTTTCGTCAAATGAACTTCAGTTCGGGCCAAAACACACCATGGAGAGTCTCCGGTGCCTAAAAAATCCTAGTGTGACAATAATAATATGGCCTATTTTGTAATAGAATTGTTTCCAGCTAATTCCTGTTTATTTTTCAGAGGATTCTGCAGCTAGGATGCAAGCATTTTGAAATCTTTGCAGAATAACCAAAAATTCAACCCACCAAAAAAAAAAAAAAAAAATCCATCCAACCTCAACTATGGAGTAATGTGTGTGCAAGAGTAACCGGTCATCAAGGCAGCCTCGATCACAGACAGACAGTCTACTAATGCTATAGCTAAACTGGGTCGAAAGTAAGAGCAGGATAAATATTCATGGGAAAAAAAAAAAAAACCAGGGCTTATTCACAATTCTCTCAGAGTCAGAGGAAGCAAGCAAAGCTCAAAAGCCAGTATCTTGGGAAAGTGAAATTCAGCAGCAAATTCATTTCCAAAAACAACTCAGCAAAACAAGATTCAGTTCACAATTAATATCAAGCGACCAAAGAGCAAGAAGGCTCCTACCTACCGAATCCGAGAAACAACAAATCTCGTCTGTATGGGCATTTTGGAAGCAGCATATGAAATAGCTTCCCTAGCTACTTTTTCATGTACGCCGCCAACCTCGTAGAGTATCTTCCCAGGCTTAACAACAGCAACCCAATACTTGATGCCTCCCTTCCCTCTCCCCATTCGCACTTCCGTAGGTTTCGCCGACACTGACTTGTGTGGAACCGTCCGGATCCATATTTTCCCTCCGCCCCGACGTATCATTTGGGTCATTGCCCGCCGACCCGCTTCGATTTGCTTAGATGTGATCCAGGCGGGTTCGAGTGCCTGAAGTCCGAAATTCCCGAAACAGATTCGATTGTTTCCGCCGGAAGACACCCCTTTCATCGTTCCTCTCCGTTGTTTGGGGAACTTGAGATGTTGTGGATTGTAATTGGCAATGAAGAAATCCACGAAACGCTTCCACAATCGGTTCTTTAAGCGAGTCCAAGCTTCCATGGAAGAATCCCGAAGAGCTCCGACGGCAGGAGGTAGAGTCGCCAGCGAAGGGAAGCGAGTGACGAGGGACCCGCCGTTTGCGCCCACGGTCCCCTCCTGACGATCCATCAACTTCATGATTGACAACGAGGAGTAGGAGGAGGAGGAGAAAGGAGAGTCCACGGCCACGGAGGCGGAAGAGGAGGAACTATGCCTGTAAGGTAGATTTGGAAGAGGGGTGTAGAACGTAGGCTTTTCGGGCCTGTGTAGAAAAAAATGGCTAAAGATTGATCGAGAAATGGCCTTGGTATTCTTGGCCATCGCCGCCTTTCCCGTTGCGCCGAGAAACGCCATGGCTGTCCCTCCAGTCCACTCTCCCAGGCTAGGCTTCGCCTTTCTGGGTTTAGAAGAATAACGCCAAGCACAGGCGACACTGATTAACCCTAGGTCTTTAATGGGCTCAGAAAAAAACGAAATAGATTTTGGGCTCGCCTGGAATTTACTGGGCCTTAAAATATCTTAAAATTCTGTATAGAATTGCAATTGAATTTTACTATGATTCTTGTGCAGTAGTCCACAAGACATTATTTGCAAATATTTTAAACACCTTTTACTCAAATTAATTAGTTTCGATATTAAAACTCAGAATTCAAGAATTTCAGTATCAATTATCTGAACATTTTTAACGTATTTTTGCCCTTCTCCAGGATGGTGTTCTGCACAGGAGGTTCAGTTCTGCATGTCATTGCCAATGTGTCTTTATTTCATCTGGGCTTGGCAGCTTCGGTTCCTTGGGAATTTGGACAACCCCACCACAAGGCCTTTCCCTTTTGATGATACGGCTTGTCCGCCAGGAAGCGTCCACCTGGATGTTTCCTGAAATCCCAGAATGGGGGACGTTGCTCGCACATTCACACCACATGCATTTCCTTTTTCCCTTTTTTTTTTTTTTTTCCTGTTTTTCGTTCTTTACTCTGTTGTCGTTCACAGACGCAGAGTCACGGTGCGTCGTATTACATCTTAACATGATCATTATTAAAACACCTTAGCAGGTTTCGTTGATTAGTCAATGTCCTAACCCACCACCCTTCTTTCTCTCTTCATGTTTTTTTTTTTTTAATTTTTTTAAGAGCTTCTTGATTTTCTAAGGTAAATTGTTTTACACCGTATCGAAGAGCTTTGTTGGGTTTTTCATGATTTCTCATGGTTCCAATCATTTTTCTCTTTCTATCTTTTTGATTCTTGAACTCATTTTCTTTCCTCTTTTCATAGTATCTCTTTTCTTGTTATTTTCTTGCTTTGTTTATTATTATTAATATTATTTTCTTTGAATTCTTTCCATTTTCTTGGGCTCCTTTTCCTCCCTCCTGACTTTTGAATAGATAGTGAAAAAAGATTTTTGCAAGGCTTCTTCCTTTTTAAACTTGCTTAAGTGGAAATTTCACTCGGGTAAAGATGATTGATTGAATTAAGGAGATTTTACTTTGTGATTTCACTCAAGAATTATGAGTGTTCCTGTTGTCATGGAAATTCTTAAGTAAACACAAACATTCTGTCAGGTTCAAGTGAATATTTTAGTAACCACTCCTTCCAGTTTTATTTTATCTGGTTTGCTACTAATGATCTAAATTACAACTTAAATTCCCCAGCCAACCCTTGGAACAATCTCCCTGTTATGGATGATTTCCAGTGCATAGCTTGATACGTGATTCTGCTACATTATTGACAAAAAAAAAAAAAGAGTGTCAGCTACAATTCTGTACTTTGCTTTTTGAAAGACATACCTTTTGCTATTGTAGGCACTTTTGCATTCTATTTCAATGGAGAGAAAGAATCTTGAAAATGAGCTGAAGAAAGCACATGAGCTCATTAAGACTTTGGCCGAGGAGATTGATTACAAAAATCATAAGTTGTCTGAGATGGAATTGTCCTGCAAGGGTGTGATACATGAACTTACAGGAGAGATCAATATCATAAACGAAAGTTTGTTGCAATTGGATCGGAGGTACCAAGAAGGTCTTGCAACTGTGAGATGGTCGGAGAGGGAGAAGGAGAAGGAGAAGGGTCTCATGCGCCAAGAATTTGGCAAGGGTATGTTTTTATATAAATGTAATAGATCAGCATTGTACAAAACTGTTTCGTCGAAAGGACTGTGTCAGACAAGGAAAAACCCTTGTTAGATGTTTATGGGAATAGTGAGCCCAATGACCTGAGAACCTTTGGTATCTGATATGGCCATATTGCCACGCCATATTATCCTGAGCATTGTTCTTAGAGGTCTTCACAGCTGTGCATAATTCCACCCTTGTGTGGTTCTAATCTTACATTTCTTTATTGTTGGTGAGAAAAATCATGCTTTTAGTTCAAAGAGCAGATCGTATTCCATACAAGGAGGCAGTATTGTTCTTGAGAGGTCATGCAATACATGTTGGAATAGTGCAAAAACTGTGGCCTAGCAGAAATATTATGTTTGGTTATTCCTGGGCATCCCTCAATGCTTACAGAGCTTAAACTTTTGGAAATTTAAACGATCTGCTTTTGTTGCCTATTGTCAGTCACTGTACATTTTTATGATTCTGTAACTAACTCGTCTTCATGTAAAATAATTATCCATACAGTAAAGCTAGTCTTCTTTTTATAGATAGAAACTTTACTGCTTGACTGTCTGACATGAGAATTGCATGAAATTTATGCTACCAAGCACTTGGATATCAAGATGCTACCTTTCTGACTTTGCTGTAATTGTTTTTGTGCGAAACTTGTGTATAACCAGAAATTAGAAACCTTGAGTCTGCAATTATCAAGCTGACGGACAAGGTGGAATACCAGAGGAAAGAGCTCAAGAAGCTAACCAAGCAACTGGAAGAATGCACAACTCAGTGTAGACTAGAGAATGAAAGTTCGATGAACAAGATACAGAATGTCAATATGCTTTCCTATAAAGTGCTTGAAGTGTCAAATGATATATTTACTTCAACATTGACTTTATCTGGCCATTTCCAAACCCTATGCATGGAAAAAATAACTCAACTTGCTACAATAATTAGTGTTATCATTTTGCAGCTCTTAAAAAAGGGACCTGGATTTTGTTATCATATTTCAGTTTAAGTCTTTTAATTGCTTTGGACTTCCAGTCTGTGCTTTTACATTTATCACCTTTTGATTGTGTTGCATTCCTCTTTTGCTCATCACCTATATTGTCATCCTTTTGATTATGATTTGCTTATATAAGTCCTTTCTTTTGTTCATATCCTTTCTCCTTTCCTGCCCAGTAGATTTTCTGGCATATTTTTGCATGATAAATTGGAAATTTTCAATTTCATAAAGGGAAATCTTTCCAAATCATTGGATGGTAACAATCAGCTTAGTTTTTTTCTCTGCCCAGCTTTGTTTAGGATTTGTGCTTATTAACATATGTAAATTTTTCTTTGCCACTTTGGTTTTCTGTTATGATAAATATTGAGATTTGATACTCGTGACAATTATGATGGACAGACGACCCCTGCATCCAGTGTCTTTTCAATATGGTTTGACCTAGCTTTCATTTTCAGTTTGAGGAGAAGCACTTACTCTTCTATAACCCACTTATAATGCCTCCTTAATAATGTCTATGTACTGCAAAACGAAATGAATGCTTTCAGTTTCACTTGTCCTGATATTATAGCCATACCATTGGCATGTCATCAATTCTAATTGCTACAGTTGAAAGGAAACTTGCAAACTCAAGATCTTATGGGAAGGTCAAACAATTTGAATGCTGATATAGATTCACTGAAAAAACAGTTGAAGGAAAAAGAAGAAGAATTGGACAACATGGAAATCCTGATTGGCAATCTAATTACCAAAGAGTCTATTAGCAATCAAGAACTGAAGGCTGCTCATGAAGAATCAATAAGAGTACAAATATACCTTTTCAACTCATTTTCATGCTCAATATATGCACTCCTTTTTCTTTGATTTTTTTTTCCCCCTGATTAGACATATTTATGCACATTTTAAAGATGAAACTGAATTCTCTAATTTCCATTCATAAACAAATTGAAGAAATGCAAGATTCACAATGCAATTGTTCGGCTTTTTGTCTTGCAGGGTTTGCGAGAGATGTTGAACTGTCGAACAACCCTTGCAATTAAAAGAATGGGGGAAATTAATCACAAAGCTTTTGAAGAGGTATGCCTGCTTAAGTTCTTCAATGAGGACTGGAAGGAAAAAGCTGCTGAGTTATGCTCATTATGGCAAGAATATTTGAAGGATGGGCAGTGGCATCCTTTCAAGAAAGATATTGTCAAAGGCCAGCTACAAGTATGTATCTTGTATGGATCAAGTACATATTTTGATGTAGGCCATGCTTATGTCATTGCCTTCGCACCCATTTATGATTCCATAGCGTGATTCTTCCCTTTCTGCTAACCAATGAATTATTTTTTAAAAGGTTGCTTTGTTCTTGGTTCACTTGCTTGAAAGCATATTCTCCAAATCAACTGTTTTAGATTTTCTACTTGGACCTAAAAGTTTTATTTGCCATTGCTCAGTTCAGCTATTATACGGTAGCAGTTATATTGGAATCTGATAGCAATGTACTTGATATTCGTGTTGGTTCCAATCCTGTTATGTTCAATTTGCATGGTTTTCAAAGGTTCATAGCATACAACTCTTTTAACATGATATTGGGTGTAACTTCAGAAATTGCTGAACAGGAAATAATAGATGATGATGATGAGAAGTTGAAAGGATTGAGAAATGAATACGGTGGGGTTGCATATGAAGCTGTAAAAACTGCACTACTGGAACTGAACGAGTACAATCCTAGCGGTAGGTATGCAACCCCTGTCATTTGGAACCGAAAGGAAGGGAGGAGAGCCAGCTTGAAAGAAATCGTGCAGTATGTGATCAAGCAATTGAAAAGTCACAAGCGTAAAAGGATGTCTTTGCCCTAATGCTATTGCCAGCTTGTCAGTGTAAGTACAGTTTGTGTACCTTACCTATCATGACATCTACATGTAACTGCGTTTGTGTTTTGGCACCGCAATGTCAATTGACATGCATATTTTTATTGCCCTCTTTTTCCCTCATTTATCTCTTGCAATTAGGCGAGTCTCAAGGACGAGCGTAGGAACTCAAGACATTATCAACTCTCAGGGAAAGTGTCATGGGATCCTTTGGTCATTGGCAACAAGTTATCCTTTTAATTCCCATTAGAAATCAGAAGGCCTATAAATCTGTATCTCTTATCTTTTCTGACTTTTCATCCTGAAATGTAGCTACTAACCATTTTGATGGTGTGACCTTCGGATGTAATGTTTGTTAAATCATAGCCAGAGATATACGACTGAAGGCCGACTATTATCCTTCAAATCACTATATTCTCCTCTAACGGTTGCAAATCTATTGCCATGATGCCGGGTGGAGTTGCCGGTAAAAACCAGTTTCATGCTTTGCGACTATATTGGCTGCTTAGCTATTAGACTTGCTATGAACTTATTGCTGCCAAGATAAAGTGCTGGAAGCCATTCAATCCAATTAAAAAACTTGTTATCATAGAGTATAACCGAAGAAATTATTCTTTTTTCACAATATAAATAATTAATATGTGATAATATAAATATTAATTATTAACTATTTTTAACATTTAATATAAAATAAATTTAAAATTATACGTATTTTTTTCAACACCTTTTAAGCCTTAAAAGATAATTGCAGTGTCAAGGAGCCATAGCTGAATTGTTATTTTAATGGCTTGCATTCTTAGCTACAAAACATAGAGAAAGGAGCCTTGCGAGGGACATGAAAATTGAAAGGAGCCTCATTTGTAATTTGAGATGGGCATCGGCCCATTACTGATCCTGCCCTTTTTGGGAAATTGGAATTCAGTAACGGGCCAGCCCAAATGAAGTCCAGGTGTCTAAGTCCGCTCTTCGGTAACCGGGAACCCTAAGATTCTACCGAGCCACTAGTATTTCTGTTCCAGGCTCGGTTTATAAGAACTTCATTGCCACTTCAATCTCAGCTGGCCGACGTCAAAACGACGGAGGTTGCTCAAATCGTCTTTCATCACTGCAATCTATTCCTTTTATTTGGTTTGTTGTTTCTTTTCGTTTATGTTGTATAGGCTAATGGGGGGGCTGTGATTGGAATGAGAGAGGCTTGAGTGGGATCTAAATTCTCCGTTTGTCTTGCGGAAAATTACACAAACCCAGTTTGGATTTGAGGGTCAAAAAGGATCGAAAAGGGTGGCAGATGCTGAGAAGACGCCGCCACGTTTTTTTTTTTATTATTGAAAGATCAAGGCTTTGGTGTCACCACTATGCCCTTGTTTTCGTCCTGTTTACCCTTTTTCTCCATCTGGGTTTGCCCGCGATGACGGGTCTTTCTATTTTTTACACTTGATATGAGCCTTCAAACTTGAAATTTTGCCTATTTTATCAACCTTTTGTGTGTGTGTGTGTGTGTGTATAATTCATGCATATGTTGCTTCTGATATGAGCAAGCACTTTGTTCTCCCTGTTTTCTCATTCAACAACTGTGCAGAAATTGAAAGCCTGATTTATATTACTTTGTTCTCTGTTTTCTTCAGAAAATAAAGACGTAAATTAGGCGGCGGCCAGACAACCGTAGGGATGGTATCCACAGATGACGGGGCATTCAATCCCGCTTTGTCTACTGATTCCATCTCACATTCTTCACTTTTGTAATCTTTTTGTTTAGTTTTATGTGCTGCTTGGGGTTTGGTTTTTAAATGCGTGATTTAGTTATTGCGATAATTGGAGTCACAAACTTGTGCTTAATGTGAAGGTTTTGGTGACACCAATTGTTTGATGATATGCCCAAAAGACCCCATTGCGTGTTGTTAATCAGCGTACTGTGTTGATTGCAAGTTGGCCCGTGCTTCCCTAGGCACTTCTTGTGGATGAAAATGGGGGCGTGCAGTTAGCCCCTTAAATGTGGAAACTGACCCTTTGGGTTTATATTCATGAAAAGACTTCCTTTTTGGTAGTTTATTTGGTTTGTAACATATTTGATTGTTGATGGAGGAAGCGGAATAAAGACGGACGATTGATGATATTTAGGCTACGTCCCCAAAAACTTGGTTTCTTGATAGTCTTACTTGGGTTGGTGCTATGTTTGCATGACACCAGTTTGTAGATGGTTGAACCTAATTTCTATCAAACTTGGAGGCACTTGAAATTTTCGACATAAAGTGAATACTGACTTATTAATGATCGCGCAAAACAGTGGTCTTCAATATGCTTTACTGATATTTGGCTTTAGAAACCTGCGGACTTTCTGGCTTGCATTTGATTTTGCTCCTTCACCTGGCATGTGTGGTGCGTACGATGGAACTATTTGTGGAGTCTTGAGGATGCTGTAAGCTTCCTCTGAAAAGAGCTGCTCAACGGCGGGCAATTGCTATAGTGAAATTTTTAAACCGTTAGCTTTTTTTTTTTTATTTATTGGTTCGCCCTTCGGTTCTTCTAAGTTTCGTTCTTGACTTCTTATTAACCATCTCCATTCTTTGTTTCCTTTTCTTTTAAATAAGAACAACCTCATTATTCTTATATATGTGCGTATACCAATGCTAGATGAGCAACCAGTAAGGAACGCCCCTTTTGACTTAAAATGGCTCTCCTTTCCTCACTAGTTGGAGGTATTTCGAATTGGCTTGAAATCGCTAGCCACTCTTTTATTCAAGATATTGAGTTGAAGTCAAGTCTCTGGCTACTGAAAAGATATAAACTGGAAAGAAATAAAAGAAGGTGAATTGATGAGATTGAATTAAAGAAATTGAACAGAAACTAAATTTTACGGTATGAAGGGACAAACGGATGAAGAAGTTGAATAGCCCTCGTATTCTTCCGCTTCAGGTGCAGTGCTTGGCTCTCTCACATACTTTTGATTACCGCAATTTGCGTTTTTATGCTTTTGAGCAACGTAACTCTTCATTGCTCCTGTCGTCCTTGGCAGCCATTATGTTAAATTTTGCTCATTCAAGCATACTGTCAAGTGTCATACGACGAAGAAGCCAAGTTCTAGATCGATCTCTGTTCCTCTCACTCCATGGCTGGTGAAAATGGCATTGTCTGAGGTGTTGCTGATAATGTTGAGGCCATTTTAGGTCGCGACTAGAGTAAATATAGTTTTGCTTAAACTCCGATTTTCCTTCTGAAGAAACATCTAAAATAACCTAGCGTAGATATTGTCACGGTGTTAAAGGGACGAAATATTTCAATTTAAACCTATTTTTAGTTAATTGGTTTTGAACATGAGACCTTTAGTCCTTAAAACAACACAAAAAACTAAGGATCAAATATAATAAACAAAAAGAAAAAACTCAAAATTGAGTGTATCTAAGGTATAAATCTAGTTTCTTTCGAATCCTAGAGAGACTGGTTTTGTAACTATCTTTGTAACTTCCTAAAGTCAGCAGATGGCTGTTTAAGGCACTTACGTGAATGGAAAATGACGATAAGACTCTACTAGCACTTCCTGGCCCCACTCAATTTATAGGACTCTAACTTTCTTACCCGTCAAGAAACCTGATTGAGCTAGTGAGTTTTAGGATTAGAAATACCAGACCTACTTAACTAGTGAGTTAACGAAGGTGTTGTCAGTCTAATTTTTTTTTTCTATACGTCAGCACACCATAAGTGCATACGAGTGTTTGATTCAATAACAGAAATGTGCTTCAGTTCCGTTGGAACGGGATGATCTGGACTTGATCTAATATTCAACGTTTAAAAACACATTACTTTGAGTAGCCTACCAGCCTGTCGTCAACATTTTGGATGGCCTTTCAAGGGACATTTAAAGTGCGTAATGATACTGCACGGTACTCCTAGTCCACTGCTTATGGTGACTTTTTCGGACATTAAAGCTCGTCGCAGATGCACTTATTTAGCCGTCACATGCGGCAAACATCCTCGTCGGCATCTGATAAAAGACAGACCAATGATGACTGGATTAGCGGCGGCATGCGTTAACGGCTTAATGTCAAATTCCAAGTCAGCTGTTTCTTATGAGAAGTTCGTTGCGGAAATATATACTTAAAAAGAACAAAAAGAAGCAAAAAAAAAAGCAAAAGTCGATTGGAAGTATGGTGGGGGGATTTAGTTTGATCGACTAATGTGGCCTTTCCTTAGATGACTCGCCCTCGGTCTGTAGGCAATTGAGTGACGGGTTTTGGGAACATTGATTCAATTGCTACGTACCAAAAGCTGGAACGGTAGGCGTACGGTAAATTGATACGTAACCATCGCTTTTTGCTATTTGTTCAGCTCAAGTTGGCAATAATACCGGTAGTAGTAATATTAACTAAATTAATCCTCTGTGTATATATGCGGTAAACAATACAGGCCTGCAGGCTACATTAAGTCATCGACTCTGCAGCCACCTCAGCTCTCTTACATTTACCTTTTTGACTTTTAACCCTTTCCCCATTTCACCGTAAAGAAGCGCGCACACGTACGAATATCAAATATGTATCCAACTTCCTCGTTTTCACTTTTTTTCTTGCTTCCATTTTCCTCCCAAACAAACAGCCCCTAATAAGAAAAAGGCAAAGGAAAAGGGGGTTAAATATGAAGCGGGGAAATTGAGCCGAGTTAGACTCGGAAATTCTGCCCGGTGAAGGTTTGACCGAACTGCCAATTCGAGGGGACAGCATTCCAGGAAGTGGAGGTGCGTCTGTCACTGCCTGTGACCCTGAACGAGAGCGACTGACCAACCAAAACGGCGTTTGCCTGCCAGTTCTGACCCCAGTTGCGGCTCATGCTCATCCATCTGGTGTTTGAGCCCTTCACGCTCACCTCCACGATATCCCCCGCACCCGCCACGTTGGTGATCAAGACCAGGTTGAAGTAACGGTTCCCGTTGATTTGGAACCTAATTCCGCCCCTCCTTCGGCACGGCACCCTATTTAAAAAGGAAAAAAAGGGAAAATAAAATAAAAATCTAAGTGGGGTCTTCGTAATTAGACAAAAGGGTTTAACAGCAAATGCCCAACAGATCATCATTTGAGGTGGACCGCAACTGCTTCTCTCAAATTGAAGGCATTGACGGTTCTGATTGGAGGACTTGTGTGTAACTTGTCTGTGATGTGGTTAAAAACATGGAACAAAAGTCGTGGCATTATAGTCATATATGTACCTGCGATAAGAGACGGGGACAATGCCGGCACGGAACCCAGCGATTTTGAGGAACATGGGCATGGCAAGGTCGAAGTGAGGGCGAGGGGGGTTGCACCACCCTCCATCGTCATTAGGCAGAGCATAATTAGGAGGGCAAAAATTTGTGGCCGTAATGAAGATTGATGGGCTGCCGGAGTGGCACCACTGTGGATCATCAGCGCACTTGATCTCGAAACAGGCACCGCATATTTGACCATTGTTGAACAGTGCTGTGCTTAGTGCTGCAGTGTTCACTCCGTACCCTTGGCTGTACAGATTGCCGTAGCCACAGGCGCCACCTGTCCAAAAACACAACGTGATGATCGTACGTTCCGCTTCCGAGATTCTAACTTCGGGGATTTCGAGATTGGATATAAAAACACTCTTCAATGTTATAACAAATGCATATACTTGAGTGGTTCAAACAAAAAATGATAATAATCTGGGGGAAAAAGAGCACAGGATTGGAAGGCAGGGTGAGGACTTTCTTTCAGTTTCTCGGTTCTTTTTGAAGAAATGGGCAGCAACAATTTTTTGCATTATCCTAAATGGAGACACAACCTATTTGCCAAAAATTAAATTTGAAACAATATAGAGAAGATTGGCATGACCTGCCGCAGGGATGGTAAGCGCAATTCCATAAAAATAAAAGATTAAAATCACGTATGTCTGATCTTTTCTTAAACTCTGTCGTATAGACGGAGGAGCCTTATGTATTAGAAATGCAGAGACATGGTCAGTATAGTTAAGAAAGGAAGGCCCTTTTTATTGGATATCAATATCAACACCAAACTTAGGCGAAGGAGCAAGCATGGCATATTTAGTATAGAGTCGCAGTACCCATAGTCCCGGAGGCATCGTTGCCACCGTAGAAAGTAGCGTGGGCACTCTGCCACGCTCCACCAGCGAAAACACCGGGAATTCTTGCCTCAGCAAGTGTCATGAGGAGCACAAGGGACATAACCAGCATGCCACCCATCGAAGCCATTGCTTTCACTTGCTCTGCCACTGCCACAGAAAGAGAGATGGAGAAGGATGGAACTTCTTGAGGTATATTGGGTTGTGAGGAGTAGAATGAGCAGACCGCTATTTATAGGGAGGGAAGCAGAGGCGTAACATTGTCAAAATTCAAAAAGTGGGAAACCAGATTATCTCCCTTAACTATGTCCGTGGCCGGTTTGTCTCCGTCTAATTAAACCCCAAGTGGCAGCTTCTCTGTTTCACTCGTTCTCGCGGTAACGTTTTCAACCCCCACGAAGCTTTCAGTCTCTCGTTCGCTCCTTTACGGTTAAAAAAATGTTGCGGAGACATAAGAAAATGATCATGATAGGAAATAAAGATTCATAAATATATAACTATAATTATTAATTATAATTTTCTTTTGTCATTTTATATATAATAATAAATAGTTATAATTAAATGTAAAGTGGGCTTGTGTAATCGAGGAGATTTTGCATCAAAGCTTCAGGAAATGTTATTAAACCCAATCCGGATGATACAGTCCACAACACCAATTGAGTCAATAGGGTATATTTATTATACTCAGACAGTAAATCATTAGTTGAAACAGCATCTCAATGATATTTAAAAAAACATCATATGCATGTATGCACAATGCATTATATATCTTCTTTACATCAAACATGATTTTAAGAATTTGAGCAAGTGTAAACATTTTTAGTGTGAGATATAAATATATATTGTAAATATTTTATAATTAGATTAAAATTTAATCTGAAAATTTTAATGTTTTTAATTTTAGATTTAAATATTTTGAGTGATGAATATTTTGGTGTGCAATTTTAAATAAAAATAGATTAAAAAAATAATGGTTTGGATCAATGCCGAAAGTCACCTTGTTTTGGGATCACTTTAGGTGAGCCAGCCAGATTTAAGAACAATGCCTCTGGGTAAAAATGGTAGGGGCTAGTACGTTCATGTTTGTGGCAGTGCAGGACATGCAAGGCAGCCGCAAGGATGATGTGAAACACGCTTTGCATCATTTACAAGCTGTGCCATTGATTACAGTCGCTGAGTCCGACCCGGCATTTTTGTTGTTTTTCTTTTTGGTCTCGTTTTCTTTTGATTTTCCAGCGCCCCCCTCCCCATCGGCCTTTGTTTTTATTTGTGAATATTTGGACTGGTTAAAGCGGTGGGCTTGAATTTGAAGGGAATGGTGGGGCTACCGAAGTTGCACGCACACGAGGTAGCACGAGGCTTCACGTTCAGCTGTTGGCTTGGCTACCTAGCAAATGTCGGTGTTGTGCAGAAGAAGAAAGTTGTAGGTTACCCCCCTGCGAATTTTACATGGTGGACCCGATTGTAGTATGGTATATTAATTGTTTAAACACGAAATAGAAAAATAAAAAAAAATTAAATGTACAACCACTTGGTTGATTCAAATGACCGCCAACTTTATATGGTCTGTGGAAGGTCGGAACCTCCATATTTAAGTGGAATTTAATAGAGTGCGTAGCACCCTTTTTGTAGTGTCTTCGGACACAAATAGTTCTAGCATTCTCTCTCTTTTTTCTTTTTTCTTTTTTTTCTTTTTTTTTGTTTAGAGTTTTCCCAATGTCTTTATCACAATTAATACATTAAATATTAAATAATTTGGACTGCCGTCGCATAATTGACTCTGATTCATTAAATGCTTATGATGATAGTCGATATCGAGTTTCATGCACTAGCAACGGAAATTGGAACGACAATTTTTAAGAACGTAGGGGCAGAAACCTTTCTTAGCGTGGAAAGCAAGGCTTGCCAACCAGGCCGCCAAATTCAAGATTTTCACAGGAAAAAGGCTAAAATTTCTTCGGGGGCCGTAAGTTTTGGGGAGGGGAGGAACTGGGACCCCATCAATCCGCATTTATCGGTCCACCCATTGCGCCGTGCGTTAGCCGTACGATTTAATGGACCGGTCTCTCGCGTCTGATTCACAATAAGACCCTTTTTTTTTTCTTCGCTTGAGTCAATAGGATGAGATCACCCCTCCAGGGGAAAGCTCGAATTTTCGGAACCTTCTCCAAAACTGTAAATATTAAAGCCGTAATCCATTGCTAATTTTGCAAACTTGTTTCATTTGCCTTTTTTTTTTTTTTGGTTCAACTGAAATAATTGAAGAGATTTAATTTCTAACAAGAGATGTAAAATTTAAATTTTAAATCTTATTCAAGTTATATACTCAATTACCATTAATTTATATTTAGGGAGTAGAAGAAATACGTTCTTAGTTATAAATAATGCACCATTTTAGGAGGCGTGGATGTAGTTTCTTTTAAACGAAGCCTCAAATCTTGTACATTGTAATTTGGCCGTAGAAATCAAGCAATAATCATGATTCATCAATTAGATAAATCGTAAAGCTTATGGTGAATTCATCAAGCCCTAATAGCATGATCTTAATAAATTTAACGAGGAACTACAATCCAACCGAAAATGCTCTTGAAATTGAACAGTTAGGACGGTGAGCTTTACAGGTTCGGGCATTAAGGATGCCGGTGACTGACGCCCACAAATAAAAAAATTAAAAAAAAAAAATCGCCGGGTCTATCTAACTATATCAACCAACTCTATGAGATCCGCCACGTCATCAACTACACATCCGACCCCCTTCATTAATAAAACACATCACATTCACAACCCAACAAGCCCTAGCTTATCTATACCAACAACAGACCCATCACACCTGTCCACGAACACAACAACCCCCCTCATTATACATAGCTTTATCTGTCTAGACCATGTATTTGTGTGATTGTATCCCATGAATTGCCGGCTAGTTTCATGTGAAGTTTGTACCAATATTTCAACTCTCCAACCAACATCTATATGACTGTATGCTTCATCGCTTCTAGAGATTCTTCGTCTAGTTAGCGGCCCCATGTATCTTATATAGCTACTTTCTACCGTGCATGTTCATAGATTGAGACCCTATTGTGGGAGGAAACTGGTTAGAGGTTAACAGGGTTTGGCAGCATGTTTTATAAGAGCCGTAAGACTCAAAAAAATTTAAAAGAGAGAGAGAGAGAGAGTAATTACCATTTTTAAGTACCTGATAAATTGAGCTATCTGATATTCTTAATGAGCTAATTCAGACTAGAGCAGCAAGAGACCTAGCTATTTAATTTATAATGTTCTTCCGTGAGTGTGCTTGGCCTGTTAAAAATAATTAGAAAATGTAGGGAGCATTAAACTAACAAGAACTACGGGCAGTATTTCATTGGTTTCAAAAAAATGTGACCAGAAAAGAGCAGCAAAAACATAATCATTATCACAGTTTGCTCATTATTAATAATCACATCTACAAATCATTCATGGCGTCTCATTATTAATAATCACATCTACAAATCATTCATGGCAATCTCTCATACTGAATTCCTCACGAGCTTTGCCTCTTGAAAATGTGCTTGGTCGGTAAATGACGGACCACGGCAGGGGACCAATTTTTGCCATGCCTCATGCCTCTTCTCCTGATACGAACAAAATATATCGATGTGTGTGTACTGTCTAGGCTCAATTAATTGAGCTTTACGCAATCCCCACAAAATGTTCCAAGTTTCTTGAGCAAGCAAGTTCGGAATCATATCTGCACTTTTGCCCTTTTCATCCATGGCCGCTGGAGATCAGATTTGCTTTTTCTTCTTTGCCTCCCTTCCCTTTCGATAGCCCATATATCTCGTGCTTTCTTTGCATGGCTTATGGAAGGGGACCTCGCCCTTATTAGTTATTACTCGGCGATCATTCTCTGCAACAATAATTTGAGCTTTGTTCTCCAGGACACTTGACTAGCTAATTGAATTACCATGAGCGCACCAACTAACATTATCGCCAGCGATCTCCCAAGGGACCATTTTCCTTTTTGCCATGTTTGTGGGAATCATGGACTTTAGCCATTTGGGGCCATATTATTGGGGAACTAATAACGGGCCGGAAGGCGACCAGTGGGTTTGCTAGTGATCCAGTTAAAAGTGCAATGAAAATCCAGCCAATTGGGGCCACACATGTCGGCATCCACAATTGCACTGGGCCTAAAATACGGGCTTGAAGCCTGCCCCGAACAACGAGATCAATTGGATGGGGGGATTGACTTGCGCATACTGAGCTTGAAGACCATCCTTTTCTTCTGGGTCGGAGAAATTAAAATGGTCGATGTTTCGGAGAACGTACTGATTGGCCCATTAAAGTACGGCCACTAGACAGCCGTATTGAACCAGAAAGCTTGTGTCGTAGAAAAGGTTATAATAGCATATATAATTGCCACATGTCCCCATGCTGGCATAAGTGCTTGAAACAGAGGGCTGAAACTCTAGCGACTCTGATACATAGATTATCTCCACTTACGGTGCCAAGACTATTGCTGACTTCCGATTTCATTATTGCTCGAAACACTATAAAAGTAAAATTCAGAATATATATACCAGGTCAATTTACAAAAAATGTATTCTTAAAATTTTCTGAGAATAGAATTAGTCTCTATTGATGCAAAAACTACCCAAAAATAATTTAGCACAAAGATAAACAAAATACAAGGATTGACTAATAGCCAAAAAAAAAAAATTAATTACATCAATATTAGATAAAAAGGATTCGAATCTATGAATGCTTGAAAATGAATGCCACCTTTTTCCATAAATTTTATCCCTTCTACTCCAAACGCTCCCCTAATAATCAGAACTTCAAAATTTTCAAGTTCAAATTTAGCTCATTTATTTATTATAATAATAATAATAATAATAATAAGAATATTATGTTCCTAACCCTCGAGAAGACCAACGTCGTTCAACAACCAGCGTAGCGGTACTACCTAACCCGAAACCAGACACGAAAGCCAGAGCTTCGATTTTGACCCGCAAGTGAAGCCACAGACGACAAGTATTACAAAGTTAGCTGCTAAACTCCAAGCATGCCACTTGGCGCACTCTCAAAAGACACTTATGGAAATTAAACATGTGGTGTCAGACATTTCTGACGCGGACAACCTTTTCTTTTATTATTTTTTTGATATACGGGATAATGCAACGGATGCCCACCTTTGGTCCACTCGTTTTCGGCACCTTCTCGGCTCCTGCACACCACACGCGAAACAACAGGAAAACACAAAAAAGGAAAAGGAAAAGGAAAATTAAAAAAATCTGCCACCACAAAATAAAATGATATGAAACATGGAAGCAAATATAAAAAGACGGCTACAATGTTCTTGTAACTGTCGCCGTCAATATTTCTTGGCCAATAAATATAAAAGCATTGCATCGACCAATTGGCCTGCATTGGTGTGTGTGAGTGTGTGTGTATATATATATATATATATATAGTCAGTCATTGACAAGTATTTTATTGATAATTAAAAGTTTCGTACCATAAAAGTCACCCTATAATTAGAATGCTTTGTACCCTTCAGTCTCGGAGTCGTTAAGAGAGATTTCAAAAATAAATTATTTTGTTAATAAAATTATGACTTAAAATGACTTGTCATTGATTACACTCTATATATATAGTTTTAATAGGAGCATGCATAAATTATAAAGTTGTCTTATAATATTGCTTGATTGGAAAAAATATATATTAAATTCGATAAATGTTATAAAAATTTGTGTGAAAATTTGCAACTAATAGGGTGGAAATGCTTTTGTTCCAAATTTAATTGGATTGCCAAATTTAATATTGAGTTAAAACAACTCAATATTAAATTAAAAAATTTTTAAATGTCACCTAATTAAAAAAATAAATAAAATATAAAATTAAATATTTATTACACTAAAAAGAATATAAGTAATATTAAATTTTAATACATCTCATATATTATAATTTTTTAAGATATAACATATGGGGCTCAATATTATATATTTTAAAAAAAAAAAAAATCTTTGCTCATACAGGGGTAGTAAATGTAAGAACTCATTTAAATACTTCTTCAGCCATGGCATCCCACTTCATTCTACACGTCCTCCATTAAATTTATTAGCAAATATACATGGAGTCGCATTGAAAATATTACGGCCTCCCATTATTGTTGAGATTATCCCATAAGGGCAGTCCCTGAATGGATGGCACACCAGGACTTCATTTTGGGGACTTCTGACCGTGGGCCCACACTGATGGACCAATAAGAAGGAGAGTGCACCTGTAACCAGAAAAGAGCGTCACATCAAATTATTTTTCCCCCTCTCCGAGTTCCGAATAGTTTCCGAATCTAATTTTTACGAGAGCCTACCACGTGGCAAAACCCCAATTTGTCTTGAACAATTCACAGGGTGTGTTTGGTGGGGTTTATGGTTAACCTGCTATTGCCCGGACATTTTACCGGCTGGTCCGGTTTCGTGGTTAATAACTTATAAGGCCACTGGCTGGTCTGTTTCGGGTGGCTTGGGCTTTTCGTGTTCCAATTTGTTTTGCTTGCGTTGAAATGATGAGATAAATGAAAAAGAAAAGGTTAGAGAAACTTACGTTCTGAAATATATTGGCCGAAGAATTGTTGTTTCAAGCATTATAAGTCTTCATTGGATATCTTCGATCTTTGATCTTCTTACGGCTTCCCGCAATTCTCAAAGAGGTCTATTGAGTCTCATTCTTCCTGTACATGTCCGTTATAGATTCTCAAACCCAAGATCGTTGTGATACGGTGAGCAATTAGATTTCTTGTAGAATTCAACTTCCTCCATTGCTTCTTGTTGGTTTTTTTTTTTTTTTGTAAATTTTCGTTTTTGATCGTTGAACAAACTGGAGTTTTGATCGTACGGTGGAGATTACAATGGGCTTGTGCTTTTGAGAAAACCGTGTTCGGACTCCGATGTCGCGATCCGATCATCGGGGATCCAAATTTTGGTCGGGAACCGGAATAGTGTGATTTTGAGGAATTTGGACGCTGGATTTGGATTTTCGGCGGATTCAAATTCAATTTTGAGTTCGCTTTTTTGTAAAGCTAAAGCGGATCCTGGATTTGAAATCAGCTTCCTGATTATTGAATTCTATTTTATTACAATTCTGTTTCATACATTTGATTGCTATTTGCCTTTTATTGGGAATGGGTGTGGTTGATCTCTCTATAGGCTGGGATCTTGATCTTGATGCTTCAATGACGAATTAAGCTGAGAATTTTTATGTTAATCTAGAGTTCTCCGCTCATTTCGGTGGTTGGCTGCTGCTGAATTAGCCTTGATAATTGTTTCAACCATCTCTCTTGTGATCTTTCAAAAGCAAAGGCCAATTTTCAAATCACATTGGCACCATGACTTAATGTACGGTCTGAGCTTAATGATAGGATCATAGTGCTCGTCTCTTGGGCTATCCGGTTATCATTGTGCTTATACGTGTCTAATTTGGTTGTTTCTTTATTGTGGATTTGGTGACAGTGAAGTAAAATAGAGATGAAACTCCTCCTTGTTTGATGACTTCTAATGTCATGTACGATTAAGATATGGTGCTGAAGAAGAGGCTATATTACGGCTTTGATGGCTTCCAAGTCCCGTCTTTTCCCAGGGCTCCCAGGTCAGCTAGAGTAAGTACCAAGCGAAATTTAGAAGTTTTGCCATGCCTTTCAGTTGTTGTCCATGTTTCTTTCTTGAAATTCTAACTTTTTAGGGGGTTTTTGATTCCAGGGGAGGGGCCTGCACAAAAGGAAATTTGAGGCTAACCAAATCTGCGCAATTGAATTACTTGCTTCTTTAGCAGGAAAGCTGTTGCAGGAGAGTGAAAGTTCTTCTGCTTCTAGTAATGCATCCGAAGCAAATGACCAGCCTGCAGTTGGTAATGATATTATTAAGCAAGAGCCAGATGCAGATAATATGCTCAAAACAGAGCGTTTTGATCAGAGAAGTCAGCAAGAAAGCATGTATATTCCTGGTTTTCCTTCACAACATAGCGACAAAAAGTCTCCTTTGAAGAAATCCCCAAATGCTGCCAGTGATTTTATGCTGGAGCCTTCTTCAATAGTCACCAACTCTGATTCCTCAGAGAGAGTCAGTAATGACATAAAGTCCAGGGTTGACAAAAGCAAGGTCATAGATGCAAATTTCCCTAGGAAAGTCAAGGGAGGGTATCCTGATTCTGGAGTTGGTCGTGTAGAGAATGGATTAAGGGCACAGCAGGGGGCTGATGGACTGGGGACCATAGGTTTGACTACTAATAGTACCTGCAGATCAAAAAATCCAATGGAATTGTGTATCAAATTTCCTGCATTGATCAATCCGGATAAAAATATTAGCTCTTCATTATGCAGGGACCCTCTGAGACATAAGACTGATCTTAAAATAGGTATTAGAGATGATGACGAAAAATTTTCTAGTTGTAATAAACCGATAGCCAAACCAAAGGCTCTTAGGCCTCCATCACGAATTGGTGACCGGAGAATAAGGAAGTTACTGACATCCAAATATTGGAAAACATCTCCAAAACTAAAGGGTTGTGAACTTCCCAGAGCTGGTAAGCATTTTCTCGTTTGTACTGGGGCTCAGGTTCTAGAGTTTATGTCTATTCATACACTTGCAATTTGACTGTTCTGACATTCAAGTTTATGTTCTGCTAGCTCTGGATGGGGTGATAAGGCCTCTTTATCGCAAGAGGAAACTAAGTTACACTCGTGAAAGATATCAACATGACACTCTTTGCAAGAGGAAGAAGTTTTCTGATCAAAGCTTACTTGTGACTTCTGATGGGATGTTTAGCAGCGAAAGTGTTTGTAATTCACCTGAAAAGGGCTCAAGTGGAGAGAAGAATGACTCAGTTGCAATGTTTAATGGAGGTATCTTTCTGTTTTTTTGCATTCCTCTCTATCGTCTTGAAGTTAGTGCTGTCTGCTACTTGTTTTGCTAAACAGTTGTTTTAATATATGCAGCAAATACGGTTTCAACTTCAGTTATCAATCGTCAATCATCTTTCTGCAGGAAGGATTCTCATGGTAGAGCCACTGTTGAATTTGTAGGTTGCAACTGTTATGAATGGTTTGGCTTGGAATTTTTATATGTGGTTAATTCCTTTTTTTCACAGTAAAGTTCAGTATCAAGTCCTTCAGGGTACCAGAGCTTTTTATTGAGGTTCCAGAAACTGCAACTGTTGGTTCTCTTAAGGTATATGTAATATATATAGGATCTTCATCTACCCAGCATTGTCTTTGGTTTTACAGAAAACAAGAAGTGATGTTTAATGCGGTAATTAGGTCATTGGTTTATTGTCCTTTGACATTAGTGTTATCTTTGTATTTGCCATCAACAGTTTGTTATTTCTGATTTCTTGTTCATTTTTATGTTATTATATTACTTTATGTAGAGGACAGTCATGGAGGCCATGACTGCTATACTTGGAGGTAATTTACGTGTTGGGATGCTTCTCCATGGCAAGAAGGTTAAAGATGACAACAGAACCCTGTTGCAAACTGGTATCACTTCCAAAGAAAAACTTAATACCCTGGGTTTCACATTGGAGCCTAGTCCTGTGCAAGGTTCTCCTCTTGAATTCACCGAAGATCCTCCTGCCCTACTACCATCTAACACTTCCCAGTCCATACCAAGGTAATTTAAACACTATTTCTGACATTGACTTTGCTGAAAGTTGGATTTTGGTTCACCCAATCAATCTGTAACTTGTAAAGAGTAGAATCCTGTAATCACCCTTCCATCTGCTCCATATGCTGTCCATAGCTCATCTGTTGGATATGTGAGGCTGAACTTTAGCTGCTTGATTCTGACATTGGCGTTTACATTCTTGTTAGTCCAAAGTATGTGTGTGTTGTGTTAGGAGTGTTGAAATTGCAATATTGTTTATCTCAATTCAAATGACTATCAGTTATAGTGACACTCAATCTTTTTTGTTTTCTTTGCAGGTTGCCAGCCTCTCCTGCTTTAGATTCAGGATTTTCTGACATGTTACCTGACCCTCCTTCACTGACTAATTCAGGCAACAATATTGAAAATAATCGCGAATCAATTTCCTCTCATACTGACATGTTGACTGATATAACAATGCCGGAATCTAAAGCTCTGGTTGCAGTCCCACCAATGAGTGCTGAGGCACTTGCTGTGGTTCCTGTGAACCGTAAACCTAGGCGATCTGAATTTGTACAGCGACGAACTAGGAGACCATTCTCTGTGTCAGAAGTAGAAGCACTGGTGCATGCAGTTGAGGAACTTGGAACCGGAAGGTTACTGTTATTTACTGCTCGGTGCACACCATATTATGTGTCTTGTGCATCTGTTCCTTGAGACTTATCAGGGTTTGTGTTTTGCAGGTGGCGGGATGTTAAGCTGCGTTCTTTTGACAATGCTGATCATCGGACCTATGTGGACTTGAAGGTAAGGTTCTTTTTCTTTTTATAGAGTATGTTATTAATCAATTTAGCAGAGTAGACAAAAGAGTTGCATTTTTACCGGAAGGTTGGAAAATTGATTGTATTTCCTTCAAAGACATGGCCTGTGTTGCCTCAGACAGTCCTCGCGGATATCTCTATGAGCCTTGCCGTACATGAAAGTTTTCTGCCCACTCTTATTATTGTCATCTTTCCATCGTTCTTTTATGAATAGCTAAGAGTTTTCTGTTTTTGCAGGATAAATGGAAGACATTGGTCCATACAGCTAAGATCGCTCCTCAGCAAAGAAGGGGCGAACCTGTGCCACAGGAGCTCTTGGACAGGGTTCTGGCTGCCCACGCTTACTGGTCCCAGCATCAAACAAAACAGCATGCCAAGAAACAAGCTGCTATTCTGAGCATTGCAGATGCCCCTATTGTGAGCAATGGAGTTGAAGGTGTCTGCCCAATGTGACGTAAAGAGAAAAGGAAACGTTGACAGGAACAGGGAATATGAAGAACTGTACAAATTACCAAATTTGATGTAATATTCTCACACTTTCACAATTCATTCTTACACCTCTCTGATCCATAAAGGTTGGCATTTGTAAATGATTCGTTGTAATAAAGGGTAGTTCTAATTGATTTTACGGGGTTCTTTTTAATTCATTCATTTGATTGTTGTAAAACATACAGTTTGCGCAATGGACAGAATAGGGGGATTAATGAAAAGAGTTGATTTTATCCAATTCTTTGTTTGGTTCTTCGTTATTATTATTGTTATTTTTCATTATTGACTTTCCTATCATGTTGAGCATGGACTTTGAACGTATTTTCCAGCTTCCAAAGGTACGTTTGGTTATCAAACAAAGATCCTAATGCAATGCATCTATGACTCTACTTCTCGGGATTAAGAATTAATCAAAGTAAGCTGCTGCTTTCAAAGAAAAAATGATGGGTTTCGTATGATTCAATACTTTCTCATATATTATTATAACAGAAACAAACAACAACCAGACAACCAAGCCAGCAAGACCGGGAATTTTTTTAATGTTAGAAATGCGAATGCACATGCCAGTCGTTCAATTACTTTTAATCATGTGACTATGCGCAATAACGGCGTATAATAAAAAAAACGCACATTTGCATGTGCTAACATGCCCATAAAATCATTTTCATAGCGAAAATAGGATTTTTTTTTTTTTAAATCTAGGCGATCGATACCTTTGGCTTATACAACTGCTTTTGCCTGAATGCCCTAGGCTTGTAAGACACATCTGGATCTAAACTACATACGACATAGTTTAGTAAAAAAATGAAATTCCAGTATTGTTACTCTTTTTCTTTGGCACAATAGAGCCAATCAAGACATTGCCGTTGTTTGGTGGAATTCCCGAGGTCCCTGGAAAACCAGACAAAAAAATATTTTGGTGGGCTTGGGGGGACAATTAGCTGGCCATTTCCCCTCTCCGCTGTTTTTGGTTGGAATGGGATGTCAAAAGGTAGTTGATTGTTTCTATTATTATTATTATTATTATTTTATGTTAAAAAAAAAAAAAGAAGATAGCTATTTTTTGATACCTGGGGCCTAAATTAAATTACCGAAAATATTCTCGATCGAGTTCCTAGATTGGATTGAGAGGCTGAGGCCCAACATTAGTTTCCATGGTCTGGGTTCTAGTCTCTGCATGAAATAAATTTGTGAGGGCGGGCCTTTAACCAAAAACGCGACTATTTGCCTGCACGCCCGCCTTGGAGAGATCAAAATACTCTCCGGAAGACTTCTGAGGTAATCTATAAGATTCATCCAAATCATTAGACTAGGAATGCTGGATATCATAAATTTTATTAATATGTTTTAGTAAAGATTTCACAATACAATGAATCCATATCACATCAAGATTTCACTTATGCATTCAGGCAACTAAAATTAGTATAGAAGATCAAGAGCTGGTAGTTTATGTTACACAAGATGTTCGTTTGAGGTAACAAATAGAAAAAAAAGAAAAACTTTAGCAGTTCTATAGCAATTCTATGATCAATAATTAAGTGGAACTAAATCAGTTGATTAAAATGCTCCTTTAGGCTTCTGTTCCCGACAAACAATGATATGCCAGCGAAGAACATTTGACTGACTGAGAAATGGGCGACCTTATTCGGCCTATTAATTAATATTTATTCTGACAATTGAATAGAAGCATCGGTAGAATTGGAATCTAACACAACAAATTTTTGAATTCAAAAATGAAACTGAGCTAGAGAAATAGATTGGAATGGGAAAGATAGAAAAACTTACTAGATTCCATTGATCCTGAGTAACATATCTTTGAGTTCTTCCTTCCATTGGTTTTGAACCAATGACTCCAGCCATATGAAAACAATACTCTAAACCACACAGTTAAGTAGGTGTCATATTTCCTCGGGCTATCAAGTTGGATTACGCATCAGATTCCTTTCTGATTTGTATCGTTCTAGAAACAAAAGCCCTGATAGACGGTATACAGTATACTATCTTTTAGTGGCAGTATCTGAAATTTACAATCCTGTATCACTATAAATATGGAAGGATAAAAGCATGCAGAGAAAGTAAATCAAAACCATTCCCACCCCTGGCCTTCTAAAATTTTTCGTGGCAGCTTCTGAAATTCAGTATCTCCATGTACAAGGCAGAGAGTTGGTCACCGAATTTGTGTTCGTCCTAAAGACCAAAGACCCGTATCTTTGACTGGAGCCTGAAAACACAAAGGGAACCAGCTTAATAAACCACCAAAATGATCACTATATTGCAACACTCACCGGTGTCTTCGCAGATGGAAAGACATTCCAAAACCGAAGTGTCTCGTCTCCTGCTCCAGTCACTATTGTCTGCGTGAAACAAGTAAAAATTTTATGTTTAGACTTTGGTTGTTATGTGTCTCTGTGGCCATGCTATGATTAACCGTGACAAATGGTTCACATGCATGAATTAAGAAACATAATTGAAATCTATCCTCCAATAAACTATGTCCATGGAGGATTCTGGAGTACCTGACCATCAGGTGACATGCAAA
The DNA here is from genome assembly GCA_020883675.1 of Bruguiera gymnorhiza. Classification (NCBI taxonomy): domain Eukaryota; kingdom Viridiplantae; phylum Streptophyta; class Magnoliopsida; order Malpighiales; family Rhizophoraceae; genus Bruguiera; species Bruguiera gymnorhiza. The sequence goes on along the minus strand of JAIRCJ010001049.1, from coordinate 4,311,825 downwards.
GATAGAGGACTCGTAAGCTATGGCCAGTTAGTGTTGCAACCTGTCACAATCCAAATGTTGACACCCATTATCATTTGCCGCACCATAGACGTAACAATGCAACTGATTCTGTTAAGGTACAAGGTTCATGTAATGATAAATAGCAGCATTAGTTAGTACCTTTGCCAGTGATGGATATTTCCATACCATTATTTGATTCTGAGAATACCCATGAGTGCTGACCAACTCATTCACATTCTTACTCCAGGCTAGATTGCATACCTGCAGTTATGCAGAGCAGTGGGATTAAGCAGATGGTGCTCAGAAATTTTACTACTACTGTTAAACCTACTGCAATAGGTAATCTTTCAGTATATTGTCTTACAATAAAAATTTACAAAATGAGACGTAAGTGCCAAAAAAGGGAAATCAGAGAAAAGGCAATAAGAGAAACCTGGCTGCTGGTGTCAACATGGTTTAATTGATGACCGTTGGCGGTGTTCCAGAAGCGAATACATCGATCAGCAGTTCCACCTCCAGACGCTAGAAGGCCACTCCGGTGAGGTGACCAGGCGATGGCCTTGACGGCAGCAGTGTGTTGAGTCAGTTTCAGAATCGGATGCTGAGAATGCTGGCTCCAAACCAGAAGCTGATCACCAACAATCAAGGGGAAGAAATTCAGTACTTCCACTTAAAAACCATAAATTTCTTGTTGAATTATTATTTGCCTTTAGGCAACTGGACAAAATATCAAACTGTTGAGAAGTAATGATCACCTGATTGTCATTTCCGCCCGATGCAAGTTCTCGGTCATCATGAGACCATTTTAAGCCACAAACCTGTAGGAAATCAAACAATAGTTTCCAGTTACGTCACATATTGTCAATAATTTATTTGGAATAAGTCACATCTAGCTGCGCCATCTATAGGACTTTTTCTCTGTGGATTTACCTCAGACTTGTGACCAGCAAGCTTGCTAATAAAGTCGCTTGACACACGAAGATCATGCTGAAGAATGTTGCGGTCCCTGCTTCCTGATGATAGTATCCGAGAATTCCATGCCAATACACCTGTTCTTGTTTGATGCCCACCCATGGTACGTATCCTCTTGCATTGGGTTCCATCCCATATCTGTAATGGGAATCAACATCATCGGTTGTATCACAGTACTCTTATGCCGGGTCAAGTCACGAGCTAAAATATCCAACATCAAGCAACTAGATTGAAATACACCATCAGGCAATTAGAGATACCTGAACTTGCCCAAGATTTGTACCAATTGAAATGTAGGAGCCCTCCCTGGTCCATTGCACAGAGCAGACACCATCATTAGGTCCCAAGTCGCACAACTTGGTCACCTGAGCAACAGACAATAAAAAAGTTGGACAACTTGCGGACGTATTTACCATCTCTTCATTAGTAAGTTAAACAGACATAGCATAAGCCTAACTTTCTACAAGACTTTACAACTATTGAATGTAGACCAGACCATGATTAGGCAGCTTACTTTGCTGTTTGTTGCAGACCATAAATAAACACAAGTGCCTAAACCAACTGCAAGTACGTTCTGTGAGGACCAATCCACAAGATTCAAATAGAAGTCGTCTTGAAGTGAAGGGGCATCTAAAACCTGCACCAAATTAACATTCAAAAATCAAGCATGACTTGCAACTACGTGTGTCTTCCTGCCATTTTTTTTATGACATCGAGTTGCCTACACTGAAAACTTATCACTTTATCCGCTATAATAGCAACAAGCACCAATCCCATTTTGTGGAACTCCCTATAAACACCTTTCCATGAAGAGCAACCACCCCAATGAATCAAGGAAGGGCATTTTATTGGTAATTTTCCCCCAGATCCAATTTAAAACAGAAGGAATTCAAAAAGAAGAAGAACCTTTCATCTTTATCCCCAATTTTCTAGACCACAAAACACCAAAATGCAATACACAAAAGAATGGTGAAAGAACTTACCTTATGGGGCGTCTTGGGGACTTTTCGTGGCGGCTTGGGAGGCGTAGCGACCTCACTAGAAATCCCACAATCCTGCCCCAAATTTGAAGGAGAACACGGAGAATTAGGCCCAGAGTAATCATTTGTCTTGAACCTCAACATATTCTTGCTGGGGCTATTCATAGGAGACCCTGCAGGAGAAGAAAAAGAACAAAAGTCAGAACCAAAAAGCTCAGTTTTCAACAACCTGGAATAGGCATCATTTCCTCCTTCTTTGACAGGAGACCCCTTCTCTACAAGCCCAAAAATGTGCAGTCTTGAAGATGATCTGCAAGGTATGAATCTGTCACTGCAAGTGGATGCCTTTGATGGGGAAGATAGACTCGATATAGTTCTTGGCGATTGTATGCTCGATCTTGCTGGACCGCTGGAACCCGAAAAGGTCTCGAGCCGTAGAGAAGCCTCGGTCATCCCATTTGGGAGGTTTAGGCCACTTTTTCTTCTCGGTGGCGACTCCATTGTCTTTCCTGACAGCCTTTTCAGATCGACAAGGCCTCCCCGTGAAACCAAGGAGAGGGCTTTGCAGTGGAGAGTGGGTTAGCAAAAGAGACAGCCTTTGAGTTGTGTTGCGGTGAAGATTCGTAACGGTCAAATTGTGGCAGGGTATGTAGGAGCGTCTGAACTTTCCTTTTATTTTTCATTTTGATTTTTTATGTTTATGCAAGACTTCCAACGGTCAATTTCATACCGAAACAAGGTGCACTCGGTATTGTAAAAAGTAATGCTATCTTTTCTTCCTGACAAAATCTCTTGTACTAATAAAATTATTTTTTTAAATTAAATACTATTTTAATATTTATCTCTTTAAATTTGTCTACATCACTCCCTCAAAAAAAAAAAATTATTATAATTAAATTTGAAATGCACAATAATTTTAACAAATTAAAGTTCTAATGGACCTTTGGAAGGCCTGCGTATAATTTTGGGCTACATGTCTTTGTTTTTTATCGGCTAAAAATCAGAAAAATAATTATATTCTTTTTTTCTACTATCTTTTGTGTGTCGTTGCCGGTAAACTTGTTGGGTTCCCTTCCTATGTGGACTAGTTGGCAGCCGTGTGAGTGAGTGAGAGAGAAAAAAAAAAATAAATATAAAAGAGGGGAGTAGTTGGCTCACGTGTGAGAAAAGAAAGAAAAATAAAAAGAAAATAGAGAGAAGTGAGTGCGGTTGTTCGGCCGAAAATAGAGAGAGAGAAAAAGAAAAAAAAAAAGAAAAAGAAGAGAGAAGGGAGAGCGTCGCCCGAGAGAGGAAAAGAAAAGGAAAGAAGAAGAAAAACAGTCACTTTGATCTTACGTTTGGAAGAGATTTCTTTGTCTGATCGACTTCAAATTTGGCTGGTTGATAGAAGACGTTTAGTTCTTGTTTCTGAACGGTGGAGATTGGATTTCGAGTACTGTAAGTCCTACTTCTCTCCAGTCTTCGTAGGTCTATTCTCTGGGCAAGTTTCTGTGTGCAGTTTTGATCAACTGTATAATTGAACGACTTCTTGTGGTCCGATCTAGCTGATTTTTGGTCAGTAATTGAAGGACACATAGATCTTGATTGTGAACGGTTGGATCTGATTTCTGTGAACTGCAAGGTCAGGTTTTCTATTCGAATCGAAGTCTCTCGATTCTGGTAACTCTCTGTTCTCTCATCTGTGACAGTTTTGATCAACCGTATAATTGAAAGATTGTTGTGGTCCGATTGAGCTGTTTTTTGGTCAGTAGTTTGAGAACATATAGATCTTATTTGTGAACGGTTGGATTGGGTTTTTGTGAACTGAAAGGTTAGGTTTTTCATTTGAACCGAAGCCTCTCAATTCTGGTAACTGTCTGTTCTCTCATCTGTGGCAGAATTGGTAAACCGTGTTGATGATTATTGATCTGTGGTCCGATTGAGCTGAAATTTGGACAGCTGGTAGGGGACATCTGGAGGTTCATCTTGAACGGTTGGATTACTGCCTTGAGGTCTACTTGTTGAGTTGTAGTTGACAGAACGTAGTTGATTTGTCTTACTTAACTCACAAGTCTCTTGTTTAATCCAAATTGAATTGTATTCAATTTGTTTGATGTAATTGAGGTTGTGTATCTCTATTGTACTCTCTTGATTATAGTGGAGCTGACCTCTAATTCAGAGTGTCCGTGGTTTTTCCCCTCTTTCGATTTGAAGGGGTTTTCCACGTAAAATCGGTGTGTTCTCTTGTGTGGTTTATCTGCATTGTCATTTTTATTATTCAATCATCTCCTCACTGGTTCAAGCAAGTGGGAGAAGTTTTTTTTGGGGCTATTTATACTCCGCTGCGCCTCCTCCCTTCTCCTATCAGAGTGGTATCAGAGCATTTGGTTGGTGTATTTGGCTTGTTTGAATGATGAAGTTGAATATGAATAAATTGGTTTGTTTGAATGGCACGAATTATCATATATGGAGGAGTAAAATGAAGGATCTCCTATTTGTGAGGAAGTTGCATTTGCCAGTATTTGCTACTACAAAACCTGAGTCTAAAACTGATGAAGAATGAGAGTTTGAGTATGAACAGGTTTGTGGTTTTATACGGCAATTTGTTGATGATAATGTTTATAATCACATTTGCAATAAGACACATGCACGAACTTTGTGGAGCAAACTTGAGACTTTGTATGCTTCAAAGTCCGGTAATAACAAGTTGTTTTTGTTAAAGAAAATGATGCGGTTGAGATATAATGAAGGGAGTTCTGTTGCTGACCACTTAAATGAGTTTCAGGGTCTCATTGATCAGTTATCAGGCATGGGCATTAAGTTTGATGACGAAGTTCTCGGGTTATGGTTACTTGCTACCTTACTTGATTCTTGGGAGACTTTTCGAATGTCTCTCGCTAATTCTGCCTCCGGTGGTGTTCTATCAATGGAACTTGTAAAGGGTGGTGTGTTGAATGAAGAGATGAAAAGGAAATCTCAGGGTTCATCATCATCTAAATCAGAGGTTCTAATTACTGAAAATAGGGGGAGAAGTCAAGGAAAAGGAAATGGGAAAAATGGTAGAAGTAAGAGCCGAAGCAAGTCACGATCTAAGTACAAGAATGTCCAGTGTCATTATTGCGGCAAGATGGGTCACATTCAGAAAAAAGTGCTACAAGTGGAAGAGAGAAAATAAAGATGGCAGTGATAGGTACGAGAAAAAGAATGTGAGTAATGATCGTATTACTACTGCATCTACTGCATCCACTTCTGGTTCTGGTGACCTCATTATTGTTTGTGATGAGGATGTAATTAATTTGGCATCTCATGAGACTGATTGGGTCATAGATAGTGGTGCTTCTCTTCATGTTACTTCAAGAATGGAGTTCTTTACAACATATACTCCTGGTGATTTTGGAGTTTTGAAGATGGGTAACAACGGTTTAGCAAAGGTCATTGGCATTGGTGATGTTTGCTTAAAGACCGGCAATAGAGCACAGTTGACATTGAGAGATGTTAGACATGTCCCTGATATCCATTTGAATTTGATTTCAACGGGAAAACTGGATGATGAAGGTTTTTGCAGTACCTTCAGTGATGGTCAGTGGAAGCTTACCAGAGGCTCCTTAATTGTGGCACGAGGTAAGAAATGCTCCAGTTTATATTTCATGCAAGCTGTTATCTTCAAACATGTTGTGAATGCAGCAGAAAATGATAATTCCATTGAATTATGACATAAGCGGCTCAGTCATATGAGTGAAAAGGGGATGGATTGTTTGGTAAGAAAGAACCAGCTTCCAGATATAGAGAGTGCAGTTTTAAAGAAGTGTCCTCACTGTCTTGCTGGGAAACAAAATAGACTTACATTTAAGAGTCACTCACCTTTAAGGAAATCAGAGTTGCTTGAATTAGTGCATTCTGATGTATGTGGTCCTTTGAAGGTACGCTCACTTGGTGGTGCTCTCTATTTTGTGACTTTTATTGATGATCACTCAAGGAAGCTTTGGGTTTATACGTTAAAGACTAAAGATCAAGTCTTTGATGTACTTCAACAATTTCATGCCTTTGTTGAGAGACAGACTGGTAAGAAGCTGAAATGTGTCCGCACTGATAATGGTGGTGAGTATAGTGGTCCATTTGACGAATACTGCAGAAAGTATGGGATCAGACACCAGAGGACACCTCCCAAGACACCACAGTTAAATGGTTTAGCAGAAAGGATGAACAGAACGTTGATTGAGAGGGTTAGATGTCTCCTCTCAGATACAAAATTACCTAGATCCTTTTGGGGCGAAGCTTTGAATACAGTCACACATGTAATTAATCTGTCTCCTAGTGCTCCGCTACAAGGTGATGTTCCGGACAAAGTGTGGTTTGGTAAGGAAGTCTCTTATGACCATTTACGAGTCTTTGGCTGTAAGGCTTTTGTTCATGTCCCTAAAGATGAAAGAGGGAAGTTGGATGTGAAGACTCGGCAGTGTATCTTTCTTGGTTATGGTGAAGATGACTTCGGGTACCGTTTATATGATCCGGTTGAGAAAAAGCTTGTAAGAAGTAGAGATGTTGTGTTCGTTGAGGATTAAAACATTGAACACATTGAGAAGTTAACTCCTCAGGTTAATGATAGTCCTGCTGATATTGTTCCATTTCCCCAGACACCTCTGAATGATCCAGTTGATGTTCATGGTGATATTCAAGAACGTGATGAGAATGTTCAACAGGATCAGAATATGGAGGGTGCAGGTGATATTGATGCTCCAATAGAAGATCATCCGCACATACCTTTACCTCCATTTCAGCCACGGAGGTCCAACAGAATTCCAGTGCCTTCTACTCGGTACTCTCCTGATGAGTTTGTGATGTTAACTGATGGGGGAGAACCTGAGTGCTATACAGAAGCAGTTGAAAGTGAGCACAGGCAGCACTGGATCGATGCCATAACAGATGAGATGAAATCCTTATATGATAACTCTACTTATGAGTTAGTAGAGTTACCTAAAGGTAAGAGGGCTTTGAAGAATCGGTGGATTTACAAAATAAAGGAAGAAGAAAATACTTCACGTCCACGATATAAAGCCAGATTGGTTGTTAAAGGATTCAGTCAGAAACAAGGTATTGACTTTGAAGAGATCTTCTCACCGATGGTGAAAATGTCTTCCATTCGAGTTGTGCTGAGTTTGGCTGCTAGCCATGACTTAGAGATTGAGCAGATGGATGTGAAAACGGCTTTTCTCCATGGTGACTTGGAAGAAGAAATTTATATGGAACAACCAGAGGGTTTTGAGGTGAAAGGAAAAGAGGATCATGTGTGCAGGTTGAAGAAAAGCTTGTATGGCTTGAAACAAGCTCCGAGACAATGGTATAAGAAGTTTGAGTCTGTTATGGGGGAGCAAGGCTATAAAAAGACTACTTCTGATCATTGTGTTTTTGTTCAGAGATTTACTGATGATGATTTTATCATCTTACTACTTTATGTAGATGATATGCTTATTGTTGGTCGTAATTCTGTTAGAATTAACAAGTTGAAGGAAGAGTTTAGCAAGTCCTTTGCCATGAAGAACTTGGGACCAGCAAAAAAGATCCTCGGTATGTCAATCACTCGGGATAGGAAAAAGAACAGATTGTACCTGTCCCAGAAGCAGTATATTGAAAAAGTGCTTCAGAGGTTTAACATGGATAAAGCTAAAGTGGTAGGTACTCCTCTTGCTACACACTTTAAATTATTCATTAACCAATGTCCTTCTACAGAGAAAGAGAAGGAAGAGATGCAAATAGTTCCATTTGCATCAGCCGTGGGCAGTTTGATATATGCAATGGTGTGCACGAGGCCTGATATAGCTCATGCAGTTGGCACAGTTAGTCGGTTCCTTTCAAATCCCGGTAAAGAGCATTGGGATGCAGTAAAGTGGATAATGAGATATTTACGAGGCTCCACTGATTTAAGACTTTGTTTTGGGAGTGATAAGTCTATCCTGATTGGATTCACAGATTCAGATATGACAGGTAACATTGACTCCAGAAAGTCTACTTCAGGTTATGTGATTACTCTTGCAGGGGGAGCAGTGAGTTGGCAATCTCGATTGCAGAAGTGTGTTGCATTGTCCATTACAGAGGCAGAGTTTATTGCAATAACTGAAGCGTCTAAAGAGTTGCTCTGGATGAAAAGGTTTATGAAGGAACTTGGTTTTCAACAATCAAATTATGTGTTGTACTGTGATAGTCAGAGTGTCATCCATCTTGGTAAGAATCCAACTTTTCATGCTAAGTCAAAACATATTGATGTGCGGTATCATTGGATACGAGATGTCTTTGATTCTAAACAGTTAGCACTTGAAAAGATTCATACAGATAATAATATTGCTGATATGATGACTAAGGCATTATCAAGATGGAAATTTGAGTTGTGTTGTACATTGGCTGGGATGACCAATATTTTCACATAGTCGGGAGGGGGAGAATTGTTGGGTTCCCTTCCTATGTGGACTAGTTGGCAGCCGTGTGGGTGAGTGAGAGAGAAAAAAAAAATAAATATAAAAGAGGAGAGTAGTTGGCTAACGTGTGAGAAAAGAAAGAAAAATAAGAAGAAAATAGAGAGAAGTGAGTGCGGTTGTTCGGCCGAAAATAGAGAGAGAGAAAAAGAAAAAAAAAAGAAAAAGAAGAGAGAAGGGAGAGCGTCGCCCGAGAGAGGAAAAGAAAAGGAAAGAAGAAGAAGAAAAACAGTCACTTTGATTTTACGTTTGTAAGAGATTTCTTTGTCCGATCGACTTCAAATTTGGCTGGTTGATAGAGGACGTTTAGTTCTTATTTCTGAACGGTGGAGATTGGATTTCGAGCACTGTAAGTCCTACTTCTCTTCGGTCTTCGTAGGTCTATTCTCTGGGCAAGTTTCTGTATGCAGTTTTGATCAACTGTATAATTGAATGACTTCTTGTGGTCCGATCTAGCTGATTTTTGGTCAGTAGTTGAAGGACACATAGATCTTGATTGTGAACGGTTGGATCTGATTTCTGTGAACTGCAAGGTCAGGTTTTCTATTCGAATCGAAGTCTCTCGATTCTGGTAACTCTCTGTTCTCTCATCTGTGACAGTTTTGATCAACCGTATAATTGAAAGATTGTTGTGGTCCGATTGAGCTGTTTTTTGGTCAGTAGTTTGAGAACACATAGATCTTATTTGTGAACGGTTGGATTGGGTTTTTGTGAACTGAAAGGTCAGGTTTTTCATTTGAACCGAAGCATCTCAATTCTGGTAACTGTCTGTTCTCTCATATGTGGCAGAATTGGTAAACCGTGTTGATGATTATTGATCTGTGGTTCGATTGAGCTGAAATTTGGACAGCTGGTAGGGGACATCTGGAGGTTCATCTTGAACGGTTGGATTACTGCCTTGAGGTCTACTTGTTGAGTTGTAGTTGACAAAACGTAGTTGATTTGTCTTGCTTAACTCACAAGTCTCTTGTTTAATTCAAATTGAATTGTATTCAATTTATTTGATGTAATTGAGGTTGTGTATCTCTATTGTACTCTCTTGATTATAGTGGAGCTGACCTCTGATTCAGAGTGTCCATAGTTTTTCCCCTCTTTCGATTTGAAGGGATTTTCCACGTAAAATCGGTGTGTTCTCTTGTGTGGTTTATCTGTATTGCCATTTTTATTATTCAATCATTTCCTCACTAGTTCAAGCAAGTGGGAGAAGTTTTTTTTTTGGGGCTATTTATACTCCGCTGCGCCTCCTCGCTTCTCCCATCAAAACTAATAGGCAATGGGCTTCTATTGCTTCCACCACAAGTCTGGATAAGTCCAACCACTCGCCTACACTCCTATGCACCACACGGTCGTTGAAAACCAACATTTCCCTTTTGATGTGTGGGTTTTCAGTTTGTTACCCCCACAAAATGGAAAGGAAGTACGAGGGGTGCAGGACGCCGAGAAGCGGCAACTGCCGGATACCGGCGGCGCTAGCTTGCCCACCGGCACCCAAGAAGAAATCAATCTATCCGAAGCGAAGGGAACCACCGAAAGACGGGTACTTTCATCCGCCAGACCTCGAAGCTCTCTTCGTCGTCCCACCAAAAAGGGAAGCCTGTGCCTGACACTGTAACCGGTCACTACAACGGTGTAATAATGTAAGGAAGGTTCACGTAAGTTCTGATTTTTCTGTACACTAGCTATTACCATTACATAAAAATTCAGATCAATGAATCCTATGTATGTTTATTTTTCCAGTTTCAGGTAAAATATTGTAAGTTCTTCGTGATGGTACTTGTAAGATTAGATTCCTTCTTGGACGTCCCATTGCGCAATTTATTTCTTAGTTGAGAGCGCCGTTTTATATATATATAAGAATAAATTGAAATTCTTGATGATGTTCGTTGTATGGTGCATATGAAAACTACTAAATATAATATTTTTTTTGTTTAATTTGTTTTTATTAAAATTAAAATTCAAAACTTTCCCAATTTTAGTGTCATTAAACTAAAACTCCTTAATCTACGGATAAGTTTCTTTGTTGGATGGGATTGGATTGGATGCGTCTGGTCTCCTTTTTGGATCAACATATCAATATTAGCTTTGAAAATTGTGTCCAGGTCTGCTATGTGGCAGGCCTCCATTCGTCAGGCTCGCCATCGAACCCGTTCATCTTTCTCTTGTACTGTTGGCCCATGGTGCTAATGGTTCATAAATTTGAAAAAAAAAAAAAACAAACAAAAAGGTGGTCAGAAGAGGGATGTTTAACTTTTTAGTCTGAGAGTTTCATCTCCAAGAGAAAAAAGAAAAAGTCCGAGAGGTTGTATATGGGGACAATAGTAGGCCCATAAATTTGGTCGTCCATGGCCAGCAGAAATGAGCCCTTTTGTCCCTGTAAAGCGGTGAGGCACCACTTGCATTTTGTTTCTCTTTGGGTTGGGCCAGGCTTTCTAGCGGAGCAAATTGAACCGTTCGGCATTTGGAATCCGTCTCATTTATGGGATTCGGCCGAGAGCTCGCCATGATCGTGTATCTTACAATAGCTGTCTAGCTACCGTGTTCATCTTTAGAAATGTTACACAACTAAAGAGTCTAGACATTTATCTAAAATTCTTAGATTCTAATCTTAGAAAATAGGGTGTGGGATTTATAGGAATGAAAAAAATTATTCAAACGAGTTTGTTAATAAAAAAAACAATTAACTCATTGTCGATATTTATATTCCCCTTATTGCATGCAATTAAATGATTGCTTCTTTACCTTTCAAATAACATTCACTGTTGTCTCGATGTGTGTATGATTTCCAAAACTAACAATATGTCGAGTCTAAACATGCATCGCTATGCTCATATCAGTTCATTCTTAGGTACTCTGAAGTTTGTCGCAGTTAATTCCCAGGTGAGTAAGATAAATTCGCATTGATAGGTTAAAAGAAAAGAAGGTATAATTTAGATTCAAATCTAAATAAAATCAATTATAGTTTATCAGTTTTTTCATGCTCGGCTTTATTTAAATCCGCCTGTGCCGAAGGATACCCGAAGAATGTCATTTCATTCCTTTTTTTTATTACTTTTTATTTTTTTTTTTGGGCGGGTGGGGGAAGGGGTGATTGAATTATTGTACCATATGCAGGAGCCAGGGGGCAAGGCACACTGATCAAAGGCAGAGGCTGTACACTTGTAACTAGTGGTCTGGTGTAGTGGATTCTCTGGTTGTACAAAGGGCATTGGATACCACATTTGGCTGCTTTCAATGGGTGACAAAGTTCTAATCTGTACTACCTTTTGTCTTAGTCAGAGGAACAGGGTGTGATAGATACACATCTGGCCAATAAATTTGAAGATCTCGCGTTTTAATGATTACGATAGTTGATGCTTATATCGAATATCATGACTAATTACGCACATATTCGAATGCGGAACTGCGATATGCTGCTTGTAACCCATAGATATTTTTGGTAAAATCGCCAAACTAAGAAACAAACTGAAAGATAAAGTGGTATATCATTTCTCTTTTATTCCACTAACCTTTCAATCTTTAAATGGTTGAGGAACAAATACCTTCGACTATTTTTGCAGGCCCAACTGTCTTTGCAAATTGTATTATAATTTATATCGTTGTTAAAGAATGTGGATAGGTGGGTAGATTATTTGATCACATTCTATTCTCTTTTTCTCTTTTTTTTTTAATGGAAAATTATCTATGTTTTCTTATTTTGCCCACGACATAATTCATGTTAGAAATGAAGAGGTTATTTCAAAAGCTAGCCACCAATCAATCTTATTCTTTTGTTAAATTGGCCTCTAAATACATTGTCAAGATCTTTATAGACACAAGTGTACATTTATGAAAAAAAAGTGTGCTTATATATTCATACTACATTCTTGCTGCGTATCATTGAATTAGGTCATTGCTGATTCGGATTCGATTCATGGGAACGGCAAAATTTTTACTGATAAAAAAAAAAATATAATATACAATCAGTAGAACTCGAACGCAAAACGAATAAATTCTTAACGGACCATCTTTTCTTTTGTGTGTGTGTGTGCGTGTGTGTGTGTTTTCAATCATTAAGAGATTATCTCAAGTTATCACTGTGCTTTAAACGTTATTTTTACGTTATAACTCAACAGGCACCACCACTGCACGTCTGCACCAGTTTTCAGGATTTCGTTTTCCTCTTTCATTTTCATTTTTCCTCAACGAACCTTTGTGAGCCAACCTGTAGAGATGTGGATTTAAAGCTCAATGCCCAGAGTCGCTGCCTATTGGATTAGACCCATCCACCCATGCTTGACATTGACAGATTCTGTCCTTTTCTCCGTGGCTCTAACGGGATAAAACTCTGTAAATGTAACACGCCACTTACAAGTACTTAGATATTGTGACATGCCATAGAATTTCTTCTCTTTTTCTTTTTCTTTTTTTTTTACCAGATGAATGAGGAGAGAGAGTTAACTTTGAGTAAAATTTAAAATTCAAATCTCATATCTTACTCTAAGTTTTTCAAATTTAATGATTATTAGGTTATACCTAGTTTTTTCTTTTCACTTAAAAGTTAACAAGGTATTTAGTTTAATATATATATACATATAGGCAAAGAGAAGTGGCTAGTGAATGGATCACATCAATTATATATAGACAAAAAAATATTAATTTATAGATTTTACACATATTTGTAAGAGCAATTCTATTTAAAAAACAAGTTTTATGCAAATCATGCATTTATCTTTTTTTATTGAGTATCATATGTCATTTTGAATGTAATTATGAAACTTATCATTATAATAATAAATTTTATTGATTTTTCATGTGTTTATAAATTTTTTCTTAGTAAAGTATGAAATTTGTTTACGTATAATGTTGTTTATCTTTTTTTAACAATACCAACAAAGACCTAATATAAGGGAGAGAAAAGAAATTAAAAGCATTTTACAAAAAAATTGATAATTCGAACCTTACTATCTTAACTTATGATTATGATTAGTAGTTAACCTGCGTCTTATAATTTTATTTATAAATATTTTTAAAATTAAATAAATAATATTAAATAAATATTAAATAATTTTTTTAATATTAATAATATTAATATATATTATTAATAAATTCATATGATTCATAAATTTATTATATTTCTTTAAAAATATTTTTTATTTATATTTTATTTAAATTTTAAAAAATTTAAAATACAAATTATAATTATAATTTTTTTTTTCTCTAAAAAATGAATGCTACCTCGTGCCTCAGGAAGGTTTGGACATTTGTAAAATGGAGAGATGTCTCTTGTTGCAAGTAGGTTTTGAATGAGAGGTGAGGAAACTCTATGTGTGATGTGACCTCTAACAGCCCTAGTGCCGTGGAAGCTGTGTCAAGTGTTTGACTGCTAATTGCTCCGTTAGACCACCCGAACTGAACCAGTCGAGTCGCGGGCTGGCACAGGCATGCTGGATAATCTAGGTTCGAAGGATGTGGGCTTAGGTTGACTGGGCTTCAGAGGCATGGGCCTGAGAGGTTTGATTCAAGTGGGTCCGGGGTCCAGTTAAAGATGCGCATATTATTACACATGATAGAGTCGCAGCCACTCTACTTTTCTTTTCAAGTCATTAAGGATCTGCCATGAAGCTCTTAGTCTGAGGTTGGAGTCTTGACGACTTTATAATGTAAACATTGACTTTTTCCTTCTTGTACCAGAAGAAAGTAAGTGGTCAGAGAGGTGACCGCGAATTATTTGCGAGTGTTTTAATCCATCGAGCTATGGCCTAAGAGAGCGAGAGAAACTTTGAACTGGCAATCCATTTCTAGAGGAAGGGCACTTAAAATGGTAAGTTGACACGCTGGTTCTCTTACCAGGATGAACAACCTCACCGCTGCTGTCAAACGTAAATTAGATTCCTGCAAGTAAAAACCGACCTTTCTCACCTCTCGATGAAAAAAAAACGAAAGTATATATATATATATTAAAAGATGTGATTTCATTGCTATGAATGCACGCATTCCTAAAAGTTCTTCGATATTTTCAATCTCCATCTGAAATGATGTTGTGGGGTATTTTTGTATACTCTTGGCACACACAAATAGGCGATTAATTAATTAATCAAAGTCATTGTTAGACCATAAAATGGGATAATAATGCCTATCGTTACCAAAAGGTATTCGCAGAGGAAGATAAGCAAACGCCAAATGGTGCTATTGGCCCTTAATTTTTAACAGGTCGGTCACTTGGTTGGCATCTCCTATGGCGACTATTAAAAGACATGGAATTTGATTCCACTTTTATACATTTACTACCACGCATACCTAACATTTTGATGGAAACAAGAGTGTTAAGATAATGCCAATATTATCAACATATATAAGAGCAATAAATATTCTTAAAGATATGATTAACAACAACGTTCGAGTACAAAGAATTCTATTAATTCGAGCCAATATATAAATACAATCCTCTACGTGCTAAACAGATAAAACGACGAAATGCCAAACGAAAAAGTGAAAATAGTCGGGGAAAGAAGTGAGATAGCGTATGCTCGCAGACACAAGAAAAAGAGAACTAGAAGAAGGCTACACGTACGACTTGTAGCTAGTGGGCAGGGTTTTTCATTTGGAGTAAGCCATACATTCAGATGATGGAAACGCAACATAGCATCTATCTTGTAGTCCGCATAGTCCTTTTCCTCAGCGAGATTTCTGGGCTGCCTATGTTTTTTTGTTTGACAGATCATTTCAAGCCAGCTTCTTAGCTAGGCCCAACTGTCAACGAATAGGGCACACACACTCTGCCCTTTTTACCGGCGACAAATTGAAGGATTATTAAAAAAAATAAAAAATCAAGACACAAAAAGCTTTCCTGAGTATTAATTAATGACCCGTCTTTATACACAGAGCACTGCTATATATGCCCGCGGAGCTCAAGGCACGAGCTCGAATCCAGGGGTCATAGATAATAGCCTCTTTAAAAATTTTCACTATATAAATGAAAAAAAAAAGAAAATTCAGTTCAATACGTAAATAAAAAAATATATATATAGTATAGGAAATGTAAAATTCAATGCACTTAAATATCTGATTTGCTTTTTCCAAAAGGAAAAAAAATAAAAAGCTATTCTTGGACGCGCCCGAATCTTCTGCTTCATATACAATGGCGCCGTGTGTGTGTAATTACGAGGGTGCGTTGGGGAATGGGGCCACACATGTGCGGTGGCCACCGAAAAAAAATTGATTCGGTTTTTTTAATGTGTGAATGCATCATTAAAAAATAAAAAAAAAATAAAAGAAGAAGAAGGCAAATGCCATTACGACTGTACGAGTTTAAATGGGGATAATTAATTGGAATTATATAATTATATATTCTCGGGTGTGGTGCTGCGGCGTCCTAGGTTAATGGATTTCCTTGTAAAAAATGTCTCGGAGAGTGGACAAACACATGCAAGCCACGCGCTTACACGGTATTTGCAAACAAAAGATGCGAACGTAAAGAGAGGAAAAAAGTTTTGGGGAGGGAGACTCCAAGAAAATGATGTTTGGGCGTCACGAAAAATACTCAGTTTTATTTATTCTAATAAATAATATATTTTTAAAATTTTAAAATTATTTATTTGCAATAATAAAAAAATATAATTAATATATACTTTTTTTGTGCCTATTTTCTTCTTATTAAATAAGTCTAACTATTTTGTTGTCTTTTTTAAACTTTAATTATGTCCAAGATCTTTTATGCGCATTAAAAAAAAATTGCTATTCAGAATATTATGACCTGTTTATTTATAAGAAAATAATTTTCTGTAAAGAATAATTTTGAAAAAACAGATTTGCTAAAACAAAATATATATTTTTTATATTTAATAACAAAATAAATTAATTTTTGTTATGTTTGTGGTCTACCACCCCACTCACTGAAAAATTGTCTACGTCTCTCTCTCTCTCTCTCTCGTCCTCACACTCTCTTCTCTCTGTGTTCTCTCTCTCTCTCTTTGCTTGATCTTCCCTTGACCAAACGGAAATTCTGTTCATCAGGTTCTCTTGGTGTCCCAGGTTAGAATATGGGGAAAATATTCCCCTAATTTGCAAGGTATAAATGCAAAAGAACGTAATTAGCACTATTTTTTTATTTATTAAAAAATTTATTAAATTATAAGTTAAATAACGAAGATAATTAATTTATTTCTATAAATATTTTTTTTCTTTTTTCTCATAATTGAAGCTCAATATTTCTATAATAGAAATATGAATTCTTAATTAATAAAATATTTTTGAATATTAACATTCAATTTTTTTAATATTTTTTTATTTAATAAAAGAGTCACCTAGTCTACATATATATATATATATATATATATAAAAGGAGAAAGAAAAAGAGAAGAAGTAAAATTTGAATTTATATTTATTTTAATATAAAATTGATAAATTAATTATTTTAAATACACAATTGGACAGACACTAAAGTTTGGCTAGCTCGTCAAGTTGTCAATCCGCTGGTGGGTCTGTTAAGGCTTTGGAGAGTCGTATTGGGCCAATCCAGCTTGGCAGACTCCGTGGATTTCACATTTTCAATTAATAGTGAGTTAATCACTATAGTTTCTCTTTTTGAGTCAAACTGAGATGGGAAAAATCTGCTTCCACCGCATAGATACGAGCATCTAATATTGTTTAGATGGAAAGCGGGGCTGCAGGCGAAAGTACAAAATAAAAAGAAAAAACAGAGAGAGAGAGAGAGAAGAAGGGCGTTAAAAACAACAATCGATGAAAAGCAATGAGAGAGAAGCAGCGGGGAGGTTGGTGGGTTGGTTCGTACTAGGTACGATGAGGATGCATGTATGCGGGCAACGGGCAATTAACTCCACTGCTCCGTGCTCCCCGCTTGTCCCTCTCTCTGCTCCGTGCATTTCCAGCCACCATCAATGTCACATCACGTTATCTCTCTCTCTCTCTCTCTCTCTCTCTAATGTTTTTTACAAGCGCAGTCTAGTCATTCACATAACGTAAAACGGGAAATTTTGTTGTTTTTTTTTTTCGTTGATTGAGAGAAAAGCAACCAATTAACAGCCAATCCAAATTATTTGAAGCGGTTGGTTGCGAATCGATGCACGAACAATGAAGAATCTTTAAAAAGATTAATTTGAATTGTAATTGCATGGCTGCCTCCACTCCACATAGATTTTAGGAGGAGCTTGGGCCTGTCGAAGATGTATTCCAATACATTTAAATTGTTTGCATCACGAGCTTCGTTAATAATGTATCCATGTCCTTTAAATCTCCTTGTTTTCGACTCGATTTTTTGAGCCTACGAAAATGAAGTTTTTGCTGGATCTCAATGGCGTTTTTGTCCCATGTCGACCTAGTGCATTTTGAGATTGTACTCTTGTGTAGTGGTTGCAGTAAGAATCGAACAAATCATCTTATTTAAAAGACAAGATCAAAACAAATCATCTTGTTCAATTTTTATGAGCCATGCCGTTTCCATGATCAAATTGAAAGATGCGATCACAATTTTTTTTTTTTTTAAATCAAAAGGCTTTTGAGCAAAGAACATCACTTCGCATCAAAAGAAAGTCATATGAGCAAGTAGTATCAAGAATGGTACGACGGATATCATTAAGTGGTTCGTTTAACACTTCCACATTTGTAAAATACAACTAACTTTGACGTTTATCTATGGTATGTTCAGCAACGTCGGACAGCCTTGTAGAGGTGTGTGAACAAAATAGGAGGGTTTTTGTCTTGGCATGATTGTTGCTGGTTTAGTACAGAGGCAAGATGATCACTTCTGATTGGTCTTGGGTTTTAATTTTGCACAATTGGACAATTTTGCTTGTCTAGTTGGCAAGTTCGTTGACATTTGGGAAATGCCAGTTTTTTGTTCTGTACGTCCTAAGGTGGTCACTGAGTCGAGTGTATGTATACTTGCTTTTGATGCCCTTCTTTATTTGGGTTACCATGAATAAAGTTTTTATTGCCGTTCAAAAAAAAAAAAGAAAAGAAAAGCAACTAAAGCAACTAACTTTTTATCAAAAAAAAAAAAAATTATTCGCGGATGCGCAGTCTGGGCGCACTCATGGACATAATTGATCCAATGCATTTTGTAGTAATACCAATGTGACATTTTTGTTGGTTTTTACCACGATAATTTTCTGTACAATAGTCAAATTTAGAGAGAGAAAAAAAAAAAAAGAAGAAGAGCGTCTAGGACAGTGTGTCCATGTACTGTTTCTATTTTATTAATTAAAAAAAAGAAAACATGTTACCTCGTTAACTTTTGTTAAATCTATCTTATTTATTTCCTTTGTTGTAGGGATAGAGGCCATTATGACATACACCATTAGAACTCAAAATTGAAACCTACGAGTTCTAGTTAGATGATCTTTTCATTATGGTATAAGCACGAGACATACATTAGTTTATCCGGTAAACTAAAAGAAAGTTTCACAAACAAGCTACATGTACGAACTAATCCGGTAAACTAAAAGAAAGTTTCACAAACAAGCTACATGTACGAACACTTGTTCGTACATGTATATTGTTAACGTACTCAGTATATTGTTAACGTACTGAGTACTTGCAACAAGTTATTTTTTTGGATAATTAATTTTGATTGAGTATAGGATTTCAGTACTTAAAAACAAAACTATAACTTATTTGTAGATAAACTATCACCATTGGAAGTAGAAAATTCACGTTTTTCAAAAAAATATTTCAGTCAAGATCTCTTAAAATTATAGTTAGTTTCGATTGCGATTGGAAGTTGGGACTTTTTATCCCACAAGCAACTCTAGCGTCAAGTACATTCATTCATCAATTCATAATTAACCCCATACGAGTGGGAGAAAAATCTCTGCAGAATTATTGGTTGAATCTATCGTGATGGGAGACCTCAATAGCTGAGAAGGTAACTTTTTTTTTTCTTTTGTTTTTTTTTTTGTTTTTTGTTGTTGTTGTTTGAGAAGAACTTGGATATTTAGGTTGACAACACTAGGTCGTTCCGTATTATATGGCCAAAAACCCCCCCTGATGGCCCAAAATGACAGCAGAACTGTCTATTTAGGGCTTGAACCGGACTAACGTTCAAACATATATAAATGTTCTCTCTCTCTCTCTCTCTCTCTATCAGGAATCCCTACCTATAATGCCGGATAAAAATTCGTGAAAGTAGTTCTTCTAACCCGATAGAAATGATAAGGATCTTTGCTATTACATAAAAGGGATGGCACAATTGTTTAGAACTTTTAATCGTCACCAAAGGTGGTTCATTAAGATGTAAAACCAAATTGCTTCCTTCATTATCCCAATGTATTAAGGATTTTCTTAAATGACATTATTCTGTTACAATTGACGCGTATCTTTGTTAAAAGGTGAAGATGATAGTATGTTCATGTGCCACGCGCAACATTTCCAAGTTGTCTGCATGCACTAACAATGATTATAAATACCTTTCGCGTGGAATTTTCTAAAAATTGTCCTAAGAAATCTGCAAATACGATGAAGTTTTGTCTTCCCTCTTGCGAGAGCAATAATTCATCCTCATGGATAAGCGCGGATGTACGGTAAGAATAGTTACTTTGCTCTTTTTTTTTTAAAAAAAAAAAAAAAGAAAAAAGAAAGAAATTCACCTCGTGATCATTGTTGGCTTCTTGCCTTAAACTTCATGTTCACAGAAAATTTGGTTCTAAGAGACAGAAATGGCAACGGCCAAGCAGAATATTTGCACCGAATCTAGAGGGTTGATTAAAGTGCAATGCCAGGCCTTCCAAAAAATAAAAATTAAAAATAAAAATTAAGGAATAATGTTAGGAGTGGTAAAACTTTACTAAGACTTTTAGGGATTTCTTAATTTGACTCCCCTTTCAGGGTAATCGAGTTAACATCATACTAAATATGATGGAGAAAAAAAATTTAAGTAAAATTCAGTTATGTGGGACATAAAATTGGATGTTTAATATACTCATTAAAAGAAAAAAATAAACATAACAAGATCTTACCGTTATACTAAGAATGATTTTTTAATTTATGACCTTTCTACTATTTAATTTAACATGTGTTTAGTTTTGAGGTGTGCAATTAATAGGAAAAATCTAGTATAACTTCTAGTATCTCAACATTACTCATGATTGTAATGAGAAAGTTCATATGTAATAATACAACAGTTTTTAACAACGAGTAAATCAAATTTACTTCTAAATAGATCAAATAGGTAATACTTACCGAAAAGAAAAAAATAAAGCAGTTAATTGCAGTACCTAGGCTTCCAAAGAAACAAATATAACCGATCATGTCCTGATTGTAAAATGGAAGAATAAGAAATTTTTTAGACTCTTAGAGGTGTTTGGTACCCACATGAAATAATATAAAATAAATTAATATAATATAAAATTATAGGTAGATTGATGAAATAATACTAATCTGTTATAAATATAAAATATGGTGAAACAAGATTAATTTATTTTATATTATCTAATCTGTCTATGTACCAAAGGCAACCTTAGCGTCTTATGCAGAGAAAGATCCTTTATTTTTATTGATAAGGAAGAGGAAAAATCTGTGATTTGTGCCCGCTAAAAAAATTGCAACTGCGGCCGCATTACCGCAATCGCTACAATTAATCGAAACTGCAGTATCCTCCACTACCTGCTAAGATACAAATTCTTTTATATGAGATGTTCTTCAACGATCCAAAATAGAAGAATTATTAGCGAAAAGAATTTTATGTTTATATATCTTTAAAAAAAAAAAAAATGATCTCATGTTCGGATGCCTATCCAGACTTGGGATTACCATTCAAGAGGTCCGTAAATTAGTAGAGCCCTTACGAGTCCTAGATAATTAATCTTCAAAAGATTAGGTTGCCCAATAACAGAAGAGGGCCTCGTGAAATCTATCGCAATACGTTATCTTTATGGCATCATGATCAATTGCGAGTGTGTTTCGCTTAGCATCTAAACCTTACTGACGTTCAACTGTTAACAACATTCTAGGGAGTGTGATGATTTTTTTTTTTTTAAATTTTTTATGCCAACTAATTGCTGATATATCAGTAACTTCTAGCTACTTGTAAGCTCAACTAATTGCTAATTGATTTGTAATGACATTGATTCTTACCAGTAATCAACAACGGTGAACCAAACAAGTCTTACATGTCTAGCAAAATATGAATTATAAAGAAGCAAATCCCTGGAATTAGACCACCGTCCTATTGCTTGGATCGTAATGCATTGCTCGTGCTTGCTAAGGTCAGGAGTTTGAGGGCTGGTGTAACAACAACAACAACAACAACAACAACAACAACAAGCAAAAACTGCTTTTAAATGGATCAGATAGACAGCGAGAATTGGGTACGAGATATGGCAATAGCACTGCGGAATAGCCGCAAAAGTAATTGGAAGGCAATTGAACGAGAAAGGTTTAAGTGGTTAGGGGAGGGTAAAGCAAACGTAAATGGTTAAATATGAAAATATAACAAACAAAGGAACACCTTAATTAACAAGCGTCACATGGATTAGACCGGCCACAAAACTTTAAAAGGAACCATAAAAGGCCGTAAAACTGGCAAGAATTACGCACAGAAGAAAAGCTCTAAAAAGGGTCCAAAAGTAGAAAATGAGGGATCAAAGCAAGTAACCTGAAACCATAGGAAAGCACCTCTCTCCCTTTCTCTTGGTGTGCGTGCGTGCGCTTTGGGTCAGGGGCATGTCAATTCCAGCCCCCACCACTTGAAAATGCTGGTGGAGGACGCAACCATAACCCATATCCGCCATTACTAGGTTAACAACAACTGATACAAATTTCCTATCCTAATATCGGGTAGAGGGACTGACCGGTTCAGTGAGGATTAAAGATTTTGGCCATTTTGGCACCTAGGATTACGATGTATAACTGTTGCGGATACACAGTCTCTCTCTCTCTCTCACTTTTACAACTGACGGATCTCCTGGCACCAACCAATCCTATAATGTCTCTCTTATTTATTGCTTGATTGGCACCCTATTTCTCTAACCCTTATAAGTATTTATATCCTTTAACACCCTTCAGATCCACAATACTCAAACAAGCGTTTTCTTTGATCCCTCTTTTCCCCTTGAGTCTTCTCGATGAGCTTTCTGTTTATGTGGGGGTAAGTAAATAGTCCTCCAAATTCTCTCCAGAATATTTGTTTCGAGTGTTCGACGCTTTCAGTCTTTGCATAGAGTGGAGAACAACGTTAATCCTCGGATAACTTTTCCTACCAAGTGGGTTGGTCTGTCTTGTAATATCTCTCACCCCTAGACATAGCCTTGAATCTTGAACTTTTTTATCAGCTTTTTCCAATTTGCTTCTCCTTTTTTTCTTCCTACTTTCATGGGAGAGATTTAGGGTTAGGGTTAGGGCTTTCTTCCTAAAGACAATTGGACAAATCTTCCTTTTTCTTGATCTCTTTTTGCATGGATGGGAAGATGGATGATGATAATTGCCGAGATCTAAAGAAACACCCCAGTCACTGTTTGCCGATGGAGCATCATCAAGATTCACAAACATTATTAGGGCCAGTGAGTGCTGAGCAGTGGTGATGATGATGGCCTTCGGTGCCATGGTGGTGGTCCCATCTCTTCACTGCAATGGCCCTTTGATGTGGGAATCTTGATGATGCTGCAGCGGCAATAAATGGCTAATTTATTTCCTCTTTCAGCAACTAACCCACAAACCATTAACAGATCCATAGAGACAAGGTAAACCCGTTTAGCGTTTTGGAATAAGCCCTATTATTTCTTACTATTCCGTGTCCTTTTCTATGTAGTCCATTGTTACGGCATTCTTTTGTCTTGAGATTGCTGCTTTACGTTGCTATTGGTTGATTTGAACATGTTAAAGCACTAACAGTGAGAGGGTTTTGTGCTGTTTGATTGATAGACCCAAGTTGCACTGGTTTGTGTTAAGCAGTGATGGACATGATATGTTTGTTAATATGGTTTAAATCTCGTTAACAGCGATATTTTATTTTCAGCCATCATGGCTTTTTGAAATCCATTTCCCTGACTGACCATGTTCTTTTCTCTGAGGTTTTTTCGTACAGCCATCATCTGGTTTTGGTTGGTATGTCTTTACTTTGTTTGAAACCCATGTACCGTGAGAATTTATAGGCTGCTTTTTATTACTTCTATGAACTTGGGTTTCTTTGGTGTGCATACCCTCTCTCTTTCTCTCTGGCCGTATGTTATATACCTTTGCAAAGGGTTGAGATCAGTAAGGCTACTCGATTTTTCTTGACCTTTTCCTTTTTTTTTTCCCCACTTTAAGCTTTTTAGATGTGTTTCGAATATACAGCATGGTCTTACTCTCACACATACGACCATCTTGTTGGTTTCATACATGAAAATTATTGTGTCTATGTTGTCTTTTGCTTCTTCACTATGATTTTAGGCTTTTATTGGGTATTTTCTGATTTGGAATTTCAGTTTCTAAGCAAGTTTTGCGTTTTTTCCTCCTGTTACTTTGTCTAAGAATACATTTTAGCTTCCCATGTCTAGCAATTATTTCTAGACATATTTGCAATTTTTTGCACTTTTCAGCGAGAGTACAAGAGCAAGATGTTGATAGGGATGATCAAAAGGAAAGACAAGAGGGGCATAGATATTCAAGATCTTTTAATCTTTCACCTAATTTACTTTGCTTTTGGCTGCTTAACGGGTTGGCTAATTTATCTCCTAAATTATTTCTGACCATGACTGATGCCAAGCGAAAAATATTTTAGAAACACATTTGGGACTTTTGAGTTTATATTGACTAATTTAAGTTTGGCCACTGAAGGCACGAAGGCTGAGTTAGAAACTTAGATTTACTTGTCTATAGTTATTGTATTTATGATACATGGAATATTTTTTGCTCTCCTGGATATTGTCCTGCGGCTTGGAGAATTTTAAGGACACAACTTGTTACTGATCTCATTCATGGGAGAGCGGCCGGATCAGACATGTGTTGTGATCTTGATGATGGGGTAACTCATAATTTTATTCTCCTGCAGATTTTCATCTTATACACGTTCATTTTCCTTTCTGGATTCGAAATGTCTTTTAATTGCTTCAAGATTTTGTATAATGGTTTTCGTTTCTTCGGTTTATGCGTATTGAGGATTCGAAACATTTTTTTTTTTCTCTGACAACCAATTTAGTTCTTAGTAGAGACTCCAATGACTTTCAAAGATTCTAACTTAGCAAATGAGAGATAAACACTCACTCGGTTTAGTTGAGTTGAGTTGAGCTGCTTAGGTCGGCTTTGGTTCTAAGGTCACTCAGGCGTATCAGCCCACTTATGGAATTAATGTTGGATAGTTGAAAAGGTCCATTGAATTCTTCTTTCATATATTTGGGAGAGCTTTGGGCACCTTTTTATCGCAAGAACGGAACATTTCATCGTTTAATTAATGGTGCCGAATTGAAGGAAGTTTCACTGGGGCAAGATGTGACAGACAGGGATCTGTGAAGGCGACGGTGAAATGAAATTCCGGTGACAGCAAATGACGATATCTTTCGGTACCCCTTTCCAAGTCCTATTACTTTTCTCTCCACGGCTCACTTATCGTAATTCTGAAATCATAATATAATATCCTCTTAATAATAATTTAATATATATTTATATTAATTTAAATTTAACTTTTTCATTCTTAATAAAAAATTATAATAAAATGTAATATTAAATTTTAAATTTATTAATATTAAATAAAATATATTTGTATAATAAAATTTAAATAAAAATATTAATAAATAAAACTATAAACTTTCAATATATTTATAAAATAATATTTTAATTAACATAATATAATTATTTTGTTATAAAAAAACCCTATTATTATAAGTGTGAATCGAGTTTAATATTATTTATTTAATTTTTCATTAAAAAATGTATTATATAAATGATATTAAATTTGAAAAAAAAATTATGTTTAATTTTAATATTAATAAATTTAGAACTTGACACTATATACTCACCAAAAAGACTTGAACCCAAATTAATATAAAAAAAAAACGTATATTAGATCACTACCAATTTACCGAATAGTAAATCATAATATTATTGTTGTACCTTATATTTTCACGAAATAACATTGCTTGTCCATTATATTTTGTCCTGTACATTGGACAATGGCGTGTGAGTAGGGGACCGCTTCCACCCGTCAAGCCAGCAAGTATGATTTGCTTTGAGGCATAGCAATGTCTCACTGGCCCCTATACAATCATCAAAAAGCAAGAGGTCAATGTGCTCTTTTCCGAATCATCATCGTTCATTTGACTTGTTCCAGATTCAAATCGTCAGATGATGTGTTCCGGTGTCGGTTGCCACCAAACTGAGCCTTTGCTTTAACTTTCTTCTTCAATATCGGTTTGTAATTTAGAGTCACTGATAGCTTTTTATAGCTCAGATAATTCAAATGCCTATTGTTATATCAAATACTCTAATTTCCAAAAGCACCTGTTGGGATTTTACGTTTTCATTTTGATTTTAAAGTCTTATGGTTTGTTGTGATAATCTGAAATTTGAATATCAATTTTTATTTTTCTTTTTTCTTCATCCACTAGAAAATTCGTTGGGTCTTGAGCTATTAATTCTATCTTTTCTCGTAGATTAAAAAGTTGATAGCGAGACTAATGAATGCTTAGACTCTTAAGTCATAACTACTGCTTTTGACCCAAAAAGAAAAAAAGAAAAAAGAAAAAAAGTCTTGACTGCAGCCATTCACATCATTCACCGATCAAAATATGCAAGATGCTTTCCAACGACTTTGATTGTACCACGTTGCGTGGCCAACGTTACAATGGGCGGTTGTGGTTGTTCGGCTGGTTACATTGCGGGGAGTTATTCATTCTTCCTGGGCCTGGTCTCTCAGTTAATCCTGTGAAGAAAATATTGAGGCCCACTAAAAAATCGAGTTTGAATTAAACTTCCATTTTGGGTTACAGTGCTTGTACCTTCTTTCACGACGTTTAGTTCAAAGCCGTCAAGATCTCAAGAATAAATCAAAATGAATATTGATGAAAGCAGCAATATTCTTATCCAACGACAGCCTAAAGAATTTACGTTTTATTTTAGAGTCTGACTCTGGTATCACACTCACTTGATAGCTACAAAAGGCACAATGTTTACAGAGTTGGTGCTATGAGCATATTAGCGGAAATTCTAATTTCGTTGTCCATGTCCTGACGAATCTAATTTCACTGTCTTGTGAAAAAATAGTAATATTCTTTTCCTTGAAATAACAAAATCTATAATCTCGATAGAAGATTGCGTGACAAAGAGTCACAAAATCTTCCACTCGTCGTGCGAATCAATTTTAAGATAGCAAAATCGATAATCAATAAAGAACCGGGTCACAGTGAATCGTGAAAACCGATCTCCTGTTCTTCCCATCCACGTCATGCATAATCCCGAAGATTGACATTCAGACGGTAGATAGCAGAATAAATATATTTCCAACAAAGATGCGCTGAGGAACCAATGTTCCACGTTCTTCTCATAACGGCTTTCTGGCAATAAAGATCGTTGACCATGTGTGTGATAACCATATATATGATTTTATAGCGTCACTGGCTGAAGAATTATACCATGGAAGCTCACATGGAGGCACGTGGTACACACACACACACACTGTATTTTTAATCCATATTCATAGATATATATATATATATATCGGCTAATTTGTTTACTGAGATGTGAACCATATTAGTTTCGCCAACTAAACCGATGCTCAATTTACCCTGAGGTTATTATTTTCGTAATTTACAGCTAAGTTGGTGGTAAGCGATTTATTCCCATCGCCAGCAATATACATGTTTAATTCGGCATACTGTTATAGAAATTTGAAAAGTTGCAATTATGTGGTGATTTAGGAAGTCAGCGGCCACGGCAAAATGGATAACCAATTGTGGGATCATGGGAAAGCTGATTAACCATCCTCCATGATCCTAGATTCTGTCTCTTCTATTCCTCATTTGTTTTCCCGATTTAGTTTTTAATGTTGCAGTTGATCGTGAGGCGATGCACAAGATTTGGGCCTTTTTGTATAGTATTGCAGGTGCATTTGTGGGGAGTTTGGGACCGGTCAAGTCAGCTAATAACAAACAAAACGAAGATGCCACTATAACGAATTCAAGATTAAAAAGGAAAAAAGAAGGAAAGGGTTGATCAGAAAGCTATTGTTTAGAATGTGGAGCTCATGATTGACAGATGCTAAATGGCGGCTTAAATGGGAAATATACAACAAAGGAGTGGGTGGACCTTTGTGCTTTATAGAGGAGAATCATAATTGAATTTTTGCTTAAATATTACAGTACCGGAGCAGAACATGATTCTGAAATGAAGGGAACCAAAGCTATATGCCCATAGGCACATGGCAACCTAGAACCAAGATAGAAAAAGGACAGGGCCGAATAGGACGCACAATCAAAATCAAATTGCGACACCTAATTAAGGTTTAAATTAAGAAAACAACCAACTTGTCCCACGGTCCCAGATGCCATTTACGTGCTTCCTGATTCGGCTGCTCCTGTTGCTCATGTGGTAGATGCAGGGGTTCAGGACATGGAACCTTTCTCTGCTTGCACGATAATGGGTCTGCATTTGAGGAGAATTTTGACGAGTCATGTCAGCTAATGACAAGAAAATTAAATAAAGACGCCCAATAATCCAATAGAAGGACAACATAGATGAATAGTTTTAGGCTTAGTGCATCCTGCCTCTTGAACTTGGCATGCATGCTTTAAGGGACTTGCTTCTTAACCCTTTTGCGTACTTCTGTTTGGTAATTTTTGACTTCTAGTTTATTGTGAGGTAGTACATTGTTTTCTATAAGGAAGCTGCACACATAAAGTCGCCCCCATGTTCCATATCTCTGGTTTGTCTGTTTAATCCTGGAAATCGGCCATCCTGGTCCTCAATGGACCGATCATAACAGGTTGAAAGACACTCCAAACTTGGCCTTTTTATGCTTTGGGAGCCGATTCTACTACAACCTAGGATGAGAGCATGACAAGTGCAAAGGACTGGTGGCGCTGCTAACCGATTAGACATTGCACCATGTGGGAGAGCTTCGCCTCTATTTGTGGCTCTGCTTTATAAAGAAATGAGAAAAATTGGAATCTATGTTGAGGTTCAAGGGCTCGTGCTTGATGAAAAATGGTGCAATTGGCCAAGAAATGCTGTGGAAGGATCATTTTCAACGAGAAACTTTTGTCTGCCACAAAAGATTACTGACGACTATTTCTGTTTTCTGATGGCGACTTTGGGATGAATCAAAAGAACACATTGACGAAATAACTCGTGGAGTTATAATCTACATGTTTTAGCAACCAAGAAACTTGATTGTCTGATATTTGTTGCTATCACAATGCACAGTGGAGTGCAAGTGTAGCTTATTGATGGGAAACTTTCGTCTGTGAAAAGCAAGAAGATGTCCTGTTTCTTCATCTAGTCCTTTTTTTTTTCAATATTTATTGTGAAATAGAAGGAAAAAAAGATTGACTTTGCTAAGGATTTTAGTCTACATGAATTTCACTAAATCATTGACTTTATATCATCATTGATTCAACCGGTGACAGAGCTTGTATGTTCAATTCAGGCAAACCAAATCCTAAAGTAACATGGGAACACATGACATAGGCGAATGGCATTGTGGAAAAGGGCAAAACAACTAATGCCACTTTCTTCACAGACCAAGTTTTGACTTGGAGGCAGATAAGCTTCTCCAATATCACTTTAACAATCATTTGGGTATCTGAAAAATTAAGTGTATGTTGGAGGGCCGCATTGGATTCTCTAATGGCTATAACGACTACTTTTTTCCAGGCCATGTTCTGCTTGCAATAGATTCTATTCTGACAATAACCAAAGAAACGTATACCTGCTTGAAACAAAGATATTGGGAATGATGCTTATTGTTCCCCCAGTTGCCTGAATTCTGCGGATTTAAATATCATGTGCTTGGGCAATTTTTGCAAGGTAGATGGTATATGAAATTTGGTGTTCACTTTTTTTTATTTTTATTTTTATTTTTATGCAAAATGCCAATGATTTGGGTATCTAACACATCAGTTGACTGGACTGGAGGCTTCGCTCACATGGATGCACGTGAGGCTCTCATTCCTCTCGTATTGAGAGGTCCACAATTAGAATGGAGATGTTCTCAGCTTGTGTGGTAATATGCATTAACCTGAGTGCGAAAGCTATAAACGAGGCAGCGGGACACAAAAATGGAAAAACAAGATGGTTGTGATATGTAACAAGTGGGGGGCTGACAAGAGGTCAGCTCTATGGGCGACAACCAAAATTAACTTGGAATTTCTGCCTTAAATGCACATAACCACAACATAGATGAACACGTTTGCCTGTCCTATGGTCTTGTTGAACCTGGTACATTAGATTAGACAGCAAGGATCGATCGAACGTTTAAGCTCAACCACACAAGTGCATTAATCCTGAAAACCCAGGTATCAATTTCTAAATACGCTCATTGTCCCGGAAGTTATCGTGTGCCTTGAGAAGTCAGTTTTCTGACATATTCTATTCTCGGACGAAAAGTTGACATTAGGTCAAAAGCATCCTCAATGTGTGGGATATCATAATCAGACTGCATCTGCAATTTAGATGAAAATTATACAGAAGGAAAATCAGAGCCAATATGGCGTACCGGCCGTGACATACGATTCACAGTTAAATTTGTGATTAAGACTTTCATACGAGTTGTCTTGTTATCCTTTCCTTGTTCGCTTCTCCGTAACGTAATGTATAGGGTCAGGACCAAGTGGCAGACCAAAGCCTCCAAAATTTATATTAAACCACTTTTCTAGTCCACTGAATTACTACTGACGTAATTTATCAGTTCAACAGAGAAACAGTCTTTGCGAAATCAAACTTAGTTGCGTGTTTTTGCAGCAGATTCCCTCGCTCGTGCACGGGGTTGACTGTTGACCAGCAGAGCTGGAAGGAGAGAGCCAGTCAGGACTTCTGTCCTGCGCGACACGAGACACAAAGTCCCCGTTGAGCCGACCGACACGTGTGCAGGGAGAAAATATGGAGTTAAAAATTCATTTACGAAAAAGTTGGGCTCGCTCCACGATTCCGTGGCCATGTGCACCACGTGATCATCGCCACCAGTCTCCGATGGACCTCGATAGGACCAATGTTCCCACACGCATCACAAAATAACGATGGGCTGAGTCGCATTGCTTTGGTTTACGGTCGACCAGATTACAAATATATGAAATTTTATACTCATTGAATTTTAAATTTTTTATATTTATATTTTTTTAAAATTAATTAAATTTTAAATTATTTCGATTTTATTAAGTCGAATTATTAACTTGAATCAACTTTTAGGCAAATTAAATTAGAATTACTCAAGTTAGGAAAACTTTTGTCCCCTCTAATCTAAACTATTTGGAGGTCTGGGAATATACACAAATAATCTTTTGTTTTTAGCTAAGTAAGACAAGGTTACTTTTTCTATTATTTATCATCACATATTAAATTCAGTTATATCGATAATAATATTAATAATAGAGATAAATCTTTCTAATTGCATAAGATTTTCATCTTCTACAAACAATAACCAAAGTTAGACTCCAAAAGGTATGTAATCTTGTATTTGGGCTTAAAATTTGATGAAAATTATTTGAGATAACCAATGATTAATATTTAGAAAGGGAAATTGACTTCATTCATTCAAATAAGGAATCATTCAGCAAAAATATTTAGTTGACCTCTTAAAAAATTGATTTAATTTCATTCAACTTCATTCATACTTCCAAGGAATCACATATTGATTCATAAGTTCTATCTCATGCATTTGCATGTAGTTTTCTCTTCATTAATATTATGAACTTCATACTACCTTATAGCGGGGATTCGTGGTACGAATATCCCAAATAATTATCCGTCCCCGTTTAAACAAAGATTTTAATTACTTAAACACGTTAATTTCATAAACGCAAATGATTTCAAAATAATTTTATATTGCATATAAAATTTTTTTATCTTAATATATATTATTTTATTATAAATTTATTATATATTATATGAAATGTTTTTTATATAATATAAAATATTGGATATATATATGTAATATGAAATTAATTATATTTAATTTAATTTACTATTTTTTTAATTCAAAAAATTGGATCTTACGGAACGGTTTGATGGAACGGCGAAGCAAATGTACCTATGTAATATCCCATCATAAGATGTCGGCAATTTTTATCCCACGGAACGGCAATGCAAATGCAGCCATGTTATATCCCATCGTGCTCATCAATAGGCATCCATGTTGGCAATTTATCCTTTCAATCAAACGTTCATGTCCGTGGAATCAAGACCATAGGGTTATGGGGTCCACGTTTTGGACAAATCCTAGAACTTAAAAGAGCACTCCCATCAATCGATTGGTCAATACCCTTATGTTGTCATGTCACTCTAGGCGATGCCAGCACCTTAAAATCGAATAAACGACATCAAGGAGAAGGGCAGGAGTAGGGCATGTCGGCTCGATTCTAATGTACAGTCACGTCTTCTTCATTATTTCGCCTGCCGTATTCAAGAAAGAAAGAAAAAAAAAACAAAGAGCGATCGATAAACGTTGAATTTATAATGGCACTTTTAATTTCTTCAATTTATGTTGGGAGAATTAACCCATTCGAGTAGTTGTTGGCAAACTTATGTGCTTTCATAAAAACAAAACTATTACTCAAACTAGTTTATCAAAGAAGACTACAATTAAATTAATCCGATAGCTATTGTTTAAGAGAATTTTACTATGTTAACACACTGTTTTGTATAATTAAAATATTAAATAACATAATATTTAATGTCACATAAAAATATTTAATATTATATAAATTTCACATGAAAAATTATTATCTTTTTATATAATGCTATAATATAGTACTGAATATTATTTTATGTAGTATGAATTACACTATATTTACTAATTAATGAGTCAATTAATTATTTTTCCATCTAGAAAGGGGACTAAACAAATTTTGAACTGCCTAAAGTAAATATGACAAAATTTGGTTAATGTACCCTTTCCCTTTCAAAGGTCAAGTCATACGTATTGTGTATTTTTTTAGTAATAGTATGCTGTAATATTTATTAAATAGCATAATGAATATAATAACATAACTTTTGTTTAATTTTATTTATTTATAGAATCAAATAAAATATTATTAGTTCATATATTTTATTACTTCTTAAATATTATTACTTAGTTTTTTATTCATTAAATTATAAAAATAATTTTTATATTTTTAAATTTTTTAAATTAAAATTTAAAAATTTAAAATTAAAGTTATTAATTACCAGAAGACATAAGTGTTGTCTTTGTTATGCGGAAGGGCAGCATCTTTCTGTCCGTGTGGTCCGTGGGTTCTTACACCGTGTAAATAGATTAATTGACACTTTGACGGTGGCCAGCTTGGAGGGACAGCACTTTGAAATATTTTGTTGGGCAATTGACACCGGCTACATTCCTGGATTTGGTGGGGAATTCGAGAAGATCTTCTGTCCCAATTTTGCTGCAGAAGAAAGCACATTTAAGTAATTAATCACAAATTTTAGTTATAAAATTATTTAAATTTTTAATTTTAAATCTATAATTCTATCATTAATTCCTATAAAAAAATTAAAAAAAAAGAAAACATATTATTTTAGGATTGCCTCTCCACTATTTTACCGATCAAACCTTTTAGGAAGTGACCTCGCGGCTTCCACAGTCGTCGTCGGTAGGCATCAACTGGCGATGAATTGATTTTTTAACTTGCATTCTTTTTTTCTCTTTTTCCCCATAATGAAAAAGGGAAAGGACATTGGCTTTTAAAACTCAAAAATCTAATTCTCACATTGAAATTGGGAACTGATTAAGTCGTTTAATTTGAATTCTCATTACTGTTTAATAAAACTAATATCCCGCGTTCGATATTTCATTTTGAAGAATTAATTCTAATATGGGATTGAAAGAAATTACCTTTTTTTTTATTCTACGATGATTAGGTAGAATTTATGGGTCGATTTCTACACAACATACTGAATTAATTCTAAGGGACTAGTCATGTTTTGATAGCACTCATGTGGACACTCATCACTTAGCATTTAAAATTTATTAGAGATGGTCACTTTAGTCCTATAAATATACCAGACACTCTCAAATCTAAAGTATATATCACGTTCTCTCTCTACAATTACTATTCTCACCAATCCTTCGTTAATCACGATTGACTTAAACATCACAGTAACAATGTTAAACTGTAATTTGTCAATCCCTAAGCTTCTATGGCCCATAAATTATACTCGCTAATTTAATAAATCATCATTATTGAACAGCTCGAGATCAGGGGTAAGTAGTCGATTATATATATATATATATATGGGGCTTATACAAAATTTAAGCCGGAAGCGTGTCCAAAAGGAAAATTATAAGGGAAAAGCGAGAATTACGTCATACATTAAATAAATAAGTATAGAAGCAAATATATCTTCAACGCCCATTATGGAGTAATATCGTGCAAGGCACCGTTATTTCCAGTGCCTTTTTAAATGAGCAATATGTTCATATCATGTATGCTTCCAAAAACATAAACATCCTCGACACAATTATAAATGACTTCTTGTGATATGTTGCCATCAATCATCAAGCGCATCCAATTCTCTCTCTCTCTCTCTCTCTCTCTCTCTTTTTTATTTTTATTTTTTGTTAACGGAGAATCCCTCATTTATAGAATTTGTGCCTTGGCGGCTATGAGAGAGACCACTTCTTGACCCTACTTTACTGAACACTTTGTACTGTTCCTAACTTTATTAAATTTTTACAAAATATGGACATTCGATATACTTCAAAAAAAAAAAAAAAGTAGCATTTCATGATTAAATAGGAAAAAAAAACCCGTATATAATATTATCAAATCAAAGTGAAATAAAAGCACAGGTTGCTCAAGGGAGACAAAAGAATATGCAAGCAAATCACTGAGACATGAAACCAACTTTTTCCTTCTATCTTGTTTTTTTTTTATTTTATAAATTTATATAACAATTGAAGATATCATAATTGAATTTATATTTTTAATTCAAGACAAAAGAATATGCAAATAAATCACTTAGATATGAAACCGCCTTTTTTCTTCCATTTTTTTTTAGGTATTTATACTTTGAAGATATAATTATTGAATTTACATTTTCAATGTAGCTAAAGGTAACTCATTCCGCCCGCCCATGGAGCATGAACACTTTCAAAAAGATTAACGTTGTCTTAGACGCTGGTCAGTCAGACAGGCTTCATATAAGTATTGTAAATGCCAAAATGTGTCCTATAAAACAAAATAAAAATAACGAATTTGGACATTAGCCTATCTGATACATATTATATACATATAAAATAAATTTCAAAATTGTTAAAAGTAATAAACATGATAATTTTCCCCTATTAACATATTAATAAATAATTTATTAATAAAATAATATAATCAACAAATATCTTCTATTTTAGTAATTATAATGAATATTTTATTTTATAATTTATTAAATATCATGTTATATGTATATATTATGTATTTTTAAGGTTCTTATAAATATTATTTTTATGTTAAATTTATTAAAATATTTAAAGTATATATATATATATATAGTTGTGTCACATTTGTATTTTCTAAGATTTAATCTATACTCATATCATATTCATATCTTCAAAATTCGCAAAAAGAAATTCTTTTTCTGACAAAAAAGTAAAAGGAAATTATTTTCTTTTCTTTCTTGGCCAAAAAAATCCAACCTAGCATGGACAAGGAAGCAATGATAGTTTGCAGCAAGAAAAGCAATGAAGAACTTTACATCTCAGACTGCCTACGGTGATCAGTTTTCCCGTTATTTCAAGTCACAAACCAAACAACTCACCTGGAGAGTTACGATCACAAGCTAATAACCCTACTGGTCAGTGAGATTTCGCGCATTAAATTCCCCTTCCCTCGCCCTTCCCACAGCCCATGACGTGTGTGTATTGGGAACCCACCTCGATATACTATAACATTTTTTGCCATAAGATATTTCAATCCAACAATGAGATAAAATAAGATATATAACACAGTTATAATAGAGATAATATATATATGTGTATATATATATATATATATATATACACACACTGTTGACGGGCTTCTCGAGGCAAAGAAGGCCCAGGTGATGCCCACTGCCACACCCGTCTGTTAGCCTTTCTCTATTTCCCTTTTAACTTATTATAAATAGCAACCCTAACTCGTAGAGTTCCTTCCCCATCGCAGTGACTCAGTCTCATTACTCCAGAAGACCCACTGTCCTCTGTTTTCACTTCTCTGTGTTACTCTTCTTGTTTTATTTTCTCTCTTTCTCTCTCTTTTGTTGAGAAGCAAACCAAAGGGAAGAGTAAAAGAAAGAAAGAGATCTCTCCCTTTTCATAGAGGGAAAAAAAAAATTCTTGTTATAATCATGGCTGCCACTCTTAGTCACAGCGCAAGTGCACCACCAGCCTTATACTTTGATGAGAAGTGGAAGTTGTCAAAGAAAGAAGGTCTATCAAGAAGCAGGTCTTCAACAACTGCTCTCATGAAGAGTTCGTCAAAGTCACAGTCACAGAGAAGGTGTTCCTTCACAAGAAAGTGTGCAAGATTGGTTAAAGAGCAAAGAGCTAGGTTCTACATCATGAGGAGATGTGTCACTATGCTCATATGTTGGCGTGACTACAGTGATTCTTGAAAGAAATGATTCTCCAAGTCCTTCAACCTTTTTTTTTTTCCGTTCTGGGCCTCTTCTTGATTTTATCTCTTCCTTTCTGGGAGATGGTTCTTCGGTTTTGGTCCAAGTAGCTAGGCCTGGCAGTTTCTCAACATCCAAGAATAACAGGCATATATATGTGTATAAAGACCTTTCTGTTTTTTTATTTTTTTTTGGTCCCTTTTTTGGTTAGTTTTTTTTGGGCTCCGAATCTCCCTTTGAAGGAGACGGATTCTTAATTAGTGTTACTGTTTTAAATTCAGTGCTAAGAGATTAATATGATAGAGAATTCAATCAAATATAGCTTTGCTCTTCTCGTATTTCATGACCATTTATTGACTTTCTTTGTCTTTTTATTTCCAGTTTTTCTTCCTCTTCATGTTGAAGTGATGGCTCTCGCTTCTGATCTCTCCTCTCCTCTCTCTCTCTCTCTCTCTCTCTCTCTCTCTCTCTCTAGAGCTTTTTCTCTCCTTGGACTTCTGACAGAGAGACTCCGTTCAACCATTGCAGGTGACTCTGCGGATCTCATCCGGTGTGTTTGGCAGCCCGAGTTATTATTATATTATTGAGGTTTTTTTTTTGTAATGCAATTATGGACGTTAAAAATTGTTATTAATACTATGATGGTAGATTCAGCAGAAGATGATGGATCAACGTCGTTAGAGACTTTTAAATGAGTTTCAATTGCCCCGAAGGCGCAAAAGAGATGCTTTTTGGTTCTTATTTTATTTTTGGGACTTGGCGGAAAAGAAGCCTTTATTCCATGTTCTTGAGTACTAAATTTTGTTGCACTGATTAAAAGTTTGTGTAATTGTGTTGGAATCAGAAAAATGGAAGAGCGGTTCTGTTAATTTTCATTATTATTGGGCACGGGGGACGTCCTTCCAGCTTCAATGCTGCTCTCTCAACCAAAGTTACGTAGCTGGGGAAGAAATCGGGTACGAATTACAATGTTCTGCAATCACCAGCAAATGACCATACTATCCTGTAACGCTGAATATTTGACCAGGCTCTAGATTCAGGACCACTTCGAGCACCGTCCTCTGTTGGGGCAAATTCGTAAGCTCGGCACAAGTGACTGTCACAAAGAGATCATAAAACTGACAAAAGTTATTTTTATATTATCAGTGATTTTTTTAATGGTTTAGTGCATGTGACGGCCGTATATATTTAACCATGTAGCAGCGAGGGTATTTCGGTCCACGGCTGTTTACAGCTGGGTTTTCTGTTGTTTATGAGCTACCGTGGGTGTGTGTGCATTGTGGTGTGGCATGATGGCTCTCGTCTCAAACCTTTGGAAATCATGAAGCTACTAACTAAAATAATCAGAGACAGCTAAATTTTCGAACAAATTTTAATGGGGGCGTGTGATGCAAGATCAGAAGGAAATTTACATGTTCTCCTTTAGAAGAAAATTCCATACATTGGTCGTATAATATATACAACATTAGTATACTTATTTCAGAACGTTGTTGCTTTGGAAATGGCAAGTTGGCTCCATTGCTGACAGTGAGCCATCAGAGCAGCAACGTGATACTCGACGCTTCCCAATTGAAATCCTTCACGCTTCACAGGACAATTTCCTCCGGCAAGATATCCGACATAGAATTCAGGCAGTTTTATCTCAGCATTTCTTTTTTTTAACTATTATGATCACCCGTATTACAGGCCAGTACCTATGGGTTTAACATTTAGATTAATTAAAATAGATCCAATATGGTACCGTTAGTAAATTGATTCTTTTCCCATCTCATGCCCCGACTTTCCTACAGTCGTTTACTGTTCAACTGCCATTTTACTCGAGTTGGAATTATCACGTTGATCGCTACTCTTATACATTGTGGTTGGCTTTAGGGTATGCAATGAAAGCATTTTTTTTCCCGCATGAAAGCTACCTTTATATGTAGTTTTGAATTCAACGAGCCATTATTAACAGAGCGTTTTCCCCTATGTTTTTCATTTGAATCAAACCAAAAAAAGAAAAAAAAACATTAATGATAGTTCATATCAATTTGATCACTAGAGTACTAACCCACCTTAGGAAACTGCAGTAGAAATTTTAAGCTTTTTTTTTTTTTTTCGATCATGTTGTCTGAGCCAATTCACATGTCTACCAAAGAGATAGTTCATTGATCACCAAACCAGCCTTCCGATACGTCACCGTGGGGCGAGACAATTATTAATTTATCTGTAGATTTATCTTGCCAATTCACTATTGTTTTTACCTGATTCCCAGTTCTCGCTTCTATCTTTTGTTTTCTTTGGTCTTTATTTGCTTGTTGATCAGTGCTTACGGTCAAACAAGAGACTATGCTTTCATTCAAAATTCCCTCTTTTTATGCACTTTTAGGCAATCAAACCAACATCAGCCCCCATAACACATAATAATAGATTGAAGTTTGAATATTAATGATTGGATTTTAGCTTTGGCGTGCCGAAGAAACACCAAATCACAAAAAAGAAATCAAAGATAATATTATCTTCAGCTTTATTACGGATATGGGCGATACCCCAGGTTCATGGTCAAAAAAGTGAAAAAAAACATAATCAGCCCACAAATCTTAATCCCACGCTCGAATCTATCACTAAAATCTTAATGCATATTTTCCAATTGAGATGTTGACTAATCAAAATCTCGTCTGCAGACTGTTTTTACATTAATTCAGAGATAATATTCAATTTAATTCACTTGAGTTACGCAATAAAATTTAAAGCTGGATTTGGTAATCGGACTGCAATATTTTATGTTCATCCTAGAATAAAAATTTGAGTTGAATTCTCTTGTTTATTATAAATACTGTCGTCAAATGTCGTGCTGGTATGGATTAAGACAAGAATGATATGTTTTCAAGTTTAACAACTTAGACATGGGAAAACGCCGTTAATTTCCCATCAAATTCTACCTATTTCAGAGGGAATTGTCAATTTTTGGAAACATTTAAAATTTTCAAATGTTTAATTCAATTATCTGACACATGTTGTACCGAAAAATAAATTAAAATAAATCGAGTTCTCAAATTTTGACCATATACCAAACAAGATCTTTCTCTCTCTATTTTTTTTTGGTTCGTCTATCGTTTCTCCACTTGTTCTCTTTTCTTTTTGCGTTCTTCTGTTGTCAATCATGCTGATGATCCATCATGTTGTGCGAAATGCGGGCTTAGGCTCCTAGCTAGGCAGGATTATTTCAATCTCTGAGGGCCACACAGAATCTACAGACGTGACGGTGCTAATTATGAAATCTTAATGTGAAGACCTGTGCGCTCCAGCCTCTATGTGTTGAACTTCCAACCTTCTGCGCATGCACTATACTGTTTGCATAATAATTTTTCTTTTAAATAAGAAGATAAATACATTAAAATTTTAAAAAATATATATTAAGTAATGAGACTCAAAAAAATAATACAATAAGAATAAAAAATATATATATTAATTATATTTTGTTTGATTGTATAAATAAATGAAATCAAATATAAAAATTATTATACCAATTTTTATGTACTATTGCATAATAATATTTTAGAATTAAATGGCATTCACATTTATGTCCCATTTATTAATCATAAAAATTTTTATATTATATGTAAAATATTAATATGTTATAAAATACTTTATATGTAATATAGAAAAATTTTATTGTCACCTAAATTTTTTCATTTAAAAAATTTTAGTCTAGTAGTACGAAGTGGTATTCTTTTTTCCATTGCACAAACTAAAATTATATAGGTACTTTGCTCTCAAAAATGGTAAATAAGTGTAAGAATTACCAAAAATTCTTAGATTTTCATGTAAGATTTTGGGACGTGGGAAGCAAAATTTGATCCCTTATCACATGTTACACAAACACTTTAAGCCCTGGCGCCCACTCCCAATCGGGGCTAGCCCGAGTGGTTTAAGGTGTCTTTTTTCTGATCAATTTTAGTAAAGGTTTATTTTAGTTCATTTGTTTTTACAAATACACAGTTTATGAGTTCAGTTATGAATCTCATTTAATAGATAAATAAAATTGCATGAATTGAGGTTTAATTGTTGAGAAAAAAGGTATACCTACTACTTTAGTAGCAAGTGTACGTTTTTTCTCGAATAAATATATGGGTTGTCGACAAATTTGTCAAGGTTATTTTAAACTAGATGTTACGAATTTTTATATTAAAATTGAATTTAAATGACTTCTGGAATTACGTTGTTTTATTTTCATTAAAATTCCTATTTTCTTTCCTTTTATAATCTATTTGTGGGGAGAAAATTTTGCCATTGTATTTTATTTAAAAATTATAATTATAAATAAATTATTCATGAATGGTTCAAAAACTCCACTCGATAAAGATTCGGATTATTTAACTAAGAAAGGGTCCACTCACTTTGTAGATTGACATGGTTTAGATATTTCTTTTTATTTTTTTTTATGGGAATTAAACCTCACATTTTGTGAAACTTGAGTTGTTTTGGAGTTTAAGTTTCTCCTTAAATGTGACCACCTTTCATTTGATTACGATTTCAATTCTTAAACCGATGGTTCCAATTCCATGAGAAGTTTAAACTTTCACCGAAATGTGGAGACGATTTGGTTTTAACTCAATTCTGATTTTAAACCAGAGATCATATAAGATAATTGGGAAAGACTTAGAGATCAAGAAAAAGAAGTAGAAATTGATGTAAAGAAAAATGAAGCGAGAAAGGAGTAATTACAAGTTAATTTTTTTTTATTCCACCAATTAATACTGCCAGATTCCAAACCTTTTTTTGTTTTTTTCTTTAAAGAAAAAATCGTTGGGAGGCGATTCCCGATTCGGGTCCAGTTTTGTTTTATGGTTCCTCTCTCCCAATTCTTAATCAAGTTTCAAGCCCATTTGGCCCTGATTCGATTCAAGTTCATGTTGAAATTGAGGTCGAGTAGTCGAATCTACTCCTCCCAGGAATTTTAGTCTTGTGAACATCTAAATTAAGTGCGATTGGCTATCCCGAGCATTATTTTTTGATCGTACTCGAACTCCATTAAAATTGTGCTCAATTGGACTAGCTTCCAGCCGAATAATAGTACGGTAACTTTTCGTGCCTCATGCCCGAATAGAAGTATTCATAAGCACCAACAAAAATTGTATAGATTCCATGTTCGGCAATCATCTCATTATGGTCACCCAAGCATGAGTAATGCGACTATGAAACGTCAGCACCCACTACCTTCTTCCACTTTTTATTTTTTTTATTTCACAAAAAACAAAAACTATTATTAAATACTATAGTACTTCATTCATTTATTAAATCAAATCAAATATTCTTAATTTTTATATATTTTTTATTGTTCTAATGATGCTATTTGCCTAATTTTTCTTTTTTTAATATATATATATATATATTGGGTTGGAAAATGA
The DNA here is from genome assembly GCA_020883675.1 of Bruguiera gymnorhiza. Taxonomy (NCBI): domain Eukaryota; kingdom Viridiplantae; phylum Streptophyta; class Magnoliopsida; order Malpighiales; family Rhizophoraceae; genus Bruguiera; species Bruguiera gymnorhiza. The sequence continues at coordinate 4,270,335 of JAIRCJ010001049.1, read as the reverse complement.
ACGGGTTAGGACTCGGGTGTATAAAAGATGCTAATTAAAACAAAGTCGTTTTATTTTTAATTTCAATTATATCCCTCCATTACCACGAACTGATGGCCTGAGCTTCCATAGCTCCATTGGAACGGTAAAAATTCATAAATTGGATATTTATTTCTTTTCAATCCTGTTTTGTTTAGTCTCCCTCTCAAGCACACAAGATTGTATCAATCTTTCTCTGTATTTCCCAATTTTTAACCGTCCAAAAAATTATAACTAAAATTTTAATCTAATTCTCGAGGTAAGTAAAAAAAAATAATAAGAAAACACTTAAAATATAAAACAAATTGTATAAATATATAACACTAAATATCTCTTACCATATTAAAACAAGTCTTGAATATATTCTTTTGTACTTTGGTTCATTGGAGACCTAGGACCAAGCAGAGGAGTACTCTTATCTCATAAATCTTTCATTTACCAATCTGTGAGTCAAAGTTGATATATTCAAAAGAAACATCTGCGTTCTTAATTATTAGAATACTCTATTTAGACACATATTTTTCTTTTTTTTTTTTTTGTTTTTTTTTTTTTTTTTTTTGCTCGAGGGGATGCCTCATTGGTCATTAATTAAGACATCTATTTTGGAAATTTTTGATTTAACTTTTGTGTTCGAAAGTGTGGGATCTATAAAATAGAAAAAAAAGTTCCTTAAAACAGCCGGTTTAATAGTATCTTACACAGAAGGGAACTGATAGGCAAAAGGATCAGGCTTTTGGGTCCATTTGTAAGTGACCCTCTTCCCAACTGTTCACATCTTAAACTCCAAGTTTCGGGTCCATTTGTATAAAAGACGTCAGTTTGGGCAAAGGATCACAAAGATTGGTGTTGTGTCCGACCCAATAAGTAGCGGATCAGGCGCTACCTTCCCCGAGTAGGTATCTCGTTCCGTAGTTTAACGTACTTTGTACACAACAAAACTAAATAAAAACCCAGCTAGAAGTCTTCCAACTTTCCTATCCAAGTAGAACAAGGACGCTTATGGCCGCCCACATCAACGGCAGCTTCCCCCGACGCATCGTACCAGGTTCATCGCTTTTTGTCAAAGCCTCGCTTCGGCTCTTCGATCTCCCGTCGGTACTGGTCACTTCGCGGTAAAAAAAAAAAAAGAAAATTGTCCTTTCATTCAGTAATTAATTTGCCTATGTGCTTCTTTCTGATCTAATGTCAATTGTGCACTGAAAATACGAGATTGATTTTGACTTTGGTTGATTTTTTTTTTTTTGTGTTGTATTTAAATTACCTGATTTTGATTTCTGAATGCAAATAAAAGCCTTTTTTTTTTTTTAAGAAAACCAAATTATTATTGCCTTTTTTTTGGGGGGGGGGAAGGGGGGCGGGGATTTTAAAGTGCTAACAGAGATCCTAATCCGAGGTTTCACTTCTTGAACAGGCTGTTGGGAGTCTGTAAGCGATGGGTGACACACTCGACTTGACTGGAGATGGAGGTGTCGTCAAGACAATCTTAAGGCATGCGAAAGCCGATGCACTTCATCCCTCCGAGGATCTTCCTCTTGTCGACGGTACGCTTTCGTTGTGACCCCACATTTACCATTGACTCATTCTCAGCATTCATGTCTTGCGATGCTCTGGGTGGAAATTTTCGTATATTGTCTTCCTTTTTTTTTTTTTTTTCTTTTTGTTTCCTTCAAATTTTGTTCCATTGTTCTTCACATTCAATTAGCCTAAATTCTTATCATGGTTAATTACATAATATTGTGTCGTGAAGAAATGATTCCGCGAATGCATGCTTGTGCTGTTAAGCAGTTCATTATGAGGGGACGCTTGCTGAAACTGGCGAAGTTTTTGATACAACACGTGAGGATAATACTGTTTTCTCATTTGAACTCGGCAAGGGCTCTGTAATTCAGGCATGGGACATTGCACTGAAGACTATGAAGGTCAAAATGTGCTTTCTTAATGCAAATTTTTAAAGTACCTTTAAGTACCCTTTTGCTTGCATGTTGGTAATATTCCACGTCTTTTGGTTGTACCAGGTTGGGGAAGTTGCTAAAATCACTTGTAAGCCGGATTATGCCTATGGTGCAGCAGGTTCTCCACCGGATATCCCACCAGAGTAATGTCACCGCACTTTTCTTATAGCAGTTTTTCCCTTGTAGGTGCTAGCAAAGTCTAAATGCCTGCTGTGGCTGACTTTTGAGTAGAAGAAACAAGTTCCTCAGTGAAGTAGAAAAGGTGTTCATACTGATGTGCACCTCCAAAATCCTCATCCTTGCCAAAACCTTGTCCCTACTACACTAAGATGTACATTATTTTTAACCGATTGATTAGATACAACTAAAAATAGCAGAGGTTTTGGATTAAGGATTTAAGTTGGAAGAGGAGAATTTGGTGCATTTAATATCTTCCTGTTCCATTTGTCGATCACAGAAATAAGGTCACAAATATCATCTTTAGAAGTTAGAACAGTATCCTTTGAAACTGCCTTCGCTTTAGCTGTAGAAGAAGAATGTCTGAATCTTTCCATTGATTGTTTTTTCGTATGATGCAGTGCAACCCTCATCTTCGAGGTGGAGCTGGTAGCCTGCAAACCACGCAAGGGTTCTAGTATAAGTAGTGTCTCGGAGGAGAGGGCAAGGCTGGAGTAAGTAATCACATACTGCATTTTTTTTCACTTTATTCGGAAAATCTACAATAGATTGATCTTACCAAATATAATTTTCTCTGTACTACGATTTATCCACTTTCGAATATGGTATAACTCATTTGCTTACCGCATGTTAAAAATGAATAATCAGGGAACTGAAGAAGCAGAGGGAGCTTGCGGCCACAGCTAAAGAGGAAGAGAAGAAGAAGAGAGAAGAAGCAAAAGCTGCTGCTGCTGCTCGTATGCAAGCCAAGCTAGAATCGAAAAGAAATCAAGGAAAGGGAAAGGGAAAGTCAAAGTAGGACTATGTCAAGGTTTAGGTCAACGAGAATATCGTATCCGATGAAATGAAGGGAATATACTTGTCTAAGATCCATCTCGTAATATGTTTGAACTCCATTGCCATCGTGATGTCCATGACCATAAATTGTAAGGGTTATCAGCACCCTAACAACCGCTATGTTATGTTGTTTACGATACCGGCTAATCTGCGCATCACAGCTAGGAGCCCTCTGCTTTCTTCTCTAAGTGAAAAATAAACGCTTAATGCATCGCAAGTTGTCTGGATAGAAGTCCCCTTTACCTTGGTTTAAATGGGTTCAAATTGTTGCTCTTGTTTCTATCCCTGAAAAACAGACTTACCCATCCAAACCGACAAAACCCATAGAAGACATGAAATTAACTTAGACCACTTTGAACTTTTGGTTTACTGTTATAACTTGTAAAAATTGTATCAGTTGCGCATAAACCTGCGTTTCATTCTTTCCCCATTTTTTGTCTCCCGAGGTATTAATGCTAAATGGAGTGTACGGTACCAATGCTTGCCACAACATAAAACTAGAACTTTCATCCTTGACAAATGGGCTAACTTAAGCAGGGTATATTTTCAGTCGGAAAAGGTTGGCTGATGCAGGTCAATACTGTAATCAAACCATATCAGAAGCATCGAATCCACCTTCTTGTCCATTCTCAAGCCACCCAGATCCTGCTCTGAATTTACAAACTGGACAAGTTCCTTGTTGCCGCAGCCATGGATCAATGCAACAGGCATGGAACTGTGAAATGAAATCATGAGGTCAACGCTGTTTTGTTGAACATACAGAATCCATTAGAAATAAAATAGAGAAAAGAACGAGATCAATCAATTAAATTAGATCAGTTTCTCCAGGGACTGATCTTCTTCACCAAGTTATTCTTCTGAATGCACAACTCAAAGGTGTACTCACTCTCTTTCCAGTAACAAGATTTAAAATTAGTCCACATTACCCACGCTATTACCAACAGTATGCCAGCATCAACCACCTGAGCTGGAGTCTAACTACCCAAGTTTGCAACAAAATTTGAACCCAGCCTATTGCACCTAACTCCTGTCTACATTAACTGGAATCTTAATGACCTAAAATTTCATATATATATATATATATTTGGCAGCCTATGACAATTTTGCTATACTATTGCTTCGGGGTGTTGCAGTTCCAACTGTATCTTATTGAAGCCTAAACAACAAAATCAATAGGCATGACAGCTATGAATATAATTACAACATGATGATAAACCTGATGCAAGCATGGCAAGGTACGGATCACTTCTCCCACATTAACTTGCTCCAAGCACACGCTGCAAGTTAGCTCATCTTCTGCAGCCTTCAGGGTCCCAACTGAGTTTACAGAATCTTGCTTCTTTTGCTAGAGAAACAAAAAAATGCTTTAGTCCCAGAAACAAGGCACTGCTTGAAGCCATGCCTAGGTCATGGAACAGAATCATAATGCACAATCTTCAATCCAGTATCAAAAATATGCAACAGCATATTTAAGCCACATTGAGGAAAAAAAAAGAGGAGGCTGAAATGTGCATTTTAATCTGATGCAATCATAGAAATACAAGTAGAGAGAACTAGTTAGTCCTAGCACACTGAGCTTCTGCATTATGGATACCAGGAAGAGTCAACTACAGGTAGCACCCACCCTTTCGGAGGAAAGCTATTTCTGTCACTGAATCCATTACCCCCAGATTACAAGCAACCTCACTTTTACACTGTCCCCCAACATGCAGGGAGGGGGCTCAAAGTAACAAAGTAAAAAAGGAATGGTTGGAAGGCATCTTTGGGAGGTCAAATATGGTGCAATATCTGAGCTTCTCAGAAGGACAAGTATACTCAGAAGACATAGTCTGCATGCCCCAATATTTTACAATATGCTGAGCAAGAAATTCTGATTTATCCACAAGAAGCCAAAGAGACTGGAAGAGAAATTTATACCTCAGCTGCAACAGAAGATGAGGCTTGTTGCATTGGAGAGCCACCACTGAAAAAAGTAAAATAAAATATTACAGTTTTCATCCAACCATCAATCTCAATAATAATTTGATGAGTTTAAAAGTACTAAAAAATGAAATTTTGTACACAGCAATGAAACAACTGCAGTTGACCATACCTTTGGGCTGGTTCTCATTTATCTACACATTCTTAATCAATCAAAGTTATCTGATATAACAACTATTTCCCATAAGCTGGTCATCAAGACTACCACAGAACACCCAGTCAGACAGCTTTTACATGGCAACATTAAAGAAACTGACTCTAACTGCTTTTTCCAGGCATGATGAACTCAGCACAAGCACTGAATTCAGAAGCCCAAATACCGACAGAGACCCCACCATGTCCCTACAAAACTTTTTGTTGATAACTAAATAGGTCTCTCAGGTGCTCTTGAAACCATCAGCAAGTATGTACAGTAACCAAGAAAAAGGTTCAATACCATGACTAAATCAGTGTTTGTATAATCTAATATTTGAGATGACAAAAATTTTTTTATTAAACCACCCTAGGAGCAGAACTTAAAGTGTATGTGTTAATCATGAACACATCGTGAAAACCTACCTCTGAGGAGTAGTGACCTTGTACTTATGAACTGGGAGTGCATTTATCTCTTCCTCACTCATTGATGCAGTCGTAGGAAAATTGTCAGAGTCTAGTGCTCTCAAAGTCTCATAATCTGCAAAACAAACAACTAATTAACATGAACAACTATTTTCATATCAAAACAAAGTCAGCAAGCTCACTAAAAAGCCCAATGAACAAAGTCTGATGTATCATAGCTTTTGAAAATGCAATCCACAGCAGATTGCCTTTGCGGCTCATAATTTAGCACTTCAACACCATAACCATATACCGCACCTAGGTCATCAAACTCCCTGTCAAGAAGAGCAAGTTGGAGCCTTAGGCCTTGCAAACGCCCTCTAGTTGAAAGTGCTATAGATGATGGCATGTGCAATCGCAGTTCAGTATGACCAAGAAGACCACTGGCCATTACAGCATGTGTCTGAGCCTGCGCTTGAAGTTGTTGACATGTTGCATACATCCTCACAGTTGTGGCCATCAGAAATATACCAAGCACAAGCCAAAGCTACACAAAAATCCCCCCACAAAAATACATAACACTATATAGACCACAAAGGCAAATCAGACTGCATTTAACACATAGAAGCAAAAACAGTACCATAAAGTTGGGTGACATCTGTTTCGAGTTCAATATCATGAATAGCAACAAAACTGCCACGGCATAGAAGCAATTCATGGGTTAGTAAAACTACGGCAATCAAACACTCAATAATCAGCATTGAAACGAACATATAAATGAGCCTAAGAGTTTTACAAGTACCTGTGACAAGAAAAACCAAGGAGTTGGAATTAACCGGCCGAGAAGCATGAACACGCTGACAGACAAGCAGAATCAAACACAAATTATAACATAAATAGACAAGTAAATTGCAATCCATAGCAGACTGGATACGTTACAATCATGAGGTATAGGCCCGTGACATTACCACTGCTCGCCGCTCGGGGGCAAACCCAGCAAATCCATTTTCTAAATCAGTTCTACCTCCTCTGAAAACAAAACTCATGCCTGTTTGTTTTCCTGAAGAATATGCAATCGCTTCTCAGCCTTCTCTTCACCAATGCGGATATACACCAATTTGCGGCTTCACTGAACTTTGATCGTTTTTATATTTTCTATATATTAAAAAAAAAATAGATTAATTAATTGCCATCCCACAAAAAATAAAAAAAGGCTAGCATTCGATTCGTAATAGTAACCGATTAAATCAAGTCAAGAAAAATAAAAGAAAATATGAAGATAAAGAAAAAAAAATAGAAAAACAATTTTAATTTCGCTAACAACGTTCCTCGTACAAGAAGGTAATTTTGGTCGTGCACAACGTAACAAAGAAAAAAAAAAATCTGAACAGAAAAATATCGACTCATTAGAATCGCCGGTAAAGGGATAAAAAATAAACGATGGTAGATCACATACATTGAGATCGAGCAAAACGGCGGCGGATCCGAATGTCCAGCAGCTTGCAGGACGTTAGGGGAAGAGTCGGAGGGGAGCGATCTGACTCGGACGTACTGGGTTCAGTAATTTCCCCCTTGTCTCGGTTCCTCCCCAAGCCACGCTTACGGCTTTCCTCGTTGGCTTTTTGTCGCGATCGCCGAATGTTCGGCCAAGAATCTGAACAAAGAAACGACGTCGGCTCTCTTACACCGTGTTTGGGAGGGGGACTTAATAGACCCTCCCAACTTTGCTTTAAGAATTTTGCACCATTTCTCCCAATTTTTATCATAAAAACTTGTGGGGTGCTTTAAAAAATATTTAGAGGACGCTAAACTTTGTGGTTTAACAATAAATAAGATTATTTGTTGTTTTATTAAAAAGTCAAATATATTTTTTATAAAATTATAAAATATTATTTTTATTTTATTTTATTTTATAGACAAAAAATTTAGAAATTTTTAATTTATTTTATTTTACTAATTTGGTGTTCCTTTTGGCTTATTTAAATTTTATTTTAATGATTTGTTAATGATGTCGATATTACTATATAAAAATTTTATTTTAATAAAAATAATTGAAAAATTATTTATAAAAATTAACACTATAAATCTGTAAAATAATCAAGTTAAGTTATTTTGATATGTTTAGGTTTGAATTGTATAAAAAATAAGCCTTAAAAGAATATTTGATGTCAATCTTGCTTAATTACAAGACAAGTCCTATTAAATTTAGTTTTTATTAAATGGAGTCTGTGAATATTTTATGAATAATTTGTTTAACTTTCTAATAATAATAATAAATGAGAACATTTTTTTAATAAAATAAATAAATTAAAAAAAAGCATTTAGTTATTATTTATAATTTAAATATTTCAAAATTACTTTAATGATTATCAGTTATTTTAATAATTATATGCATAATTATAATTACACCTGTTTATATGACCCAACGTCTCTCTCTTCCTCGACAATGTGGTAGAGAACAATCTATTACATTCTCCCACACCGAATTCATCGACATCCTCATCGATGTTCTTGGACACGCATCGAGCACCGAGCCGGTGAAACCGGGGGTTCTCGGCATTCCACGCCAAGTCAATGTCCCACAGCGGGTGGACACGCACTAAGCTAGTGAAACCGGGGGTTCTCGGCATTCTGCGCTAAGTCAAGGTCTCACGGCGGGAGGGGTAGGTTCTGATATTACTTGTCACGAGATCATTACCTTCTTCCCAAAAGGCAGTCTATTGGGGTGTGCAGTACACCCGTTTATATGGTCCAAAATCTCCCTCTTACTTTACAATGTGAGAGTAGCACCCGTTATATTCTCCCACACCAAATTCATTGACGTCCTCGTCGATGTTCTTGGACATGCACCGAGCCGGTGAAACCGGAGATTCTCGGCATTCCGTGCCAAGTCAAGGTCCCACGGTTGTTGGACACGCACCGAGCCGGTGAAACCGAGGGTTCTCGGCATTGCGCGCCAAGTCAAGGCCACGGCAGGAGGGGTAAGCTCTGATACCACTTTGTTACGGGGTCATTACTTTCTCCCTAAAAGGCAACCTGTTAGGGTGTGCAGTACACTCATTTATATGATTTAAGGTCTCCTCTTTAAATTTATAAATTTAAATAAACAAAATATTTCAATTTAAATTTAACTTATTTATTAAAAAAATTTTAAAATAAAACTTAAATGTTGTTTGTCTATATAAATAAACGAATGTTTATCAAGCCAAGTCAACAACTTCTTAAAAAACGTATCGGTTTATTTGCAATTCTTATAAACAACGATGATTGTGCACGTAATAGTTCTAACACATACAAACACTGCCCTACAATATATATACACACAAATACTTTTCGTTGCCAACTTCGCAGATACACGCAAATACTTTTCATTGCCAGCGCGCGCGCCCACACACACACACAAATACTTTTCATTACCAACTTCGCACCAGTATACACGCACGCACGCACAATACTTTTTATTCCCAACCTCACCATGGTCGAGATATAACATGACTTCTCAAGTACTCTTGTCTCATATAACGCACGAGTAACTTGAATTCTCTCCAAGTTATTTTTTTCTTAAAAAAATAGAAGTTATTTATTAACTTAAATTAAATTCCAAAGTCATGCCACATGTTAACTTGTTGTTAAATTATCCCACCGTCAATACGTTTAGTGGCACGGTCAAATCTTAAATGCAGTATTTTTTTTTTTTTTTTCAAAACTACACAGAATATGTTTATTTTTCCTAGTTTTACGGTGAATTCTCAAAGCATATTTTAAATTAAGGACTTATGTGAAACGTATGAAAAGAAAAAGGCAGGTGTGCGAGCAAAGAAAAAGTGAGCTTTTAGTGAATTGCAGGCACGTATGAGAGATCATTGGCACGCTAGTCTATTTCGAGGCTTCCAGCTATACTTCTAAGTGCCAATTTAATATTATTAAATAAAGTAAAAAAAATGATTATTATCACTTTTTTAATTAAATACAATTTTAAACATAATAATGTCTGTGGTCTCCAATCAATCATTGTTTTAACATTTTGTTTAACTAAAAAGAAATATATGTTTAAATTGTCCAAGTTGCTTATAATTAATCTATAACCAATATGTCAATTAGGACAATTTAAGGAAATTTATAATTTAATTACGAATTGAAATTTTGAAAAATTACTATTAACATTTTAAATATAAAATTTTCTTTTAAATCGTCTAATTGGGTCAACGAACACTCCTAGCATAAACGACATCAAACCATAAACTCACACGGTACCTAATAATAATAATTTTTTTTTTTTGGTTTTCTGTAGAAAACGAGACCGACCATGTGCCTATGCTCGAGCTTACCATTAAGCTCATGGATGGTCACCACAATCCACCACTCGACACACCTATTTAAGATCCCAAATTAAACCTCACGCAGTTGTTTTGACTCTTGAAGTGAATTGAGTTTTGATTTAGTGATAATCAAAATGGTCTTAATTAAAGATTTAAGCCAATTTATGGGGAAGAAAAAAAAATAAAAAAGTCGACAGTCTGGAAGTTACACGAAGAACGAACGTGCTAAGACATTGCACTGGCTACTTTTTGGTGCAAATGTACAAGTCTGTCTGTCTACGGTTGGCTGGCGAGCAATAATTTCCACACAATATAAATTCAGCATGCTGGAAAACAAAAATGCACACACGTTTCCACTGTTCCCATTGTCTCCGATTGAATCCCTTAAAAAAAGAAAAGAAAAAGAGAAAGGCCTTCTGGATCGAGATTGGAGTCCCGAGGCATGCCCCCGATTTAGGTCAAAGATCCCAGTGGTCGCTTAACAGATTCGAATTATTCTTCACACATTTAAGCCCATCCGTTGACCAGCAAGATCACACCTAACCTCAGCCAGCCCAATCCTAGACTTCTCAAGATCAAACTCCATCCAGAAGTTCTGCTGGTGATGGTGGCCAATCACAAAAGCCTCAATCCCCAATAAGTCAGAGTTCCCAAATGTGAAGCACCACACCGAATCTTTTCCCCTCATCTCTCCCGGTACCCGATACAACAGCCTCTCGCCCGACACGCTCATCTCGGCCCCCCGAAACATCAAACTCACTACCGGTAAATCGGGCAAACTCGGTCGATTCCCATCAACTAGAAAGCACGAGTCCATTGCCCCTTGAAACACGAAATTGGCGTCATTTAAGACTCTCAGGACTCCTCTCGTTTGCAACACGAACTCCGTTTTCAAAGCAGTGTAAACCGTACCCAACAAGAATGTGAACTGGGTACCCGAGTCAACCATTGTCTGGCCCGCCCCCGTATGGTCCGGTTCAAAAACTGATTTGGGTAGCGATAGAACCTTGTTGTTGACCTTGATACCCTCGAGTTGGACCGAATACGCGACCCGATCGAAGTAAGGCAATGGGGTTGAGATACGAACCAGAGGAGTGTAGCTTAGCGGTTTAAGCCACGAGAAATTCGCACTCCCGAGAAGCAGAACGCCGGACGAGTCAATACCAGATATACAATATGAGAACTTGGGAAAATCCATTTGGTTCACAAATGATAAGGACCCGCGGTTCATGCCCATTAACCCGGTTGTCTTCCCATCTTCCCCCGAGTTCGAACTGAAACCGGAGTCCATGCACCCGAAAACAGTTGCGGCTCGGGTCGAAGATCCGAATATGAAAGTTTCGAACGCGAGGTTGCCTTCAATGGAGGAGGCGTCAGCGTAGGAGACGATGACGTGGCAGAGTTGGGCCGGGTCGCAGGAAACGGGTGTGGGTAGGTCCCGGGTACGGGTCTTGCAGGTTGGAGAGGAGCAGGGGATTCTGGTGTACGTTCTGGAGGCAAGAGGGTTAAAAATCGAATTCAAGTTGGGTGCTTTCTTGCAGTGAAGCCAGGAGAGCTCGCTGCCTGTGTCGAGGACCATGGTAACATTCTGTGGTGGCGAGCCGACAGTGAGAGAAACTGTGAGGGAAACATCGTGGCGAAACAGGATCTTGTCTGTTGCGGCAGCGGAGGCGACTGTGAAGGACCTTGGCGTTGAGACACGAAGTCCCTTTTGGGTTTTGAGGGATAATATTAGTGGCGACTGTTTTGAGCAAAAACAGAGTTTTGATTGCAAGAAAACACAGAGAAGAAAAATTTGGACACCCATACCAACGTGGGAGGCCATACTCATGATAGTTGCCGTTCTTTTTTTTTTTTTTGGGGGTTTTTTGGGGGGATTCGTGTGGCCTTGTGTGGTGATATGGTGGTGTCTTAGGTTTGCTTAAGTACTGGGCTTTTGTTATAAATGACCGCATCATGCATTGAAAGCGTACGTGTTGTTTGTTTCTCTCGTCGTGGGGGTCCTGGTTTTGGTATGTTTGATAGCAAACGACAATTAAATTAAGTTCGTGAGTGTGATTCATCTAGAGTCTACTACTATCTTTTCTTGGTAGGAGAAGGTTAGCCTTCTTTTCCCACCTTGAAACGTCCAATTTCGTCCACCGATTTAGTCCAGATAACGAAGCAAGTGTAGTTGGCAACTACTTAAATGATGATTTGTATTGTAGTATTTACGGGCTTCTTTCAAATTAATGAGACAATGATTGATCAATCTTGTCAAACTTGAATCATTGCCCGTTATACGTTTATGTATGTGTATGCCAGTCTTTTTTTCTTATTGCCTTGCCGTGGACATTTTCTTGGTCCTCTCCTCGCTTGGCTTTCTAATGGAAGACATGAACTTCTTGTTCGGTTCGATGGTGACCTGCATGTGTTTGCATATACTTCTAGTTCTGCGTGCCTTTTGGAGCAGTGTTCTTACGTGATACTGTTCCGAATTCTACATGACGAGAAATTTCCTGCTGGAAAACTGTTCATTTTTAGCATTCCCCTGCGTGTATGTGTGTGCGCGCGCGCGTGCGCGTACTCGGGAGTTGAGACAAGGTCCCATCTCGTGCTTGGTGGCAGCCGGCTGCACTTCCAAGCACTTCCACACGAAGACAAAAGTAGTTCAATTGACCAATGTGTGTCCTTTCAAAGCCCGCCTCTTGGATGCTGCGGCTGGGGACAAAAAGTAGATGATTTTATCAAAACCAAGAAAAGAAAGCAGGTAAGGCGGTAAGCCGTCCCCCCAAATATCAATTATCTTTCTCTCCCTGAGGATGAGAAAGTTACTTTTAGTTTGCGGACCTGAGACTATAGAGCAATGGTGGGTGGCCAATTAATTAATCACGTTGATTATGTCACTAATTTGTGATTGCGACGCATCGTTAAAACAAGGGTTTGAAACTTTCCTCAGAAAAGGATAATCGAGACTTTGGCCTGTTAGGCAGCCAATTAATTAATGCAGTGTTTGGATCAGTCAAGGCTATTTATATAACCTTTCACTTCATGGGGATGGGGAACATTTTTGAACTTCAGCCTCGTTTTGATCCACAGCTGATAGACTGTCAAGCATTATGTTCTGTTTGACAGCTTTTATTTTGCAAGTTGGAGTGGTCCATCCGTGCAAAATTGGCCACATCATTGACTTTCACTATTGTAAGTTTGATCATTCATTTATCCAGCAAAGTCCCTTCCCAGTATATTTCTGAAGGCTTCGTTGCATTAAAATATGTTTCTCTTAGATGTCTGCTAGATGCAGCGGAAATATTATAATCGTTAGCTATCTACCTATAATTTTAATTATTAGTTATAATTATAATAAACATATAATCAATAATTATAATATTTTCACGTACTGTCCTAATTGCTGTCTGTTTACTATGCAAACATCTGCAATGGTAACATGCCACTAGGACCATAGAACTTTAATTTCATTCCCTCCAGATGATACGAAAAGGTTTTACCCTATTTGTTTCGCTATATAGAACAGGAGGAAAAAACCCGGATCGGTTACCATGTAAAATCTCAAATTGCCAGCCATTTCATTGCCAGGCAACATCTACAGCGATGGGAGTTTGCGCGTTGATACCGCTAATTGCCCAGCTCAAGTAAACTTTCATTTTCTATCAAACATCGAACATTAACTTCACTGTAGGCTTTTCCACAATCGTTTCAACATGTTTTAGCAGATAAGACATGCAAATTGTCGGCAAAAACATTGTTTACAGTCAATTTCCTTTCAATAAAGATATATATTTCATGTCCCATACAAGTGAATATTAGTCTAAAATTTAAGATGCCTTTTTTCTTGGCACATTAGAAAAAGATTATATGGCCTATTATGCATTAAATTATCATGTACAACAAGAATAATATTCTTATGCCATCGATTTGATTCGCTCATATTTAACTAATTCGAGTTCGAGACCTCTAATACAAAGCCACGCTCAAATATCAAAAAAAAAAAAAAAATTAATTACTACTCTAGTTGAGCTGCCTTGTTACATATTGCAAAACATTATCAATCATAGTCACTGATTAATTGTCCAGTAGTCCGTCATTCATCTGTAGCTGGATCAAGAAAGGGACCAGCTATTTATTTTGCACCAAGGAAATAGTTCAATTTCACTTGTGTTTTTGTCAGAGAACCGAACAATATTGACAAAGAAACAAAGAAAGGTGAATTTCAGTTTCCCCATTTTGGTGGGAGAAAGGCCAAATTATGCACTTGGACGCAGGTTGTGATTATCAATTTTGTCATCTACACTCACTTATGGTCTCGTGCGCAATTATTTTGTCCTTTGAATTCCATTCTATATGAATATAGAACAAAAAGGGGATAATATACACCAAGTTATTTAAGGTTCTCGCCATACTCGTGAGTATAACATATATGACTTTACCATTTATATGTATACAATTCCTATTTTTACTTACATCTAATATTAAATTAATTTGACTTCCCTAAATTAAAAAATCTCTTTTATCATCAACAAATATTATAATTTAGTGGTAAAGAAATTATTCGTAATCACCTTAAAATTATGAATTCAATTCTCCAACCACACGTACTTCCACATAGTTTGCAGTCTGACGATGCACAATCTTCTTCGATGAGACTATGGGATATCACTCCCGCATTTCCATTTTACACAAAGAAAAAAAAGAGAGAGAGAAAAGAAAAAAGAAATCCCTTTTATTGAATGGGTTGTATGTATGGTGTCTATCAAATGGATATCGTTGAATAATGTAAATAGGAAATGGGAAGTGCAGCAAGAACAAACAAGAATTTGGTGTGCTATCACAATCAAAATCACTCCGAGAGGATGAGGGAGGCTCCGGCTTATGCAGGTTAAGGCATGAATTTTTGATTATGGGGCATTCATCCCCACGCGGTTTCCGTCAACAAGACCCCACTCTATTATGGACTTGTGCGGATTCTAGGGCTTGATTTTTCTTGGGGAGGCATGCCTGGTATGCATACAAATGCTGAACTCTATGATTGATTGCTCTATTAAGAGTTGTCCGAATCTATCCAACTTGAAATTTGCATGCTTAATAGTGAATGCCTCGTTGATTGCTGTCCTTGACATCATATATTGCACGTGTCTTTTTTCTTTTTTTTTTTTTCTTTCCAGTGGTTTATAGTTATTTATATATATTATTATTGATATAACAATATTGTTACTTTACTTTATGTAAGGTTGGAGTTGCCTAAATTATTTTTCTATAAAAGTAAAAATAAAATTACATATATTTGATAAAATAACACATGTCTTTTATTGTTAATTAATGTTAATTGAGATTAAATTCCTTCTCAAAAGATTTTAAAGAGGCACTTTCAATGCCAATCTAGTGGATTTAAGAATTTCCTTTTAAAATATTCGAAGCAAAGATCAAAACCTCGTTGACCCCTTTTTCTTTTGTTAACTTATATTGCAACTCAAGTTTTCCTCTTTTTTTTTTTTCTTTTTCTTTTTATTTTTGCGGAACAAATACTCTAGGACTAGCTAAAAAATCAATCGAAATTAAGACTCTTCCCGGACGATCTTAAGGTCGTACTTGTTCATATCTATCTAATACATTCAGGCAATCTTAGAGTTGACGAGACTAACCCTCCAATTTGTTAAAGACGGACTATTTGCTCCATGAATGAATAATTTGTAAAGAATAAGACTTATACTTTAGTTTCAAAAAATCAAAATTTAACATTACCAACTGACCCAACTTCTCAATTAGGCCAACAGGTTGTGTCTTCTTTGTTACCAATTGACAATAAACTTAACATGCTATGTATAGGGTACTGCATTCTTATCCTAGTACTACTGCAACAGCATAATGAATCTCTTGCCAGCGCCGAGGTAAGGATACTCCAACAGATTTTGAATAAGGTAGCATAGAAAGTAAGAGTGAGAAAAAACATTGTTCCATCTTCAATAACCTTTTTTTTTTTTTTTTTTGGTAATAAACATTGCGTCTCATGCTGCTAATCAGTGAAATGTTGAGAAATCAAAACCAAAAATAAAGTTTAGTGCCCCAACTTGTTCCACGAAGTCCGCTGAAAGCCTGCGATGGGAGTCGTCTTATTTTGGACCCAAAGATCTTACTTTGACATGAACACCTGGGCCTAAGCCCAATTTTCTAGCCCATTAAGATAGACCGATAACATTCCACAGGTCTCCAAACCATACCAACTTTCCAATTCTCGTGTTTCCTGCTCGCAAAGGGTCTGTGCCAAACTTTGATCACAAAGCTTACCATCTCACCAAGACTTAACGATTGAAGAGCCACATAAATGAGGAAATCATCTACAAGAGAGAGGACATTGTTTTCATTACATTTTTATCCTCCGACTTGTCCATCCGAGTATTCACGCTAGTCATTGTCTGACACTCGGAACTCCTAGTTCTAGCTTGTAGATGCTGTGCAAATAAAGCTTCCCTCATCTACATCAGCCCTTTTGATAAGATCTCACAATAAATCGTGACCTTATACCCAGTTGTGTGTGTGTGTGTGTTTTTGAACACACTGTGGACCCAGTTCAGTTGCCATCTAATTTGTCTGTTTCGAGTTTTTACTCCACTTTCTGGCCAGAAGGCAAGAAAAGGGTTATAAATATCAAAATAATTATTTCCAAAGAACAAAAAGAAGAGAAACGCAATTTCTTTTAACTCTCAACATTCTCCTTTCTGCTGCCAACAAAATAAGGGGTGGGGATGGGAGGAGCGCATTCGACGTAGACAATTTCTTTGCATGATCCCCGATGGTAACGCATAGAAACAAGGAACATATGTGTATTGCATGTCAATTATAAAACAGGGAGGGCTGACTCACACGGGTTGCTGGCACAATGGGAATGATCCAAAACCATTGGTTCATACATTATTATATATACCTCTAACTTTGCTGATGTTGGATCTTTCCACTTACGAGTCTCATTTTGTCGTGTCCCACTAAACCAGAACTGATACGTTCTCTAAGCGTAAACAACAGCGCTATGCTTGACACAACCGAGGGAAGGACGGTATCCCATTACAGTAGATATCAATTACTTCCCGGTAAGTTTGTTTCCCTCCACAGCTCTGCAAATAAGATATTTTATGCATTCGATAACTTGCTTGTTACTGACAGGCACCGCGGCATGCGGAATAATGTCTTTGTCCACACCCTTCTAATCATTCCTTTGCAAACAAGAACAGCTGTGTTCGAAGGGAAGGCTACGCAGTCACGAATCATCATTCAAAGCATATGTAGTCCCTATTTGACCACCAGTTTGTCCCAGCAAACCAATACACAACTTGGTCTGCCAATTTCGGCGGCCCAACATTTTGGTTGGGGTTACACTCTGCGCGTCGGATACCAGCTGTCTGTCAAGATTGCAAGTTTGAAACTTGCGGGTCAACAATGGAATCAATCCCATATCAGAACAGGTGAACTACAAAATTGCTCCTCCACAAGTTGTAGAATTCTTGTACGTTAGAGCACGAGAGGGGCTCGTGCACCAACCGTATCCTGAAGCCTCCCCTTGCAAAACTGGATAGAATGCGTTGTGTTAAAAATAAACAAAACAAAAAAACCAAATGGGACTGCCATGGATATGTAGCACAGATAGACTTTCTGCCATTTTTCACCGAAGAGTTGACAAACCCCTGTTCTTAAATTAGTTAGCCTAGCGGAAGCTCTGCAATCAAATTCTCCAACTCTCGGATACTGGGATTTATATAGCTTTGGTGGAATTAAAAGACGAAAGCAACCCAAAAACAACAATGCCACCGCTACAAATACAATAACTAATCAAAAAGCCAAAAGTAAAAAATATATATATCTATAAAAAAATGAAAAAAAAAAGAAGAAGAAAGAAAAGCATTGCCCTCGCAGAGGCGATTCGGCGGAATGAGGTCCTGATCTTCTTGTCCAGTTGTCCCCACAAACGCCTAGTATTAGTCTGAGATCTCTATCTTTCCGGTTGCTTCATGCTTCATACGCGTTATTGAAATTGACCCGCTCCATCTAATTCATCAGTTTGAATCTTCTCACATGCTTCTTGATTATTATGAGAAAGGATCAGCCATTGAAGGATTTTCTCCAACATTTCATACATAGATATATACAAACACCAAGTTACAGATCCCGATCCAAGCAGGCAGCAGAGCTCTCAATAATTTCTTGGCATCTCTCGATCAAATTCGTTTGCAATCTTCAAAGTCCCCTCCTGGCCGCATGGACCTCTACTGCAAATGCCCCTCTCCTTCTCGAATTATAGGTACCGAAAAGGGCAAAAGACCTACTCCTCCGGCGTGGCTCGGAATTCGAGTTGTCACCGGCCGACCCACCAAAACAAGCGAGCCAATGCCTCAAAACTCGACCAATACCAAATCCGCCGCCGCCACCGCCGCCGCCACTTCCGCCGTTTCTCTCTGGCCGCCCTCTGCCGCCCCTTGATTCCCAAGATACTCTCCTGGGTAAGCCCCCGTTGTTGAACCCACCGTCCATCTCCGTGTACACCACTGGGAGCTCCCTCTCACCTCTTCTCGTCCCCATGAACCTCCCCACAGCGTATCCACCTCCCGGCAACCTCCATATCGTTAGCCCCACCGCCTCCCCTTCCTCCTCCTCCTGGTTACTCTCTCCCAAAAGCCGCCCGCTCCTCGAAGCTTCATCCTCCGTGGCAGGCAACTCGTGACGGCAAACTGGGCAAGAGTTTCTAAGAGAAAGCCATGGGAGTATACAATCTGAATGGTATATGTGCTTACAGGGCATTTCTCGCGCCTCGGCCGCCATTTCGAACGGCTCCTTACATACCGCACAGTGGGATTCCATGGATGTGTGCTGCTCGCTGATGAGAACTGTCGGCATAGAGTCAATTGCAGATTTGGACGCCGGCGGCTGCTCGTATCTACCAAACCCGTTTATTTCAATCTGTGATAATTGATCCAACATCCTCTCGAATCCGGATCCGAGCAAAAAATCCGACATGCTCGGCGGCAGCGGCCTCAGCCCGGACCCAGCGCCGTCGTCATAATACAGCTCGAATCCACGCCCGCTTTCGTTGCTCTCGGAGTCGGCCGGTCCTCCGCGAAGCACGATGACCGGGTTGATCGGAGACCAGTCTCCGCCATTCCTGCGATTTCTGCGAGACCTGGAAAGAAGATAATTACGATCCGGAATTTCACGGTTGCCGGCCATCAGCACCGAGGCAGCCGCCTCAGCCACAGGTAATCTCCTGCTGCTATTACGCGTCTCCGCTTGAATCATGTGAGAAGGGTTATCGAGCTCTTCGACGAAGCCGCTAGCGCAGTCAGGGCAGGTAATCGGGTCCTGGCTCCATACCCGAACAAACCGGCTGCATCTATGGCACCAATGAGATGGCGTTGGGGAGGACATCAATTCCCGAATTCTACTCTCTCTCTCTCTCTTTCTCCGGTTCTCTTCCCCTCTCTGCGTCGTCGTCTAGATTTAGATCTGACGATGATGATCTGTAAGAGGGGTTTCGATTTTCAAGGTGGGTGTTTGGTGGAGGGGAAAATCTGAAGGCAGAAAATAAAGGAACTTTCCTCTTGAAAGAGAAAACAAATGAGACGGGGATGGGCCTATATAAGGTAATAGAACGAAGCGGTGGAGGAGATGCTAACGGCCAAGCCGCGTCAACGTTGTTAGCTCGATAACGATGCTGGGATATTGCGACGCGTGGCCGAGGTTGATTGGTTAGCACTTGACGACGTTTAGAGAGGCGGAATTGGTCGGTTTCGCCCAGCATATAAGAAAAGGATCGGGTGGGGTCAGGCGTGGGGGTGTGGGCTGCCCTTTGAATAGACTCATAGAGCCGACGGGGAGCGTTTGGTGGCTTCGGGCAGAACGTAAATTTGAGCTGCTGGTGCCAAACAGGAGAGAAGGCCTCTGGGGTGGTACAAAAGCCTAAGAGTTCAAAATGCGAGACTTTCATCATCTTTAAACAGAGTCTCTCCATTCACTATTGAGCTCGCTCAAAATCCCAACTAATTTTGAATGTCTATGAATTTGTGTTGATCAAAAGAAAAGGAGTTATCAAAATGATAGATATTGATGAACATATGTATATCAGATCGCTCGAACACACATTCGATTGCTTCAAATATACATCCGTTCGCTTAGAATATTTAAGTGAACAGATGGGTAATTTCTTGGGTTGTTGCATGCCCTCTTTTTGGTTTTTTTTTTTTTTTTTTTTTGGTCTAAAAGTTTGTGAGTCATTGAATGCTCAAGCAATAACTTCAACCAAAATAATTAATGTAGATGACTTAGAATGAGATTTTTTTTTTCTTTTTTGGTTTAGTAGTTAATGATTCGGAGGGTAATCCACAGACAAAACAATTCGTTGTTATTTCGTTTGAAAATTGTGTAACTCGGAGGACTTTTTCCCAGAGAAAAATGCCAAAAGAAAAGGGAATTTTAATCCGATTAGCATGAATTTTTTTTTTTTTTTTTTACTTGTTATGAACTGGCATTGATGTCGACATTCAAAGATTCTATGCTTTCTTTCTATGGACTTCAGTTTTCATTTCGATGCGCCGAAAAATAAAACGGTCTTATAAGGAGTGAGAGGGAGGGAAGCCCGGTGCACCCCTAACCCTTCCCGTTGCCTTAAATTTAATCGAATATTTGTAATTTGGAAAATGTCTGAAAAACACACGAAATACGTATTCATAGACACAATAACTTAAAAAATATATATATTTAACAGAATTAAATTTTTACATAATATGATATATAATTCTACAGTTTAATTTTATTTTAATAACCTTTTTCTATCATGTCTTTGACTTTGTTGATTTTATATATCCATGTACTAGAGCTTTTTAAACTTAACCTATACTCTCGTCAAACTAGACACAAGCATCGTCCTCATTGTGGTATATAGCTGGTGCTCTAAATTAGTAGTTTTTAGTGAAAATAGTTTTCAATGGATAACTTGGCTTTGGTTGGTAAACAAATGTTGCAGTAGTTTTTTTTTTAATTATTTTTTTATTTTGGAGGAAAGAATAGGAATGGGTTCTTAAAATTATTTTAGAGGAGTCAAATTTATCGGAGCGCAGAGACAAAAGAAATTTCGTGGGATCAACTTTAAAATAGAATATAACATTAAAAAATTGAGACAATTTTAATAAATCATAAGATATATATATATATTCAAAGCGACGAAAAGGGCAATTTAAAAAATTGTACGGCAATTCTCCTAGCCCAACGTGGATCCGCCCATGGAAAAAAATGATGCTGGTGAGGTGGACGGCGATTGTGAGTTGATAGACATTGCAATAATCAATAATAAACTATAATTGAGACAATTTTATACCGTAAACAGTATACTGCCAATTGACGTTCTCCCAAAGGGGAATATTTTAGTCTTATAGGAAGTGATTATTGAGTTTGCTAAGAAACAGTATACTTTAATGAATCTCGCAAAAGAAATTGTGCACAATAATTAGTTAAAAATTTTCCTAAGATAAAACCAATCTTATAGCAAAAAAAAAAAAAAGATGATATAATACGTTAAATTGAATTATTATTTGTATTTCAAAGACAATCCTTTTGAACTATATGAAAAAGAAAAACACATTTTAGATATAATAAAAAAAAACAGAGAGAGAGAGAGAGAGAGAGAGAGAGAGACAAATAAGCTAATGACATTAATTTGTACCAGCCATAATATATGTAATTGAGATTTGTCTAACAAGCATTAAAAATTAACAGCGAGGGTAATTTTCTTTTCAAAAAAAAGTACATAACAACATAAATTCTACGGAATTATTTATTTGAAAAAAATAAAATGTGTATATAATTAAAATAGAATATTTTGTACAATGTACAAATAAGTATTTAAAAATATTAGATATACCCTATTTCAATTGTATGAATAATATATGTTTTTTTTAAATTAAAAAAGTACGCAAATTCACACGGGACTCGGGTCGTTACGTCATCTGAACTCCGTTCTCGGGGCTCTTTTCTTTTAGAAAAAGGTAAGTGAACGGCTAATTAAATTATGGGATGGGATGGTAGCGCCGGCGCCGGGGTCGCCAACACCTTGTAAATCGGCTGAAGATGCGCCGGCGGACAGCCGGTGAAGACAGCTTCCACGTCAAGCCCGGGACGCAGGACACAAGCTCCCGAACAGTGAAACGTGGCACGCGTTACAACCCTGAGTCACAATCTAGTGGATGGTAGGTGGACTACTCTCCCCCACGACACGTCACAATCTGTACACATCGCGTGCGCTCGTGTTCTCTTTTCTAAGGCCGCCGTTTGGTTGCCCCCCCTGGCAACGTCAAACCTCTATGATTCGCATCATCTATCTAGAAGGTCTGCGCCTCTTTGTCGACTCCTATCAGTTATAAATTATTTATTTTTTTTTTTAAATATTTAATAATTATACACACAATTTTTAAATATATTAATTATTATATTTATAAATTAAAATTAAAAATTATTTATTATTATTTTCATTAACTTTTCTTATAAAAAAGATTTACTACTTAAACACAATTAAAACTAAATAAACCTCCTTACAATTTTTCCTAATATTCTTTTGTAATATAAAATATCCAACTATAAATACATTTACACTTAAAATTTTAATCATATTATCATGATTATAGATACATATTTGTAATTATTATTAATTATAATTATGTATTAAAAAAATAAAAATATATAAACAATTAACAATTATAATAATCTAATATAAAAATCTACATTTAAAAGCGTTCAATTTATCATTTAACTTATCTGTGTTTGTTTTCAAGGATTTTTATTATAATTAATAAGGTTCATCGCAAACAGAAAAAATAGTATCCGTGAGCTAACTTCTGTCTATGACGATGAAATGCAGACAATTGTAATAACAGTTTATGTATGTCCAGCCACGAATATGTAGAGAGGATAGACCATCTGAGATACGGGCTGGCAAGTAAGTTCGTGTGTAGCTAACACTTCCGCTTGAGGCTTGAGCACCTGTGCCATGTCAGCCCTCTTCTTTTATAATGAAAAAATGGTCGAATATTGTGCAGAATTTATATATGATATTACCCGCGTCTTAGCATAAAAGCGATTGTATGAACCATTTGTACCCAAATATTAAATTTTTTATATAATTTTTTAAATTAAATAAAAATATCAATAAATAATTTCTAATTTAAATTCATAAAATAATAATTTACATTGTAATATATATATATATATACAAAAAAAATGAAAAAACATGTTGAGTCGAATGAGATATTAATCTAAATTTAACTTAAATTTGCTAAGATCTATTCAAAACCTAAACTCTGGTCATATTAATTTTAGGGTCTTACTAGGTAGGCATATTTTTGGTGGCTTCATCGTACCCATGGAATAAATTTGATTAAGAAATAACATGTGTCAAAATAAATAATATAAAATACTATTTTTAATAATTTTTTATTTATTGTAATCCGTATCATTTTTTAAAGGGGTTTATTCAACGTGTACAATTCGTTCACCAAATCATGAGTTTTCTAAGATTTCCCTTAATTTTATATTTCGAGTTTAAGTTCAATTGAAAAATCATAATTAAGTTAGTGGCGAGCTTAATAATTGACCTAAATTTCAATTATTCTGTTATAACATAAAATGATATATTTTCCAAATATCTATTCTAATCATGTTGTTTAAATATACTTTTTTTTTTCCTAAGACCTTCAAGTCATATTATTTCATCATAAATTAATGTTGTAAGATTAGAAAACGATGACGACATAGTCTAGTTTCATGATCTTACTTGTTCATATTTAGACATCGGCCAATAAATTAATCTCATAGCAAAACAAATAATTGACACAAAAATTAGATTTTTGTTAACATTTTAGTTAATAGTTTATATTATAACTTTTATTTGGGATAATATTAAACATAATTTCTCTTTTACAAGAATAAAATATTGTTTACAATTACAAATTTATAATATAATATTACAAAGACATTATTTTCATTTGATATAACTAAGATTTTCATGATTTTGAATTGTTACATTAAGCACATCAGTATCATATTCTCATTTACATTTTAGGTAATTTACTTGTAAACATAATATTATATTTCAATTTCAAGGCACATATAATAATACGGCATTTCGAATTTACAGCAATTCGGATAGGAATCTTACCATTTAATGATTTTACGGGCCCCAGTGCTGACCATACTCTGCGAGCCATGGAGGTTCGATTCCCACATGAATTCAGGCCATGAATTTATTGAACAGGCGGGGTTGGAATTTGGTTCCGCCCATCACGTAGGTGACAAGCGTGGGCTAGTGGGCCTTCCCAATTGATAATGCAATAGACATCTCAAGTTCTCCTTTTTTTCGACCCCTCTCTCATCTCTCAGGTAGGATGCCTTTTTATTTTACTCTTTTGTCTCCAAGGGGTTTGTAGAAATGTCATTGGTCTGTAGTAAACGTTGAATTGCGTTTTGGGTTCAACAGTAGAAACCTTAATTTTTATTCTTGACATATCAAAGTAGCTCTAAAAATTATTGTCACAACTTTTTTGTTCAATTGCTTATTATCAAAATCCTAATTTGAGCTGAGCGAAATTTGCCCTATACTATGTCTCTTACCTTTAATTTTATTTTTTCTTTATTCATTACTGTTTGAGCTTTGAGCGACAAACCAAGAAAAAAAAATCTCATATGGTGCATAAGAAATCAATTTAGATAAGAAATGATTTGGTTATTGGCCTATTACACTGTTTTTGCTTTAACATATTTATTTACCATAGACTAGGAATCAGATGCATTTATTGTTAAATTTTAAACATTAAAATGACTTAGAGTCTCGGGTTGACGCTCTAGTTAGAATTAATTGACCATAAAGGAAATTAACTGCACTGCAACTTAAAAAGGTATAACTAACAGTAGGGATACATCTAAAAAGTACCTGCAATTTAGAAAGTACACTTTGGAGAGAAGTAATATTTTTAGTTTTAATTTGTGTTTTTATCTCTCTCTCTCTCTCTCTCTCTCTCTCTCTCTCTCTATATATATATATATATATATATAAAACTACGAAAATTGATTGAAAAAACTTTGGATTTTATCATAATTGGCACAATTGAGTGCGCGTTGCATCCATCGGTGTGGGAAATTGGACGAGTAAACCACCTGGAGTTGTCTTTAGCCCATTTCACAGTTACCGAAACCAAGCCCACTTTTTAAACCAAAGAAAACAAAGGAAGAAACAAAACACAGACTGTATCGATTTTTACCAATTGAATTATGCTAGGAAGACGTGAAAATAGGCGACGGACTGCACGTGGCGTAATTAATATGGTTAGTTAGAGTTAGATCGTTATTTTGCACTTAATTGTAATTGAGAGTCTCAATTGCACTGCATCCACCTGCCCATATTTTTTAAGTCCTCTTTTTATTTTTTTTTGTTGGTTACCAATTTAAAGCAGAAATCAAGGAGCTGACATCGCTTCAGAGGAGATAGATCTAGCAAAAACTATTAAATATGAATAGTGGTTTTAAAATCAAGGAAAAAACTTGTAGATAGATCCACATAGGATATACACACATTTTCAAAGTAATAATCATGTCCTCATACATTATTGAACAATTCTAGAAATAATTATTAGCCCAAAAAAATTAAAAAAAAAAAAGAAAGGAAAACAGAGAGCATCAATAATCTATCTACGAAACAGAAACAACCGCACAAATATTTTTAAAAAAAATGCAAAACAATCTTATTATTCTTGTATTATCATCTTTGAGTTTAACTAGTCAAAGAAGGGCTTGAAAGTGCTGACTACTTTCTTAACATGATCAACCAATGAAGTATACGACACAGTTCCATCGTTCCCGGCAAGAACCCTGTACTTGTCTTTCCTAGTAAAGTTTGTGCACTCGAACCCTAACGTGGCCGCCAAGATTCTTTGCACGTAATTTGCAACATCATGTGGGCTTTTGCCTGAGGAACATGTTGCCTCCATTGGCAATTGGTTCAAGAATGTCAGCTCGTAAACCGGCCTAGGGTTCATGAAGAGGAAGATGGGGTCCAGTGCTTTCCATCCTCTAGCCGTTGTTGCATGGAAAAAGCCCACCCTGTAGTTCATCGCCACCGGCACGATACGGTCCGTTAACTCTGCGAAAAGTGCACTGAACCTCAATAGAAATGGTTCTCTACACGTTGTTCCCTCGGGACAAACCACCAGATCGCCGTTGGCTAATTCCTGCTTGATTTTCTCCGCATCTAAGTGACGGATCCTTGTTAATCGAATGGTGGGGATTGGCGATAAGATTTCTGATAATCGTGAAATGGAGTAAGTGACAGCTGGGATTCTACGTCCGAGTACAGCGGATAGAACCACGGGATCCATTAAGGATCGATGGGTGCACACAAATAGGACGCCCTTGCTGTTGCCACTGCACACAGGCGGAGGTGGTTTGCCTTTGACAATGAGTTTGCCGCCAAAAATGGACAAGTATTGTTTAGCCCACATTGGTAAGATTAGTCCAACTACAATCCGCAGTGTTGCCAGTACAATGCCTAAAGGCATCCAAAGGATGATTAACGAAGCGGTGGATGGTGTTGGCCGCTTGACAAGGCGGCCGTCGTGGAAGATCACAGGAAGAGGGCGGAGAAGCTGCTGGTCATCATGCTGCTTTTGGTTGATGACTAATGATGGGTGCATCTTTTCCTGCGTTAACATGGCATGGTTTAATTGCACGGTTAATTAGTTCTCATATATATATATATAACAAAATTATATCACTTAATTGTTTGATAAAATATATACCAAGTACTCACTTTGCATAGAGATAAAAATGAAGTATTTGAAGATGACCTTCCCAGTCCTAGAGAGGGCTTTTCATCCATGAATATTTTGGCGATTCGACCGGTAATAAAAGAATCAAGGTCACCACCCTTAACAAAACCTGTGACTAATCCAAATCGGTTCACCACAAGTTCACTTCCAATGACTTCGTCGGCTCGCAAATGCTCCTTCACGAACCTCGCCAGCATGATCCTGGGTGTCTTAGTCACCACAACTCTTTTATCGTAAGAGCTGAAGACTCTCCAAGCCTCCATGTTAAGATCTTCCATGTAAAACTTTGGCAAAACTGCTCGCGCCACTGTCTCGATCTCCGATTCGCGAAGACCAGCCGTGGCAACAAAAATCATTAGCTTGATCCCAGAATCTCCCATCCCCAGCAAGTCTAAACACTGAATCACGGGCCATAAAATCAGTAGCAACAAAAAACGAAGCAAACCCGATGCCTCGAAGGCCACTAGCATGAAGTACGAGAATGGGTTCTGGTCCTTGAGGAGAGACCCTTCAAGCTCTGAAACAATCGATGATTCCATTACCAGTTTTCCAATTTTGAGTTGGAAATGTTGGTTGAATTTAGAGCTATTGTTTGAGGGCGACAATAAATCTGGTTTTATGCCGTAAACTGTTTCGGAACAACGTTTGGATTGACTTGTCTCTAACGCTGGGATTAGGCAGTTTATCCGTCTGCAACTACCTCCTTATATACTTTTAAAGTCCCCACCCCCGACCGAGGTTGATGCATCTGCAAAGAATGAAGAACTATACGCCACTTTATTAACCTATTAGGCAAAGATTGTTAACTTAACCCCAACAAATTTTATTTCAAATTTTTTCAATTAGTAGACTTTTAATTATACCGTGCCTATCCGTGCACCTGAAAACACATTAAACTTTAACACACTTTTTCTTTTTTTCTTTTAACCTTCAACTCATAAAAACTATGATATTGTATTAAAAAACTAATAAATCCTAAAAACTTAAACTCTTGAATAAAACTTTTAAAATAAATTACAATTAATATTACGACAAATAAGTGTTAGTCCAGTTGGTAAGGAAAAGAGCTCAATTTTCTTGTCAATTAGAGTTTGAACCTGACGTCAAGAAGTAATAAATATATTAGGCCAATAATATCCTTTACTTCAAAAAAATAAAAATAAAAATAAAAAAGACGCGAAACAACTATGTATACGATTAATATAATTAGACATACAATTTTGACTTAACTATAGAAACCTAACTATGTATATTTTTCTATTTAATTAGTGGAGTAATTCCCGTTTGGCGTCACAAACAATAGTTGCAAGCTTATATATAGACGGAAACAAGACAGTGAAATTTTAAAATAGCCGGCCATATGACTGTAAACGGGAAATCGGTTTATAAAAGAAAAGCACCGTGAACTGGAAATCGGAGTCCAAGAGTATAATTAATGAACCTTTTGAAAGTTGAAGCTCTCAGGCTTCAAATTACAACTTATAGAAGTTAATCTGGGACAAGATTAATTAGATAAATTCTTGAAATATTTTTAGCTTCTGAGTCTGCCAGCCAGAAAAGATGATTGCATTTGAATCTTTGCCATTTGTATTACAATTGGGATTGAGAGCATTACAAGTATACATAAGGAACAGACGAAAATTCCATAGAGTAGTGGCGCTATGCTTCGCTACTCGGTTGCATAGTCTACCCTACGAACCCATTTCCCGTGACATCGCACCGATCAATTTTTTATTTTTAAATTGATCATGACCGAATGGATTTTCACATGTTATAGTCTGTGCACACATTCACGTATCAGATTGTGTGAAAATCAAGTCATCAACATTAAGATTAGGGAATTTACATAAATTATCTCTATTAGCTTTCATGAGGAGTACTATAAGTCTATCACTTTGGTATGATTAGGTGAAAAAAGAAGTTATTTTCGCGTTGAAGTTATGAACTTACAAGAAATTATCTTGGCTAGTTTTCATGGACGCTACTAAGTTCATCTCTTAATCTAATCAAAGTCAACTCAACACATCAAAATTATAAAGTTCAGGGAGTTAGCCAGCGTGGCTTGGTATCAATTTTCGGAATTCTCTGGTGAAGTAATAAGCATATCAATTTGGTCAATCGAGCCAACTGTTGGGTTTGGCTTGCAAGTTACCTAACATAGGGTAAATGGTGTTTTTAATATGCAATTATCAAACTGAACTCTTAAAATCAAGTGTATGCTTCCATATAATCGGACCCAGTCACAGTTTCTTCCGCCCCAAAAAAAGAGTGGCTTAGGCAGATTTAGTCGCAAATTCTGACCCCGAACGTGATTGTCATCGGAATGCTTGCTAGAAGAATCCAGGTAGGTCAGAAATTTAATGGTTGCTCAACTTCTTGTTCGCAAACACGTCTTTTCGAGACAATTTCACACTTATGCTGGTCGGCCGTATCTTACTAATGCGAATTGCTGATTTGGTGAGGTTGGTTAGAAAATGAGAGCTTGCGTGGAAACCCGCACGTAGTGCCCACGTGTAAAATTGTTTAGTATATTTTCAAAATGGACAGAGAAAAAAGAGGAAAGAAGTTATACATAGAAAAGAAACAAGATTTTTAAAAGACTTATAACTTGAAGCGATTCTGTTGGGATTGTTTGCATACTTGAAGGTATTCCCCCGCTCAAGTGTCAAATTAATTAACGTATGGAATAAGCTTCAATTAAACGTACATAAGCAAAGAATGTCCGAACTTTGCACAAGCGCCTACAATTGGTGTATAACCTAACAATTAATCTGAATTGAGTACAACGTAAAGGCTTCCCATCAAAATGGGGAGCTATACGGATTTACCACTCCCCATTTATAGAACCTAAGGTCCACCATTGGATGGTAATGGAGTCTAAGGCGCCATGACCACCCCGTCCTCTCCCTTCTCTCCTCCAAAGTTGGAAAGCTTCCATTAATTGAATTCATTACCCTCCCCCCTCAATCACCACAGAAGCGTTGGTCCAAAATCTTGCTTTATGTTTTTACAATAAACTCTAGTTTTATGCTATTTGTTCATAGAATGTGTTGTTTCATATTGCCACAAATTAACTATTAATTACATGAACTTGCTTGGCATACCATGGCTTAGATCAGAATCAAAACCGAACTAAGTCAAACTCAAAACTGCAATTGGTCAATAGTTTTGTGGTTTCAAAATTAACAGTTTCGAACCAAAACTAAAAGCGAAAACGACCGTGGTCAAAATCTATTGGTGTCAGCCAATTGGATCCATGAACTACCCAACGCCTCCGAGAATGTCGTTTAGGGCACTCGCAAGCTTACGGCCATTTTTAGCTCCTTGAACCTTTACTCGATAATATCAAGCCTTTATATTTGGACCGAGAAGAAATTCTCCATTAAATACTTACAGGCCCAAACCCAAATAGAAAGCCCATGCAACTTTTCTGTTCATCCTATCATGCCTCTCTCGGCATCTCCCGTAATCAAGAATTCTCTCTGATATTAATCGCAACGTTTAGTGGTAAAGTTACATAAATTTTTAATTTTAAATTGAATATCCAATCTCTCTTTCTTACCAAAAAAAGAAAATGAATTTTCCGGGTGTGAGCTGTGAAGTTACGGACAACACAGTTAAATAGTAGTCAATTTTTCTTTTCTTTTTTTTTTTTGTTTTTGCACAATTTACATAGCAGCCAATCATTTAACCACCCACTTTTACAGTTAGCAATAATTTATGTTCCTCCCCAGGATTTAAATCAAATAATAAAGCACAAGTCCGATTGAAGCGAAGGAAAGGGAACACCAGCTCATGTCTAAACGCTCGAATTGATGGTGTTCTTATTTATTTTTAATAAGTGACACTCTTAATTTGTTCTATAAAATACAGCAGAATATGGTTAAGAAAATTTTTAATCATGCGAATATAAGTTATATTAATAAATTCTTCAAAAAAATGTATTTTTTTTCATAAAAGAAATAAAAACAATTTTGAATGAAAACTCGACGGGATCACTGAATTATTAGGTTGCATCGGTAGCCCTGAATTGGTCAATGTTTTCCAATTTTATTTCTGTTCCAGTTCAATAACTAAACAGGACCAAATCTATGGCAATTCACTGATTAACATGGCCCAGTCCAGTTTTTAAGAACTATGGTACATGCACGTGAACATGGGACTCTTTGAGGCATTGACTGACTGGTTGCACACAGCACTCATCCTTTGCACTCAACGGGCCTCGGGACTTTCAGCACAAACTATTTACTAAATAGTTTGGTAATTATTTAGTTGATTGAGATTCGAGTGAGCAAGCGAGGCGCCTTAAAAAAATGGATAACAAGAGGGGATAACGTAAATTAATAGGTAGGAACATCTTTTAACAAAGTCAGTTAGCATGTACACGCACACTCTCGCATTTACGCTCAAGAGGCATCTAAATCTGAGAAAAGAACCAAAAAAAACAGAACAAATCAGATGGGGTTCAGTTCATGGTTTAAAGCATGTACCTACCTTGCAAAGTAAACAGCGAGCGAGCAAGCGAGCCGAGACAAACTGCGGGCAGGTTTAATAATTAGTTAAGGAAGGGTGTTAAGTGAACTGATGAACACTGACAGGTCACGTGACCCCGCCTGAATAAAGTAACTGCACCGAGCAGCCTCACATGCTGATGCCGGCATGGTTATTAATTGTTGTTTTTATTTATTTATTATTATTATTGGAAATTTCTTTAGAAGATTTGTACGGCATTAATGAAATGTATCGCCAAATAAGGCTGTCATCATTGGAAATATTAGTTTTGTCTGAAATTAATACGAAAATAAATGTTGCTAAGCTAAAAAATCATTACGTTTAATTTTTATTTTTATTTTTGTTTATATTTAGGCAAAAGTTATTTCGGTTTGGTTGGTATTTTATTTTATGAAATGATTAAACCACTACTTTTTTTTTAAATAATTATACGAGCCTCCGTTTCTCTTTTTTGGTGCAATGGAAAGAAAGAAAAACAGAAAATCAGAACTTAGTGCCTGAAAAAAGAAAAAAAAAGACAGTGCCTTGTCTATCACTATCTATCAGGAACTGCAAGCCCACAGGGGGCACGCTCCAGCACGAGTTCACCGGCCGTACTACTAGCAATCTCTCGACACTTGCTGCCTCTCCACACGTCAGGCTCGAGCAAAGAGACTCTGAACATCATCAAGCAGGACGGCTAGAGGAGATGCGGGGAGGCCGTTAGATTGGCAGTCTGTTCAATTCATTAGTGCTCCCTTAGCTTGATTAACGACACCTAATAATATTGTTATATGTACTTTGTAATTCTCAAAAAATAGTTTTTTAAAAAAAGAAAATTATTGTAAAAATAGAAGTTTATTGGTGAAGTAATGTGGACACATTCAAAATTATAAACTACTTAATTTTTTGAAAATTTATTTGTGAAAAATATAGTTGTGGGTCATGAAAAGAAATAACGAACATAATACTCATTCGTTTAATAAAAAATTTTCACATCTCCTATCAAGAGTCATTTCATCAATTAGATCTTACGATGTATGAAAAAGGATCGCATCATAGAATATTCTGGCTAATTCTAACCCTTAAATGATGACGTGGCTATAAACATAACTTCATCGCCTCTGGTCCTTACTTGTGTATCACCATTTCCACCAATAACTACACCCACACGCGCGCAAACACACATATATATATAGTCTATTCTCTATTATACATCCAAGAAAAAGGAAAATTCTAGTCCTCTGATACGTTGTTAATGACGAAGACGAACACGACAACTATGAACGTGACAACGATGAAGATGAACCGGCATGCTTTCGTGCTCGGGGTCGGAGAGAACGAAGTTGGAACTACATTTATTTATGTTGCGAACGTATAGTAGACTAATTGACTTTTGAATATTAGGTTTTCCTACAAAATATGTCCCAAGTAATAACATACAAAAAAAAAAAATCATATTCAGATACTAATTAATGATGTTGAGGATACTATGTGATGAAAAGATCGACATTATATATATATATATATATATAAAATAATGATTTAGACGTATAAATGATGCGGTTTGTGATGACATGTTGGTTAAATGTATGATACTTTTCATGTGCATTCACTATAGTTACAACGTGATGGCGTAGTACCGTGGACTAGTGTAGTAGGATACAATTTTAAACTAAAACATGACATCGTCGTCTGAAAATTTATATTTTAATTAAAATTTTCGTTTTCTTTTTCTCATTAACTTTCAAAAAATACGAGATTATATACTGTGAAATTTGTAAATTTATCTTTAAATCTTGAGTTGTTTGAATTTCCAGAAACTAAGGGTTGTCAGAGTGATTTAAGTTCAATTTTCGCAACTCTGTCTACATCGTACTCTTTGGAGATATATATATATATATAAGTTGAAGAAACAAAATCCCTGTTTAGTAAACAAAAAAGTTTTTAACAAAATTTACAATCCAAACGAGTATTTAATTTCTTCCAAAAGTAGCCCAATTTTATTGCAACGATATGTCGATTACACCTGTACTCTTCGAGAATCGCATTTGATAAAAGGACCAGAACTTACCCATTATGGCGTCCGAACCCTTAGGCCCAAAAAAAAAAACACTATTGGTAGAAGTCTTGAAAATACACATGAAAATCTGCACGGATGTCGCTGTTTCTAGGTACAGGCATGGAGTCAAAAACCGAGAGAGGCATTTTCTTTACTTGGCCCGCTTTTGCTTGTTTTCGTTCGTATTTTAATGGAATCAAATCCAGGAGGCAAGAGATCTATGTCCATCAACTTTGCCTAAGAAACCAAAATACAAACTTACCGATGATTTAATTAGCAGTAATACGTGGATCACAACGTGCTTTTTCTTTATGTCTGTATCCATACGTTTATCTTAACATACAGCATGGAGTACCCATATGTGAAATTTGTCTCTCCCCACGTTTCTTTTTTTTTTTTTCTTACTCGGATTGCACGAATACATGTGCACAAACCAGTCGGTTTACTTCAATGCAACTCAGAATTACCTGGAAGTTTGCTTTTCTCAAAATGGCATTTTGGACAATTAGAAACTCTGAAAAGTGCACGTAGGAGAGACCATGGGTCGATTCTGGTTTCTTTATTAAAAGAATTGGCCTGGTGTATTGGGCTTACTCCTGAAGTGCTCCTAGAAAGCTTCAAAATGTAATTTAAATCAGTACTTTTTGTTTGCTACACCAGGAGATGCCCTGAGTATAAATTTTATTTCAAAATAAGTAATCAAGGGTGATATTTGAACTTGAAATATCTAAATTTTAATTCTAAAACATACTTTAGAAAATTCGATAGATGAGTTGTATGAGATTTAACGGGTTATAAAAATAGCATAATTTTGTGATGTGATAGCTTGTTTTCAATTGATCGGATAAAAAAAATGCATAATTGGATATTATAGAAATACTATTTGACAAAAGAAAATTCTTTAGTTACAAGATATAATGGTAGAATTAGTTAAATTATTAATTTTAAATTAAAATTTTATTTCTATTCCCTGCTAATGAATATATTAAAAAAAAAAACTACAAAAGGAAAATCCCTCAGACAAAAGTGGTAATAAATCCCATATGATAAAATCTTATTTGAAACCCTTGTTCTCATCGGAAAGGTCTGTGGCTTTTGTCTTTATGAGTGGTTTGCCCACTTCCGTTGGTCTATTCTAAAAGCAAAGGCATGGCGCCATACATCATGAATCGTTATCCAATCCCATCTAATATAAAAACCCATGTAAACATAATGCGCTTCTCAGTTGAACATGTGCAGCCTTTATTCTACGAGATTTTCTAACAATTTTTTTTTTTTTTTTTGTTCTTTTCGATGCTCTGGGTTCATTCATTCCTTAATATCCTTACTTTTCTTGTGTCGACTAATGCCCAAATTACAAATCGACAACTAGACATGTTTTTCGGTGGATTACAAAAATAAATAAGACATTTACGTAATAACACTAATTAGAACACATATAAGTATAAAATAATAGTAAAATAAATTTTTTAATTTACAACTTTTATTGTTTTGTGACAACAAACAAAATATAATTAATTTACATTTTTTATACTTTTAAAAGTATTGTTAACAAATTTTTTTCAAAAATAAATAAATTCATATCTTTCGAATGAAAAAAAAAAAAGATGTAACTTGTTAAAATAATAAGATTTATAAGATATATAGCTTGTCAAAAAGGAAAGATATGATAAAAAAAAAAGAAATAAGATAACAGATTTACACCAAACATAGGAAAATTGGGTAAAATCATAAATGCGTTAAGGTAAGGACACGGGCAATCGTTCGAAAGGACAACCTCGTCTTGGTCACGCGTAAACTAAGGAGTGAAGCGCGTCTCATGGCAACGTATCCATTCAAAGCCTTAAAGAAACCCACCAGCAAGACAAGCAAAGGGGCTACTTTAATGATCTTATTACATCTATACACTCGCGCACGGACAAATAGACATAGAGTTTGAATTTGAATGTTATTAAGCCTATTAACAATGAGTTATAGTTTCTTAATATTAAAATTATTTCTAAAATTAAATATATTAAATACAAATTTTAATTAAAATGTTAATGAGTTTTAGGTAATAATTAATTAAAATTTTAAAATTTAATGTTTTTCAAATATAATAAAATATAAGGTGTTTAAAAGTATAATAACAATATAAATTCAACACACTTATTTTTTATTTTATTTATTATAATTATTTTATTTTTGACATATTATTTCATATCATATTATGTTTGTTACATTATTACATATCATGTATCTTATATTTTATAGAGAAATTTAAATTTTAAAATTTAAATTATTTTATAATTAATTTATTACTTATACTCTACAAAATAATATTATCTTTTAATTTTTTTATCTCTTTTTAATTCTCAACCATTATATCTAATTTTTTTCATAGATATATTATCATTTATGTATATATTATTATTATTAAACTAAAAAAATTTAAAATTTTTAATTTATCATGTAAAGATTTTTTTTCATACTAATTCATAAAATAAAGAAAATTAAAAAATATATTCTTTAAATTTTTTCTTCTTATTTTCTTTAAAAAAATAAAATTAATAATTTAAATCTTTTTATTTTTTTCTTTTTTTATAAAAATTATATCATTTAATTTTTTTTAAAAATATTTATAATTTAAATACTTATTAAGTTTCATATTTTAAAAATAAAAATTTATTTAATTTTTTAATAATTTAAAATAATAATAAAATTATTAACAAATTATCTCTTTTTGTTGTCATCTATTTTTCTATTATTATAAGATCATTACAATATAAAAAGAATACTATAATATAAAATTTTAATATTTTTTTAATTATTTAACAAGTTATAATTATAATATAATTAAAAATAATAAATTATTATGTAAATTCTTATTATTTTTAAATTTTTAATTTTTCTCTACCATAATTCTAAGATTATTTTTTTAATATAAATTCTAAATAATATAAAAAGTGTTTATTATTAAGTTTTGCAAAATTATATTTATCAAATTAAATTTCTTTATTTACACTGACTATATTATATTATTTAATATCTATTTAAATATATAATTATATTTTTATAATAATATAATAATTATAATTTATTTTAATATTTAATATAACTCATATTAATATTTTTAAAAATTTTTTATTTTATTTTTTACTTAAAAATTATCCTAAATTATCTATTTATTTTTTAAAAAATTAATCCTTAATTTTAATTTTAATTTTAATTTTTTTAAAAATCTATTAAATTTATCTGTTTTAAAAAAAATCTCAAATTCTATGTTTTATTTTTTTTAAAAATTACTCTTAGCTCACTTTCTTTGTTTTTAAAAAATTAATTTATAATTTAATTTTTTATTATTTTATAAAAAATATAATATAATTAAAAATATACTTTTTAATTAGTATTGGAGATCTGTGCGGGGCGCAGGTCAACCATAGTGTCATTATAAATTACAAGAAAATAAAACCCTAATGACCCTGGGCCGTTGTAAGAAGCTGTCTCTTCCCTAGAATCAATCCCCGCGTTCACCTCATAAATCCGACGGCCCTGGTCTTCCTACAGCTACAACTTTATTAGCTCTCGGTTTATCACTCGTCACTTTCTTTACTTCACTCTCTGTCTCTCTCTCTCCCTGCGTCTCGCCCTTTATTGGTTCCTTCCTTCCTGTCTCTCTCGAAAAACATGGCCGAGGCCAATCGTTTACTGCAGCACCATTCATTCCCAATCTGATCTCAAAGAAATTTACACTCTTTAGCTCAGAATCTAATATTTACCAAAGCTTGGCCTTTTCTGTTTTCTTCTCATCTTTCCCTTTCTGTTTTGGGTACATGGGTTCCTGGTTTTGAATCTTTTATTGAGCAACCAAACCTACTTGTTTGATCCTCAAACACAAAACCCAGTTCAGTTTTTTTTTATTATTTATTTTTTTCTGTTTTAACTAAAACTCTTGCCTTAAAGATTCAATCTTTATCACCATATCTGATCTAATGATCACAGATACGTATTCAAAGAATTTGCCTGATATCACAATCCGATCAATGCTAAAAAACGAGGACTTGAGCAAGCTGATCAGAGAGCAAAGTTTGCAGCAAGAGGCAACAATTGACAGGGAGAAGGAACTCAATATATATAGAAGTGGGTCAGCTCCACCTACTGTAGAAGGGTCTTTAAGCTCGATTGGGGGATTGTTTGATGCTACAAGGTTAGCGGGCATTAGAAAGAACAATGAAGATGGGTTCTTGACTGAAGAGGAGATAAGGTCTGATCCAGCTTATGTAAATTATTATTATTCTAATGTGAACTTGAATCCAAGATTGCCACCTCCTTCGATGTCAAGGGAGGATTGGAGGTTTGCGCAACAATTGCATGGTGGTGGCGGGGTAAACTCTGTTGTTGGGGATAGAAGGAAGGGAAATAGAGTTGGCGATGACGAAGGAAAAAGGTCACTTTTTGCTGTGCAGCCAGGCTTTGGAGGAGGGAAGCACGAGACCAGGAATGGTGGAGTTGAGTGGGGGGGAGATGGGCTGATTGGATTGCCTGGGTTGGGGCTAGGAAGCGGGCAAAAGAGCATTGCGGAGATCATCCAGGCGAAGGTTTAATTTTATCGACCTTATTTTTTTCCCATTAGTCTCTATTTGGTTAGTTTTTCTATGCACTAAAAATTTGTTGTTGATGTAATGTTTATGAGGTGGTTGACTTATTTTTTCTGGCTATGGATGAAGTTTGTTTGATTTTGTGTTATCTTTGGATGATGTGTTGGGACTGTCGAATTATTTCTGTTATAGCTACAGTAGCCCTTTGGTTATTATGATGAGCATGTGCTCCACACATGTTTTGATGATTCGGCAGTCTGATCTTATGAACCATGCTGGGTGCTTGTTGAGATATCTAACAAGTGCATTGCACAATTGAATTGAGGAAATGAGCTACTGTACGAGAATGCTTCTTCTGCATTGGTTATTCCTCTTGTCCTTGTTGTGTATCCCTTGTGTGATTGGTTATGTATGCTGAAGATATTGCAACAACTCTTTGTATTTTAATAGCCTTTTTTCTTATTGCTATCTAACAGTTTTGCTTTTGAAAGCAGGATGACATGGGTCATGTGAAAACCATCTCGAGGCAGTCTTCACGTCCATCCAGCCACACTGCATTTGGTGACGACATAGAAACTGGAGCCCAGTTTACTCAACTTCATGGTGATTTGGCATCTCTTGACACTTTGTGCTCTGTCACAAATAATCAGTTTGCCTCTGCAGTCCCAAACATTGGTGCATCAGCTTCCCTTACCTATGCTTCTGCTTTAGGCGCTTCCTTGTCACGAAGCACTACACCTGATTCTCAGGTCACGGCCAGAGCTCCTAGTCCCTGCATTCCACCTATTGGAGGAGGCAGGACCAATTCTGTTGATAAAAGAAATGTGAGCAGTTCAAACTCTTTTAATGGGGTCTCATCAGGCTTGAACGACTCAGCCAAGCTGGTAACTGCTTTGTCTGGGTTGAATCTGTCATCAAAGCATATAGTCAGCGAAGAAAGACACCCACAATCACAAATCCAAAATGGAGTTGGTGATCGCCACATCTTCAATTTGCAAGGTGACCAGAACCACATTTCTTCTAACTCATACCTAAAAAAACCCTCAACACCAACACTCAATTGCCGAAGAGTGTCTCCTTCCAACCATCAGACCATGGATAATTTGGATCCTTCGTATGAAAACTATGGTTTAGGTGGTTACCCAATTAATCATTCATCTCTATCAGTGATGGATATCCAGCATGGGAGTGGGGATTTGCCACCTTTGTTTGAAAATATTTCTGCTGCATCTGCAATAAGGGGAAGTGGGCTGGATTCTAGATCCCCAGGTGCATTAGCACCAAACCTGTTGGCTGCTGACTTGCAGAATCTTAGTAGAGTTGGGAATCAGATTGGACTTGATGCTCTTCAGGTGCCCCTAGCAGACTCTTTATATCTTCAGTACCTGAGATCCAATGAGAATGGTGCAGCACCACTTGCAGC
This sequence comes from Bruguiera gymnorhiza, assembly GCA_020883675.1. Taxonomy (NCBI): domain Eukaryota; kingdom Viridiplantae; phylum Streptophyta; class Magnoliopsida; order Malpighiales; family Rhizophoraceae; genus Bruguiera; species Bruguiera gymnorhiza. The sequence continues at coordinate 4,231,115 of JAIRCJ010001049.1, read as the reverse complement.
TGTCAATGATGGCAGTATGGATAGTGAGTACTTCCGCAATTCATACGTGGATTCACTCCAAAAGGCATACCTGGGAACATTGCTTTTGCCTCAAAAATCACACTATGGCATTCCTTGTCTTGGAAAATCTGGTAGCTTGAATCATAGTTTCTATGGAAATCCATCTCATGGTATTGGCATGTCTTATTCTGGAAACCCATTGGGAGGGCCCCTCCTTTCGAATGCCCCTATTGGATCAGGCAGTCCTTTCCGACAGAGTGAAAGAAACATGCGCTTTTCATCTGGGGTGAGACATATTTCTGGGGGCATAATGGGATCATGGCACTCAGAATCTGGCAGTAACCTCAATGAAAGTTTTCCTTCCTCTTTACTAGATGAATTCAAAAGCAATAAAACTAAATGTTTTGAACTTGCAGAAATTGCTGGCCATGTTGTTGAGTTCAGGTATGTTCTTTATATACTTTTATCCATTTATTGTGGTTGTCCAATAATTTGAATTTTTTGAAATTGTATGTTTTTTATGAACAGTGCTGATCAGTACGGGAGCCGATTCATTCAACAAAAACTTGAGACTTCCAGAATAGAAGAGAAAAACATGGTCTTTGATGAAATTATGCCCCATTCCCTTTCTCTAATGACTGATGTATTTGGTAACTATGTGATTCAGAAGGTATTGTCTTATTACAACTACCTTGCATATAATGTTGCAATTGGGTCTTCAACAGGATTATACCTTTGTTATATGCTAAGTCACATGACAAAAGCTGTGTGCACGTGCACAGACATACTAGTAGCATCTAAATAAGGAAAACACAAGTGATGAATATGACTATCGAAAATTTCTGTTTCTAACAGTTTTTTGAGCATGGATCTGCTTCTCAAATAAGAGAATTGGCTGACCAGCTTAATGGGCATGTGCTGACCCTTAGTCTTCAAATGTATGGTTGTCGAGTGATCCAAAAGGTTTGTTTTTCTGCAACTTTGCTGATGATTCTTTCTTTAGGTAAGTTTTTACTACATATATTGTAGACTTTTTCTTTATTTGGGGTATAGCTGCATAACACTACGGTTCTATCTAGGCTTGTAAATACATATTGGAAGACACTGTTTAAGTAGCCTTTGTTACTATCTGAGCACTGGCCAGGTTTTTAACCGTTGTGTATCTGGCAAAGAGGATCATTTAAGAGATTTGGTCGTGAAGAATTAGGGATACAGGTTCACATCTGGAAGTTTTTAAAAAGCCCACAGCAAAGTGATCTTTTCAGATAACCGACTAAATATTTGGAACTCTGATTGGCCGCCACCCAAAATTATGGGCTTCCCTAGCACTAGCCAGCCCATGGGTCTTGGATATTTTAATTGAAGTAGACTGTAACTGTGTGGAACCTCCAATGCTTTGTTAATTTGTACACTTGAATACTTAGATTTCAGAGAAACACAGCAAAGAATTTGTTGCAATTTAGTTCTGAAACATCCTTTCGTTCGGTAGCTACAAGTTCATTCTTCTCAAATAAAAGTCTGCAACGAATTCTGAGTCTTTTTCTTTGACATGTATTGATCAAAATTACAGGCCATAGAAGTTGTTCAACTGGACCAGCAGACTAAAATGGTGAAAGAACTTGATGGTCATATCATGCAATGTGTTCGTGATCAGAATGGGAACCATGTCATTCAGAAGTGTATTGAATGTGTGCCTGAAGATGCTATACAGTTTATTGTTTCCACATTCTATGATCAGGTTGTGACACTGTCCACCCATCCATATGGCTGTCGTGTCATACAGGTCTGTAAACTCCAATATATACTTGTCTGTTTTGGTATATTCCATAGTTTCAATGGTTATATGGTACAAAATTTTTATCTTGCAGAGAGTTCTGGAGCACTGCCATGATGCAAAAACCCAGCAAATTATGATGGATGAAATATTGAAATCTGTTTGTATGTTGGCACAGGACCAGTATGGAAATTATGTCATACAGGTTTGTTGTATGCAGTTGAATGCTCTTCATTATTTGGTAAAGGCAATGTTATCTGTATAAGATGTCAACATGGTAGGGTTCTTCAAGGTAATTTTTGAATGATTATGTTTATCTTTGACATATATCTCCCATGCATCAGCAAGTTATATGAAGACTATCAATATCCACGATGGTTATTGCTATGAAACTTTGATCCAGGTCTCTGTGTCATAACTCTTTGTTAGTTATGACATTTTCATTCTTTCTATTAGCTTTAGCCATTGACTTTCCTGACATAGGTTAGCTGAGATTCTTTGTTTTCCGGTGGGCAAGTGGGTACTTGCTCATGGTTTTGTGGTCTAGGCTAGACAACATAATTTATACTTCTTTAGTTAATACCTTTAACATTGTGGACTCAAGATGCATAAGGTGATGCTTGAACAGCTTATCACCATGAAATTTGCAAAAGGAACTGTAGTCAATCTTTTTTGTGTGTCCATAGCCTTTTTTGTCATTCCTTCTGTGACCATTGGTATGCAAAAACCCATTTTTAGATCTGTTAAATCTCATCACAAGTTATGGTTGGTGAATTACTAACCCTAAACAGAAATTAAATTGCTTTTATCCCCCAGTGAAATACTTTGGCTAGTATTTATTGGTGATTGCAGCTGTTGTGGATCTCACCACCGCCACCCCGCTCTTCCCCCAACCCACCCACCTACGCACAAAAGAAAAGGTTCCATGCTCACACACAACACAGGGAACCACATCCATTTGTGCCATTGCCTGCAGTTTATGCATTTGGTTGTTCATTTATTTTCAAGTGTTTCTTTTAAAGTTGTTTCTGTACAATGTTACAGCATGTCCTGGAGCACGGGAAACCACATGAACGCTCATCAGTAATTAATAAATTAACTGGGCAAATAGTTGAGATGAGCCAGCAGAAATTCGCCTCTAATGTTATCGAGAAATGTTTAACATTTGGCACCCCTGCAGAACGCCAAACTTTGGTAGATGAGATGCTTGGTACCACTGATGAAAATGAGCCTCTTCAGGTTTGTGAGTTGTCCATTTCAAAGCCTGTCAAACTTCTGAGCCTATTTCATTTTTCTTGTGCTATTTGTTACTCCAAAGTGTTTGCATCTCTTGATACATTCACAATTTCGGGAGTTTACCAATGCATCCCCCATCCCCTCCCCAAATAGCAGAGAGAGAGAGAGAGAGAGAGGCAGCTGGGATGCTTGTTCTAACTCATTCAGGCTACAAATGCTTTCGACATAAAATTTATTGTTCATTTTCAGTCAGAATATTTCTACACATGAAATTTTGGTTTTATGTCTATTATCACTGTCTGTGGGCCCCATAACCTTTATTAGAAACTCTTTCATCTACATTGTAGAACTTATATTTCTTGTACTTCATTTTGCTAATCTTTCTGAGTGGTTACTGTCTCAAATAAAATCATATTAAATTTTAGATCACTAATTGTGGTTTTCCAATTGTTATATGCAGGTCATGATGAAAGATCAGTTTGCAAATTATGTTGTACAGAAAGTTCTGGAAACTTGTGATGACCACCAACTTGAACTAATCCTTAATCGAATAAAGGTTCACCTAAATTCGCTGAAGAAATATACTTATGGAAAGCATATAGTTGCACGTGTAGAAAAACTCGTCGCGGCTGGAGGTAATCATACACACTTTCCTGGTATGATATATCTTACTGCTTTTACAAATTTGCATGCAGGAATCACATAACATCTCACAGCTGACAATGAAAATTGTTCTTTGCTCCGTTCCTTTAGAATGTTAACTGTTTGATGGTTGACTTTGGCATAGTGGTGCCTGTAATGTGCTTCAATAAATATCTTCTCAGTCTTCAGCGGGGCAAAGAGAAGAGAGGAAAAACTAATGACATTTGTCATTATATTTTTGCAGAAAGGAGGATCAGTTTCCTTACCCTGCATCCTGCTGCGTAGATGCGCATAGAAGTGGTTGTACAGCTAAGTGGGGATAGTGTGTGAGCACCCTTTCTTCTTCCTTTTCACATCTAGTAACGGCCCTGTCCATTTATTTAGATGGATAGGAGCTGGACGAAAATAAAATTCCGTCGGTTGAACTTGAAGCTGTACATTTGGTAGTTTCAGGGTATACCTAGAATTAGGTTGGCAAAGGCTTTTAGGATGGCAAATATGCTGATACCCTTGCGGAGATGATAAAAAGAATTGTTGTTCAAGTTTGAAGTGTGTATAAAGAGAGGAGGCAGTGCCTCAATGTGATCATATTGTGTCTATACAAAATGTTAACAGGCGGAGTAGGGCCTGTGCTTAGGAGAGTCTGGAATTTTTCCCATTTATCTTATTTTACTTAATTGAACTACTCTTTTTACCCCCTTGAATGATCTTACTTTAATTTTGATGTGCGTTACTTTTTTTTTAGTGTCAAGAAAGCTTCATGAAGGGAAAAAAAAGAATTGTGGTTCTATTTGATACTTACTGATGTGTTAGACAGTCAATAAGCAGCAGAAACGTGAATAGAGCTGAGCCGCAATTAATACTTGTGTGTATGAGAATGAGATGTTTAGTAACCTTAACAAAGCCTCTGGAAAAGTCACGAACAGATCAAAAGAAAGCTTGAAGAAAGTCATTTTGGCACGCGGGCTGGCTGGACAGGGTAGGCAACAGAAATATCGATGGTTACTGGCGTCTCTTAAGACATTAGAGACTTCAGCAAAGGACCCTCGTGAAATTATTATTTTATTTCGAGTGATGTCGATTCCCGCAATCCCCGCGTCAGGGGCGCGTCGCTTTTCCGCATCCCGCTAACATTTTCGTACAACCAGTTACAGACAATGCTATTTCCTACTCGCATCGAAATCAAAATCCTCGGGGTGTGGCCATCGGGATCATTGTACAAAGCTGGCTTCAGTCCTTTATGCCACTCAGCCACTATGAGTTATGGCTGGAAAAAAATAACTATAATTAAAACAACCTTCCATCAGTAGTTAAAGTTCTTGATTGTATTATTCATTTGGCTGTATTATTATTACAAAAGAAAAGGAAAACAAGACCACAACAGGGAACAAGAAGAAAATCAAAACATTCTCAGCCCATGTCTCTCTCGAGCATTTGTGCTTTTGTTATCCAATATCAGGAGAAAAAAATACAAAACCTTAGATGGGCTTCGGCGCAGAAACCAGACTAGCATGTCCTATTTGATAATAAGCCCCTTCCCTCTTCATCCAGTGGGCAACCATCAGAGAGGAACGCAGTCAAATATCAGTTGGTAATCAAGGACGCAATTTGCAACAAAAATGGAGGTGACAGAGACGAGTGTCAAGAGCACCATTCTCTGGCATTCTGGAACATCTTTAGCCATGGACTGGGACCTCTCTTTTCCACATTCCAGTGACGGGGATACCATGGGAACTGCCACATGAGAAAGCAGCGCTCTGGGTGAGGCATCATTGCAAGATGCCTTCCATCAGGAGAGCAAATTGCTGCTATCCCCAAGGGAGAGCCATTGACGTTGAAAGGGTAAGTTCCTGTTGGATTCCCATCATCGTCACAATATCTTATTGGGGCCAAGTTTGAATGAATCACATGTTCAAGCACCCCATCATCAGGGAAATATGCTCTTCCTTCACCATGGGCAGCCCAAACACCCAATGTGCTGCCTTCCATTCCTTTGAACATTATAGCAGGTGAGCCCTTTATGGTCACACTTGTAAAGCGGCATTCAAACCGACCTGACTCATTGTGAACAAACCTTGGCTGTGATGGATCACCCCCAGCACCAAGCACACCTCCAACTTGGGGGCCTGGCACCCATCCCAACAGAGCCATAAGCTGACAACCATTACAAACACCAAGACTAAACGTGTCTGGACGCTTGTAGAACTCCTGAAATTGAACCCAAAGAGACTGACTAAATCGTATGGAAGCGGACCAACCTTTCGCAGAATCGAGAACATCAGCATAGCTAAATCCTCCTACAAACACCATTCCACGGTATTCATCAAGAGAAATGGCTCCATTCAGAAGGTCTGACATGGTAACATCCCAAGGTTCAAAACCAGCAGCATACAATGCTGCAGACATCTCTCTATCTCCATTGCTGCCTTCCTCCCGAATCACAGCTACCTTTGGTTTTGAAATTTCAGTCATATATTTCTCATCTGTAAAGGAAGGAGTGAAGGACAATTTCCATGAAGGTTCATGTCTAGACTTCAAGCCCTCTTTCTCCAAGTCCACACAAGCAGCCAATCTTTGAAACTTTTCCAGCTGAAAACTGGTTTCCTCCCACATGTCTCTCATGAGAGAAGTCTTCTCATTCAGAAAAGTTATCCCGTCAACTTCTAGTTCTATTAAGGGTGTGGCAGTCACTCGTCCAATCACCTCAGCAGAAACCCCTACTTGGCTAAGCTTTTGTGTTACAACATCCAAATTCTTCCTGGCAACCTCAAGAACAAGACCCAGCTCTTCTGCAAAGAAAGTTTGGAAGAGGCTCTTCCCTTTTGATTTCAAGTCCAAATTGATGCCATAATTCCCAGCAAATGCCATCTCCAAAACACACACCAGTAATCCGCCATCACTGATATCATGACCAGAAGAGATCAGCTCGTCAGCAATAAGATCCTGGACACCAGTAAAAACATTCTTAAGGTAAGGAATATCCTCAATATCAGGGCAGTTGTCCCCAACTTGGTCAAAAGCCTGTGCAAGAGCAGATCCACCTAACCGACGCTTTCCTTTTCCCAAATCAATATGAAGTAAAACACCATCATCTCCTAACTTCAATTCTGGGGTCACTGTTTTTGTTATGTCAGGACAAGTGGCGTACACACTAATAACAAGGTTTCCAGGAGCCTTGACAACCTCACCGGCAACTTGGGCTGCCATGGAGAGACTGTCCTTGCCCCCATCAATTGCAATACCAAGTTCAATCATAGCTTCTGAAAGAGCTGTGGCAGCATCGTACATGTCTGCTCCTTCTCCATCAAGTTTGGCTGCATACATCCAATTCCCACTCGCTTTAACATCAGCAAGAGAAGTAACCTTTGCCCAAACCAGATTTGTCAGTGCTTCCCCTACAGCCAATCTTGCCATTGCTTTTGGGTCAACTAGACCCTTGATCGGCTGCTCCCCTATGGCACATGCACCTCCAGTCAAGTCAGTGTAAGTCTGAGCAATGACAGCAACATCAGCCAGTGTAATCTGCAATGGACCAACAGTTTGCTGCTGTGCCACCAGCCCTGTGACACACCTATCCACTTTAGTGGTCAAGAACCGTTTTGAACATACAGATGGTAGTCTCAAAACCCTTTTCAATGCTTCCATCACTGTGATTCCTGGAGCAATGTCAAGCGGCTCTCGTGAATTGACCAAGCGCTGAAATTCAAAGGTTTTCTGAGGCATATCTCCAAGCACTTTATCAAGCTCCAGATCAACAGCAGGAGGAGGAGAAGGGAGTCCATTCAGGCGACATTTCTCAACAGCCAAGCTATCAACCAATACAACACGTCCCTCACCACTAATTGTCCCAATAACAGCCATTGGAAGCCTTTCCCTTTCACAGATTGATTGTAGAAGACTGCAACTTTCAGGCTTCACCAAAATCGCATCTTGCTCCTGATATTCAGCACCCCATATCTCCAAAACAGACATTGTGTGATCACCAACTACTATTGCCCGAATGTCAATCTCAGCACCCTTTGGATGTATAATTTCCTTGACAACATTGCAGTTCCCACCAGCCCCCTGGTCATGGATACTGATAATAGGGTTCTTCTCTCTCATCTCAATGCAGGCGCGGACAACACGATACAGTTTCTGTGCCATCTCAGCATCTCCACGCTGTACAGCATTAAAGTCGAGCTCAGAATCATTCTGGCCACTCACCATACTTGACGCCGCTCCTCCCCCCATTCCAATCCGATATGCAGGACCTCCAATCTTCACAACCAACATACCAATATCAGGATCTCCCTTTGTTATGTGTATATGATCAATCTGTCCAATGCCTCCACTAAACATAATTGGCTTTAACCATTCCCGCCTTTCCCCACTTGGAAGCCTCATTCCAAAAGTTCTAGTATAGCCCTGGATCAAGGGCTCTCCGAATTTATTTCCGTAGTCTGACGCACCATTGCTAGCATCAATTAGAATCTGCAAAGGTGATGCCAAGTTTGATGGATACTTGAAAGAATTATCCTCCCAAGGGGAATAAGCACCCTCTATATTCAAGTTCCCAACACAGTAACCAGCCGTAGCAGCAACCACAAATGAACCCCTACCTGTTGCATGCGTATCCCTGATTCGACCCCCTGTTCCAGTCTCTGCCCCAGGGTAAGGTGCCACTGCACAAGGAAAATTGTGAGTCTCAGCAGTAAATAAAATATCAAGGTCATGAGCATTTGGAATCAGTGGACATGGTAAACCAGGCTGAATTGGTCGCAATTGCTTTACAGAGAAGCCCTTTATTGCACTGGAATTATCCTTGAAACCAATAACAGAATTATTTGGATTTGCCTGCAAAGTGCTCTTCACAATCTGCATAAGAGTTCTGCTCATTGGCTGTCCATCTATAACAATCTTTCCAGTAAAAAACCAGTGCCTGCTATGCTCACTATTGGACTGTGCAATGTCAAACAATTCCACAGTTGTTGGATTTCTCTTGATTTCATCTCTGAACAGCCTATTATAATACTGCAAATCTTGCTCATCAAAAGCCAATCCCATCTCCCTATTAATCTCTTCCAGTGCCTTCCTGCCTCTTTCTATAACAGGTACATATCGAACTTCCTCAGGAATCATGCTAGTCTCAAAAGATGTCAGCTTCTGAGTATAAACACATTCGGTCATCCGATCATGAATCATTGCAGCAAACTCAATGATTTGATAATCTTGCAGCCTGCTCTTGCTATACAGCAAGTACCTCCTAGATCGTTCCATTCTGGTCACTTCCATCAATCCACAAGCACGACAGATTGACACAGCATTTGCAGACCAAGCAGTTGTAAAAGACAACCTAGGCCCCACCTCCACTATCACAGCATTCAACTCCTCTTTCTTCTCCTTCTCGAGAAAACTCATAGTTCCCAGGTTCTCAGGTTCGTAAGTTTCCCGAAGAAGCCACTTAAGAATGTCAAGCTTCTCACTTGAAATATCTGCATGCACCCCAATGTTAAAACACTGCTCTGTTTGCAACCCAACAATTTCATTTGAGATTTTATTTTGAACGGACTTGAGCAATTCAAGTGTCGCACTCTCTTGCATCAATGGGACACGATAAAAATGGATAACTTCATGTGCAGGTCTTTCAATCAAGCTAGATTTTTCATCAACAGAGCTGCTAACACCTCCAGCAACAATGGCCCTAGACTTTGATTCAGCTTGACACTTCAATGAAACACGCCTTCGGTTGGACAAACCCAGTGAAGTCTTGCGGTTGCAAAGATTACTCCATAGCAATTGGTTTCGCCGATTAAGTGGCAAATCTCTCTGTAAAAACAGAGTTTGCCTACGGTTGCCCTGCGATGGAATTCAACGAAAAAGGCACAAAAACATGAAAATTCAGTTACATAAATCAAACCATCCACATAAAAATAGAATATTAAATTGAACATTTCTGGTCTCATCACAGTGAACTTGAATTTACAAAATATTAAAAAAAAAAAAATCAAAAGAAGAGCATAATTTAAAAATCCCAATTCCAGACACAAAGCTCAAAGGTAACCCAAAATCTTACGCGTAAGAATTCAGCTGTTGTGTCGAGTTGTCGTGCAGCAGCCATTTCATGGACCTGTATGCAAACTAATGAAAATTGATAAACGAAAAACCGGAAGGAGCAAAAGAAAAGAAAGATTAACCAAACTTGCACAACTATTCAGTTACAAAAACAAAATAATAAGATGACCTTGCCTGAAGATTTGAAGGTCCCTAGCGGACGGACAAGAGAGAAAGGAGATGCGACAAGGTATGCCTGGAACTGGGGTTTTGTCTGTGGATCAGTGGTACTGGCTAGCAAAACCCTACCACTCCTGACTGCCGACCCGACTTTTTGACTTTTGCAATTTGACTTCTTTATGTTTTTTTTTTTTTTTTCGGTTATTTCTTTCCAAGTTTCTTGTTTCCACTTTATTTTAATTGATAAAGTGATTAAACAGTTTTAAATTGAAAATGATAAGTTGCTATTTCAATACATGAGAATGTGATTAGCATCTCATATTATTTTCTAAAGTATTTATTATATTTATTTAATAAATTTATTATTTTTAATTATAATTTAATTTAATTTAATTTATTTAAATTTTGTATTTTTTACATATAATATTAAATTAATTTAAGTGAATTAAATTAAAATTTTATATTTTTTTAAAATATGTTATTTAAAATAAAAATAAAATTTTAAAATCAAATCATTAATAATTTTTTACTTTATTAAAAATTTTATTTAATAATGAGTTACACATATAAAGTAATTTTTTATATTTTTATAAATCTCATATCTTTAAAAATTTTAAATAATATTATGATGTTGTAATTGTGAACAATATTTTATTCTTTTAAAAGGAAAATTATCTTTAGTAATACGTCAACACTGACTCTAATTGATAATCCAAGTATTGATTGTTTTGATTAGTGTCACATGCATACAGTTTTTTTTTTATTATTATTATTTTATTTTTACTTTGGGTTCAAATTTATGTCACATGCATTGTCAGCTCGCGAGTTAGCATTGTGAGGGGCACGTCTCACCCTGCCATCGTCTTGAGTTTGCCTAGAAGTTGCTGATCGAATCGCCAATTATGCAAAGATTTCAAGCTAGTAGATCGTCATTGTGGAAGACATAGAACGAGAGAATCCGTTGGTATTTGCCCCTGGTCCGTACTTTTTAGTTAGCCATTGCATTGCAATGCGGAGATTCAATCTTCTTATCTCTCCGACCTCTCATATGCCATTGCATTTGTTGCCAAGCGACATCATTTAATGTTTTGTGTTGAAAATCAACATTATAAGCGCTAAATTTAATTTAAATTTATTATAAATTAAAAATTAAATAGTCAAATTTTATTTATCAATTTTTAAATAAAAATTAAGTAGTGAACTTTTATTTATTATAATTTTAATATTAAATTAAAAATATGTATTATTAGTTTATAATATATAAAAAATTAAATATCTTAATTTATTGTATTCTAAGTGAGTATGTTATCATGTGGTCATTAATTTCTCTCTAAAAAGTAATCTATTAGGATATACGCCACTTATGATAATATGATCCAAAATTCTCATTTTTTTATCTGATGTGTGAGTTGGTCATACTTAATTCTTTCGTAATATAACTTGTTACCGTCCCTGACATTTTCACCCACCGAATTCATTGATATTTTCGTCAACAATTGGGGCTCCATCTACTTACTTCTTTCGCGTGAAGCGCTTAATGGGAAATACTTGAGTCAGAGTCAAGTCACGAGATTATTACTCTCTTCCCAAAAGACAACTTATTAGGGTATATAGTAATCACGTTTATATAATTTAAAATTTCTCTCTTCTTATTTGATATGAGAGTTCAGTCGTATTTAACCCGTTTGTAATATAACTTGTTACTATCTTTAATATAATCTGTCTGTGACAATGTGCTTTTATTGTGTGGTTAGTATAGATAATTAAGAGATATTGATGTTATTTGATATCATATGTAATTATCAATTATTATTGTGTTTTTAAATTAATAAAATTAAATATACATATAATTGTTTAATAGTCTAAGTAAATTGTTGCCTAGTATTAGAATTATTAAATGATAAGTAAATGAAAATTAATTAATTAAATCTTATTTATTATAATTTTAATATTAAATTAAAATAAATGTTATTAATATCTAAAAGATAAGAAATTAAATATTTTAATTTATTATATAATATATAAATATAAATTTTTATTATGTGACTAATATAGATAGTTAAAGATATTAATATAATTTAATGTCATGTGTACTTTTTAATTATTATTATAAGATATTTTTTAATTAATAAAATTAATTATTTATATAATTATTTAATAATAACATTAAAAAAATTGAACCCTAATGGTTGTATTAGGACTATTAAAGTTTAACAATAATACTATAACCACTTGACTTTACTCGCCAAAGAAGTTGACACTAGAATTATCAAAGTCGAGATTTGATAAAAAAATCATATAAGAGTTGATACTTAATCAAGAATTATACAAGAGTCAAAATTTGATCTGAGACCCAAGTAAAGAAGCAGCCACCAACCATCATGGAGAGTGTTAGAGCCTATTCGATCTAAGGATTAAAAGAGTGAAGTAGCCATCAACGAGGCACCACCAGTCAATGCCAAAATGGAGAGCTGTAAGTGAGACGAAGCACAGAAGAAGTCAATAAGAGAAGGGATTTGGACTTGTAGTGTAATTTAGAAATTGAATTAAAATTTAAATTTATATACAATTGAGTCAATTTTTGTATAACGAGGTATTAAATTATTAAAAGTTATAAAATTTTAAATATAAAATTTGGATGTAAAGATTATTGAGTTAAGAATTAGGAAAAATTGTCATAAGTTTAGATATAAGGACTTGTGTAGACGAAGTCACTAAGTTATCACAAGTTGTTCAAGGATCCAAATAAAATTCACTAAGTACTGCATTTACGGCAAAGTACAATTCATTGAATGTTTTGGGTACCAAATCCTAAAATATTTACGGTAAGTGGGACTTATGAAGTTCTTTCGTCGGAAGATTCTTCGAGAACTGACGAGTGGGTTATGGCTTTGAAAGCTACCAGTCCCAAATTATATGAAAACTTTTCTATGGCTAATACGGAAAAATAGGCTTCTTACCAACGCCCATGGCTTTACCTGTCAGTTCACTGATAATGGGGTTTATGATAGATATGGAATGGTTGCGAAAACACTGAACATGTTTTATTGGGGTACCTATTTGCTACTGTGGTATGGGATATATCTTTCAGAAGATGGAAAATATCCAAAACTCTTCTCCTTTCAGGTGGTAGCTTAAAGCTTGCTGTTCAAATACAACTCTTACAGATTGAAGATGTTCTTATTTGTCTATGTTCATATCAACACTCTGACATTTGTGAAAATTTCGAAACAAATTTATTTTTGCAGGGGATCTATCTACACTCTCTAAGGTGGCCAGTTTGACTTGAGTTAAAGCGGTAGAGATTTATGATATTTTTTTTACCCTCGGAGAGTTCGGCGCGCAAAGATCTTGTGGTGACAAACAGAACAAAAGGGGGGCTTATCTGCTAGAATCCGCCAGTGCCACCGTCCTTGAAGATCCACGTAGATGGCTGTTCAAAAAGTGCTCCTGGCCTAGCTGGTTGTGGTGGTGTAGAGAGGGATTTTTGTGGGCATTTGCCGTTTGGTTTTTCGGTAGAGAGCCATATATATATTTTGCACTTCGAATTGCTTGGGATAGGGGCTTCCGAGATATCTTTGTAGGGACTGATTCCATGCTTGCTCTCCAGAAAATCACCAAACTTAGTTGGAAGTCAGATGCGTATTGGCCTATTTTGGTGAGTTGTATTCGCCTTCTGAAACTATCATGAAATTGTAGACTGCAACATACTTTACGGAAAGGAAACTGTTGTTCGGACGTGTTGGCAAACATCGGAGCTGAAGGGGGCTCTTCTTTCAGGCTTTGGGATTCTCCTCTGCTAGGGATTGCAACCTTTCTAAAAGCGGATGTCAATGGCCTAGGTCGCCCTTGCGGTGGATTATGAGTTTTGTTTCTTTGATCTTCTGTTTCTGTTCTTGGTTGATTTTTTTTTTCTCGTCTCTCATCCAAAAAAGATACAGTAGAGCATTATAATAAATAATATATATATATATATATAGTGAAGAATGAAATAGACCTGGCATAATAGCCATATTTCAACTCATATATTCAGTAACTAGAATATTGTGACTCCAGAAAGAAAGCATTAGATTATGATATCAATTTGCATTTGGATGGAGAATATTTTATGTGCATTTTATTTTTTGTTATAATATAGAATTTCACATTTGTAATTTGTTTTAAACCTCAAGTTTAATAAAAAAAATGTAGATTTTTTGGGTCATTCAATTAAGTTATTTATTAATTTAGTATTAACTTACTTTTTTATTTTAAAAAATGAGAAACAATTGATAGTTTCTTAAAGGGCCAATACTATAATGACATGAACGAAGCATGAGAGCATAACTAGGAAAAATACGAACTAGACATGAGATCGATCAAGCACGTGTAACATGGGATGGACCCATAATGTCTAGGCCTTTGAGTTGTCTCTGGCTTAATGTCAAATATTTAGACACGATACAATATAGTACGTAAGACAAAATGGATCGTTTTAAGTATAAGAAAAAACAGTGTGCCCTCCCAAAAAAGGAAAAAAAAAAAAACATTGACGCATTTACATGTCTATTAAGAATAAGTTTAACTTGTGTATTACTAAGCAAAAAAGAGACTTAAGAGCTTTAAATTGCATTTTAAAATTAAACTTTTGATCTAATTTTAAATTAAATTAAATTTAATTAATAAAACTAATAAATTTAAAAATAAAATGACATGAATGTAATTAAAAATATTTAATGTGATGAATAAAATTATTTTTTTTCAAAAAAAAAATTATAAACCACCTAAACACAAGATATTGTGACGCGAAACAGAAACTTCGCACCAATAATGTAGAAAGATGCTAAAATGAGCCTGAAGGAGCTCCCGAGGGCCATGGGTCAACTTGCCCTATTTGCAATGGGAAGGGCCCCGCCCTTTCACGTCAAATGGATGCATCCCTCAGCCAGCAATTGTAATGCGATCACATCACCCGGACATGAGACAATCCAATTCGGGAAATCTCCCAAATCTCGATGTGAGTTTATGATGAAAGGCCTACTTGAAGGGTCTTCCAACTTGGCGTGAAACGACCCCATTTTCAGCCGAGTGCAGATAAATCAAACCCCACCCTTCACATCTAAACTGATATTAGCCGCCATATATAACACCGAGTACCCGAATAATTTTGTTGGCCCTCCCAGCTAAACAAAGTCAAATGTTCAAACAGTGATTCACTTCACAGCATCATAATAATTCCATGAATTGTTAAATAAAAAACAAGGATTAATTAGGAATAACCGAATAAGGTAACATGATGTAGCCTACTACCAAGAATCGAAAGAAAGGGCTTCCCCGATGCCGGCCATGAATGGAATAATTGGCACCACTCTTGATTTAGCTATCTAATTCTTCTATTACAAAAGCTTAATTGAATTCAGAAACTGATATACCATCAATCTTCAACACAGCAAAGTCTAATCATCAGATCAGGAAAGTTCAACATTTCTTAGCTATATACAGGCTTGCAAAAATATGGTGAAAAAGATTTTTCACATGAATATTGCTTCATCATGCATTTATCAAACTATATATGCTTTGACCGCATGTTCAATAAGAGGGAGGAGGTGGACGAGGAAGGGGACCCCAAAACATTTCGTGTGGCATCTGTCCATTGGGCAACAAATTAGCAGGCACATTGTATACAGACATTAAACCATGTTCTGCCATACCCTGAGAAGATTGAGAACCCGCAGCATTGTTATTACCACTGCCGCCACTGGCAGCAGGACCATTTGCTGAAGTCACTTGCTGCTGTAATTGCATCCCTTCCTGTTCTTGATCCTCAAGCGGTAACCTCTCATATGTAGCATTACTAAATGTTGCTGCTATGACCAATATTGGCCCCGCTGCCACCAGCGCCCCCACTACCGTGCCTCCTACCACCTGCCCTTGTCCGCCTGCCAAATACACTGTTAGGGCCGTCGCCCCTGGCGGTGATGGAGCTGGTAGAATTGAGCCAGAGAGTGATAAAATCTCAAATCGTCCATTTAAAGTAATAACTCCACCGGGTGCAGCAGGCTGTCTGAGAGTAACATTGGTCACGATGCCGCTTCCACTTAATATTGAAACACCGCGGTGGCGGCGATGGGCGAAATTGGCAATGCACTCTACAATGTCAGTGCCAGAGCTAATCTCAAGGACATGACTGAGAAGAGAATTAGGGCTTTCTTTGGTGATGACTATCGGAGGTTTCGGCTTGTTTTTGGAGCCCGGAGGCCGTCCCCTCGGCCTTCTAGAACTGCTGCTGCCACTGCCCGGTTCGATGGTTTCGTGGCCCGTCATATGTCCATCAGATTCCCGAGGGTTATTGTTGTTGTCTCTACTGTCTTCTTCATCTTCTAGGTTCTGGCTTTGGCCTTGGCTTTGAGAGGGAGTGGCGGTAGTGGTGGTGGCGGCGTTAGGGCTACCAATGTTAGTGATAATGCTCGATTCAATGAAATTTTGCTCCCTTCTTGGACCACCGACCCCTCCCAAATTGACAGTCTCTTCTGGGTTTCTCAGGTGAAGAGATGGGCCGGAGGATATCGAGTCAGCACCTCTCATCGCAATGTTCCCAGCCCACCAGCGATTCGCCATGTTTAATTCTTAAAGTGAAAAAAGAAAAACAGAAAACAAAAAAAAAACGAAGAGAGAACTTCAAAGTTAATTCAAAGCTCTTTGTATAGCTAACTGGCTGCTTCTTGTCTACTCAGCATTTTATCTCACCCTATCCATGACTTGCTCGATCGGAAACTGACGAGAAAGCAACGAGGAAGAGAAAAGAATAATAATAATAATAATAATAATAATAAAGGCTTAGCTTCGGCCAGCTCTTTCTTCTTTGTTTTTTTTTTTTTTTTGATGATGTAGAGAAAGAGAGGTAACTAATGTCGAACCCCAAATCCAAACAGACACAAATCCAAAACCTTATCCTTGTTTCTCACCAATAGAATCAATACAACCTAGTTGGATAGCTGCTAAACATCCGTGTTGAACGGATCAGACATTTAGACATATGGGTTTTCTTTTGTTCTGCATGAAAATCAAAAAGACCTAACCATCATACCCTCCAAAATTTCCAAAAAAAAAAAAACAAAAAAATCAGATCCAAGTCCTGCACAAGAATAACACAAACAGCTCAAAGAGATCTAACTTACCGGAAATCACACCTCGAGATCAAGCCCTCGCTCCCTCTCCTTTCGAAGTCCAAGCTCACCTGCCAGTTACGTGAACACTTGGGGTGGATGGTTGGAATTGGATTCCATGTAAAGCAAGCAATCTATTTCTAGTCAAAGAAAAGCAAGAGTAGAGTTTCTTTTTGAGTTCTTCTTTCTGATTGCCTCTTTCTTACCGTCTAGTTGATTTTCTCCGCACTGCACTCAGTCAACTTGGTAGGGCAATTACTTTAGGAAGAAAGTAAAGAGAGCTTCAGTAATACATCTAGTGCTCTGGTCGGCTCGGGGGGTCCTCTAGATTTTAGTTTGTTGCTCTACCGGTTCTGTCTCTGTGCAGGGGCGTACGTTAAAATCATCTAGGCGTACGATAAGGACATCCCGCAGGCGGTTTTGCAGATTACTGGTTTTGGAGTGTCTCCCTTGCCTCTTTTAATTTTTTTAACTCCAAGTTTCAACTGTCAAGCAAAGCTCACGGTCCCGAGAGACCCCCAAGGGCTGGATACCCTACACCGCGACGCTGCGAACGACGAATGTCCCGCCAATCAGACTTCGCTCATTCTAGTCAACAACCGCCCTGTCACTTCTCGATTTACCAACTTGCCGTAAATAAAGGGGAAAAATTAAATAGTATCATTTAAAAGACAATAATTTATCTAATTTTATAAATAAATAAAATATAATATAAAAAATTATTTTACTATATTTTATATTTACTATATTATTAAATAAATACTATATAGTGGTGCTCTTAAAAATTTTTTTCATTTTTGAACTAAACTAAAATAATATTTTTTTAAACAAAATGAGAATTATTTCATAATATTATATTGTGAGGAAAAAATTAAAAAGAAAGATAAATTTTTAAAAGATAACTAAATTAATTATACTAAAATTGAAATTTGATGGTGTGACTATAACTATGAATTGTTACATAGCTAGAGTTTTAGAAATTACTACAGCTTCCACTAGAAGAATGTGATTTATCCTAACAATATCAATATTATTTTTCTTGATTCTTTTTACAAATTTTCATATTATGAAATATGGGATGATTCCTACTTATTGTTATCACTAACAAGCAGAAGGAAAAAGAAATGATTATTAAAGTATGACCTTTAATAAATGAATGGTATAATAAAGGCATGTAAATATTTTATTTACAAATTAAAAATTTTTGAAAGTTATAGGCTTTTTATAATCTAGAACACATAAATTAGTGAAATTTTTTATATGTTTATTTATTTATTTATTTATTTCTTACCTTTGTTGAGTGGTAAACATAACTTAAAATATTTTATGAAAACTTATTTAAGAAGTTGGTGCTAAGGAGGAGGACACACGAGAAAGGGGGAGCATGAATAAAACTCTTGAAGAAAAAAGGTTTTATTACATAACTCGAAGATTTGGTTTGAAAATACTTCGAGTGTAACTTTAATTAATGAAAAAAAATAATATTTTGAATTCTTTTTTTAATTTTAAATTGTTATCAAAAATTAATTGATATATAATTAGAATAATAAAATATCTAATATAAAATATATAACAAATTATAAAAATATCTAATAACATTTGGTTGCATTTTTTTATTTTTTTGTTAAATGTTTTATTATGTTAATTATACATTTAGTAATTTTGGACAAAAAAAATTAAAATTTCAAAAAAAAATTAAATGTTATTTTTTATTAAATAAAGCTCAGAGTATGAGGCCGAATCTTTAGGCCATAAATATTTACCGTAAGAAAAATAAAAGAGCGTAATTCATGCAATTTTGGGTTGCCTTGTAGCTGATTGTATCTCCTTGGAAGAAGGAGGAGGCTCTGATCTGGGGGTGTGTGCGTGTGAGAGAGGACCCAGAGAGAAGAGCACGAGGGGTTTGGGTCCGGTGGTGAGTGGGAACACGTCGCTGTCTCCAAGTCCCGACAAGGCATCAAATGCTAGCGTCTGCAAACATGATCGCTCCAAAATGCTTTGCTTTGATTGCCTTGCCCCGCCCTTCGCCTGCTGCGGCCTGAGCCAGCCGTCCGTATCCGATTCATTCATTCAAACCCCTTTTTGGTGCCCCTTTATTACCCATGTGGCTATCCGCCCTCCTTTTTCGACAACTTGTTCTAAAAACTAAGAATCAAATTTTAAATTTCAAAATAAAAATTTTAAATAATTTTATTACCGCATCTCATGGTTGATAGTCCGAACATCTTTTTGTTGCCACCAAAGCATTAAAATAGGCTTGACATGGAAGCCCAATTCACGAAAATCTTGAGCTTCTTGGCCTCTTTTGTCCTGGTTTTGACTCGATAAAAATGTATTTAAACTGGTTTGTTGATGCTTATAAATAAGCGATTTTTGAAGTTAATTCTCAGATTCTTTTAACAAATATACAGACTTTCAACGTTGAACTTTAGGCTTAACTCGTTAAATAAAAAAAATTATAAATAACTCCTGCACTAATTCCCTAAAAAGCTTGTTAAGGTACTTTCAATGTTTATAAAGCAGTTTGCAAAATTTAGGTGTTCATTCTATTGGAGAAAACCCTTCTTTCAATTCTTGGTTAACTCATTTTTAATAAAAAAATATTTTGCAATATGAACAAATTTTTAAGGAACAACTAAAAATTTTTATTTAAAGAGGTCTTCATTAAGTTTATCTAAACGAATTATATATAAATAGAATTAAATTTGACTTGATTCAAAGTATTCGGCATATTATTTTATAAAATATAAACAATCAAAATCTGAATACGTCAAAATTTTCAACTCAGATAAACTTATTTAGAAAATTTTATTTTAATTTATTAAAAAAAAAACTTATTAAATTATATATTAGACAAAAGATAAATAATTTCTTACATTCTCAATGATCTCATGCTCACCGGTCAAAAATCCGAATCTAAGACTTCTAAGATAGGTTTTTTCAACTCTGAATCTGAGGTGGTTCCACAAAGATGACTAATGTTTTGTGCAATCTTAAGCTGGCTTTCTTTATTCGGTAGAAAAAACCCCAAAAAAAAAAAAGTTCAACAATAACAACTGTAATCCCATTCCCACCAACTGAACTGACCCAAGGCAGCCAGTGCCTCGCCCCCGCATTCCAGCTTCGTCGCTCATTCTTGGGGATGCTTCTTCTTCCTCCGTCTCCCAACATGGTCTTAGGCTCGTCTCAGAGATATGAACAAAGAAAAGAAAAATTGAGCCCATGAAAGGTGGACCAAGATCCATTACCCTTCCCACGACCCATGGGCCGATCTCAACGATTTTGGGACAGGAACGAAACATCACGTGGCGTGTCCCTAGCGGTCATGTACGAAATGAAATATACAAGTCATCACACGTGAGAAAAATCCTCTCATCCAATCAGAATAAACTCGTTATCCAGATCAATCACGAGTCACCGACGGAGAAACAGAGAGCTTCATTACAAAATTTCGGAAATTTTACTGAAAATTAAAAAAAAAAAAAAAGCACAGAAAAGGAGGGGGGGAGAGAGAGAGAGAGAGAGAGGGAGAGATGGCACTCCTCATCAACGTCTCATTGTGTACAAAAATCCCACCAAAACCTCCTCGTCTCTCCTCTAATACCAAACCTCCTCCCCTCACAATCCCCCACTCCAGCTCCCGCTCTCCTACGCCACCGCCCCTGGTACGCCACGCACCGTATCACAGCACCCTTTTATTCATTTAATTAGTTAACTATTTCTTTTCAATATATATATCCTAATCCAGTGTTTTGTAATTAACAGGTAGTAGCAGTAGTAAATAAGCAAATGAAAGCTTTGGCCAAGACAAGCTTGCTGGCTCTCCTCTCTGCTTCTGTATTTTTTATTGATCCCGCACTCGCTTTCAAGGCATGCAACTATTGCCTACCTACTAATGTTAAAACTATATACTAATGCCTTTTTAAATTTGTACGTTGGTTTTCTTTTCTTTCTTTTTTTTTAATTTACTGATGTAATTCGTTAAAAAAAATGTGGGTTATGCATATTTTACGGAAGGGAGGGGGTCCTTACGGTGCTGAAGTGACGAGGGGACAAGATCTCTCCGGCAAGGACTTTAGCGGCAAGACTTTGATCAAACAAGATTTTAAGACAGTATATTCATACCCCAGAAAAGAAAAAAAATGAACTTTGCAATTTTTAGTTCATGACAATTATTTTCTTGGCTACGAAATTAAGGCAGAGATTATGGGTTTGTGTTGTTTTCTCTCTGTTTCAGTCCATACTACGACAAGCCAATTTCAAAGGCGCCAAGTTGTTGGGTGCCAGCTTTTTTGATGCTGATTTGACAGGTATATCCTTCCCTTCTCTTCTCTGTCTTGTTTAAGAGTGTGGTTGGTTTAGTATCGATAGGTAAGGTGATTGTTGCTTGTAAAGACTGAATAGAGACAAATGTTGTGTCGAAAGATCTTGAAATACAAGCAAATTGGGAAACCATTCTCCTTGTAAGTTTGCACACTGTGTGGTGTAATGCCAGCTCACCGAGTCCTTTAGATATGATGTTACTCAATTAGTGAGATACCTTGTTCTTTCAGCCCCTGATGCTTTGAACCTGTGAAATTTTTTCTTCCATTGTTTCAGCTAGTTAATTCTTTTGTTTTTTTTATTTTTGTTTTTCTTGTTTTGGCTGTAAACTAGGGGCTGATCTTTCAGATGCTGATCTTAGAGCTGCGGACTTTTCCTTGGCTAATGTGACAAAGGTTATCAGCTTATACGGTCTTCCATGCACGCACAAGTTAAATATTTCATCTATACGCCTAAAGTAATGTGCTCAACTAAGAACTGAAGAAAAAGGCAATTTTCCAGTTATCACTACTGTAAAGTCAATTGTGGAGATAGAATGCGTTCGAAATCGAACAATCCTGCATTTGCAATGTGCACTTAAGTACTTTCTCTTATTGGTGAAACACATGTTACTTCGTGTCAGCATGCAGCTGATAGCACAGTAATGCCTTGTGATATGAGTTATTGAAGCCTAAACTATTTGCTCGATTTATTGCAGTTTTAGCCATCTTGAGCTCTAATATTCCGTGATATAGCTTTGGATGATGTCATAATGCTTGATTTTGTCTTTCTGCAGGCAAATTTGAGCAATGCCAACCTGGAAGGTGCACTTGCTACTGGCAACACATCTTTTAGAGGATCAAACATAACAGGGGCAGGTATTGTGAAAACAGTAGTCAGTGATTTTCATCCCTAGAATACCTATCAATTGAATGGATGTCATAGATTGAGTAACCATGTTTTGTTCAATAGTGATATAAAACATATTTGGACTACATGGTTAAGGATCCAACTTGCTGTTTACAGTCATGAAATATACCTGACTCAAATGTTCCCCAAGGATTTGGAGTACTTCCTTTGCAATAAGGAACCCAAGATGTGTCAAGGTGATTTCTGGGATGTCAACCTAGATGATTTCATAGTGGAAGATACTTTAGCTGGATTATTTCCAATTATCAGGAAAGTTTTCACATGAAGATAAATTTCAGAAAGGTTGAGTGTTGGGCAAATAAATTTTTCATCTATTCTTTGCTTTTCATTTTCCTTTCTACCCTCAGACAAAAGGACAGAATCAGTAAAAAGAACAATCTTTTTTATTACATATAAAGAGAACAATCTTTGATACTATAATTTAGTAGAAGATAGTTATGCAGCGTTGCATTGACCCCATTACTGCTAATCTTAGTAATGCTTTTGGAATGGCCAGTGGACGAGAATAGAATAAAGTTTTGTTTCTCTGGCACCCTTAAGGGACTTCTGCATATGGATATGGGTGATTGGGGAGTAATTTTTATGGTGAATTTCAGGAGTATATGCTAAATAATTCAGAACATAATATGTGCTAAAAATAATTGCTACATATCTAATCAATGTTGTGTTCTTCAGATTTCACAGACGTACCTTTGAGAGAGGATCAGCGTGAATATCTTTGCAAAGCTGCAGATGGGTGAGATATTTTCTTGACTTAACCCAGTTACCTCCTAACTTGCTCAACTCAATTCTATCTGAGTCCCTAGTATTTAAAAAAAAAAAAAAAGGGAAAAAGCATTAAACCAAAATTTAATTGAGGTCAGCAGCATAAATAATTAGATAAATTTTGTTATCCAACTTTTCTCTAGACATCATAATGTGAGTCTCATTTATTGAGACATTTTTTTTCTGTAATGCAATGCTGTTACACCAAGAATTAATTGAACCATTTCTCATCAGGGTGAATCCAACAACTGGAAATGCAACACGTGATACATTGCTTTGCAACTAGTTTTCTTCTATTTCCTTATATTGAAGTTGAAGAACAGGGAAGCAGCATCTGAATCAATGCATAAGTACCAGCTGCAGTTTTCATTTGAGTTGAGGTTAGCAATTACTTTTTCACAGTTAGTTAAAGGGGTCTGGTCCATTACAAATTAGTTGCCATGCTATTACATAACAATCATACTTGTGATTGCATAATAATCAACGTCTATCACAAGTCACATTGATCATTTTCTTGTCTGCTTGATGTTATGATTGACATCTTCATGAATGCTAATTGATGATATTGCAGAGTTTTACTCATGATTTTGAGAAAAGTGTTCTTTTTATTCCTTTTATTTTTTACTTCCTTGGTCTTAATTTTCTCAGGTTATTATGAAGCATTATGCTTCCTCCCTCTCACACATATCCCCTTTAAATGAGGTTGCCAAATCAATATCTTCTTTTACAGTTACCTTCCGTGCTCTAATACCCTTTTTGTTGGTTATATTGCCCTAGGTCCTTTTAAGGACTGCATGCCTTCTTTACATTTGGCCGAAGGCATGGTCTCATTTTTGTGTTTGTCAAGTATTTCTTAAATTGTTTAGCTGGCGCTTATTGAAATTGGGATCCACGTCAGGACCACCTAATTTTTATGCAATTAGTATCTTTTACATATAGCCTATTAGGCCATTACTTTTGCAAGAAGGTCATCATTTATCAAACATTATGTTAAGCAACTGGTAGGGGGTGGTTTGAGTCTCTAGTTAGAAAGGGAGAGGTAGAGGAGTGGCATCATTGTACCTCTTTTAGAGTCTTTGATTGGTTGCAGCTTTGCGGCATATATGAAACCTAAAGTTTCTTGCTGTTTCCAAGCTAGCGTGGTTAGCCTGGTCTAAAAGATTACCAGTTGTTGAAGAAAAAAAGAAAAGCGTTCAAGAACTACCGTTGTCAATCTCAACATACAAACAGCTCACCTAGTTTGATGAGACCATAATGCCTGTTGCTGCACTCTGTGACTGGCAGAGTCTCAAATCTTGAGCAGTTGAGCTACGAAACAATACAATAACCTGCAACTGCAAATTGCACAATATGCCATGGTGCTGCCACTTAACTCCATCACTTTATGGCTGCCGAAAGTTCTCCCTTTCATCTTTTATCTCCTTTATTTCAATCGAGAGTATCGTCCGTGACAATGGGTTTCTATGTAGCTGCTAAAATCATGTTGATTCCAATTAAGTCTTGACAATTTGAATATTTGTCCCATGCATCATATGTGGTGAAAGCACCCACAGCCATCCACGACAACCATGGCATTATCTTTGGTAGTGCGGAGATCTTGCACTTTCTTCGCTCCATTCTTTAGCACCATGCTGGGTGCGGTGTAGTTGCTTCCATTTCACTTTTTAACATTTTTCTTTTTTCAGGTGAAGCGGAATTGCAAAGAATGAGTCACTCCCTCCCAAAATTTTCTCCCTTCCTTCTGGGTCAGAGCAAAACGTAGAAAATAAGGCTCCATTTGATAACTCAAACTAGAAATAATTGGTGATAAGCTGAAGATAAGAATTCCCAAGTAACCCAACTACTCAAGCAAAGATCCAACAGTGGCATATCGTGTTGTCCTTTCTTCTTTCTTTCAATAACCTTTAATTTATACGTGGAGGACTACAGAGTGACTGTGTCTACAAGGGCTGGCCTATCTTTATGCAGTAACAGTTTCCCAGGGTCTGAATTTTCTAATCCTATTCTGCTCAACGCTGTTCTCTGTGCTTCCCCTGTTAATAAACCCACTGCACTGTCTTCTCTGTGGCGACGGATAAATGAAATTTCCAAGTTGAAACTAGGAAATGATGGAAGCCGCTACAAGATGTACAAACGCTAAAAAGCCGAAATGGCTGTATGGTTAAGCGCGATGCTCACCACGTAGCCACAGTTGGTGACACAGAGGGTACGGTTGGTACGGGTTTTAATCCTGGATATGCTGCACTAGGGGGAGAGAGTTGGGTTCGCTAATTTTTGTAGCCCATTTAAGGTCTTTTTGGTAGTAAACTGGGATTTAAAGTAAGGAAATACTCGTTTATCCTCAGAAGAATCCTGCTCATTTCAACGAAATTTGAGTTTGCTTCATCAGGGAGTTCACTAAAAGGATGGAGGAGTTTGTACGGACATGTTTTATGTAGCTGTTTACGTCCAAGATGATTGATGTTAAACAGTTGGTAACTGAATAATGACTTATGGTCGACATCTAATGCAACTCATAACATCGGATAGAATTAATAGGGTAGATGTTAAATAATAACAATTGAATCTCTAATAATTATCCTAACAAACCTCAAGTCAATCGCATGAGGATGGCCCAGTAGAGAAGAACTGAATTTCCAAATTAGGGATCTCATGCTCAAAATCTACTTACCCAAGAGAAAATTGATGAAATATGAGATGGTTAATCTCTTTTGTGTGGAATATTATGGCCCAATAACATTTTGGTTCGTAGGATTAGGCTTTCAACCATATACAATTCAAATAATTTTATTATTAAATCATATAATTAGTGACATATCATATAGTAATTTTTACTAACAAACTAAAAAAAAAGAATTCGCTATACAATAATATTTATTGAAGCATATAATAATTATAAAAAAATATCAAAATAATTTTTTTCTTTAATTTTATTTGTTTGTAATAATGAAAGAAATATAATATATCAACTTTTCTCGTCACTATTATGTGTCCAACTAAGTTCAACCGACCTTTCTCTAAAAAACGCAGCCGTCCAAGTGAGCAACAGGTTTATGCGATCTAAATGGCATTATAGTTGAACTAAGGAGCATTCAATTCCCATGTCAGTTTAGATGCATGGCATGCCGACTATGCAATACCCATATTATTTGCACTATATAACAAGAAGCATGTAATTGCATATGTGTCTACAAATGCACAAGACTGACATTTTGCCCAATAATTCGGTTCCACCTATTATTATACGGTCTAATAGCTAGTAAAATTGATTAAAATTTAAAAGTCCGATCTACCCAAAAATTGTCATACGCCCAAGGGTCAAATCTGCAATTTTCTTTGAAAATCCAATTCACCCAAAAGTCGTACACGCATAGGGACCAACAATTAATTGAAATATACACTCAGATTGGGTTAACTCAACATAAAGCCAGATATCCTTCTCTAGATTAAGAAAAATGCTACCTAGAGATTCCAAGCCTGGGCTGAATTTTTTTTTTTTTTTTAAGTTCATTAGGAGATTTATGTTACTGTTGGAATAAATTTGGACCATACAAAAAATTCAAAAAAAAAAAATTTACTTTAAATTTTTATCAAGGTAAAATTTATCTTAATTAGTTTGTGCCATAAGTTTATATTATTTTTTTATAAAATCAAATATATTTAATTGTATATTACAGGGTTAATAAAATCAAGTTTAAAAAAAAGTAATGCCTTTTTAAAATTATTCTTTAAAATATTTATAATATTTCTATAATAATATTATACACACAAAAAAATTAATACAATAATAGATTATTTAATGTGATAATATTTAATTGTTAATATTTATAAAAGTGATAATACTTTTTAGTCAATGTGTTTAATTTGACAATTAAAAAGTTGATTATTCGTATAAATAGTCATGAGAAAGACAAAGACAGTTGATTTTTTATTTTTTTTTATTATTTTATTATTATTATTTTTTGACGTGCAGCCTTCGCAGACCAGATTCGTTCATGAAAAACCGCAGGGTTGGATCTGACATGGGGTCCATATTTGAAAAAGAGAAAACAATGGCATCTGTATATTGAACTGAATGCCGCTGATCGCCCGGCCTCGGCCTTGTTCATGTCCAACAAAGCTCACTGAACTGGGCGTGGATCTTGGTGTTATAAAGGGGCCTATGCTTTTGTCTTAGGTGAAGTATAAAATGCCCAGACTTTAGCCTGGGCTTACATTCTAAACAATTTCATTAAAATTTTTTTTTTTTAGTGGAAAAATTATTTTCACTATTGACATTAATGGAATTACTAATTCTTAAGCATAAACTAGATTTTTTTTTTAGATATGTTATCCTCAAAATTTTTTTACCATTTCCAAGAATTTTTCGCTGTCTCAATTGCCCCCCCCCACCCTTCAAACAAATTAAATACGTGCAGTAAGAAACGAAGACTTCTGATTCCACAAATAACAAAAGTGAATTCAATTATTTAATTCAATTTCCAATAAGAAATGAGTTTCAATAGATAAAAGTTATGGGTCTTAACAATAAGTCGAATATTCATTGTGAGTAGTTTCGTTCAGCAAGGATAGATATATATAGATTCAGAACAAACTGTGTGTAATGCAAACTAACATCTCATATTTGACCATAATACCAAATTAAAAAGAGGACTATAGATAAGTTGCAAATTTCATGTAATAACTTTTCTAGTACTTCAAGGCTGTTTTTGTTCAGAAATCACTTTTATCTTCTTGATAAGATGATAAGGATAAAATCACACGTAAATAATAATAATAATAATAACAAAAACAGGAGAAAATCTTCTTTTTATTGTGATAAATTACAGCAGATCAGAGTTATCATTATGATTATCTTACAGAATTGATGATTGTTTTCCTTTCGAGGGGTTGGTTCATGGGGACTAAATATGGCCGAGTGAAAAAAAAGTTCACAGTAGTTCTTCAATATGGACTATTTAACATTATAGTGGAAAATTTCTTGAAGAGAAACTTGCCATATTGTCGACGAAATGGTCCAAAAACAAGTGTGATACACCATATATAGTACTCCTACTACAATAAGAATTTTTTTTTTTTGGGAGCCCAAAAATATTGCATCATTCGTCACGTCAAGTTCCTGGACAGGCAAGGAGCAAAATTGTAATAACTCGGCAGTGATAGTCACTCAATTATTGGTGAAGTCATCGAGTGTCATGCAATGGTAAAACCACCTACGACTCCACTCAATCTCTCGGTCGGGACAAGTATGTATTTAGTTTAAGCCTCATTATCAGTTCATGGTTGGATCCATATAAACACAGAGTTGTATTAGAAGCCATCTCTTTGTTGTTTTGCAATCAAGTCACTGTTTTAAAGTAGACAATGGGGACGTTTTAGGTAGAACCAGTCGATGCATGGGGACGATCTTAATAACTATAATTTATAATAGGGGGTTCGTCTAAGTTAGTCAACCGGTGTGAGAATTAAGAATACATAAAATGCATGCCTTTATATATTGATTATGAAGCCTTTTTGGACTATGTATACGCAATCTTGACTTGGGCAAAATCTAAGAAAGAAATATGCTTTGCAATTAGGGAAGCTGCCTTGCAGCTTGTCTGGAGGCAATTGAAGACGTAAGTCTATGTTCTACAATTTCTCGCCCCCTAAAAGCATGTAATGAATTGAGGAATACAGAGAAATTCTAGGCCCTTGTCAGGTTTCTCTATTCATATTTTTGCTTATTTGGCATCTAGTCCTTAATTTAAGGAAAAAAAATATTTTGATTGATTCTGTCCTCTCACACACATTAAATTATCTCTCTTTCAATGTTCAATATGCTTATATTTAATTTATACTCTCTATTTTTAGTAAGAACAATCTTCACCTTATAAAAAGCTACAAATTATTAATAAAAGAGTTAAAATATTAAGTTACATATTAGTAACAAAATTTTGTTCACCTAATTTCAAATACATTAACATTTATTGGATTAAAATTTTTAGGCCATCCGCGCATCCCTTGAGTAGTTTTCCAACCAAAAAAAAAAAAAACACTAATAAATAATAGACAAGTTTTCCCCTTTTTTGTTTTTTTTTTTAACCATATCCATATTTTTGTTCATTGAAGATTAATCGAGTTGTGAATTATATAAATATTTTTAAAAAATGCTTTTCTATTTTTCATAAATTTTATAATTTTTTTCAAATTTTGAATCTCCTCCAAGACAAATGTGTAGAGGTATTATGCCCTGAGCTATATAACATATTTTTTAGTCTTGCCAATAATGGTATGACAATTAAGTAATAGGGCTTAGACATTAACCGATCCATACCAACCATCGTAGATTGGTGAAAATTGAGATCCCACTATGGACCGCTAGGTTTAACTACTGAATTCAGTATGTAGTTTAGAGGCTGAAAATTGATAATGGAGGCATCAATTAATAAATTGTATCGTTTTCTGGTAAAGCTAGCGTATGAAATGATAAATTAAGCTTAATTTTTTATGCAATACGTATGCTTCCAGTTTGTTTTTTTTTTTTTTAATGTAAACAAAAGTAATAAAAACAGTTAGTAACCTTGAAAGATATAAACACAAAAAATAACAATTAATTTATTACATATATTCATTTTTTTATTGAATAATTCTGTCCAGAAAGTCAAAAAAGTTATCACGTATTAACATCCCTAAAAAAAATTGGAAAATTGTCTTGCCAAAGAGTTAAATTCATCTTTTGGGAACTTTTGAGAACACAGAAGCTCCAATAAATTTGAACCAAAGTCCGTGATAAATCGAATATTCCTGAATTTCTTGATAGCATGTTTTTAGGTCCAACGATCGAACAGACCCAAACTCGCCAACGAAAATGATTTAAGCAACATTCGATGGAGATTACAGCTGATTTATGTCACGAGGGAGGAAGAATTTTTTAGTTCCGAGACCTGACCTATTTATATTGGATCCTTCTTTGCCATTTCCAAATGGACTGTCCACAGACGTATGCTGGGGAGCATGACATTAGGCACTAGACCAACAAATATATATTTTTTAACATTTTTATTAGGAAGTTTATTAAATCATACCTAAATTTTTCATTTTTTACAAAGTTTATATTTTTTTCCCTCAATATTTCAACACGGGACTTTCTAATATAAATGTCTAAATTTCTAACTATTAAAATCTTTTTTAATTATTAAAGTGTTATTTAAAAAATGACCGTGAAAACATTCTCTGTTGAAACGATTTTTTTTTTTTTTTAACTTCATTCTGGTTTCACACAATTAATACAAGGTGTTGATTTGTCCTTTCTTACTGTGAGACGACATTTTTGAGACAGAAAAATTCATATAAAAATGAGTCGTTTTGCTTGTTTTCTTGTAGACCAAGATAATCATTCGTACATATAAATTTTCAACTCGATTATGGCCGGTCAGTTTGTCTACTTGGGCTAACGCCAAACCCCACTTGATCTTTTATAATCGAACCTCCAATTGGAAAATCCTACTAAGGTTTTGCCAAGTCAATCTGGATCCCCATTCCAACCTTGCACTGAGAAATATTTTTGGCTCCTCTCGCCACTCCCACTCAATACGGTGATGGCTACTGCTAGCTTGTCAGCTCTCAGTCGTCCCACTTAACTCCAAATACCTTTGAAAATTCTGCGAGAACTTACTGCTTTATGATGGATATAGCTCCTAATATACATATACCCGCTCTCTTAAATTTCAAAGATATTTGGAGGGTCAACGAAAATTCGGTCCCTTTTCTCTATATTCTTTCTAAAACGAGTTATGCAACGCGTATTTAAATCATTTTGTCCACCAAAGAGAGATAAAGTGAAAGCAGATTCTCAACAATGAAAGTAGAGATGTAATTATAAAAAAGAAAAAGGAAAAAAAGTAGGGATGTAATGTTCTTCGGAAAAAATATATTTGTGTGTGTGTGTGTGTGTGTTCTATTTTACAACTTTTTTTTAGTCGGAATTTTTTTTTTTTAGAAAACATTTTGTATACTTATTGTCAGGAGAAATAGAAAAATAAGCAAGATAAGTTCATTAATGGACTTATCAAACATAATCAAATGTAATTTCTGTCAAACATAAGAAAATGTAATGGAGGAAAGGACCCCTACTCGGTCTAAGGTCTCAGTACTTGGAGCCAAATAAAGGCATTGAATCCACGCACAGGTAATTAGGAGATGATGACACATTATATGTAGTTAGGTGAAATGGTTAAAGTCCGCTGCTAAGGGTTGAGACAGACCTGACGATCATTTAAGTCTATTCTCGTTTAAGACTACCAACAGGAAAATTAGTTGCCACAAAGCTACAAAAGGCCATGTACTTTATCTTACCTAATGGTTAAAGTCCCTTGGCCTCTAAGCTTGCGAGGACTCCAAAAATCGAGTCCCAAGGTTTACGCTGTTGCTGGGGTCTCTCTAGTTTATTTCTATGGCTGGATTGAACAGTCATTGTTAACTGGCGTTCAACAGTCAATTGTATTTAGATTGTCTTCTTTGAATGGGCTTGTATCTAGATTATTGACTAGAAAGCAAGACAAAATGTGGCGTATTCAAATATAATCTAATTACATCACAATAATTATTATGAGCATATATTAAT
Source organism: Bruguiera gymnorhiza (assembly GCA_020883675.1). Classification (NCBI taxonomy): domain Eukaryota; kingdom Viridiplantae; phylum Streptophyta; class Magnoliopsida; order Malpighiales; family Rhizophoraceae; genus Bruguiera; species Bruguiera gymnorhiza. Next base: position 4,199,503 of record JAIRCJ010001049.1, on the reverse strand, counting down.
TAGCTCTTTCATATGCATGTCAGCATGTGGAAAAAAAACGTTTGACAGTGGCTTCAGCGGGTCCTCCCGAGGGAAAGAAAAATAAATTTAGAAAAAAAATATTACCCAAAAGAATACCCGTTAACAATGACTGTTCATCAAACCAGCTAAAACCAAACAGTGTAGTTCACAGGAAGCGCCAACCAGTAGCAAGCCCACACCCCATTAAAGCCATTGAGCAGACTTTTTCTGTTGAACCTTTTCTCATTCTCCTGATTCTCAAGTTTGAATGGTATTTAAATTTAATATGATTGTGCCTCCCTCTTGTGGATCTCCAATCGTATTTCATCTATATTAATCTCTTTCGCCTTCCGCTAAAGCGTTGAATTTTCTCTTCTATTTTCCTTTCAGTCCGTTGATTTCTAGTTGAGAACTGAATATGGAGCAAAGGGAATACTTGATGTGGACGAGGAGGATGAGACCAATGTTTACATCTTACAATCAAACGTCAATGAAGTCCACCAACGGGTCTTCATGGGAAGAGAAAGCTTTTGCAGAAGACGCAGCTGGGACTCTTGGGGGATGCATATGGCCTCCCAGGTGTTATTCTTGTGGCTTCTGCAAAAGAGAATTCAGGTCAGCTCAAGCTCTAGGTGGTCACATGAATGTTCATAGGAGGGATAGAGCTAGGCTTAAGCAATCTCTTACTAGTTCTGATGAAAATGATGATGCTTTTCATCCACAACTAAATCGTCGGCATAGCCAAGGTACTCCTATTCAATCGTTATCGGAGTCTCATCATAATTTCCCATCTGAATTGATCACTTTGGATTGTGATAATCTGGACCCTAATTCCAGCTCTAGTATTCTTTTGTCAAACAGCACTCTTTCATCTTCTAAGATTTCAGCTTTGTCCACTGGAGGAAGTTTAAGTGATTATACTTTTCTTTCCAGTAAAGGGTCTTCTTGTCCCCACAATATACTTGGGTCAGACATTTTAGCAGGTAGATTTCACAGCAGTAACCCAGAATCGAATCAGGAACAGAATCAAAGGGAGAAAGATCCCACATGTTTAAGCCATGATCATTCAGTCGAAACTGGATTACTCATGGGCTTAAATTCTGTTATTAGCCAAAATCCACCTTTTAAACCTTGTAGTCGTGGTGAGGCAAGCAGTTGTAAAAGGCCACAGACCACTGTTCCGGCATTCTCATTCTTGATTAAGCCATGCTCAAATGATGGATATGCTCTTCAATCAGAGGTAACTGGACCTAATTCTAGCTCCATGGAGGACATAGATCTTGAGCTCAGGCTTGGCGAGAAGGTGAAGTAGGCTGCAGTTATTTATGTTTGAATGTGTTGCTTCCTCCCATAAGATGAAAGAAATAACAAGATTATCTTCCCCTATTTCTTGTTACCTCTCCACAAGTCACTTTTAACCGTCCAATGAAACAAGCAGGCTCAAGGCCTCTCCTATTTGCATTAATTTGGTTGGAATGACAATATTATCTTTAAAATTTTTGCTCACCCTCTGTTAATTTATGTTTATGCTTTACTCCATTGAAAACACATTCTCAACATCTTCTGGTTTGAAGAGGTAATCATACAATTAGTGAAGATAATATTTATTTAGCAGCAGATGGCTATATCTTGTGTTTGACTCAAATCTTATCCAAAGCTACATATCCAAATCAAACCCAGTTTCTCGAGCATGCTGTTAAGTCAAAAGTTGCCAGTACTGTTGAAATGTATTGATATGTTCACTCACTGCTCAAAGTAAGACGACAGGTTTCAGAGGACTACTGTTTTTTCAAAGATATAAAGTTGCAATTTGCAACTCATATAGTTCGTAACTTAACTCAAAAATATCAGTATGCCACATAATTTTTCTTTTGCAAAAGAAAAAGGTGGTCAGTGGGAACTCAAACTGGTCGATGTTGGTAGGTATTTTTGCTAAAGTCGTGATGAAACCAGTAATTCTTCTAGAGCACAATGACTACTCTTAGTCAACTGCAAATCTCTCCCTTTCTCTAGAGAGAGGGAGAGAGAGATGAACTTTAGACTGTTGGGTTTTGAAAAGGGTGAAAGAACTGACAGTGAGTCACTTCAAGTGCGCGTAGCCTGCTTGTTGGATTAAATATAACATCAATAAAGGGCACAAATCACAGCTTCAAGCTTCCCCTTTTTCCTTTATTACTACCTTCACCACGTCGCCACAATCTTCTGCACCTGCACTTTATGTAATTTTTTTTTTTTTCACTTGCAATCTTCAAAAATTATCTTGTTTTTCTTGTGATATATGTGGCTGCAAGTGAGAACTGCCATGCAACTCGATTTGTAGAAAATTACTTTCCTTTCTTCCTTTTTGAGCCGTTTGATATTCATTCAAAACCTCAAGATAGTCCAAAAACTCCACCAACTCCATGGAATCAGATGGAAGTATTGGACAAAAAAACAACTACCAATTATTACGATACTTAGCCACATTTAAAAAAAAAAAAAAAAAAAACTCTGCACAGGTCATCATCAAACCATTTATACTATTTCCGCGTCCTTTGTACATATTTTTCTATAGAGCGTGACTACTACTCAATAACCAAACCGAGAAGTCTAAAATTGTCCCAGTAAGTTTTTAAAACTCTAGGCCTGTCTGGTTCTGGGAGTTCAGTACTTTCTCCATACAGTAATAGCCATTTAGCCCCTTTGATCTTGATGTAGGATAGACGGTTCTTCCACAATATACGGCGATTTCCCAGTGTTGCATTGTGGTTTTTTTCAACGTTTCTTAGCAAGGAAAATCGATAAAGTATCGCTTTTGACTTAACGTTGCCTCCTCTTTTGCAGAGAGAAACTGAGACATTGCTGTATATACAGGGGATTTAAGTTACCCAACAAATTCTTCCCACTTTAGAATCCATAATAGAAGGGGAATTCAATACTTTTTGGCTCTTTCTGCGTGATTTTTGAGGCAGAGTTTTTGTTTTTACGTGGGTTTTGATAGATGCAGACAGAAACATAGAGGGAAAGCAAAGATGGCTACTTGGGTTTCTATGCAGTACCCAGTTTGTGTAAGGGAAGTTAAAGAGGATTGGTTGGGGGTTTTGTCTGGTATAGAGGTTAAGGAGTTGCTTGGTTATGAGTCTGAATTAAGGCACTTTGTTTTAAGATGCAGTGATAGAGAGGCCCTGAAGTTGCACATGGGCATCTGATATGTCTGTTTCCCTGTTGCTTTCAAAGCTTCATCTGTAGTCATATTGGGAGGAATGAGGATATAAATTCTACCAGCTTTCTATGAGGTTTCCTTATTCGGTGATATTCTCAAAAACAATTCTTACAAATAAATTATATAAACATGTTTCCACCAATCACAATACGTCGGAATTAGAGGGTAGAGTCCAATAAAAGAAAACTGGCTGGTGTTAGTTAACCATCATTCTAGGTTAAGTGTACCCAAAACAGTGCTACTGTTAAATAAGGCCAAAACTATTTGGATGTCTTGATATACCATAATATTCGACATCAACTTTGTCACGATCCTACATTGTCTTATGTGCAAACTCATTTTCATGATTATTACTGTTAATTATATATTTTATTAAAGTATTAAAATTTATTATTTATATTATACTTTATATATTTATATTTATTAATCACAATCACTATGTATGTATATAATATTTCTCAATTTTTATTATGACAACCCCCTTTTTTTTTTTATTTATGATAAGCATACATTCGACTAGCTTAAGCATCAACCAAGCATAAATCCCTTCCTAGACAATTTAAGGGTACACTTTCTAATATCCGTTTGGTGCGTTCAGGATTTTAAGGGCACACTAAAAAATTTTATTCCAAGTGTATCTAGGAGTTTACTCATGAGTTGCTCCCACATTAGCCTAAGCGATTTTTATTCGAAATTTTCATTATGCCTAACAAAATTTACAAGCTATAGATGAAGAATTAGGTCCACTCAAAAAAATTCTCAAATAGAAAATTTGGTTAAAATTTTTGGTTCGGAGAGAATAGATTAGATACTTTGCAACCAAACATATTACCCATTTACTTATATAAGAAAAAAAGAAAAATTAAAAAGAAAACTAAAAAGGACTTTTGCAACTCGATGCTTGATTAAAAAAAGATGTATCAACCACTCGACATTATGATTTAGTACTCAAAAGTGTCATTTGTGAACTCGTGAATTCCACTCTCTGTTAATATATTTGGTAAAACTAAATACATTTGGAAAAATTAAATATACATTGTAAATATTTATAATTGCAAGAGTGGTTGATTACCTTATTTTTGGCATATGGAGTATACTCTTCTCTTGAATTAAGTTAGGATTCAGTTCATTATATAGTATAAAAGTGTATGAGATATCATTTATATTTTTTAATTTGTATATACGAAAAAGAAATAGGTGCCAGTGCACCAGACTTCATATTATGATGTTTGAGTAATACTCATATGAGTTATCTTTATTTTCAGAAAAATAGTATTTCTAGGTTTGTTTTATATATTGTCAATTTGTTTTGGATGTTTATTCACGCCGGCTAAAAATGAGCATTTACCGTTCAGGGGCCGAACGAGGTAATGAAGTGAGCCTGTAATATCTCGGCCTTTCCGCGGTTTTGCATCGTGAGCGCAATTGCCTGGTAAGTAAACGAAACTACTTTCGTAGGCTCCATGGCCCATTCGCTTGTTGGTTTGGGGGGGGGGGGTGTGTTCAAAAGTATGTCGGGCTGGATAGAGGAACCCGAAGCTGGTTGGTCCAAACACATGTAACTCTGCCATGTTAAACCGTCATGATTGCTTAAGTTGGAGCCCCAAATGTCTCGTAGAGCAGAAGATTCTGTCCTCCGTCCACTAATTTCACTCCATCTTGTGACGATGGTTACGGCCCAGGAATTTAACAAAAGCTAAGGACAACGCGGTTGTCGTGTAATACTTATAATGCATAGACATATATACTAAAAAATTAAGATTCGAGTAAGTATAGACATACATATATATATATTGTACAAATTAAATATTATTAATAATTTTTTTTCTATGTATAGCTTAAAAAAATTGATATATGATTTTTATATTATAATTATTGTATTGGGTGGTTTGGAGCGTGGATCAATAAATAATCCAAGTACTAAAAGGTTATAACTCATTTTTTTTTTAAATTGAAGGTTTTAAGTTTAATTTTCAGTCAAAAATAATTAACTAATAAATAAATAAATAATCAAGTACGGGAAAATAGGGAGTAAAAAGAAAATTAATTAAATTGATTGCCATTTTCTATTTTTACAAAATGGCTTAACATATATTTGTGTCTTAAGTCATCATTTTACATTTCATTAGCACAGCTACTCGCTAGTTTACTAAACATATTTTTTTATCAACTATTGTTATTTATAATCTGTCATTTGCCATCTATTGATAAACACTAAAACAAAAATATAGCCTAAATGGGTTAAACATTTTGGGTTCAATTTTGCAGATCTTGTGCCATTGAATGTTCTAAATAAATATCCTTGGCTACCAACGATCACATGTATTCTTCTAGACAACTTTATGTTATGATTTTCGGAACAAGATCATTAGAGAAAATAGAAAATAACATTATGGTAAATTTAATGTGTTATTGTGATGAATTATAGGTAATGTATATCAAGTTTTACAAAGTACAAAATAGGAAAAATTATATTTTATGCAATCGCTGCTTATAGCTGCGTTAACTATTTACATGGCACGTTTTTGAATGTAACGTTTTTTACGTATCAAGAGTAACTGAAGTTATGCGTGGATTTGTATAAAGACACATGTACACTCTTACATAACTGTATCAAATAAGATACAAAACCAAACTGTTCTACCTTTGAAACTCGCCATTGCGCCGATGGCCTTTTCATCCTTTGATCTCCTTATCCCGTTCGTCCTCCTTTTCATTCTTTTTGTGAACCTTTTCTGGCTCTAATCAAACACAAATTTGTGCCAAATAAAGTCATTGGACAACTTTTTCGGCTCTAGTGTTTGGCGTTATTGGATGTTGGTCCATTGGACTCGAAGCAAACACCGCAACTTTGCGCCATTTTCCAGTTGACGGTTGTTATCCAACAAATGTGATTATTTGGGATTAGAACTGATGGGTCTTGGATTTTAAAATTTTCGGTATATTTCGATAGAGTTTGAGGGGTTCGTTGGTGAGAATGAGCATTCTTGAGTTGAGATGTTATTAAGAAAAGAAAAGAAAAAGGAGGAAAAATCAGTCATGTTCAAGCAATAGTTATGTTTCCCCTTCGCCTTCCGGCGGAAAATCCTACCCCCCCGCAAAAAAAAAAAAAAAAACAAAAAACAAAAGAAAGTCGGAACGATGTCGTTTTGGAGGACGTTAATAAGAATTTAGAAACAAAATTTAGCCTTTTTCTTCTTTGGGATCAAATTGGACCTTTGATGTATTCAAAAGCATTTTGGTCTGCTTGTAACAAATGTAATCAAAACTATAGAACCTAAAATGTTATACTTCAAAAAAAAAAAAAGGTGAATTATTATTCCGGTCATATTAGACAATGTAAATTATATTTTTTTCATAAAAATTATAAAAAAAATGTATTGACATTTTTTATTAGTGACAACCTACCAACTATTTGGTTCATTTATTTATTTTGACCGATATATAAAAATGTACATAGATAAAGTTATCCTAAAATATTATGTTAATATTACCGCATGACTATAACATGACATTACAATTCTTTTACAATAATTTAAGGTTACCACATTTGCTATAACGCGAGATTATGAAAAAATTATCATAGTATATACATTAAATTACAGGCAAGATTATGGGGAATCTGCTCACACCAATTGTTTACTTAATTATTTAAACCATTAATTCATTCTCTTTCTCTGGGTTTAGTGGAAAGGTGATAAACAAACGAAACGGCTATAGTGGGGGGGTGGTGGTCAAATTAAAGTTTAACCAACGTTAGGTGCCTACCTAAATCACGGAAACTTGGACGGCAAATATAAATGCAACATCGGACGGAGAACGCCAAAGTGCTTGAAACGTGTCGACTGGTGAGGAAGGTAAGAAGACGGAAAGGATTGTGCAGCTTCAGCTCCACGTTAGTTGAAGCCACGTGTCTGATAAAACAGTTGCCGAACCCCAGATATGCTTGTATGACCGAAGTGATAGTCGCCATGTTGTTATGTACGTGTCCTGATCTCCCTCGTTACGTAGCCACCTTCCATTGGACAACTGTAATAACCAGAGAAAAATTCAAACGCCACCATGCTTCCAATGCTCCGCGCACCCGACGAGCGTACCTGCACGCTCTACGGATACTCCAGCAGACGGTACTCTGCTTTTTCCTTTTTTTTTTTTCTTAATATAAAAGAAAAATATCAAGACTTATAAATCAATTTTTTTAGGCAGTCTATCCTAACTGTACCATGTAATTTCTCTCTCTTTTTTTTTTCTTTTTATTAAATTTCCTTTTTCTCCCTTTTTTTTAACTATTTATGAGAGTCCAGGAAACAGGTCGGAAATATATTTTCTATGATGCTTTTTAATTCTACAAATTGTCTGAGATAGATGCAAAATGAACATTTTTATTTCATATTTATAATTAAATCATTGAATGTTTCAGAACAATTCTGTCCAAAAAAGAAAAAAGATATTTCGGAGCAAAAGTCGTCAATTGAACGGAACGTGAAAAAAGTCGGTATCTGTTCCGTCAGGGAAAAAAAAAAAGAAAAGGTAGTGAATTCAAGCGTGTCGAGACAGGAACCTAGACACGAATCTAGTATCGTGTCGAAGATCTTCGCCACGTGGTGAAATCCTCGGCAGTAGTGTTTGAACAGAAACGTTCATCCAATAAAAAAATTCAGCAAAATAATAATAATTTTTTTTAATATTTCAATTTTTGGGGAACCGTCCAAGAGAGGGACCGGCTCGCCAGGACCACATGCGTGTCAGGAAAGGGTAGATTGTTACAGAAACCTGTGTTACAGTATCATTGGGCCAGGTATACGAGGCTCGAAAAGGCAGATACACGTGGTGAAGCACCTAGAGGAGAGAGAAAGATGGACGGTGGAGATAGCATCGTGTATTCGGTGGTTCGACGTCATACCAGCTAGACATGTCGGATGGCTGCCCGTGATGGCACGGGTAGGGCCTGCCCGTAATTTTCAAGTGGCCCCCAGGGGAAACATTGCGCATCTTCGGGCAGTAGCAAGAGCTTTATCATTGCAAAGATGAGCCCTCTTCTCCCTCTCCCCATCTGAATCTCTCTCATATCTCCCTCTGGTTCTGTCTGTCTCCGCGTTATCATTTAAGTATTATAAGTAGTTATATAGCAACCAAGAGAGGAATAGTTTAAATTGAGCATTTTAGAGAATTGGGTGCTAGTTGCTTGGTTGGCTGCTAATTAAAATTGGTGTAGAAGAGGACTCCAATGGCCGGGATTTGCTATGGAGTTGTTGGTGAGAGCGAGACAGCGGCCGCTGTTGAACCAAGCAAACGTAACCCAACTTCGAGGCGTAGAAGATTGGAGCTCCGGCCTTTCACTCTCGTCGCCGCCGACGTGGCAGTGCCCGCCCCGTCGGAGAAAGGACGGAAAAGACAGAAGCTCGATCTGTTCCCTCTTCCGTCGGCTCATCCTGAATCTTCTCCGCGCGATTGTGGTAAAGCCGTGCGGCGTTGCATAGCAAACGAAGATAATCGCAATGAAAATAAGGAGATTGGGACGTTCGGGAAGAGCAAGTGCGTGGATTCAAGTGAATCGGCGCAAGGGCGTACTAGATTAGAGTCTGCAGAACTAGAGCAATATGAGGTTGTAAAGAAGCCGCCTAAATTTGGTATGACCTCTGTTTGTGGACGGAGAAGAGACATGGAAGACGCAGTTTCAATACACCCATCTTTCATCGGCGAAAAAACTTCATTCTTTGGCGTGTTTGATGGACACGGTTGCTCACATGTAAATACTTCATTCCTAATTAAGTTACGAAACAATTGCGATAGCATCACAGACAAACACCCTTTTTGGCGCTTATTTCTTTTGTTCTCATGTGGGTGTTATCATGTAGGTGGCTATGAAATGTAGAGATCGGCTATATGAGATAGTGGGGGAAGAGATTCAAAGTTACGAAGACCAAAGCTCTGTGGAGTGGAAACAAACGATGGAGAGGAGCTTTGAGAAAATAGACATGGAGGTTGGAGGATGGAGTGATGTAGACAAGAGCTCCAATTGCAGGTGCGAGCTCCAGACTCCCCAGTGCGACGCAGTTGGATCTACGGCTGTGGTTGCTGTCCTGACGCCCGATAAGATCATTGTCTCCAACTGCGGTGATTCCCGCGCGGTTCTCTGCCGCAACGGCGTCGCCATCCCACTCTCCTCCGAGCATAAGGTGAGATATTCTACTAGGAATTAGGAAATCTTGATCTGCCCTACTGTGGCCTTTCGGCCACTTTATATTTTGTTGTGTGCTATTGCTCGCTAAGTCTAGTTTTGATTGCCCTTGTATCTGCAGCCTGACCGGCCAGATGAGTTGCTTCGTATCGAAGCGGCCGGGGGCCGCGTAATCTACTGGGAAGGACCGAGAGTCCTCGGAGTTCTGGCCATGTCTCGAGCTATCGGTAATTACCCAGGAGTTCTTTACTATAGCACAACTCGTGAAAGGCGAGAAGGATGGTAGACAAACTAGTTGACTTTGACTATTTATTGACGTATCTATTTTCTCTGCATTTCAGGTGATAATTATCTGAAGCCGTACGTTATATCGGAGCCAGAAGTGACTGTAACGAAGCGGACGGCGGAGGATGAGTGTCTTATACTGGCAAGCGACGGGCTATGGGACGTGGTGTCGAATGACACCGCTTGTGGAGTTGCACGGATGTGCCTCCGTTCTCAGAATCCTCCAACACCGCCGGTTTCCCCTGGCGGCGATGCTGCCGTGGGCGGCGGCGCTGTCGAGAGCTCCGACAAGGCCTGCTCCGATGCGTCAACTCTGTTGACCAAGCTGGCCTTAGCTAGGCACAGTACGGACAACGTAAGCGTGGTCGTGGTTGATTTGAGAAGCAATCAACGTCAATAGCATGGCGAACTCTGAAAACGGAAAAAAAAGAAGAAGAAATATATAAACATATAGAGTATTAATATGCTTTGATTTTTATTGTATTCTGGGTTTTTCCGAGAAGAAAAAAAGAAGAAGAAGAAGAAATTTACACTACAGGATTGCTTTCGAATGCTGATTATTGTTGGGCTGCCGAAATTTGCAAGGCCATGGATCTACAGTTTTTAGGGGGGAATCAAATGGTTCTAAAATGTGTGGGGCTTTTTATTCCTCAAATTAACTATTTTCCTTCTTTTGTTGCCGTATACCTTGTACTTGCTTTCGATTCATCTTAATTAAAGCTAAAACAAAGTCTTAACTCTTATTTCAGCCATTTATAGACACGGTCTGATTCAAGCTGGATCCACAACTCGGCAACGATTAATAAGGATTCACATTTAGTGTGCTGTGCGCTAGACATGCACAAGATGGTGTCTATTGATGATCCCACTTGTCTGCCTTCAAATGAAAAACCCAAAAGAAAAGGCGCCTAGATTTGCAGGATCATTCCTGTAACATATGATATAAAGTAAAGGGAAAAGAGGAAAGGAATTTTAATTGCGAATGCGAGGTACAGGAAGAGGTGATCAAATTTGTTGATAATGAATGTGTTGTGGATAGATGGACGTTGAGAATTTGCGAAGGGGCAGATATTGGGTTCATTATTCGATACCAAATTTCCAATCCTTGAAAAGATGTGGGGTGGTTGGCTCACCCAGCAAGCCCCTACAATCAGGGGCGTACACGCAGCATTTGCTCTCGCTTGCCCATCACCATCTCTTCGCTGTAGTAGATTTGGTTCAGATTTGATGTTGATGGCATTCGCGATACGCTGTCTAAAATCTTTCCCTCGTCGTTCGACAATTCATTGTCGAAAGGCCTTTCCTTTTTAGTTTTTTTGTGTTTTTGGGATCGATTCCTCGAACCTACAAATGCGCCCAAAGTCGTACGACATTGCAAAATATCATCAATTTTGTCGGGGAAAGACCGGATTGGTAAAGTATTCAAATGATACCTTTCATAAATATGTAAATCTTGTGTCCTTGGAGTTTGCAGGGTCTGTCTTCAATAAGAAACAATTAAACGGTTTTGCAGATCATGTCAAGGGTAACCTTTTTTCTGTTCTTTTTTAACATAATAATGAATAATAGTTAGCTTGTTAAGTGTATAAAAAATAAAAAGAAGTAACAAATTTAAAAACACCACAAAAATGCTTTGCACCCAAGAGACAAAATCTTAAATCCCACTTTAGGTGGGCTTTTTTTTGGGGGGGGGGAGAGGACCAGGCTGCGTGGATACCAATTCTATTATTGAAGTTCTTATCAAGCTCATCTTTAATTTTGCTCCAGCCAAGTCAACTGTGATGTCCTCTGGAGTTAGACCAAATAATTGGCCATCTTCCACTCGGTGTTGTTTTACCCTGACACGTCTCAGTCGGACGATTTATTGCTAATCAAGGGACTCTGTGTATGCACAAGACGTGGGAAATGTATTTAGTCTTTAGGCCGAAAATGTTTGTCTGTACGGCCATCTAGGTTCATGAATCATGGACCCATCTCGTGTTTCTTGGCTCTTACTATTTATCTACTTTTCCTCGGTCACTGGCTGGTTTGGGCCTAAATACGTCATATCCTCGGAAAGGCTAACAGCTAGGTCTGGGTGGGAGCACCAATAACTTAGACGTATGGACCCTGGCCGCTGCTGAGATAAATTTTCTCTTCGTCCAGACTATTTTGCCGTACTTCTCTACTTTAACCTCAGGCTTTTTACTCGGACATATTAACGCGGCGGCTGTTGCTTAGGTGGGTTTTTTTTTTTTTTTTTTTTGGGTTATGAGGGAGAGAGTTGAAGAACTCAAATGAGAGTATTTACCTTCCGTGGACACACGCCACACATATCGCTTAAGTGGTTTTTGTTTTTGTTTTTTTTTTTTTCCCACTAATAACATGTTGTATTTTCAATTACTACAGTTTGTTATAAAATTCTATTCATTTGATGGATTAAATACATCCTGAAAGGACTGTTTATTCTTTAGTATCTTCTCTTGATAATTTTGTGAAAAGTTCTTACACAAATTTTCCTTCAACTCCTAATTCCTCTCAAATAAACCACGCAAGCCCATGTAAAAGGCTAAAATTGTTGATCTACGTCTCATGTCACCTTGGTTTAATAAAGGCTTCTTCGTAAAACTACAAAACCCATAATATTGCTGATCTGATCTCTGGCATTCCTTTAGTTCAGTTTCTACCCATTATCCCAGTCAGCGGGTGTGTAGTGGGCAGCAAAGTGATGTCAATTTATCAAGGGAGATTTGGAACAAGAACCAGGCTAAATTCTTCTTCTCTTTTCCCTTTTGATGGCAACCAAGTTACATTCTTGATGGAGAAAACAGGTTCAGGTTCTCAATACACATATCCATAATAATGCCACAACACCAACTGCGTTAAAAGGCATGCTGGATTCCAATGGCACAAAAATACAAATAAAAATAAAAATGAAGGAAGAAGAAGAAGAAGATAGAAACAAAAGTAAGACATTGAACGGGAGCATGTCATGTATTCTGAAACAATGCTTGTCTTGAATTCCAACCACAATTTCAGAAGGTCCGTGAAGCAATTGACAAGTGAAACTATGAGTTGTTCATGTTGCTTATCCATAGACGGTGCTTTACGTTGGTATACAGAATAAGCATCTGAAAAAACAAGCTATAGAGCATCAGATTCTAGTGATCACACGCAATTATCTATGCCCTTTTGAAATAGCCAAAAATTGGGATAAATCACTCTGAATTGAATTAGGCTTTTTCTTCACCATAAAAGCACAATTCTTCAATTTGTTCCCGGAAACAATATTTAGGCTCTTTTTTCTTTTAACATTTACTTTTCTTCGAAAAGAGAAACCAAGAAGAAGAAGAAGGGCGGCAAGTAACGCAGACATCATTCAGTTCAATTCAGAAAAGCGATCAATTTGATGAGTGTGCGTGATTGGTGTATATATTGGGGATCACGACAGATCGAACCGGGATTGGATGCCGTCGGACCAGAACTTTGAGGATCATATCCGAATCTAATTGGATTCGTGATTTGGGTACCCAAGAACCCAAATCCAACTCGTGGGATAATCGGTATACCCGTGGTACCAAATCCCCCCACTATACTTTTTTTTTTTTTTCTCTCTCTCCATAAAACTAATTATTCATTCCTTTTCTTTTGTCATCGAAATGGAAAACTACGAATGATATCCATAGTCCCGCTAAGTAATGATTGCTGGTCGTTAGAAGAATAAATTTCATAAATATATATTTAATCTCACTGAATATTTTATTAAAAATTTGAATTTAAAATTTGTAATATAAGTATAAATGATTTTTTTTATCAATACATCACAACTTAAGTAGTAATAATTATTTATTCTAATCATGGAGAAAATCACGTAGTTAAACATGTAATTTTTGTTAATAAACAAAGTTAGTTTAGTGTAATATATATACACACACGCAAATAATAAATATATATAATATTTTCAGGTACCTACCCCAGTATGGTTTGGGACTAGGTTCCATTAACACCATCCGGTCCGTCGTTTAAAGAATCGGGTTTATTGCCCAGTTTGACCCCAAAACATAGTCAACTGGATTTGACTCCGGCCCGTGGGGGATGGGTTTGGTGGGTACGGATTGTTTTTTTTTTTTAACCGCTCAACTTTAAACTTTCACCGGGCCATTCTTTTCGGTCAACTGGAGCTGCAGCCCAGCGGTAAGGTTGGAAGTTCGAACTCCCAACTCGACTTTCGGCAGAGCATACAAGCTGCCAACATCCGGGGCAAGCCCGGCCCTCGCCTGGGCCATTTTTGAGTTCACACTTCAGCGATGGGTTTGCTAGAGTTGATTGTTCACTTGCATAAATGGATGAATTTAAGCGAAGACTTATCGAATTAAACTACTCAATTTTCGACGAACCTCTTCATCTTATATGTAGATTTACTTTTCAATGGCATTGCATTAAAAAAATAAATTTAAAACAAAAATGAAAAGACTTTGAATTGTTTGGGACATCTAAGAAAACAGAAAATATTATTTTATTAAAAAAATTATTATTATTATTTTTTGATCGGCGTCTTGCAAATCACGCAAGATCCATGGCCATGAGGCACAAGACATTCGCCTCGCTTTCCACTTCCATGAAAATTTGTTTTTTCCGCGTTCATAAGTCAAAACATGTAGAGACAGATGGCGGAGAGACGAGAAGAAGAAATTTTAAAAAAAATTCCAGTGGCGCCTTTCGAAAAACTGTGTTTAAAATTTAACCATTTTTTGTTTTTTTCGAGTTATTCAAATTGGTTCATATTCGAATAAGGTATATATATATACTCTACGAAATTATTGCAAATTCTTGATGCAGTTAAAAAATAATAATAAAATAAATTATATATATATATATATGAGAGATATGTTGGGATTTACAGCACTGGGCACTACTTCTACTGACTCTTTTGGTGTTTAAATAACCGCGTGGGTTTGGATCTCTGGCGGGTATGTGTTAGGATCCTGAATGGAAGTGAAGGGATTTAAGAGGCTTGAGTGTTTTCCTTTCTTTGTTTCTGGCTCCAGGCCCTTACGGTGTGACTCTGCATTCTAGCAGAAACCCTAGAAAACCATTGGCCAAGAAGCAGAGTCCCTACGAGTAGCTGCCATTGGTTTCTGCCGTTTTAGATAAACTTTTCTGGTAATTTCACGGCGATTCTTTCCTCGCTTATCTTTTTCTAGGTTACGTACTTTGATGTTTGTGTTTTTTTTTTTGGTTTTGTCGGGTGTTATATTAGGTCTGTGTCGTGTGCCTGGGTTTGACTTTGATTGCGGTTTGATTTTGCGGTTCTTCTTGTTGATTTGGTGTTAGTTGTAAATTGGATTGATGGGTTTAATTGAAATTCACAATTTTATCCAGTTTTAGATCTTTGCTTGTATTTGATTGCTCTTTTTAAATGCACTAACATGTTTGATATCTTCAATGTGAGTTGGTGGTTATTGGGTTGTAGGTATTTTGAAAGGAAAATATTATACCTTGGATGAATTGCGAGTTATACAAGGACGGCTGCAAGAGAATAACAAGATGCCCAAAACCAAAAGATAAATCGTAGATGCAATAATTTTAGCATCATGTCGAGGTTTCGTGGGCATGGTCTTTAGGATCTTGACATGCACATTCTAGTGAAGTGCAATAAAAATATTCCTCAAAATTCTCTCAGAAAATGTGGGATTTGGGACCTATTTGTGGATTCCCTATGCAGGCTCACACTGGAATTTTAGGCTTACCTTACAAGAAGCAGAGAGCTCATAACTTAGAAGTGCTTCCACAGCATTATTATTTCCGTGCTAAATTGAATTTTCGAGCTAACAGAACATCTTGGTTCTTGAGTGCAGTTTTACTGCTTATTTTGATACCTTCAGGTCAGGCTATTAAAGTCACATATTTAAGACCATAAATTTCTTTTTTGTTGAATAAATTGGTGGACTACAAAATGAATTCCATATCTTCACTATAAACCATCTGCATCTTGTCCTGTAAATCTAAGATAACCTTTGAAATCATAAAATAAGGCAATCCATTAAAATTTTGATGCCCATATTTACCAATTTTGAGATATATTTGGCTTTGTAGTAAAGTAAATCAAGCTAGGCAACATTATGAAAGATGTACCAATTTTGTTAGGAAGGATTTAGAATAGCTCTACTTAAAACTCAATTTGGTTCACAATGGAACAGAAAGGTGAGAAGATTCATATAGGTGGCCATTATTGATTTTTGGATTAAAGGCTTTGTTGAGTTGAGTATGGTAAACTAAACCAAACAAGACAGCATCATTATTAAAGATAAAAGTTTATATCTATGCTTAAGAGTGTGTGTTGGGCCCTTGTCAAGTGGAGATGGACATTGTATTTAGTTGTGAACAGACACAACTTAAATGTATTTGGATGTGCTTAGTATGATTGGAACATTATCTGGAGTGAGGATAGCTACTTTATAAATCCATTTATGGTTTTTATTTGGGATTTGTTCTTGACTTTCTTGCCTTTTTGTGGTCAATTACTATAATTTTTCTAGCTGTTGCGTATATACACTAGACCTAGGTTTCTCCACCACTTGTGCTCCTTTATGCATTCCTATATAAGAGTAGCCTCTTTGGTTTGTTTCTGATTGCTCCATTTCATCACCTATGGTGTCATTGTAATCATAGGCCAGTAGTTAGCTTCTCTTCTCTTGATTATCTGTTTTAAGTTTCACAATCTATGGCAAAATCTTGTTTTGTACTTGAATATAATTGACTTGAACAATTGGTGGGGGATTTGTAATAAGATTGTGTTGCTGGCTGGGGTAACTCTGGGCATTGACTGTGCTTGTTGTCGAGAATATGGTTATTGCTTCAATAGTGTTTGAGGGGTGAGGCATTCTTTGATGCAATTGCCATTTTGTTCTTTCTGGTAAGGATATTGGGACTTTTAGGACAGATTTTTTGCTAGGTTTTTCATATCTGAATTTTTGCTTAACGGAGATATTTGGCTTGATTTCTGATGAGCTTCATTATTGCCTCAGTATCACCTCAGAGTGAAAAAGATGAGTGCCCACAATGTATTGGAGCCAACTCTCAATACTGTGCTTGATGCAGTCAAACCTTTGCACGGGGATTGGGTGACACGATCAGAAATAATTCAAGAGTTACAAGATGTCATTAACTCTGTGGAACGTCTTAGAGGTATTTCTGCTGGGTTTTAATGGCGTTATGGAGAGATCAGTCTTTAAAATGTGGTCATTAGTTGAATGGTGCAACAGGTGCAACTGTGGAGCCATTTGGATCATTTGTGTCCAATCTCTTTACTCGATGGGGGGACCTGGATATCTCTATCACATTGCCCTTGCCCAATGGTTCTTATATTTCATCTACAGGAAAGAAGCAGAAACAGACTTTACTTGTAGAAGTGATAAGAGCTCTGAGGCTCAAAGGTGATCCGATATTGCCGTTTTCTTCTATGTACTCTGATAAATGATTAAACTACTCATGCATTTACTTTCTTATTTTTAAGCTAGTAATCTGTGTGTAAGATTTCTGTGTTCCTTGTCTGAATAATCAACAAAAGAGTAGTGAGTGCAGTGCACAAGTTTTAATCCTCTCTTGAATTGTCTTCATCATTGACAATGCTGTTCTAGTGTTTATACATATCTTTGCATATGTATTTAAAATAAAAAAAATAAAAAAATAAAAACTGGGTTTTTGTTTAAAGAATGAATTGTGGAACTGCACACACCTTGAAGTTGATAATATGTAGGACAAAAAGGGAATTCTTTGAGTTATTTGAACTCATTAGTCATTATGCCTAGCACTGAATAGACTGGGTATTCACCTCATCCCATTGCATTTCCTGTATTTCAACTTCTAATGTCTCTGAGAAGTTGCTGCAGTTAATCTCTTTGAGATTCTTTCAAATGCATTCACTATTTCATTATTGATAATTGCTTCTCTCCTGGAATGGTTCAAGATAACGGCCAGAGGTTAGAAGCCTGGCATATGATTTGCAATATACACTTGATGCTAGTTTAATAAAAAAGTCTCTCTGCTATCAAAAGTTACTCTGTTCTTGTTTTATTTTGATAAAGAGTAGATTTATAGAGTCTCTATCTATAATTTTGGATTGAGTCTCCAGCTCTTTGTGTTCTTTCAGTGGAAATGAAGGTTTGATGGGGTAAAAGGTGCTGCTGTGATTGGCATGATTGTTCTTTCCTTAAGTGTCATTGTTCTCATATCGTTATGCCACCTATCTTGCAGGTGGAGTGCGCAGGCTGGAATTTATCCCAAATGCAAGGGTTCCAATCCTGAAATTTGAGAGTAATCACCAAAGCATTTCGTGCGATATTTCAATTGATAATCTGCAGGGCCAAATCAAGTCCAAATTTTTGCTTTGGATCAATGAGATAGATGGCCGCTTTCGTGATATGGTCTTACTGGTTTGTTCTCAGCCTAGCAAAGAAAATATGGTCTCCTATGGGAGCACATCTATTTGACATGGTTTCTTGCTTGTTTAGGTCAAGGAATGGGCCAAAGCTTATGATATAAATAATTCAAAGGTTGGGACGCTCAACTCATACTCTCTCAGTTTGCTTGTTATCTTCCACTTCCAGGTGAGTATATATTTTAAATATGATAAATCAAATTGATCATTATGCTGGTATCATATGAGGTACTACCTTACTGCTTTAGTCTCTCACAGAAGTATCTAAAGCAGCTGTTCCGGACCTTGTTTTGCTAAATTTCAGTGTTCAGATTTACAATATTGAACAGATGGTGAATTCTATGAGCTGACAATTTCTGAACATTTTGCCAGTTTTGCATTGTTCTATTACTTGTATGTTATTTTCCCTTTACAATTCCGAGAGTACCGAAAATGAACTTTCTTTTTTTTCAGTGCCTTTGTCTGCATCCCTCCTATATCTATAGATGCGATAGGAAACAAATGTGTCATGAGGACAGTTGGGAGAGATTATACCTCTGGCCAAAGTGTACCCAATTCATATTTGTTTGGTCTCCATGGGCCATAGCTAATACCATACTTTTGTTATTTGCCAGGTCTATTTCTGGATATTGGTTAGAACTTCCATTTTTCTCATTCTTTCTTCTTACTTTCTTTTTCCCGCAGACTTGTGTACCTGCAATTTTACCTCCTCTTAGAGACTTGTACCCAAGGAATGCTATTGATGATCTTACAGGTAAATTTGAAATTAGTCCAAAAATATTTCTGTGTGCTCTTACATTTGAGATGATTGGATTTATAGTTTCCCTTCAAATGTAAATATATGATCTAGGAGCATAAATAGTTATCAGTTGCTTGGTTGAAGTATCTGATCTGGCCTGTGTTCCCATTCACTTAATGTAGGCGTAAGAACAAATGTTGAGGCATATATTGCAGAAACATTTGCTGCGAATGTAGCAAGATACAGATCAAACAAATCCAGACAAATTAATACAAGTTCTTTGTCCAAGCTCTTTGTCTTGTTTCTTGCAAAGGTAATAACTCTCGGCTCATCTCATTCTTTCTCTATCGTTCTGTGTATTACATGAGAGGTGGTTGCAGCAACTATATGTGGAGACATGTTTTGAATTGTATTACTGTTACTATGCTGATTGTTACAGATGAATTCTAGTTTATGTTCATAATGACAATAATGTATTTAATCAATGGCACCATTTTGTGGATTTAGTCACTAGCAGTCTCCACCAAGTCTCGACCTAAGGGCCTTGTCTCACTCTATTCAAGAGCTGGTCACTTTTTTTTTTGTTTCTTGTTAATCTTCTTTTCTCTTTTCTTTTTCTTCTCCGTGATTTGCATTTTTATTTGTATGTTTTGCAGTTTTCTGATATTAGCTCTAGGTCTGTAGAACTGGGAATCTGTCCATTCACTGGACAGTGGGAAGAAGTGAGAATCAACATGAGATGGCTTCCCAGAACTTATGCACTATTTGTAACTCTCTCTCTCTCTCTCTCTTTCTCTCATGTGTGCATGCACGCACATGCACACACAGACAAATAGGTCACTGTGATTCATACTATCGGTGATTCTGTTTCTTTCATTTTTCAAATTTTACTAGATTGAGGATCCATTTGAGCAGCCAGAAAATACTGCTAGGGGTGTCAATGCCGGAAATTTGATCAAGATATCGGAAGCATTTCGGACAACATATCAAAAGCTTGTCTCAGGCAATCAGAACCAGATTTCTCTCCTTGATGCATTAGTCAGGCCACATATATCTCATTCCATTACAGGAACCTCAGTTAGAAACCCAAGATACCCTCCCGTGCATAAACAGGGAGGCCGTCCTAACAATTTGACCGTGCAAGGAGGGGAGAGTCATCCCAACAACGTGCAGGAAGGTTATCCCAACAAGTTGAACAAGCAAATACTGGACAGACAACCCAAAAACTTGACCAAGCAGACACGGGAAATTCATCCAAACAAATCTACTGACAAAAGACCTGTTCAACAGTATCACAGTCAAGGCCAACAGAGATGGAGGCCAAAAAATGAGAGCTAGAATCAGAGAAAGCTTCGCCAATTTCACAGTTCCTATTGAGTCAACTGCAAAAGAAGAGAGTAATCTTTTGGCTTCGAGGTATTTTACCAATTCTCCCTGGTTTCTGTGGTTGTGGCTTCTGCAACCAGTTCTAGCAAAGGTGGACTCAATCAATCACCATCATGGTGACATTTTCGCTTTTGGAAATATTTCGTTCTTGAACAATTATACCTTTGTCTGGTCTCAAGCATTTTGTTTGGATGAGAGGGAATCAAATCTTTCTGTTGAGAGCTCTTTGTGGTTGCATCCGAAGTTTCATTCGAGAAAATGTCAATGATTTGATGGAAGTTTGAGTAATATATTTTCTCTATCCTTACAGTTGAGATTCAGCGCAAAATTCGACAATTCAACTGATAAATAGGACTTCAGTTTGTTGTTTGCAGGCATTTAGCAAATGAGCGCGGGCATTTGCAGCCCCATAGTCGGTGTAAAGTTCAAATCCATGTTCTGTCAAACCAAAAGTTCGAACCTATACCATTAGGCAGACTCTTGTTCAACGAAATGGGCTAATGATACCATGCTGTTCAAGCCAGGTACGAGGGGATAAAGTGCACCAGTAATCGCTAAATTGGGGGATAAGTTTCATTTTTTAGTCTTAAACTCCTGTCAATTTTTTCATCATAGTCCAATAACTCTTGGTTTTTCGCCACCATCACGAGACGTCAAACATATATGAATTGAGCAAAGGAAAATGAAAAACACATGTAACTGTACACGAATACAAATGTCGTGTTCTCTCGACCTACAATACCACTTTTAATTTGATGGGACGAAAGGAAAAGGAACGTAACAGGAATCATTCACGTGGTTACAGAACCAAAGATCAAGCGAAATTTCTAACAGTGGTCTGGAGAACACAATGCTCCTTGCTTCCAAAAAGCTACGAATCCAGGGGACCTGACACACCATCACAAGTCCAGTTGATTCTCCGTCTCGAGCAATGTATCAACTCGAAGGGCAATCTATGAATTGCAAATGCAGCCACTATTGCAGCTACAGCACACTCAACAGCAAATTGAATCTGGTTCTCATGGACGTCTCTGGGAGCTATTGACATGGTTATAACATTCCGTGACAGCAAGTAGGCACCAATAACTCACCGCACCACATCCCACATCCCACATCCAGAACAACTCAAAGTGTGACTACCAAATGCAATATCTAGGACCATCTACACAAAGAAAGGGACATTACCTGCCCTCAATCCCAATGACAATGCATAAAACACTCCACGAGCCTCGGCAATCTGATCCAAATATTTATATCTTCACCATGTATGAACTGCGTGCCACCGCCGGGAAAATTCTACTTATTTCTTTTTGTAAATCCAGTTTTGACCCCCCTCTCCTTGCCTTCAATCAATCGTGTACGAGGAACCTTACTGTTCCATACCCGAAACGACGTGCCCTCTCCCACTAACTCGTCAAGTTTAGCAAAACAGTTCTATGATAAATGAGAACAAGTTACATAAAACATTAACGAGTGATCAATTATCAGCATCCGCGAAACCTTTCCCTCAAAATCCCTAGGGGGCAAACCGGCTATTCTGAACCACCACTACTCTATGTTTCAATTTTAACAAGTCAACATTTTCGCAGGAAATCCAACATGTCAAATAGCAATGACATTTTTGTAATCAATGAGCATTTCTTACTAACGTTACCAAAGGCAAAAGGCAAAGGAACCCCCAATGAAGGTATTCATGCCAGTGATTCAATTAATGGTAAGGTTTTATTCACTTTTCTGCTTGATTCCACTTGTTCTACAGCCGAGCCGACCAGATACCCATTCAGTAGATATCTGGTTGTATCATAGGCAATCCCCGCAACCAACATGTACTAAAAATTTTATTTAATTAATTGTAAATTATATAATATAAATATTTTCTTGAATAATTTCTAATTATTAAATATTTTTTAATAAAAAATTATTAAGATTTTTTACAGTTTAGTCATTCGCTCCAATTTATTTTGTTTTATTTTATTTTTAATTTATTATATAATTCCTAACGAGCCTACGAAAAATAGAAAGGAAAAGCACTCTCTCCCCGTGTTGCCTCCCATTCGTTCCTAAACGAACAGACCATTTCAATTCTCCCGTTGCTGAAGCCTGTCTGTTACTCGATCAGCCTCTCTCCTCTCCGGTGGCCTAATTCTCGACACTCTCCTCTCCGGTGGCCTAATTCTCGACAGTGTCCCTACAATTGTGTGGCCCCACTCTCCACAATTTCCCTCCATATCCTTCGAAGCAAAGCCCTAATCCCCAAATCGGGACCTCGAATCCTAGGGTTTTTCTAATTTTTGCACGCGCTGCACGAGTTGGTTGGTGCAATTCACTTAGAAATTCTCGGTTTAGGGTTTTTCTGCGTTGCAATTCGATGTGATGATGGGTGATTTATTGCCCGATTTCGATAAAGAGTCGTTCTCCAAGTCAATAATCGAGACGGTGAATGGCTCCCACCAGTTCACCATCAAGGGGTATTCGTTGGCGAAAGGGATGGGACTCGGTAAGTGCATAGCGAGTGATATTTTCGAGGTGGGTGGTTACGATTGGGCGATTTACTTCTACCCTGATGGCAAGAACCCAGATGATACTTCCATGTACGTGTCGGTGTTCATTGCGTTGGCGAGCGAAGGGACAGATGTCAGGGCTTTGTTCGAACTAACTTTGGTGGATCAGAGTGGGAAAGGGAAGCACAAGGTGCATAGTCATTTTGATCGTGCGTTGGAGAGTGGGCCTTACACGCTTAAGTATAAAGGGAGCATGTGGTAATGGGTTCTTATGATTTCTTTGATTTACCTTTTTCGTGTGGTTAATTATAGTTTTGCAAACGAAGATTTTAATGGGTTTACGAAGATGACGTCTAATTTGTCTTATGTAGTTGTGAATCGGGGGTAAATTATGGGGAATGATATTTTGAGTTGTGGGGTAAAGTATAGTATATTTAGTGCCTGAGTTGTTACGTTAGAACAGCTCTTCTTGATAGATGAAATGAAAGATTCGATATGTAGTTGGTTACAGTAGCTTTGTTTACAGTCATGAAGATTCAACTTTTTTTTTTATTATTTTTAACCTGTTTGCAGCAACGACTCACTATCTGCCCTTAAAATTCGATGTACACATTGGGTTTGGAAAAGAATCATTTTCTTTAGTTTTTTGTTTTTTCTTTTTGCATGGGATGGTAGCACGCAGTTTACTGGGATTGGATTTGAGGGTGTATGAGTTAACTTGAATTCTTTCCCTCTTGTGACCTTATTTAATGTATATATTTCAGGGGTTACAAGCGTTTCTTCAGACGAACAAGCTTAGAAACTTCTGATTTTATAAAGGATGATTGTCTTATCATCAACTGCACTGTTGGGGTGGTTAGAACTCGTCTTGAAGGTCCAAAACAATATACAATTCCTCTTCCACCTTCAGATATGTGTCAGGGGCTTAAGGAACTCCTGGAATCTGAAGTTGGCTGTGATATAGTTTTCCAGGTTGGCGATGAAACATTCAAAGCTCATAAGCTGATACTTGCAGCTCGCTCACCAGTTTTTAAAGCTCAGTTGTTTGGACTCGATGGGGATCCTAACATAGATGAAGTAGTAGTCACAGACATTGATCCTTCAATCTTCAGGGTAAGCATCTTGTTTTCCTTTCACCCATTGCATGTAAGATAGAGAGAACATAAAATCATTATGTATTGGTTTGTGTGGAAGGAAACACTAAGCTTGTAGTGCTTTTGACATATGAAGTTGTTGTGTTTCTTTGGATTAGGCCTTGTTGAATTGGAATGTGTTTTTTGTTTCATACTATTGCACCTGCATTTTGTACTCTTGTGGGAAGATCACTTGTTGGAGGATCTTGTTGCTATGGCAATTCCTTTGTTTGCAGGCAATGCTTCTCTTTATATATACAGACGAACTTCCTGATGCACATGAAATTGCAAGCTCAGCATCTATGCACACATCCTTCAACATGGTGCAGCATCTGTTAGCTGCTGCTGACCTTTACAACTTAGATCGACTAAAGTTGTTGTGTGAATCAAAGTTGTGTGAGGAACTCAGTGCCGAGACAGTGGCGGCAATACTTGTGTTGGCTGAGCAGCATCAGTTTTCAGCGCTGAAGGCCATCTGTTTGAAATTTGCTGCAAATCCATCAAACTTGGGAGGTGCGTATTGTTCATGGGTCTTCAGTATTGCAAGTTCCAGCTTATGTCAACTTCATTGTGATCTGTAGTAAGCACAAACGGAGCTCCTTGAGCATTATATGGAAAATGGTTTAAAATTTAGGCTTTCAATATGGTATACTTTTGTGAATGGAAAGGGCATCAGTACTTTTTACTAACTTTAGATATCATTGGTAGAAGGCTAAGGCTTGGTATGGGGGTAAGGCCACTCTATTTTGACTTGGAGGTTACAGGTTCAAGTAACAGAAACAAACTTGTTGTAAAAACAAAGGTAAGATTGTATGTATTTGACTTTTACCCAAACCCCACAGTGTAGGAACCCCGTGTACTGAGACACCTTTCTGTTTTCACAAGGTACAGAAACTTCCATCTGATAAGTTGTCATCAGTGTAGTTATATCAGTCTAACCATTAACTGGTCTCCCAAGTCATGCATACATCTATTTTGGAGAAGATTGTGCATCCTTCACCTAAGAGGAAGACACAACATGACTTTCCTTGATGTTAATTCAGTTCTCTAGTTCACCTGTTCAGTATCAGTCCACCAGTGGCTATACTTCAAGGGCTATTCCTCGTGAGAAAAGACAAATCACTTGTTTGGAAACAGTGGTGAAAAGAGGCTGTGGGAACTGTTTAAGAAACATGAAGCCTGTGAAGAAGTTTGGTCTTTTAGCATGCTAGAGTTCTTTGAAAACATTGTTTGAATTATTTGTATGGTTCTGACTTTTGTTTCAGTTCTTTTAAGTCCCGAGAAATGTATCTGGATATGGTTTTTTTTTTTTTTTTGGGTTTTTTGGAAGAATTAGCTGTTACACAGTACAAGCAGGAAACTGTCAAAGTTTTCTTACCCTTTACCCGACTTGATCCTGGAATTCCCCCTCAACTTGAACTGTATTTTAGAAATTTGCCGCCTTGAATTAAGCCTTTTTTGTTCTTTCGGTTTTTGCAGTTGAAAGTGCCAATAAAGGTGCATCGTTGAATCTAATACGAGTCTTTTTCATGTCTAGCAGCAGTAACGCATTCGGAAGGATTCCGGCACTTGGAGGAGACCTGTCCTTCATTATTGTGTGAATTGCTTGAGGCATTTGCATCTGGAGATGAGACCTCAGGCTTGCAATCAAGTAGGAAGAGGAGTGGAAGTAGCATTTATGCACTAGATCTAGTTACAGATGGAGCTGCAGCAGAATCAGAAAATCCTCAAAACAGGCGAGTCCGGAGGCGGTTCTAGGGATAGCATTTTACACTGCTATTTGTTGGTGGCACTGCGGTAAATACATGCCTACTTATAGATTTAACTGATAACATGAAACTGGTGTACTTGTACCAGTAGAGACAAAAAGAGAGAGAGAGAGAGAGAGAGAATAATGAATCCTAGTCTCTCCCCCCATCTTGTGTTCTTTCTCTTTTTTCTCTCTCTAGCGATCTATTTCTCTCCCGTCCCACTGTTCGTTTCTCGACTTTGACAGACAGCCACCAAACGCTTAAACCACGAGGCTTCTACCAGGTAGCTTCAGTATTTTGGACAGGTGAGAAGTGTAAAATTCCAAGTTTTGTAGGAAAAAGTGCACAAAATTCATAATCGTAATGGCAACAAGGAGTCCAGTAGTAGTGTAATGGCCACAACGAAGTCTACAATTGATAAACAACAAACGGTTTTTTACAGTCCCAACAATTCAACGACGGAAGACACCAAGAATTTTTAAAACAAACTGCCAAGTCAGGCCCCCCCTTCAACCGCCGAACCCGTACAATGTCCTGCCCTGCCTCTTGAGAGCGTAAACAACGTCCATTGCTGTGACGGTCTTCCGGCGGGCGTGCTCCGTGTAGGTGACCGCATCACGTATGACATTCTCGAGGAAGATCTTGAGGACACCGCGGGTCTCCTCGTAGATGAGTCCGCTGATTCTCTTCACGCCGCCCCTGCGAGCCAACCGGCGAATTGCCGGCTTGGTAATCCCTTGGATATTATCCCGCAGCACCTTCCTGTGCCTCTTGGCTCCTCCCTTCCCCAGCCCCTTCCCTCCTTTACCGCGGCCTGACATCTTCTTCTTGGGGAAGTCAAGCCTTCTGAAAATCTGTGTTGAATGCCTCCAAAATGAATTAATTTCGAATATCGAACTTCGTTTTTCTGATAGCGGGTGTTATATAGAAGCTGTTGGGAAATGAATTTCCTTGTTTGGGGTGCATTTCAACCGTGCATTTAAGGTGTCAACGACGGCTCGGATTTCCTGAGAATTTCCAAAGGACGGAAGCACACGGATTGATTATGTATCCGTTGGATTGCACAACATCGACGACAGAACGTAGCGATCCGTGTCGCTTGCGTTTTTTCTATACTGTCCGTCCATGGCTCTTGTATCGACGGTTGAAAGGAGAAAGAGGATGCGTTGGTGATGTGCCGCCTTCTGGATCGATGACGCGGCATGTGTCTAGCAGGCCTGGCCTCAGGCCCGACGCTCACGAGGGCCTTCGACCACCCAGGCACGTCAGCACCTGTTTTCTTCTCTCTCTCTCTTTTTTAATTTTATTTTTAGCTGCAAAATATGGTTTTTTATTATGCCAAAAAATAGCTCTAAGAAGGAAGAAATCCATGTACCATATGTTGGTTTGAATCTGCGCAGTTATATTTTAGGAATGTAGCTACAAAACATGTGCTGCAATCTGTGAATTTCGTGTGCACTCGAAGACAGCTAATTGTCACGGATCATTTTCTTGGAGTCCGGTGAGATTGCCTCTAATACTATTATCTTTTTTTTAAAGATAATCTATTAAAATATATAACACTTATATTTTTTTTTATTTAATATGAGATATGTGAGTTAAATTATACTTAACTGAGATGTGTCCGATAAATAATAAGAAGCTGAAGCTCTTCGCGATCCGTTTAACGATTGTAAGAAAACAGTCTAGTTCGGTCAGTACAATTGGTTAAGACACTTTTACAATAATTTTTTAATTTTATGTTAGTACAATTAGTTAAGATAATTTTATTAGAATTTCTTAGTTTCGTGTTGAGTGTTAGCAACTCTGCTCTATTTTCTTGGCCTTTCGACATCTCTTGCAACCAAAAAAATAAACAAAAAAACAATTAGAAGGAAACATTACTGCCAGCTAGTGCTTATTATATGAAATTAGGTGTCCTTGTTAAATATAGTGTCGAATGGCCGAATGTTAATGTCGACTGCACCAACTTCTCTTGGGAGATTTTTCTAATAAATAAGATACACATCCGGTGGAAGTAGTAGCTCACTACTGCATATCATAAATAAATACACATAACATTACAGACTCTAATCTATCTTCTGAATAAACTGCTCCCCAGATAACTATTCTTTCTTTATTTTTAGTTTGAAACGATTATACTTTCTTAATTAGATTCTTAGAGGCAGGGACTGGAGCGCTGTTGAAATAAGGCCAATATTAGAAGCCTGGAAGATGTTACTAATATGTATTAACATATAGATGTGCCATACTAATTAAATTACAAACTAACTAGGCATACCCAAAAGCTCGATGCACAAACTCGACCATCTTGGATTTCTTGTTGCGAGGAGAGGAATGCTCCTGATAAAGATCACCGGGCCACAGAAATGCACCAATCGCAAACTCTCTCTTCCAACCCAAATCACCTTCCACAGGCAACCCGTAATCAGCAAGAAGCTTGTCAAGCTGCCACTCAGGCATGTTTTGGTAATCTTTCCTGTTATACCTTGGGTAGTGAAGGGGCATTTGGAAGCAGCCACCTTTTGGTCTGCTGCTTTCCATCTCTCTCTCTCTCTCTCTGTCTAATAACTGAGTTTTGGAAATATATGTGAGTGTTGTAACTGCTTCTCTGATGAAAAGGCTTCCATATATATATATAGAGAGAGAGAGAGAGAGAGAGTCCCGGAGGGAGCGTCACTGCCCTCTTCATGGCAGGCTCTTTGGCATGTAACGTGTCATGAGGATCATAAGGTGCAACTTCATGTTAGGTACATTTCGTTGTTTGCATGATGTGACTTCTGCCTGCGTGCGTGCGTGTCTCTGTGGGCGAAAACTGGCGTTGTGAGTTAATACCAAGTAGTATTAACCATATGTGGTCTCTAATGGTTTCCGCTGATAATTTTTACCTGCCATACCATATTGAAAGGAGTCCAAGCCGAGTTCAGCGATCAAACGACAAATATAATACCCCATGCGCAGTGTAACTGAAATATCTTATGGAAGTTGCCGATTGTCTCTTTCTTGCAGAAAAGCTCATGCACCTGTACAATTAATTGCCAGGGCAGATGTTTCATGACTCTTTTAAGTGTACATTTTTAATTCTTTTAATATATGACCGTTATTATTAATAAAATAAAAATTATAGATACGCATTCAATAAAAAAATAATAATATAATTTATATTTATATTTATCCTTCTCATCTATGGAGCTGTCAAAACGGACTCCACACAATCAAATTAAAATGAACATGACTACATTATAAAATTAAAAAAAAAAGAAATTTAATTTATTGATTACATGTTTAACACCAATAAGGTGACACTAGCCCACAATAGTACACTCGAATTAAATGGAACTGCCAGGTATATATGTGTGTGTGTGTGTAGCGGAAGCGCCCACCTCATCAAGGCGTCCGGTGGCATAACATGCTGACCCTGGGCCCTTCAATTTCGTAAGAATCACCACTCGATCATGGGCCCACCGGCCCCCGCTTACAATCACCGGACATCTCGTGGAAGCCATGCGATCACTTATCCCGAATCATTCGCCTTTCAAGACCAAACCACCCAATCATGGAGCCGCGCTTGCGTGCAATCACGAAAGGTTTCTTCCTCGCCACACGATTGCTCGTCGATGCAAGCGAGCCCACCAGTCATATTACTAGAGGGCCCCCTACTTTAATTATTTACGGAGGACCGTGTCTCATGATGTTTGAGGCCCAAGCACACGGGGCTCGTGCGAGGCACGGGCCTGACTTGTGGCTTAACGGATCCGCACCCGATAGACCGCTTAAAATTTAGTGGTTGGAGGAATGAGTTAAACATGTGATCGAGGGTATTAACTCGGCCAGCTACGTTGAATCGTTGATTGAGCCAGAACATTTGAAATTGCGTCCAATTCAGCGTTCGGGCCGATCCTGTAGGCCACGGTTGTCCGCTTAATTTTATTTATTTTGGCTCCATATGTAGTAATAGGTACGGATGTGTCTAATCAAAATTGATTGGATGATTTATTTGCAGCGTAAATATTAGATTTTAAATTCAGCAATCCGATGCAGTTGGCTGTAAAGAATCTCGCACAATTTCATCAGTATTTTAAGGATAATTTTTTTTTTTATTATGCAAATATAATAACTAACATATCTGTTACGTATTTTTTTATTTTTTTTTAAAAAGAAAAGAAAAGAAAAGAGTAAGCATGGACGTAAAACCTTAATTATGTTATCCCTTCAGCAGGCGAATATTACTGTTTTTCGTTTAGTTTGATTCTTGGCCTGTTGTTTTGACCCAGTGTAATCATCTCTCAATCTTCCTTTAAAAACACAAAAAAAAAAAAAAAAAGGGAAAGGCCGGGGGGGGGGGCTGTTAGTAGGGCAACAAATGTTAATTCAATTGCAGAAGATTTAAGAGCACACTCTTAATAAATTAAAATTTTGAAAATCGTTGACCATAATTTTAGATAGATATATTATATTTACATCTCGTGACACCAATTGCAGCACTCATATTTAGGTTTGGGAAAGAAGTTGAACTTTGCGAAATCTCTGCCGAAGCAAATGGGAATATGGCCCATTTCTGACGTGTCTCCCAATCGGCCGAACGTCAGAAAATTTCCACGCCCACGTCAGCACGCCCAAAGTTAACGTGTCGCTTCAGCATAACTTGCACGCAGGGCGATGACCCATTTCTTCACCCCCTGGCGAACTTCCAGAAACTTCTGGGCAACCCGTAGCCACAACTTTCCGACACGTGCTTGATCCTGCGTGGCACTCCCGGCCCCCGTATCGATCCGCCCTCGTTCTTTTTTCTGGCAGTAACCCAGACGCCTTATTTAATAAGCCCAGCATTCCCGAGACAGAGAACACCGAAAAAATAATAAAATAATAATAAGAAGAAGAAGAAGAAGAGCCCCCACCGACCCCTCCCTAACATTGCGGAACAAGTGAAATTCATTTTTCTTGTCGGTCTTCCCGCAAAAAATTGCTAATATAGTGCAAAGTGGAATGGATACACAGTGGTTTTTAGTGATAGAGAGAAAAAGAGAATCTCAAGGATACTAATAATTTTGTTATTTTATTTTATTTTATTTGTTAAATGATGCGATATGTGAGATGGAACGAATAAATTTGTTTTTTTCAAGTGAGTTTCTTTTTATTCCCAGGAGAGTCTAGATGTGATATGCTTTAATTTGAGACCATGTCACAGGCTGGTTGAACTTTCTTTTGACGTGTCAGCTGGAAGCAAAGGGGTCCCAGCTGACGTGTCATGACAGAGGAGGAAACTCCAAGCCGGACGCCTAATGATTGAAGCAGTCGGAGGAAACCACGTGTCGCTTTAGCAGGCCTGCAGCAAAGTCCTAGCTACCACGGAAATGACTTCATTCACCACGTTGCGTGTGTTTTTTATTTCTTTATGAAGGGAACTTCCAGAAACTTCTCGGGGAACGCATGGCCATAATTCGCTAAGGCATCCATCGGTCCTTATTTCGACACGTATCCAGTGGGCCGACGGTGCATCCTACGTGGTAGTCCCATTCCCCGGAAAATGATACGTCTCTTGTATTCTTTACACCAAAGAAACACGGGCGCTTTCTTCACTGAGTCCACCAATACTCAAAACACGCGCGCAGAAAGGTCGCAGTTCACAAGCCAATCTCTCTCTATCTCTCTCTCTTTCTTGTTAATGAACAAAGCAATTTCCAAGCTATTTTGTTTTTCTTTTTTATTCTAATTTTCCCCTTTTCTATTATTAATTGAGACATGAATAAGGGAAAGATGGTAGAGGAGGACGTAAAAATGGAGGAAATGGGGAGGGAGAAATCGATTTTCATGTGTGGGTATCTCCCCGGAGCTCTGCCGCAGAGGTCGCCGATTTTGTCGCCAGTGATTGTAAGGTCCGCCGCCCACGCCTGGAAGGACGTCTGTGGCGGTGGTTGCGGATTCGCCATGGCGATTTCTGGTGCTCTTTCTCATCTACTCCTTCGTGACTGTGATAAGTTTGATTTTGAAAATACCCAATTTTGTCTTTCCCTTCTTATGCCGTTAAAGTTTCGTTTTTCGGAGCTTTGATTTGCTAATGGCGTTGGTTGTACTAAAGAGATTGATATTTTTGTGGTTTTTGTGGCCTACATTCTGTTTGGACACTGGTTGGTTGCCCAGAAAAAGTTGCCGTAGCGACTTCATCCTTTTATGTATATTGCTTGGCTTTTTGTTTTTTCAGCTACTCCAGACTGCTTTTCTTTTCACCTAAAATTAGTGTAATTTTAAGTACTACCTCCTCGAATTTTTAAGTTGACTTCTGATAACTAATTAAAATTGAAATTTCCCCACAAAAAAGAAAAAAATCTTGTTTAATTGTTCCCTGTTATTTGAAAGTGTTGAAATTAATAAATCCTTTTCAATTTCTGTAGGCATTCCAAAATCCAATTAACCTGCTAGGTTTCCTAGTTGAAGTTTTTAGTTGTTGCTGCATCTAAGATAATAATGCACGACTATTATTTTTCCCTTGTATTGAAGTATTTTCCTCTACTTGGAAAAAAAAAATTGTCTGTTTACTTGTAGTCCATTTTCAACCAGAGTCTGGAAAGCTCATCACTTGGGGGTCTACCGATGATCTAGGTCAAAGCTATTTGACATCCGGGAAGCATGGGGTAGTGCTGCACTACATAACACTTCAGCTTCGTTTTTCAGAGAAGTATTTTGCTTTACTTGCATTTAAAAGAAAGACAGAAAGGAAAAAAAAGAAAAAAGAGGAACCTTAACGTTCATTTTCTTTTTATGATGAAGGAAATTCCTGAGCCTTTTCCTCTCCCAACCGAAGCTTCTATTGCAAAGGCTGCAGCAGGATGGGCCCATTGTGTAGCAGTTACTGGTAATGGCGATCTCTTTAATTTGTTGTACTTGGCATAGGCCAATCTGAGTAGCTTGTTTTGATTAATGTGATTGACCTATGCTTGTATTTTGGAAAGTTGATATATTGGTAAAATTAGCTCTTTTTCATTTTGTTACCGCAGATAATGGAGAAGTTTACACGTGGGGATGGAAAGAGTGTGTTCCATCAGGGAAAGTCTTTGGAGACCTATCTGCAGCAAGTTTAGAAAAGGATGTATTTGAGAGACAGAACCAATTTTTGACAGAGCAAGGTACTCTAGTTTGGCTTACTATTAAGCACAATGGACGTATACTTGTTAAAGGACTGTAGGTTAATATTTCAATCTGTAATTTGTCGCAGCGAGTCCCCTTTCTCAAGGCTCTAGATCTATTGGTGGAAGTGGAACTTTGTCTGGTATTGATGGTAAAGGAGGCGGGGATGAGAGTACAAAGCGAAGGAGAATATCTTCAGCAAAGCAAGCAGCTGAAAGCTCATCTTCTGGTGATGAAACACTCTCTGCTTTGCCTTGCCTAGTAACATTGAATCCAGGAGTGAGGATTGTTACAGTTGCTGCTGGTGGGCGCCACACTTTAGCACTTTCAGGTAAAACCTATCCTGGAATAGTACTTTTCTGATGCATAGTTTTGATGTGTAGTTCTCCTTGCAACAAGGACAAGCTAGCTAGTAAACTGATGTGCAATGTGAAGCTTGAGGCGACAGAAGATCTCTTATTTATATCAAGATGGTGCAAACTAATTTCCCATAGTTTCAGATATGGGACAGGTGTGGGGTTGGGGCTATGGAGGTGAAGGGCAGCTTGGTTTGGGTACCCGTATACGCATGGTGTCCTCTCCGCATCCCATACCTTGCATTGACTCCACGTATAAGAAAGACAAACCTACAACACCTCGAGGGGGCATGTCTTCAGAGGGACAGAGTTTCAAAGTTCCTGGCAGTTATGTGAAGGGGATTGCTTGTGGAGGAAGACATAGTGCAGTAATCACAGGTAAGCATTTTCGCAATGTCCCTTTTGACTTATTTTACAGCCACAGTGCCATCAGTGTATGTCATTTAATGGATAGAAGTGCCAGCAACCTACCCTATGTCTATTTAAACCAAATAATATTTGTATTTGTGCATGTTTGTGTGGTTTAGGATGGGGTATGCTTCGTTGTACCTTTTAGGTGCAAATTCTGTCTGATGTGCTATATAATCTAAACCTAAATGCCCAACTGTTTGTCTAACTTTCTATCATTTTCTCGGTCCATTGAGTAATTAATGATACCCTCATAAACATTGGTTTATTTTCTGCTTACACCTCTTGTATTAACAGATGCTGGAGCGCTGCTTACTTTTGGCTGGGGACTATATGGACAGGTAATCTGGACTGGTAAATTCCTTCCATTGACGCACTGTTCTTTATTCTTATATTCATAGCTTGTAAATAAAATGTATGGTCTTTTGCAAAAACAAAAATGATAATTCTTCTGCATGGTAAAGTTGAATTTTTGTCAAATATGATATCTTCTTCTATAAAATACTTACACAAATGCAGACTAGACAGGATGTTACACACCCATAGACATTCTAGAGGCTTGCTTTGCCTTCTTTGCTGCTTCTCAACAATTTTATAAATATTGCAATATTAGGATCCTGACTGATTATGTTATTTAAGCCTTAACATCAATTACCCGGGAACAATTATATGAATTCTTTTGTTCCATTTTCCATTATATGGTTTTGCCTCAATATGTTCAAGATGATGGTGCCTCAATACTCGTTGGAGTTTTTCAAATTAACTGTCTTCAGGATCAACATGTAGGTAAGGTAGATAATGATGGAGAAAAAAGCACTGTAGATGTTGAAGATGAAGTTCACTCTTCAAGGAATATTTTACTTACCTCTTTAATGCTTCATAATATTCTCCCTCTTTCTCTCTCTTTTTTTGTGTTCTCTTGAAATTTCATTGCTGTAACTTGATTGTCATGCTGTTTTGTCCAGTGTGGGCAAGGAAGTACAGATGATGAACTAAACCCAACTTGTGTCTCATCCTTACTGGGCATTCAGATAGACAGCATTGCTGCTGGGCTGTGGCACACAGTTTGCATTTCTGCTGATGGTGGTGTCTATGCATTTGGTGGAAATCAGTTTGGGCAGTTGGGAACTGGAAGTGATCAAGCCGAGGTAGGCTACTTATGTACTTATGCTGCATGCCTCTCTTTTTCCTGACATTGTCTGTTGAAGGATAATGGAAAGTTATCACACCAAATGACTTGCCATCGGGTATAGAAAGACCTTGGAATGAAGAATGGTCTCTTTGCCTATTGCCTGATTGACTAACTTCAAAAAAGGAATGTGTAGTTCTACAAAATTTGTGAACTTTGTTTATTGCCAAGAGAACACTGAAAGTTTCTTCAAAAAAAGAATGCCCAGTGTTGCAGGAACCTGAGATTCAAACTGTACTGGCAATGAATACATTATCAATCTTAGTGAACATGAGCAGAAAGATATAGCCTTTTGCTATTACTTTAAATTGCACACTGTCAATGACTGCTAGGTAATCACCATAATTCTCATGTTAACAAAGAAGTATGAAGTGGTATGTCAGATGAAACTTCCCAATTGATTGAATTTCTTGAACAGATTATACCCAGGCTGTTAGATGCTCCAAGTTTGGAAAATGTGAATGCAAGAGTTGTCTCTTGTGGTGCTCGTCATAGTGCCATGGTATCAGGTATGTGGATTGTATTCTCAAAAGTTTCTGTATCTCTTTCTTGAGTGCCTTAAAACCATTTCTAGGACATGCTGCAGCTGCTGAATCTTATGTGATACTGGACACCTTCATAGCCATTTTATTATGATTGTTTGGATTTTCTCTCTCTAAAGAATCTTCTGCTGTTTTACTGGTAACAAACTGAGTGGTATTTGTGTGAAATGAAAGTCCAGAAGATTTTCAGTTTATGAAGTTAAAGACTGTAAGGAAGAATGGAGGAGTCACTGGAAGAAGTCTATAACCTTGGTCTGTGTGAATTGTGTGTTTAAGAGTCTGGAACAGTACATAGATTATGTTCCTTGGTTTTAATGTCCATATGAGAACTTAATGGAAGTCAGGACCATTAATGTTGTAGGTAAATAGCCAGCTGCAACAGGGAAGAAAGTGTTTTAAGCTGAAGCTTGGGATCACAATTCACAAGCTCTTGGGTTCTAGTCCCACCCTTCACCTACCAAAAATGCTATAGTTGATGTGGGTAGTTCAGTGTATTAAACTTTTCCTAATGGCAGCACAATCTTAATCAAGTTGGTGAATGGATAACTTATTTAATAAAATGGGTATAATTCCTTGTCAACTTTTATTATTGTGTGCTAGTTGATAATGGATGGTTTGGTGTATTAATCTTTTCTTAGTAGAGGCACAATCTTAGTCAAATTGGTGAACGAACAACTTATTTGCCCTAATGGGGGTAAATTCCTCATCAACTTTTAATTTTTGCATTTGTGCTGAAATTGTTTACCCATATTCCTGTATAATGTATGCGTCTTCTATTCCCACAATTGATCCTTTGTGAATTTTACTTTTATTTGGATTTTCGTGCCAAGTAAGTTTGATCCCTAAAACTTTGTTTCTATTTCTGAAGAGGTTGGGAACGTGTTCTGCTGGGGATGGAACAAATACGGCCAGGTATTGTGCCTAACACTTGATCACCTGTCAAATTAGGCTGTGCATCTGGAATGATATGGGAATGATTGCCTTCACGGCAATTAGGCCCGAGATTGGATTTTTTTTTTTTTTTTTTAACGTTTAATCTTTTTTCCTATAATTGTCTGAATGTTGAAGTTAGCATCATATTTTGTCATTTGAATAGATGATCCAGGCAATGTTTACGCTAATGAAGAACATGATTCATTTTCAATATCTCGGTGTGTGAAACAGCTTGGCCTTGGCGATGTGATTGACCGCAACATTCCTACTCAAGTAACTCTAGAGGGTTGTGCCCCTATCAATGTAGCATGTGGCTGGTGGCATACCCTATTGCTGGCAGAGTCTTCTGCTTGAGATTGGCTTCTAAAATGCCTGGACACAGTTTTGCTAGGTTAGAAGTTCATCGTAAATTAATATGCATGTGTACAAACAATAGCTTGCATGCATATACGAATGCTTTGTTCTCCATTTTTCCTCATGGTTCAGGTTCACTGTTAGTTCCATCTTGTAGCGGGATCGGTAGGTTGACTTACTGCTTTTAAGATGTAAACTACGATTTGAGTCATATTGTATATTTGTTGAACAACATCTGGAATGTACAATGTAAGTAAATAATATATTTGGATGTTCTTCTTAATTTTCACCATCGATCAAAAGCTTGCGACTATGGCGTCTGTGCATTTTATCAAACTGTTCTCAAACAAAATTTTTGTTCCATCTTCAAACTACTCTTTAAAATCTGTTCTTTCTTGTTTGTGCCCGAATACGCCAGTTGATACACATCCATCATGGTCAGTCTGTCCTCGGCCGACGTCAAGCTAGAACTGTAGGAGGGCCAGATTGAGCCGAGTTAGGCATCATCAGCTCGAGTTCAGCTTCAATTTAGCCTATACAAATAGTGAAGAGCAATACAAGGATATTTTCACCTCTAAAATAAGTTTCTCTTTGTCCAAAAATTACTAAGATTTAGATATTTGTCAAAGCAAACTTTACCTTCCTCACACATACGCGTGCATTTATATTTTTATGTTTATGATTTTTATAAGCAAAGTCAAGCTTTAATCTACTTGAATTTGTCTAAACTCAAGCTCGACCAAGAAATAATTGGAATCTAATCTTCGTGACTAAATTCAGCTCGGCGCAAACTCATGTAAAGCTTAGTCTAAAATTTTTGGACCAAACAAATCGGATCTTGGATTAGCTCAGCCTAGTCGTTAGTCCTAGTTGAAGCCCTTGTCTAGTATTTTAAAGGGCTTGTTATAGGGATATAACTAGTATTTTAAAGGGCTTGTTATAGGGATATAACTATAATCAAAGTGTAAATAAAATATGAGTTCTTTGCATAAATTTCACCTCTTTTTTCTTTATTTTTTAAAAATATATGTATGTACACAATATGCATACAAGTAAAATATATGTCTAAACACTTACCAATTTTGTATATACATAATTTTTTCTTAGAACTATATATATTTCACCTTATTTGTTTATAAATTTTATTTTAATTGTACGCACATGATATATTTATAAAAGAGTAAAGTGGGCGGACTCTCGCAGAGCCCACTGTGTCTTTCTATCTCCCAACACCCCCCACCCTTTTTTCTTTTTCCTACTTTAAAATCCGCAATCCTGGCTTTTAAAATCTAGTCATTGCTGCAAGCTTCTTTGTTGGGAGGACTCGGGCTCCAAGTCAAATTACATTCAAGTGGGTCGCACTTACTGTCCTTGAAAATTGGTAATTTTTTTAAAAATTGTAAAAAAAATAAATAAATAAGGCAAGAGAAGTGTAATTTCCCTTAGAAACAAAAGGAACAGAAAGATTGAGCTAAGATTGTGATGTGTGCTTTGGGCTAATGAGATTGTACTTTGTATAGTCATTGTATGCAGAGTTGATTACTCTTGCTACTGTGAGTTCCAGTGTTTAAAAGAAGCACTTAAAAGAGCAAAGGCTGTGCTCAAAAGAGAATGAGTTTTCCAGTGAAGAAAGCTAGTGTAAGAAGTTGACAAGTAGCAGAAACTTGTCGTTGGAAGAAACTGCCTTCTTACCCATTAAGAAGAAAATGAATAGTGAATTGAGAACATCTAAAAGAAACTTACGGAATGGATTCTGTTTACTCTCCAACCGTTTATTCTTTCATTTATCTTTCATATACTTTTAGGTAATGTGTTGACTGTTAGATATCAATTCATCACACAATACCTCACCATTAAGACCATTTATGTGAAGACACGTTACTTACAGGCTTGTGTTTGGGTCCAGAAATTTTTATTTGTTTTTTTTTTTGTTGGGGGGGGGGGGATTCTTGCATTAGCGCATTGTAAGTTTACCGCTCAAATTAAGAGCCTGGGTAACAAACGAGTTGTTACATATTATTATGAATGTGGCAAAGACAATTCATGTTGAGCAAAATTCCAGAATTGTTGCACTAACGATCATAAAGATTGTCCCCCTCCCCTCCCCCGTCTGTCTAATCCATTGCCTTCGTATTGGAATTTGTAAAAAAAAATAAAAAATCTTAAATTTTTATAATTTTTGACAATTTGAATTCTTAACTTTTTGTACATTCATTTAAACTTTATATTTTTAAAATTTATTTTAAATTACTTCATCAAAAAAATATCTAATCATTAATAATTTTCATGTAATTAATCTGCAATTTTTAACTATTTAAGTTAATTTTTATCTACAAATTTAATTGGAAATAAATTTTAAAAATATAAAATATAATTAACACTATAAATACATTTAAAATTTAATTATAAAAATTTAAAATTAATTATTATTTAAAAAAATAAAAAATAAAAAACAAGCTCTCTCGAGAACGGACGATAGAGGGAGGGCCCCTCCCAGGAGGAACCCTCCTTTTGCCGGAATCTGGAGTTGATCTTTGCGTGGATGGGGTCCATGTGAGGAGCCAGTCCTCCCTTCTACCTCCGCCTCCGTACTCAACTTTACCTTTAAGCCAACGCAATGCCACCGACCCAAAGAAGAGGGAATAAAAATAATAATAAAAAAAGAAACGAAAAAAGAGTATTGGGCTCCTGGTCATAAAAAAACTGAGACTTTTGCTTATTTTAAGGGCTGTATATATATTTAATTTTTTAAAAAGAATTAGAGACTTATGATACCTCGGACTCTTTTTTTTTTTTTTTAAATAATAAGAATAAAAAAATACAATCCAAGTCTTTGTGAGTTTCATCAGCTACTCAGTCTCGGATTTCCTTTTAGGTTTATATAATTTAATTTCAATTAACTTGCCTATTTCATTCGATTTTTTTTATTGCAAAAAAAAAAAAAAAACAAAAAACACTGAATTAGTTAGTTAATTTTCTTCCTTTTCTTTTTCTGTTTTTGTTCGCATAAATAACCAGCGATCGAAGACTTGGAAACACTCACCGCCATTTTCGAGACCTAGTTTCGGGGCTCTTGAAGTCCAGACCGGAACGTCGCCGGAAGCCTCCTTTAGCCACAGACGGCATATTTAAGACCTCGACGGCCGCCATCCACTCAACACGGAGTCCCCGTAGAGTCGAGCTCCAACTACAATAGACTCCTGACTCCTTTTGTTTTTAAGGTTTGTAGATCCATTTTGCCTTATGTTGGTTTTTCTTTATTGTCCTTGTAATAAGTAAGGTGGCGATTTTTCGTTGGGGGAAAAAAAAAAAAAGCTAAGTTGTCTGAATTTCAATTTCGTTAATTAAAAATTAAAATTTTATTGTTTCTTTTTTTTTAATTTTCTTCTCAGTGTGTGGGTAATCGACAGATATGATATCCAGAATGGCAATGGCAATGGGAGCATCGGGGGGAGTGGGACTGGGAGGAAGCTCGGAGAGAGAGGCAGTGACATGGAAAGCTCATGGAGCCATGGTGACGGTCCAGCTTTTCAATGGCGGCTATCATGTTATTACGAAAGTCGCTCTCAACGTTGGGGTTAATCAGCTCGTTTTCTGCGTCTTTCGTGATCTTCTTGCCCTCTCCATTCTCGCCCCCATCGCCTTTTTCCGCGAAAAGTAAATTTTTGTTCTTCCTTTTCTATTTTCTTGTTTTCTTTGTGTGTGACTCTTGATTTTGAGTGGCTCCTCATACATGTTTTATCTGGGATGTTAGTACCGTTTATTTACGTCAAATTTTCAATACCAATTCTTTCGGTGATTAAATCTTTTGAAAATTTGTGCTTTGGTCTGGATTTCATTTCAGGCTGAACAGAACATACTTTGTGTTTGATGTTTCTGTCATGTTATTTGTGTCTTATCAGAAGCTTGCTTAATTCCCAGTAGAATATACCAGATGCTCTCGTCCCATCTAAGCTAATATTGACTCATTGGTAGATATTCTTCATTTCTTTCATCTGCACGTGGTGGTTTATGTGCTCTCAGATTTGGTCCTTCTTGGGGTATGAGGCCCTGGTCCTTGCACTTTTACCCAGGCCCATGTCACGAATAATGCTTGAGTTTCTCTTTTTTTGTACTTTTACACAAACTAAAATTAGTTCAATCTCATTAATGTTGAACGAGACCATCAAATTTGGACTCCTTGTAAGAGACTGAGCTGTACGTAATTTTGCTGGTTTGCACTCTTGTAATATGATTTCAATGATAGTACCATGTTTTGCCTGGGACAAACATAATTGAACTACTGAAGAATCTTGTGTATCTGTGTCTTCATTCTTGAATTGCTATACATGATGTAACAAGGTATCTCAGAAGCATTTAAATTTATCTTTTCGCAGAAGGATTCGACCACCTATGACTAGGCGGTTGCTGTTGTCATTCTTCTTTCTTGGGTTAAGCGGGCAAGTTAGATTCTCTACATCCATCCTTACCATTCTAGTCAGATTATTGATATCGGTCATCAATGTAGCTGATGCACCAATTTTACCATTCGATGTTTTTGGTTTTGTTATTCAACAGGATATTTGGCAACCAGCTTTTGTTTCTTGTTGGCCTTAGCTACACAAATCCAACTTATGCTGCTGCAATACAGCCATCAATTCCAGTCTTTACATTTATCTTGGCTGTGATCATGGGGTAAGCTTGACAAATTTTCTCTTTGTAATTTGGTTTGTGCTGGTGCAAGCACATTTGGTGTATTCATGCAAGTACCGGACATCTTCTCAAGGTTCTTGTTTGTTCAATGTTGCATGCAAACTTGTTCCTGCAGTACAGAAAGATTGAATTTATTTAGAAAGGAAGGTCAAGCCAAAGTTGGGGGTACCCTTGTTTGTGTTTCTGGGGCCATATTGATGGTTCTGTTCCGTGGACCAGCTGTATTTGGCTACAGTGAAGCAGACGTTATGGCAAATGAAATAAGCGCCAGGGGTCAACCAGAGCCTAGTGGATGGTTTTTGTCTTGGTTTTTGGACTTTGGATTGGAAACTAGGCACCTTGGAGTTTTATGCCTAATTGGAAATTGCATGTGCATGGCTGCTTTTCTAGCAATTCAGGTAAGGGTAAACATGGCCATATCATGTTTCTTATTATTTGGAATAAGAGAAAAGCATGTGCTAAAAGTTTCACTGTGCTACAGGCATCTTTTTTTTTTGGTCATGTTGAATGACCATAAAGAATGTCAATTCTGAGCTATGGAAAAACCTCTTTTTTTGCATATGGTTAGATAGGCATCATTGTATCCATTTATAACTGTGTGCATGTATGCACCCCCGACTTGTTTTTGTAGTTCGTGATGCATTACAAGCCCTTATGCCCTGATAAATCAGGCTAAATTGTTTTATAGGTAAGAAATTGTATTAGTTTAGTTTTAAACTATATGCTCCCAAACTTTTGGGTTTATGATTGATGATAAATTAGTTTGGGTTAATTCCAGGCTCCAGTTTTAGCAAAATACCCTGCCAGCCTTTCAGTCGCGGCACTTTCATATGCTTTTGGAGCTCTGTTGATGGTTCTCACAGCTTTCTGTGCAACGAATGAAACCACAAAATGGAGACTGACACAATCTGAGTTTTGGGCAGTCATTTATGCTGTAAGTTTCTGTTTGATGTTGTACTTTCCAAGACATTTCATTTGAATATCATTTTTTATCCCATTTTTTGTATTTTTTTACTATTCATGGCTTTGATAGCTCTTTAATGTCTTTCATCTTTTTGGGCAAAGATTGATGCCCTGGGTCTTTTGAATTTCAGAGGGTTACCCGATAGGAGCATTTTGCCTTGGCTTATTCAGTGTTGGTCAATTTTTTATTCAGTCCAAGACCTGTAGGAGAATAGATTTGTTGACTTCACTACATGTGCCCCATTCAGTTGACCACTTTCTTGTCTTGTGCATTAAAAACTCGTCCTTGTGGTGCAATACGTATCAGGGGTTGTCTCCGTTATAAGGGATCAAGTTTTGTTTCCTGGTCCTCATTTGTATTGGACAGAGTTTTTTTTTTTTTTTTAAGAGGAAGAAAAGTTGCATGAGTTCTTTGGGTCTGAAAATCTGCTTCACAGTGCAACAGGAGTAAACTTCTTTGGCTTTTTTCCCTCTGTCTGATTTGAAGGATCAATATTAGGTCTATTTGAACTAGAAATCAAAAACTGCCTGCAGCCAAGTTTTCCCACTCTAAGATCTGTAACCAAGCTACTACTTCATGTGTATTTGCTTGGTTTACTTTCCATGTACCAAGAGTTTTAGCAAGTAATTTCATTGCTGGTCCACATTCCATTTCCTCTCTCCACTAATGGTGCCTTTCTCTG
The DNA here is from genome assembly GCA_020883675.1 of Bruguiera gymnorhiza. Classification (NCBI taxonomy): domain Eukaryota; kingdom Viridiplantae; phylum Streptophyta; class Magnoliopsida; order Malpighiales; family Rhizophoraceae; genus Bruguiera; species Bruguiera gymnorhiza. The sequence continues at coordinate 4,156,661 of JAIRCJ010001049.1, read as the reverse complement.
AGCATTCTCCTCCCCAATGCTGGGAAGCAAGGAATCCTTCCAAAGCCTGCAGTATGGTAGAAGCCAACATTTTTCTTCAGTATGCATAGAGATTTGGAGCCTGTGCATTATTAGTAGCCTAATGCTAAATATAATTAAGTTGCATGCTTTATCTGTTGTTTCTCCTTGTTTTCTCAGGGAATTGTTGCATCTGCTCTTAACTATGGGCTCCTGACATGGTCCAATAAGATCCTGGGGCCTGCTTTGGTTGCACTTTACAATCCACTTCAACCTGCAGCATCTGCCTGTTTATCAAGACTATTTCTTGGAAGCCCTATTTATTTGGGAAGGTTTGACTTTTATCTGAATTTTCATGGCAACTATATCTTTACATATACATCTTTGCTCCTTTCAAACTTCTCTAGATGTTGGTGTACCTATGACACTTGTATTGGAAACCTAGAATCTAGTTATTTATTTGGTATAACCTTGCAACTAGAAGGAGAACATACTTTCATTAGATGTTATTTATACTGTTGTAGATTATGGTTTTTGTGTCTAAATCAAATTTGAGTGGGTCTCCTTTGTTTCTATAGTACCTGAGGCTGGTGTGAGAAGGAAGCTTACTTTTGTGTTTTCTGCCTGTGGATACAGTATTTTGGGGGGATGCTTGATCATTGCCGGTCTTTATATGGTTACTTGGGCGTCCTACACGGAGAGACAATCAGCTGCAGGGATTATGTCATACATTCCCATCCGGGATGTTGAGCCGCCCAACCATAAAGATCCTTCAGTTAACAAGGGTGTGTAGGACACCCATTTGGCGGGACTTCCTCACCAACATTCCGAGATTAAGCGTACAAGCAAACAGATTTAATGTAAAGCTCTCGTAAGTTTTGACATTAACCCATGATGACATCAAACAAGTTGATCTGTTGTTCCGCTTCCTCTATTCGTGGAAAATCATTCACGTTAAGAACCCAACACGGGAAATATATATTGGGTATTTGAAATTGGTTTCCTGCAAGTTGGGCGTTCTCTAGTTTTCTTTTTGGCCTTTTGAGTATCTGAAATTTGTTCTCTAGCCAAGAAGAATCGGTGGAAAACCAACCAAAAAAAAAAAAATTTAAATTTAGAGATATTTGTAGTAATCTTTGCTGGGATCCTGCAGTTGGATGCCGAGAAACAAGCCAAAATGTAGAGAAAGAAAATTAGAAGCAGGGAGGGGGAAGTATTCGCTACAAAAATTAAATGTGATTTAATATTATTAAATTTTAATCATTAATTATAATTAATTTATCTTTTAATTAATAATGAATTTGTTAACATATTTTTAGTAAATAATAAGTTATAATTAATAATTAAAATGTTATGAAACGAATCTGTATCTTTCCGTTAGTTATTGACACGGATATATAAAACTGCCCATAGAATACAATTCTTATCAACCGACGCCTTTTCCTACTAAAATTTAATGATGTCAATTCGTTGCGTTGACCGTTAAAGTCCCCGTTAGTTATAGACGCAATTATATATATATATACATATAACAGCCCATATGGTACAATTTAATATCAACCGACACGCTTTTCTGCCAAGCAGCGCCTCAGATTTGGAGCGGGACCGAAACCGCCCCGAGTCGAATCCGTTCCCGCCGCCCGGATTTCGGTTCGGGCTCCAGTTCATTACTCGAGTCGGATTTTGGATCCGGTGAGATTTAGGTAATTAAGCAAGCATTGAATATTTCGATCGTGTTTTTGAGCTTCTTGCGGTGTCGTTTCGTCGCGGTTATGATCCGGATCTCCGGCGAAAATGGAACAATGTGGCTAGCTTGTCGTGTTTTAAAAGTCCTTTCGAAGATTCAATAAGAATTAATGTTCTTTCTTTTGTTTGATCTGCTAATGATATGTCTTTGTTAATGTTTCAGCTCGTTTTTTGTTTTTTTTTTTTTGAATCTTTTTCTCTTAATTTAGTTCGTAGTGCTGTTTGTTGAATTAGCAATTAGCACAATTTGAGCTTAGGGGTCGAATTTGCTTAACTTGAGAACAGTCGAGTTGGAAGAGATCAAGGTTGAAATTTTCTGAAGTTCTGTGTCCTTTGGAGTTTGGGAAGTGTTGTTCATTGTTAGCAAATAGTAACTCATAGCTAACATTTAAGTTTTTATATTTGCACATACTGTCTCTGGGTGAATGAAAGATAGTTGATCCATACCGACGCGATGATATGCTTTACTACAACTACATTTTTCACCCGTGCCGTTGATAACTTCTAACTGTTTTTGGATATGTTAACATCAGAAGGGTATTCTATGTCACATTTAAGTTGGTTTCATAAAGTAATATATGATGGCTGCCATTTACTTAAAGCTATAGCTATTGGCGTGAACAAATTCTGGACTGGTCTAGGGTGTATGCCCCATGTGAGGTAACCGGCTGCAAAATGGGATTGATTTTGTCTCTCTCATTCAAATTCCAGCCTGTGGTGTAGCTGGCAGTTGTTTGCTAATACCAGCTAATTCGTTTGGATGGATGTGCATCAGTCTTTCGCCGTTGTTTTTTAACCCTATGACATGCGTTTGAGGTTTTTGGTCATGTCTGTTTTTCCAGTTTGGGGTCTTTCATCTCTGCAGCCTTTGTGATGGACATGTTCTTCCCCCTACTTGCTTGTACTGAGTCAAGCCCACTTAAATAGATATTTGTTGAGGTTTGACAGATTCCATAAATGTTTGCTGAGTTCTGTGGTTTTTCCCCTGTTTACTTTGGGGTAGATGAATGTATGGTGGAATAAGGAATCTTTTGTTTTTGATCTCTTGAATTTTATTTGGCATAGTCTTTGTAATTGCTGCCAAGTTTCTGACTATTCAATTTACAGAAAAAAGTGAGGGGTATCACCATGAAGGCATTGATTCTTGTTGGAGGTTTTGGAACTCGTTTGAGGCCATTGACTCTCAGTGTGCCTAAGCCACTTGTTGAATTTGCCAACAAGCCTATGATACTGCATCAGGTATAAACTTGGAATATGTCATCCTCTTTTAATTCTTATGCTTAACCTGGTTCATAGATTTGGCGCTTTATTTTCTGTTCACTGGTTCCTCTGTGCGATATTTTGATATAATATGTTTTTTTGCAACTATTTTAGATTCATATGAGTTGCAATTTGCTTTTTTTTTAAAAAAAAAATGCTTTTACAATTAATTCTTGTTCATGTGGGATGACAGTACTGATTTCAGTGTTTTAGAAAGTCAGTTTCAAAAGAACTTAGAATTTTAACCTCTCAACGGTTGTTGCTAGTGGTTATCTCCCCTCCCTCTACTTTTTTGTCCCTTTATTTCATGGCTTGATTTTAAGTTCATTACAGATTGAGGCTCTTAAAGCAATTGGAGTAACCGAAGTGGTTTTGGCTATTAACTACCAACCAGAGGTAAAGAATAATCACTCTATTCTTTCAACTGTCAAGTCAAATACTTGATCATGGTATTGATAAAAATGAAGTCCTGCTTGTGGCCTTTTCTCTTGAGTTCCTCAGGTGATGTTGAACTTCTTGAAGGAATTTGAGACAAACCTTGGGATTAAGATCACATGCTCACAAGAGACTGAGCCACTTGGCACTGCTGGTCCTCTGGCTTTGGCTAGGGACAAACTGATTGATGAATCTGGTGAACCATTTTTTGTTCTCAACAGTGATGTTATCAGTGAGTACCCCTTCAAAGAAATGATTGAGTTCCACAAAGCCCATGGAGGAGAGGCTTCCATAATGGTTACCAAGGTAAGACTCCCACTTAACTAATTTTCGGAAAATCTTGTTTTCCTCTTTGGAGAATTTGAAAATGGAAAGATGGATTATTTGAATTCCTTTCTCCTAGTGCTGTAGGTGGATGAGCCATCAAAGTATGGTGTTGTGGTTGTGGAAGAGTCCACAGGGAAAATTGAGAAGTTTGTAGAAAAGCCAAAAATATTTGTTGGTAACAAGATCAATGCTGGAATTTACCTGTTGAACCCATCTGTCCTTGATCGAATTGAACTAAGGCCTACATCAATTGAGAAAGAGGTCTTCCCAAAAATTGCGGCAGAGAGGAAGCTCTATGCAATGGTCCTTTCAGGGTTTTGGATGGACATTGGACAGCCAAGAGATTACATCACTGGCCTGAGACTGTATCTAGATTCCTTGCGGAAGAGATCTTCATTTAAGTTGGCCACTGGCCCCAATATTGTTGGAAATGTACTGGTGGATGAGACTGCCAAGATTGGAGAGGGTTGTCTGATTGGGCCTGATGTTGCAATAGGTCCTGGCTGTGTTGTTGAGTCGGGTGTTAGACTCTCTTGCTGCACTGTCATGCGGGGAGCGAGCATCAAGAAGCATGCTTGCATATCCAGCAGTATCATTGGGTGGCATTCCACTGTGGGACAATGGGCCCGTGTAGAGAACATGACAATACTTGCAGAAGATGTCCATGTTTGTGATGAAATTTACAGCAATGGTGGTGTGGTTTTGCCCCACAAAGAGATCAAATCAAGCATTTTGAAGCCAGAGATAGTTATGTAAGTGTGTTGGGGTTAAGATTTGTATAATATGTCTAGGCCTTTTCGGGTGTTGTAAGTTATTGTGTTGGAAAATGTCTTCTTTTGATCTTTTCTCATTCCTCTTTGTCTCCTACACAAGTGTAACAGTCAGCTTATGTTGAGTCCTGATGGTGTTGGGCCGGTTATGGAATGTGATCTTGGTGTGAGAAGTTTTAACTTCGTAATGTAAATAGAACTAAATTCATGCTTTCTATTTATCGGCCTTAATGTAATTTATCAACTGTGAAATTTATGATTAATTCTGGCATCTGTGCAATGGAGTGTCGGTGTGATCAAGTATCAGTGCAGGTTATTATATTCATGTTATTGAAGGCTTGGTCCATTATGTAGCACGGGTCACAACACAGCTTGGGGGATATATGCATGTATCAGAAGGCACTGCAAGGCCTCTGGTCCTATCCAAGGAGATCTCTCTAAGGAGAGACTTTCCATCATCTTGGCAAGCGATTTATCCCTGTCTATCCCAACAAATCTTTTTGGTTTCCCCTTGTTCAGAGCCTAGACGGGTGTAGCTTCTGTTTCTTTGCCAGATTTTATCCCTCCTCTTGATTTTCGTTTCCGTTTCCTGGGACTACCAATTTGAGGTACCGGTAGAGGAACAAAATCACTAGGACCAAGTGCTGGGCGCTCTGACTCACGATCTACAAAGTTGCCAATGATGGCAGCCCTTTTTGTCCTACTAGCTATTTTGGGGTAAGGTCACTTCATCTGGAATTAGGACCTTCCATCTCCTAGAACAACAATTATCAGTTCGTCCCCCAAGACGTTGAGCAACCTGGGCCCAGCAGCTGCTTTTAACTTTGAATCTTCTGCTTCAGTCCATTTACCCAAACCCAAAGAAGGATCCAATCTCTCTCCACATCGCTCTTGAGTTCCGCCTGGTACAAATTTGGCTATTTTATTCCGATTCTTTGGACCCAAAAAAAACTTCACAGCTATTCTGAGACATTTATCTTCATAAGGAGTCCAACACCCCTTCCTTTTGGCGGTTAGGGCCCGGCGATTTCCTGCATCAGTTTGAGCACTGCGCACCAGTCTGTAGGTCTAAACATGAAGCCACCGATTGCCAATCATAACCGAATGTTTCAGCAGCAGTACCACAAGTAGAGCATCCTCATCTTCAGTCCATTCTTTCTTTGATTATATGAGCATTTAGACTCCTCTGGAAACGTTCTAAGCAAGAAAAAGGGTTCTATTTGTCCCCAGACACACTTCAATATCAAAACCAGTTAGTAATCAGTCCCCTTTCCCTGGACAACAGACAAAAGAATCTTTGTTCCTCTGGGGCAGTCCATTTTGTGTTATTGATTAATGGATCCTCAAAATTTAGCCACCTTGCTGCACATTCTGCACCCGAATGATCCTTGGCATACAAGGAAGCCAACTGATCCCAGTTGAACATAGGAAGGAACTCTCTTATCTTTTCAGGAGTAATTTCCAGATCTTTAATCGAGGCAAGCATGCTATCCAGATCATATGCATCTCCAAATAATCCTTCCTGAATCACTTGGACGTTCCACCAAGAACTGAATTTTCTCTCTCTGCCTCTCTCCATTCTTTTTCCGCTTTAATTTAGGCGGAAAATTTGCCAAAGCCATTCTGTAATGTGCAACACGAGAATTTTCCACTGTCCCATCACGCATTTTTCTAGAGACCCTTTTGGCTTTATTCTCATAATTTGGTATTGTTCTTGGAGATGTCAACTGGAGGCGGGGATCCTTTCTGTGAGGTAGCTCCCCCCCGGCTTTTCGTCTACAACAAGATTTAATAGATTATTTCTCAGTTTTGAACACTTCAACACACACTTTTTTGAGTTCACACAAATCACCAACATTGCCGGCGGAGGAAAGATAGAGAAGTGAAGAAGAGAAGTTTTTCTTGACAATTGAATCGAAATTGTCGCCGGTTACCATGCAGGCTTGTCTCAGAACCTCATGTCTTCATCAAAAGCCGTCCTCAAGGTTGTTAGCATGTTGTACTTACTTTGCTTATTTTTTGTTTTTTACTGTGCTAGTCGTCCATGCCTCGGGACACAATCCATGTGGGATTGGGAATTTTGACCTTTGCAAATAAATCCAGGATGTCAGGATTGCAAGGCCCACTCTGTGTGCTTGGGAGACCAAATTCGTGGGGGATTGGGGATTTTGATCTGCAAATAATTTCCTGGCTGTTTGATTCATACTGTTACACCATTGCGTCCAGATTACTTACCACCCACAATCCGCTGGCAACTGGGTTTCTACGTGGCCCAACTCATCTACTGTAATATAACCCTTCGTGTTTATGATGAGTTCTAACGTTTCAATTTTTTTTTTAAATTTTTTGTATATAAATTATATGACTCTGTATTTATATATGTGTGTGTGTGTGGGGGGGGGTTATATAATTCTCTATTCAAATTAAAAAAAAAGAATTAGAAAAGTCTCTCAAAAAAATTCAATAATTAAAAATTTATACTTCCATCTTTAAAATTTTTATTCTAAATCTTAAAAATAAAATATGATATTGATTAGCATATAAAAAAAATTACTCTATCGTATTGAACTAAAAACAAGAATACGCATGCTAGTTTTTAGGTTTTACTTAAGCAAGTACTACATCGTACTTTGTCAGTATTATTAGTATATTGCTGTGTCTAATAATCATGCTGTGTGATGTTGCTCCAGGTAAAAGAAAATTTATGCTGTGGTGAATGCCTCGTCGACGACATGTCGGCACCACAACAGTCACTAAATTCACTGTTATAACAAACGACAGATAATCCGTTACAGTTAAGTCTCCAAAATCCCCAAATAATAAGAGACAATTAAACAAACTTTACGAAATTTTTTTTTTTATTTTTTAAAAAAAGGGCTTAAACCCTTAAAACCCTAAATCCCACTAGCAGTTGAGTCTTAACGTTTCATTTCTCTCACTGTTCTTGCGAATCGAAGGGGAAAGATGGCTTTAATTTCAGTTCTCCGCAAAACGCCTTCTGTGTTCGCCGCATTCGGGAGTCGACTAGTTCGAGCCGGCCAAAGAAATTATAACACTGCTCTCTTCGCCGCATTGAGCCACCGTGCCGGCCTCTCTCAAAAATACGCCGCCGTTTTTCCTTTCTCAAGATACTATTCTACGGCTGCCGAAACTAGGAAGCCAAGTTCTGCTGAGTCACTTCTGCGGGTCATCGAATCGGAGATCAAGGTGGCCCAGGAATCCGATGATCATGATAGGGTACGGTTTCCTTCGTTTCATTTTCGTTTTTTTTTTTTTTTTTTTTGGGTTCCCTTCAGATTGAAAGACGGAAACTTTTTGAACGAAAATCGAGGGTTTTGAAAGTTGGATCATGTTTGTTCTTGCATTTTAGCCATAGGCTGCGGATGTAGATGATTTCTAATGAGTTGGGTTGTTTGGGGTTCTCATCTGGTGGAAGTGTTAAACTTGAGAATTTTCCCACAATTACGGGCATCCCGTGCGAGTTAGTCTCCTTAAAATGGTATTTTACAGTTCTATAACTATTGTAAAAGGTTAGCGTTTTGATGCTCTTACTTGCTTTTAACCCTCCTGGTGTTTTGCTGGAGGCCTAGTGGAATGTGTTTTCGTTATGCTCTGCACACTGGACAATATGCTTTGATATTCCCCAATTAATTTGTTAGTCGAGCCTTATGGCGCGTTTGGAGTTTGCTTTCCGATATAGGATGAAGTAGTTTTTTTAATTTTTGGTTTTTTTTTTTTTTTTTTCTCTCTTGGAACGGCATCTTCAATAGGTAGAGGAGATTCCGAAAGGCTTTCCTTTTAAGATTGAAGATAATGTCGGGCAACAAACTATAATGCTGACTAGAGAATATGATGGTGAGTTAGTAAAGGTGGAAGTCCACATGCCTGATCTCGTTACCGGGGAGCAAAATGATGTTGATGATGACAATGATGACATTGAGAAACCAACTCAATCTAGCATTCCTTTGGTTGTTACCGTCTCAAAGATAAGTGGAATTAGTCTGGAATTTGGTTGCCTTGCTTATCCTGATGAGATTGCAATAGACAGTCTGTCCGTGAAAAGTCCACAAACTTCAGAAGATCACGTTGCCTATGAGGGGCCTAGTTTTCAGTAAGTCTACTGTCCACTATTTATTGAGGACTGCTTGAATGGATTTCCAGTCAGTTGTGTAACACCAATGTCTCCTTTTCATTTCTTTCAGGGATTTGGATGAGAACCTGGGAAATGCTTTCCACAAGTATCTGGAGATCAGAGGCATAAAACCCAGCACAGCAAATTTCTTACAGGAGTACATGATCAACAAAGACAGCCGAGAGTACCTGTGTTGGTTGAAGAACCTAAAGAAGTTCATCGAAGCATGAGAAATTGGTGACCACTTTTTTGTTTGTTTACGGAGTTCCTTGGTCAACATGCATTTCATTGCTGGTCGAAGAAGTTTATTAATGGATTCACATGTGTTTCATTGCTCAACATCTAAACAAACTCTCAAACCTCACATTTGTCTCTAAAGCACTTCCAGCACTACTGCTATTTTATTTATGATGTGTTGTCTCAAATCTTGTGTAGATAGATATTGTTTATGAAGCTTATTCATACCTCTATGTCTATCTCTAAGATCTTTCGGAGGAATTGGTAAAATATCTACAGACATTTCCATGGAAATATCGGAGCAAGATACTAGTTCTTTCTCTCATTCTTGAATTGATAGGTATTTTAATGGAAATATCAGAGCAAGGTATTAGTTCTTTTGGAATGAGATGATGAATCTATTTCTTCGCCTCTTTGCCAATAAATCATAAAACACTCATAGTCTCTGGCTATTCTTTCTTTGTCTTACTCTTAAATCAGCACTTGCATGAGAAAAAATTATTATGCCGATCATTTGACTCAATTAAGACATTGTATATTGCCTAGACAACACTAATACCACAGCTCAGTGCCATTGAAAAATGTTAAGATTGTTTGGAACGCCAACAACAAATTGCCCATATCATTTGGTCGTGAATTAAATCAGATGGAATTCAAAACTGTATAATATAAGACTCAATAGATGAAGGAATTATTGAGATGCCGCGAAAGCAGGTTACTATCCTCATCTTTGATGAATCGTTCACTTCTCAAGGACTATACAGTAACGTCCTTGTGCACGTAAATTACACTTTTATCGCCGTCCACTACGTGCCCGGTGCCTCTTAGAATCCTGCATGTGCCACAAGAAAATAAATACCCTTGTCAACCTACCAAACAAAGCACATTGATGCAAACAACATCTTTTATTTTTTCAGCAGAATAATTCCCCTTTTTGATTTTTGATAGTAGTATGTGCAAAACTTTGAAGAAGAAATTTCACAAAAAGAAAAAAGACGAGAGAAAAGAAATCTTATGCGTGAGTTAGATGGGAAGGAGATATTAGTATATGTCAAAATACAGGACTTCACGAATTCTTTTGCAATATATTCCTTGGAATATGAGGCACGTTGTTTGCTGCAATGGCTGTGTGGCCATTGCGTGGTTCAACGCATTATTTTCTTTTTTTCTTGGTTCAAAATATATACCCCTATTTGGAACAACTGGGAATATGAGGGAGCAGTCTCAAAATGCCCTCCAATACAGGAGGTAGGGTCAACATATGTATCTTATTGACTGTCAATCAAAGCCATCACAGCAAAACTCAATGTCATGCTCATGAGGGAGAGCGTAAAACCAACCATACAAACACATGCATGAAATTTCATACCATTTTGTCGTTAACAGTCCTTCAACTCCTACAGGACCCCGCGCATGAATCCTACTTGTACTTATTCCAACCTATACAAAGCATAGTAAGAGAACAATCAACTATGAGAATCCTCATATGTCTTACATATTTTTAGAAAAACAGCAGTTTACCTCTGCTCCCAATCCAAATCTAGCCCCATCACAGAATCTAGGGCTTGCATTATGGAAAACAGCAGCGCTGCAAAGTGCAAGCAAGCAGTGAGCAAGCTGAAACCCAGAGACATATGAAATCCAACCACTAAGGCATTTAAACAACGAAAACAAGAGAATTTCGAGCACAGCAAAATGAAGCAACTTCACCTGTCAACTTGACGAAGAAAAACCTCCACAACTTCTTTGTCCTCTGCTACAATACAATCAGTATGTGCACTGCCAAAAATTAGGGAAAGAATGATATGATCCATGTCCACATATATCTTTAGAGAACTATAGACATAACCATGTGTGCGCTTGAATGGGTTTGTGTGTGTGAACATACATGTACAGAGACAACAAGAACTTTAGTTGTGCGAATGAGTCATGACAGGGTAAAGGAGAAGGACAATGAACCTTCCATGCCGATGTATGTGATCAATAGCTGCATAGACATCATCAACAATTTCAATAGTGCATGCTGTAGTGTTGTACTCATGATGAAATGAGTGTGTCTCTGGAATGTCCAGCTCTTTGCTTGCCCTTGGTCCACCATATAAAGTAACACCTGCAAACATGGTCAAAGGTAGCTGTCATCAGATACTTCAATTATTCTGTCGCTAGAAAATTAGAAATTGTCATTCTCTAAGGCTGTTACAAGTCCCATCCAAGTTCGGAGTGTAGATTATGGAACAGTATCCCACTAACAAGATTAATGTTGAAAGAAGCAAAACAGAAAAAAAAATGCTCCCAGTTGTAACTTATGCAATGCTTAAAATCAGAATCTACTGAACTGTTTGTCTGAAAAACTGCAATTTTTGAAGTCCAACTTCTATAGTGGTTTCAGCACATGAATACAGAGCCAAGAATGGCTTGATAAGACCTGAGGAACAATATATATTGAGCTGAACACAGCATAGCAAAAGGTAGCCTCTAAAAATCCACTTTCACATCTCTCTGAAGCCTACTGTCCAGCAGGAATACTAACTAATTGGTAACGATCACTTGGTTGTCATGGAACAGTTTGCCGTGCTTAATGCTGTTCCAGATGTTGTCACATAAAGACCTCAAGGAGAAACAAAGAGAATGAAGATTGGAGATTTGAACATCATAACCTATATTCTCATGTTAGAATGCCCACCTTCGGTGCGAAGATCCACTGCTAGGTTGTTGAGGCCCCTGCTTTCCACTAAATCCTTGTGTACAAGAAGTGTTTCCTTGATATATACACCATAGATTAATACCAAGACATACCAGGCCTCAACCAAGTGAAGAAATGTTACAAAATTTGTTCTAACCTTACACATATGAAACATTAAAATAAACAGCAGATGATAACAGATACATCAACAAATATGGAGAGGCACAATTACCATTGCGTTACAGGCAGCTGGATAATCCAATTTTGCATCCAAAACAACATGCCTTGCCATTTCCATATTAGCCGACTTGTCAATGTACACATGACAAATCCCATCTGAATAGCACAAGATACAGCTTTACAACATGATTCAGAATTTTACTAGAATAGTAAGATCCTAAATATGATCCATCTCACCAGCATGACCCAGAACAGGAATTTTAGTTGATTCCTTAATTTGAGTAACAAGTCTATTGCTGCCTCTTGGGATCACTAGGTCGATCACATCGTCAAGCTATTGCCAAAAAGAGAATGCTGAGTTCTTTGGGTTGACAACATTTTGGTAATCAGCCATTGGAAGATCTACTCACCTTAAGCAGATCAGGAATTTCCTCCCTTGAAGTCACTAGCCCAATAAGTCCTGCCCCAACAGTGTCTGGAATTGCTTCAGTGATAACCTATAAATACAAGAAGAGTGACAAAGTTTTAGACATAATTTGATGATATAAGCTCATGCATACATTGATGGTAGACTGGCATCCTCCAAAAAATGAAGATGCATTTAAAGAAACTCACCTTGTGCAAAATTGCATTAGACCTCATGGCCTCCTTTCCCCCTTTTAAAAGGAGTCCATTCCCACTTCGTATTGCAAGTGAAGCTATCTATTCAAACCACAGAAAGAAAATGGTGAAAAGATGCAATGAAGAAGAACAAAAGACTGAAAGATGTTTAAGACCCAGTGAACAAACACACATGGAATAATAACCACAAGAATACACAAGAATATGCTATTGTAAAGTGAGTAGCCACCACCCAAAGATCAACAAATATAGTACATGATTACAAGGTACACATGTTCAGAAACATTTTTTCAGGTACCTGCACTAGTGCCTCTGGTCGAGCCTCGAAAACTATCAGGAGAACACCCAAAGGTGAGGACGTCTTCTCCAAGAGGAGTCCATCTGCAATCTAAATGCATGGCAGTCATCACAAACATCATCTAAACAAGAGGAAAATTCTATCATTCTACATAGTTTAACAGATGTTGAAAAATAGCTATGGTCTCTCTCTGCAACAACTAAGCATCTCTTACTACAAATTGCAGATTATTGCCAAAACTTCAAATTTATTTTCTGTACCATTGGTATGTCAAAGCACATAAAAGCATATTGAAATTCCCCAAAACTATGTAGAAATGCAGAGGGCATGTAAACATTTCCTACCTCAGTCCTCTTCAAAACATGGCCAATTGGATCTTCCATGTTTGCAAGCATACGTATTGAATTTGCTAGATTTGTAATCTGTTAATATTAAATAGACATTACTCAAAGGAAAAAGTTAAAGAAGAGAAAGGATGGTAGGGAGGGTGAGAGAGAGAGAGAGAGAGAGAGAGAGAGAGATAGAAAGAGAATAACATAAAACCAGCCAATGCTATGTGCAGAATAGCGAAGGAGATCTGAAAAAGGATTAAGCTAGACATAAAACAGAAAATGATAAACAAAGGGAAAACTATAGGACAAGATGGAACATATAAAGCAAAAAGTTTAAATAAACCAGCATGATCTTACCTTTCCAGGCTTTAGAGCCAATCGAGATACTAATGATTTTTCTAATCCAGCTTTCTGCGCAGCAGCAACATCAGCTTCATTTGCACTCTTGATCAAATTTTCATTGGCCTCAAGTGCCCCAGCAACATCCAGCAATATTTTCTTCCTATCTTCAGAAGACACTGCCTGCGGAAACATGTATCACTCCATTACACTCTGGTGATATTTATATGCTAAACCACCATAGAGCTAAGGGTATCTGAATTTGAATGATTCTGCAACAGCATAAACACATAAAATCTTGCAACCATACTCCAATATGATGATACCTGAAGCCGTCTGGAACTTTCCCTTGCTGCAAGTGCCATCTCGCGTGGGCCAACTTCTTTAACTGAGGCCCACAAATGTGCGTCTTTGTGAAAGAGGGTTCCAATAAGCTCTCCTTGAAGGACTTTGATGATGTTTTCTGGAGCATACCCACTTAAAAGGGAAAAGAAAAAGGAAAGAAACAACAGGGTAAAAACCCACGTCAAATATGCAGGCAGACAAATGGGGGGTTGATACATAAGATGATGCCTATGAGGTGGACAAGGAATAGAGGATTTAGGGTCAATATCTCTTCCCGACTCGTTCAGTAGGTGGCATCATGCAACAAGATTAGAAGCAAAAATAAGTAGCAAGTTTTGAAGTTACAAGTTCTCAAGAAAATTAGGAGGCACCAAACTCTCATTGGTTGGGGAACTTATTTGAAATTTTTGTTAGCATAATCTCCAACATAGACAAGAACACAAGTTTTTTGGTAATTTTGGTTGTCCTGTTCTGATATACCTTGTAATAACAACAGGGACGCCAGCATCGGCACCATTGACAGCAGCTTTAACTTTGGCTGTCATGCCCCCTCTTCCAACCCTAGACTTGTCTCCAAAAGTAATTCCATTCTGATGTATTTCTTTAACATATGTTTGAATAAGCTTTGAACGTGGATCACTAGGAGGGCCACTATAAAGACCCTCTACATCACTCAAGAGTACAAGAAGATCAGCTTTTAGCTCCAAAGCAAGCAAGGCTGCTAAACTGTCATTATCCCAAAATATGCCAGAAGAATCCTGCAGTAAGTATTCAGGAAGAAGACTATAAAACAGGCAGATGCCATATTGACAAGAAAATATATTAAATTGGACAGGATCCCTAGGAGAGATTATAAAAGACAAAAGAAAAAAATGAAGCACTTGTATCTAATAAACCAGACACAAAATAGCAGAGTTCTTAGTATCAAGAAGAAAAGAGTACATCAGCTAGAAACACCCTGGGCAAATGTAGGTAGGAAGATACATATATTAATCTTCCTCAGCAGATAGAGCTCAAGTTAATGAGTTAACCAAAGACAGAAAATGGATCTAGAGAGGAAATGATGTTCAAAGCACATGACATTCCCCAAGAAGTTTAACATTCATGCAATCGTTTACAGAACTCTATGGGGGGTGCATCCTTAAGAGAAATAACCAAAGAAGAAGATATTTAAGACCAATGGGTTAAAAGAATCAACTTACAGCAGACCTCACTGGATTACTAGCTCAACTTTAATCACTGCTAGGGATAACTCAGAAACAACCAAATTTGTGGGCAGATCATAGTAGATCACACATGATCATAATTCAGCTGCTGACAGAATAGTGCTTCAAGTTCTAGTTCTTCTTTCCATATCCATGACCCTAAATCTAAAACTATGAAACTGCTGAGAGTTAAGAGCCTTGAACAACTATCATTTTACTGGGTTTGGCCCAATTCTGACTCAATCTTTTTTCTTAGCTTTGAATAAGTATCAAGAAACACACATTTCATTTCACAATGATGTTAGACAAAGCAATTAACTAGGAATCATTCCACAAGGTAAATACTTGAAAAATTAGTAATGAAAAAAGCATCTGGGCAACCAACAAAGATCAAAGATTAATCACGTACCTCATATGGAGCTTTCCTTGTACTAACTGCATCATTTTCATTAAATATAGGAATAACCCTCAGAGATAACAAGGACTTTACTGTCTCATTGAGTTGTCTTCTAAAATCTTTATCCCTAAAATCATTATCAGTCACAAGAAGTTGTGCTGATGTCACATCCAGCTGCACAAAGTAAACATTAAAATTCGAAATGAACCAGGAATTAGCAACACTGTAGGAAGACGTTTTCCAAGGGAAAATGTAGAAATCTGAAGCACCTGACTAAACAGTGTATCATACAGAGCCATGAGACTATTTTGACCAACGGCGGCACAACCCTTCCCATCAAGATCAACTTGTGGTTTTTGGAGATCAGCAAAGCTGCAATTTAAACAAACTATAAATGCAAGTAGAAGCCATTATTTACTCTTTTCAGAGTCTGCAAAAAGAAGAGAGAATAACAAAAACAATTCTTTCGATACAAACCCATTTTGCAATAAAATTTCTACTACATGATATATGATGATAGCAATTTACATAATTTACGGGGCTAAAACAAAAATCACCCTGTCACTGGTTGGCTGTATAAATAACTAGTACTTAATCGTTCGATCACTCGATGTAACACCATGCCAATAATGGCCGTAAGAAGAACAAAAAAAAAAAAAGTCCCCCAAATTGTAATAAACCAGGATTGGGGGGGGGAAGAAAAAGAAAGAACCTGCTATTGATGAATCTCCGGTACTTGAGGCGCTGGCGACCAAGGCCAACAGCACCTGAAGTCACCAAAATAATTTCAAAACCTTGAGAATTCAATTCCTTAATCTGCAAACGAAATTCAACATTTTTAAGCTTCCTTTTTTTTATATCATAATAATTACCAAATAGGGTCCCACTGAGCAAACAAACACGAGTAGCGGCAGCAGTTTACCTGCTCGCAAAGGGATCCTAATCTCCCAAGTGCTATCCTCCCATCACCTCTCGTTACCACAGCAGTCCCAACCTTCAATTCGTAAATCAATCAATAAATAAATAAATAATCAACAGCTGCGCCCCTCAATGCAAAAATAACTGATAATCAGTGAATGAGAAAAATGGATGGAAATGCTGCAACGGTTTCAGACCTTGATAACAAGGCGCTTAACGTCTTTGAGAAAAGCACGAGTGCTATCCATGTCTTCTTCCTCTCCCTCTGTTTCTTCTTCTTTTTTTTGGTTTTTGTTTTGAGTCAGGCAGCTCTCTGCCGAAAGGAGCGAGGCGGCGTGGAAGCGAGACACGAGGGCAGCGGTCTCAAGTAGAACCCGGATTTATGCAAATGGTCGGGCGTCTGAGTGGTTTTTATTGCCTCTTCTTGCTAACCCAGTCCAATAAGAGGCTGCCACGTTCAATCTGTACGCCGCGGCTTTCGGTAATCGTAAGAATCCCTGTCAACCTCAAAACTCCGTCTGGATTTTATTATTATTATAATTATTATAAAAACAAAAAAAAAAAAAAAGGCGAATTGCGAGTCTTATGTGTGGAAAAAAATTCAAGGGCAGACACTCTTTGGCGGCTACTCGAACACAGATCCGTGTCGTGCGGGCGGTCAGTCGGATCTGTGGCTCCTGGCCTAACCAACGGTCCCCGCCTTCTAATATCATGAGATTGTTTGGTTTAAGATTTTTTAATTTAAATATAAAAATTAAAGGTGAATGATTTTTATTTTTAATATTTAATAACAATATATTATTTTTATTTTTTTAACTCATATAAATAAAGATTCTTTATATATGAAAATTACTAATTTTTTTCTTTTCTAGGTAATCTCCTTCTTATTTTCATTATATATAAAATGAAAATAATTATAAATATAATACATTATATTATGATAAATAATAAAAATAAATAATACATATAATGTCAATAAAAATAAATATAATAATAATAATAATTTATTATTATTATTATTATAAATAATTAAATTATGTATTATAATAATGTTAAAATTTTAAAAATTATGACACAGTTAACTTATTTTTAATAATAATTATACTATTAAAAAATATATATATTTAAAAATATTAATATAAAATACATAATAATAATAATAATAATAATAATAATAAATAGTATTATAATGAGAAAATAATTTTTTGTATTATAAAATATTTAAACTATAATTAACATATAAATATTATTACAAGAAAAATTTTCAAGTTAATATTTTAATTTAGATTTTATATTTTTGGTTATTATTATAAAGTATATATATTTTTTTCGTTATACTTTTTATTTGTCTTTAATTTTATATTATAATATTTTTTTGTATTTCATAATTTTTGATTTACATTTCATTATTTTTTAAATTTTAGTGGCATTTCTCATACATTAATTGTAGCATAAATTTTATAGTACATTTAATATTAATTCTAATTTTAAATTGAACTAAATGGTTACAAAGTAAATTTTAGAGTAAACTAAATATATTTTTAAATTAATTATGCTATTTTCAATTCTACTTGATTTCTATTTCTATTATGTTTCTAATTCGGGATTATAAACCAAACGCCCCTATTTTCTTTGTATATAGTGGTGCCACTGAATCGCACTTCACATACGCAAGTTCTAAACCAAATCAACCAATTTTCGATCTTATATCTTATTTTTCATTACAATACAAAACATTACGTATTAAATCGTAAGCAGGACTTAACCTCACTCTGCTTAAACAATGCAAAATTGGATTATAAACATTAACATTAGCTTCATATCAATTTCGGCATATCATCAAAGATTCGAGTGTTTCGTGTTTGTTTAATTCTCAACCCCTATCAATTATATTTGCCTATCAAATAATGTATTTTTCTAGTTAACGCATTTATATAAAGCGAGACAAATATGACATGACAACTAAACTTAGAAGCACATATTTGCTTTTGGTTTGGTTTCGATTGTACAGAGGCCTTTTTTAAATTTTTATTTATTTTTTATTTTTTTTAGTTTGTACTATTAGTACCACTACTATCACTATAATTTTACAAAATAACTTATTTTAAGTCACCGTTTAGAAAAGATAATGTTTCATGTCGAAATTTCGGGATAATACCATTTCGTTAAGAATCGTCAGATACAGAAACCCAATATTTCCATAACCGGTATTGCTCGAAAAAATATATATTACTACTAGCTGCGTCGTCCATTCCTTAATTTGGCCCTCCGAGCCCCGACCCATCTTGCCACAGCGAATCAAATCAAATCTTCAGTAAAGCATATGTCGAAGGACACTGTTAAAGATGCTGCCTTTGATCATTTATGCATAGTTGTCATCATCTACACTATATATGTGCAATGTCAATTTCTGGAATCGTCAAGTAACATTTCCGTTTCTCAAACTCATATTACGACGACACCACACCTGACGAATAGTGCTTGGCACCCATGTTTCTCGTTTTTCATGTGCGCAATTCTTTTGTCTTCGGGGGAACAAAAAAAAAAAAAGCTGCAGCGGGACGATGTAATAAGAGAGACGTAATGGGGAAAATTAAACAAAAATGAAAAAGGGCCAAATGTTGCTGCTGCCGCCACATGCATGGATGGAGCCTCAGTAGCCAAGTCCTTGTTAATGAGAGGCCAATCCGCTCTCCACAGCGAACAAATCAGTGTAAATGGTAAATGAAAGTACCGAACATCGCTCGACGTCATTTCATATTTACAGACAAAGTTCAACTGTTCTTGTGTCCAAAAACCTTTCAAGTCTGAAAGAGATCCCTTTCCCCTCCATCGAGGAAAAGCAAGCTGCTTCAGTCCTCTGAAAGTGGTAAACTATGACTACATGGAAGACAGTCCAACTCCAATACGAAGAAGAAAAGTAAAACGATATCTTGGCATTCTTTTCTTCCATCTTACAAATTTCCTTGCTAAACTAAATGCAGGCCAAGACTTACCAAAACATGATCTCCAGAAGAGTTCTTTCGAACAAATGTTTTGGAATCGTGGATACATGTCATAAGGAGCCTAGGGAAAGAACCAGGCCTTGATAAAGATTGCAAGGACCAGTTGCAACAAGAATGACGTAACCACCAAAATTGTAAGATCATTCCCCTCAATATAGGACTTCAAATTCCAGGCAACAAAACAGGCTGAGTCAGTACCAGCAATAAGTATAATGATCCACCGCAGAAACTCAACTGGGATGACCAACAGAAGCTGAAAAATTTTTGAAGGGATGTATCAGACAAACAGCTGCTTGGAGGAAGTTCTAAAAATATAACAAGGCAGGAATAGCTGAACTTACAGAACTGGGAAGAAAGATGGAGAGAGAATATCCCCACATGCACCAAAGTCGAATTAGGCTAGCATTTGATCCCAGATACTGAAGTAAGAAGTAAAATGCTAATGGCACCACAATTGCATAGCCATAAACTGCACATGCTGCCACATTTACATATCCAACGTCAAAGCTCCAAGAAGTTTTGCTGTCTGTGTGTTTCTCAATGAGGTATGTGGCACAGTTTCCGAGAGAAGCAAGCACAAACACCAACGTAGTGGAGACCCAGACAAGTCCATATCTGAATTATAAAAAATTAATAAAACTGATAACATTAGGTGTAGAAATCATGCCAATCTTATTGTGGCTTTCCCATAATTTGATTACCCCAAAATGATAAATTGATGCCTTTACTTTTTCAGTCTGTGATTCATTAAGAGATTGTTGTGGAACATAACTGCGTAATAAGTTGCAATCTGTGATCTTCATCATTAAGTTTCCGATTTCCTATTTGTCAACATGTACTTATCTGCCAGGGTATATACAGTGCTCACCAAAATTTTCATGAAGCATACTGGAGAACCAAGCAAGAGAACACCACAATTTTCATGTATAAATTTCCACCATTTTTGGGGTATAAAGCTTCAATCTTGGGATAAGGGGCCATAAAAGCACTCTAAAGGAAGGAAAAGGTACTCAAACATGAAGTTTATTAGTGGCTGAAAAATTCCTGAAGGATTATCTATTGCAAAAGAGCATTAGAAAAGACAAGGGAGAGAAAGAGCCAAACTCACAAGTCAGGGTTTGCATCAATCTTGCCGAAAAAATCACCACCAAGAGGATGAAAAGAGCTCATCAATCTGTTTATGACATTGTCTGTGTCCACATTGAAATATTGTGTGTATGATGAGACACTAAAAACCCCCTTCCAGTTGTTTGGAGGCTGTTGCTCAAATCCTTCTGTAAGCATGGGGAGGAGGATATTTATATATGGGGGAAAACAATGGGCAGTAAATATGCATATCAATAAAAAAAGAAGTAATTGCACTGCTGCTAATATCCTGATATGATAAAAGGTTATGCAATTCCACTCTTCTTCAGGGTTTCCCACTAATAAGATTTCCAGCAAACAGATCAAAATTCTAAACGTACACCAATACATCAAGGAAGTTTATAAGCACTATTCCATATCAGTAACTAAACACCAACATAAGGTAAACTGTGCCAAAGATTTGCATCTATTAAATGAGAAAGAAAACCCTGTTTTAGGTTCATCCATTTTTATTTACTAAAATATCCACTATTCTTAAGTCTTTTCCTCTGGAGAAAGTGATAATTTAGAAGTCAAAAAATGAAATTGATACAGCACACTAGCAGTAGACTTTAAAGGGATGGCCTGAAATTTTTATTCCTCAACCAATTGGAAAGATGGAGTTTTTGTCAAGGAAATGCATGGCTGTAGTCTTGGTATTATTCTTGATCTTTTTATCTTACCTGGGTCTCTATTTTGGGTTTCAGAGTTGTTCTGTCAGAATCTCTATTTCGGGTTTCAGAGTTGTTCTGTCAGAGTCTCTATTTCGGGTTTCAGAGTTATTCTGTCAGAGTCTCTATTTCGGGTTTCAGAGTTGTTCTGACGTGTTCAATTCAATTTTTTTGAGATTTAGTCCAAGTTCAAGTAGGATTAAGAAAGGGGTCAAAATAATTTTGAGAAATACTTCCAATTAAATTTAGACATCAAATTTACAGAAATTTGGCAGGCCTTATGGTGCTCTCAGCACAGATTGATGCAATTTAACCTAACATGCAATGCCAAAGGAACTTCAGGTGTGATACTAAAATTTCCAGTTGTGGAGCCCATACTTCAACCCCTCCCCCTCCTGTCAAGATTCCAACTCATTCTTTCCTTCATTTAAAACCCCAACTGCCCTCCATAAACTCCAATCTACTCGGTGACGTATTACCCTAAACAACCAGGAAGATACACTACTCATGTAGCAGTATTTGCAACCACATGGGTCATATCTTAGTCCCACACCAAGTGAATGGAAGGAAAGTATCTGCACCAATCAATCTTCTTCCCTTTTCTTTGGGTTACCATGCAAAACAGACTTAAGAACACTTGCAAGACTTCCCCTTGCTGCAAATTCACTTCAAAACATGTCATTTGTACCACTTAACATCCAATGCTTCACTGTGGAAGCATAAAAAATGTGTCTCATCAACTGGAAGATAATAAATCTGCCAACTCATGAATTCTCAACAAATCCTCTGTACAGCAATCTCAACAAATAGGAAGATTACATGCAATTTTAATTTCAGGAACCTTTATTGTAAGAAATTATTGGCTTAACTTCATAAGCAGGTAATAGTGTTCTCTAGTAGGAACAAACATGAAAGGGCATCCCTTACAATCACGGTTGCAGAACTCATAGGCTCATTACTATTAAAATTCAAAAGCAAAGGAAGAATCCTCAAATATATTCAATTTTGCTTTCAACAATACACAACAAAGCCAAAGTTCACTACACAATAGTTTGACTAAGTTATAGATTTCATGCTTACAGGACAGTTGTCTAGAATAATTTGTTAAAAAAGGGCAAAGGGCAAAGGGCAAAGGGCAAAGCTGTAGTAGAAGGAGATTACACATAAAAGCCTTACCCACAGTTTTTACTTATATGGACATTATCTAGACAAAAGACCCCTTTTTAAAATTTACTCCACACGGGACGCAAAAACACAGAGTGGGTGTTGACTACTACCTGCTAAAGTTTTATTTGTTCGCAAGAGTACGGGTAAAGACATCAAATTGCTGAAGCCATTAACACAGAAGAAAAAACATCATACCAGGCGGAGGACCAAGAGTTTGATAACCACGGCCACTGGTTCCCCCCATGCTATTCGGAGGGAATATTTGCATGTTTGCTCCAGGGACTGCACGTAAGTTCATAAACCAGATTTTAGTTTTTTTCTTTTTTTTTTTTTTTCCCTGCGCAGTTAGCAACAAAGGTAAGCCTTTAGCCGGAAAAAAATGGAGGACTAATAGAAAACCTCATACCATCACGGTAAGTGGTGCCTTTTTCTTCACTGACCACAGCCTGTCAACAAATTTCAACCCAAAAGAAAAAAAAAAAAACTAAATATATGAAATAAAGTTAGGGAATTATTTGCTGCAAGAACCAAAATTATTATAAGTGCATTTTAAGCAATAAAATAAGAATGAAATTTCCTACAGCACCACCAGAATCTAGTACTATTAACAACTAGCGGCTAAAAATAATAAAAAAAAACCTTCCAGAAACGCCTCAGTTCAATCATATCAACGACAAAAATGAAATAAATCCATTCAAAGCAAAGCAATAAATTTTTCAGAAACTCAAACTCAAACTAATTAACCATCAGCGTTGTTGTGAATCAAATCGAACGACATTTCATAAAGCCAAAACGACATTGAATCCCATACGCAAAAATCACAACCGCCGCCAAATCTTACAGACCACTTTGTTCTCCCACTCAAACCTCCTATAACCCCCCCACCCAAAAAAAACAGGGAAAAAAAAGAGGAAAAAGCACGCCAAAATGCCAAAACGGGGGAAATGAAACCTCAAAAAATGCTGTACAAGTACGTGTAAATCGGCGATGAAACCAAAAATAAGTACACGGTGCTTACAGGTACAGAACCGAGCAAATGGCTAGTAGGGAGGTTACTGTGAGATTCATCCATGGCAGTGGGAAATAAGATCAGGCGCAGAGACAGCTTGGGGAAAAAAAAATTTCGATCTCTATTACGGATTTTCAAAAGACACAATAATTTCGGGTCTCAAAAGTAAAAGATTCAATTGATCGAATTGGAATTGGAGACTCTTCGAAAGTGAAAATTGGGGGCTCCCAAACGAGCCCTAGCCAGCGCGGCCGTTAGCTTCCCGTAGTTTGGAAGGAAAGCAACTCGCTCAGAAGGCAATGGTACTGAGAAATGACCGGTAACCCGGCTCTGTCACATTTGAGGACCTTTGTCCACGCGCCTTCTGAAATGCGGCATTACGCTCGAGTTGACTGACTGAACCCAGAGCCAGATCGGATGTTTTACACGCACAGCAATGACAGTTGGGCCCGATTGGTTCTTCAAATCAGAACAGAACCTTTACGTGAACCCAATGGGCCTTCGAAAGTTAGCCCAAAGTTCAAGATACGAATGTCAAATTCTGCGTATCGAGCCGGGGAGTAGACATTCACATCAGATGCTGTACATCTGATCCGTGAAAATGGGGTGACGAGACTATGTTTCTTCCTTCCATTACATAGGAACAGGATGGGATGGGATGGGAAGTGTCATCAGTGGTAAGGAACTAAAAATCCAAGAAATGACTGAAGTTTCCGGACTAATTGTTTCAGAGCTACGACAACCTCTACCATCCATCTTTAATCCAAAAAGATGAGGAAATTTCCAGACTAATTGTTTCGGAGCTACGACAACCTCTACCATCCATTGTTAATCCGAAAAGATGAGGAAAATGGAAACTCAAAATGTCTGAGCCCGGGTTCGAACCGGGGACCTCTAGTGTGTGAGACTAGCGTGATAACCAACTACACCACCCAGACAACGGTAAGTTGTTGAGTTGTCGTTCTATCCTTTTTTTAATAAGACAATGATCATTTTGGATCATCTCTGCACAAGATTCAATGTTGTCCATTTTGACCAATTTAACCCCCCATTGCTGTCGTCCCTGTGCTCGTGCACTCCAAGACAAATAACCTTGTGGCCTCCTTTTATCCTTTATCTCGGTATTCGGTTGTACTGTTTTAGTTTTTGTCCTAAAAGAAAGTAGAGTTAAAATAATATTATTCTGGTCCCATTTTTCGAAATATGCGAGATCAATCAACAAATTTTCTTTCTTCATTTGTCGCGTGAATGTTTATTGGGTGGCTCGCTCAATATATATTCTTATTTTGTGAATGTTTTCTATTTCCTTTTTCCCTCTGTTTATGCCCATTGTTACTATGGTTCTTTAAATATATGCTCTCAAATACTTTTATTTAATTAGTTATTAAGTTTTAACAGTTTCTTCGAAATTATTTAAGCTTTTTAGCTCCAAGATACAATGGGTTGTATCTTAATTAATTTAAAATTTTGAAATAAAATTTTCATTTTTTTTTAAATTATTGTTTTAGTTCTCGTGAGAAAGATTGAACCTTAATTCATTATTTGTAGCAAATTGAGTAACAAAGAAGTAGATACCATTTAAATTTTTTTTTTATTTTGAAATACACACTCACATTTTCTTTTCCTCGTCTTATAAAAAGAGTCGTGTTTTTGTCAAGCATAATCCTATTACAAGTTTTTCTTAAAAGGAAAAAAACAATTAAGTTTTTACAACGAAAAATAGAGCAATATCATGGTGCTACGTAATTATTAAAAAATTTCTTTAATTTCTATTTTATATTTTATAATATGTCTTGAAATGACCGTGTTTTATATTGTTATTTTGCATTCCGTCAACCAAAGGTAATTATCAGTTTACCAAACAACATTATTTTATATGTTATCTATTTGCTATTTGCTTTTAAACTGCTAAACCAGACGGCATCATATGAACCGAAGTTGGTGGTTGGCGCTTGTAACTTTGGTTTTCTCTGATCTATTTCAGTCGGGGCTGTCTCTTTCTCAAACTCAAAAAGGATTTTACAATTTTTAAGTGGTTTAGCTTTAGGATCTTCGATTTTGCGCTGCAATGTCTAGCAGTCACTTGTCTCTCATTCTTTGCCTCTTGCTCTTCGTTCATTCTATCGATTCCTCGTCAGTATACCTCTCACCCAAGATACTGTTTCTCAACTATGAAAAGATGCTAAGATCTTTCAAAATTTACGTTTACGCCCCTTCCAAGCCCTTCTCTTTTGCTTCTCCAAGTGAGTCTCTTTTCTACTCTTCTCTTGAAAACAGCCCCTTTGTAACCCATAACGCAGATGAAGCTCACCTCTTCTTTGTTCCCTTCGCCTCTCATCTCTCCACTCGTTCCATCGCGCGTGTAATCAAGGACATCCGTATCCGGTTCCCCTACTGGAACCGGACTCTCGGCGCCGATCATTTCTATGTTTCCGGCGACGGTCTGGGATACGGATCGGACCGGAATCTCCTCGAGCTGAAGAAGAATTCGATTCAGATCTCCTGCTTCCCTGCACCGGACGGCAAGTTCGTCCCTCACAAAGACATAACATTGCCTTCAATCGCCGGTGCTCATGCACCGCACGCGCCGGCGGCTACTAGAACGGCAAGGTATCTGGGTTTCGCGAAGCATGATGCTGTACAAGAGTCAACTCTGTTGAAAGACTTGGGAAATGATTCTGATTTTATAATCGAATCAGAGCCGTCCGATGAGAGGACTTTCCTAGACAGACTTGCGAGTAGCGAGTTTTGTTTGTTCGAGTACGGGGCCGACATGTCGGGGATAGGAGAGGCGTTGCGTTTCGGGTGCATCCCGGTGTTGTTGACCGACCGTCCGATACTCGACTGGCCGTTGACGGATGTCCTGAGATGGCCGGAGATCGCGATTGTTGTGGGGTCCGACGGTGGGGCTAAGGAATTGAAAAGCGTGTTGAGCAAAGACGGCACGCGCGAGAAAAAGAGGGAATTCGGTGTGACGGCGAGCCAACATCTTACATGGAACCAAGCGCCCAAGCCTTACGATGCGTTTCATTCGGTGATGTATCAGCTCTGGCTTAGACGGCATACCATTAGATACACACGGATGGTGGGTTGACTAGAGGCGTCAGTCTGTCGGAGTTGTACGTAGCTTTAAAAAGAGATTCGATGCATTTGGCTTGCTGGGGCGTGCGCGGCTCTTGTTATTTTTATTTTTATTATTTTATTTTTTTGCATTAAATTAAAAAATACATAAATTAACATATTTTAAATTAAAATTTAAAAAATATATCAATTACTAATCATACTGTTACTACCTCGAGAGCTCTTAATTATTTTTAATGAAGGACCGATACCATATTAGTGTGTAATTAAACTCCAATTAGCGCGCAAACTTTATTATCAATGGAAAGTTTAAAATCGTATGAGCAAATTACGTTGAAATAAATTCAAAATAAAAAGGGAAAATATGGATATCATTAGCGTACTGCGCACCTCACCTCACTCCCATTGGTCAATTACCCCATCACTCGCACTCACTGCTCCACACTCACCCAATCCGCGAGCACAAACATCAAAATTCTCAGTTCGCTTCTCTCTCAAATCTCTGCTCTTGCTTCTGTTTATTTTTGTTTTTATTTTTTATATATGTACAGTAGTATTATTATTTTTTAATATATAGCTTCGCTTGCCTTTGACGTCTGAACAAATATTCTGGCATCCGTCGAATTTCCCGAGTTTCGAGGGTTTTAGGATCCAGAATCGGTATGGCAGAAGGTATAATTCCGAAAGTGTTAATTCAATTTGCTCGTTTCTTGGATTAAACGCGTATTTTCCTTTCTTTTTCTTGTTTTCTGTTATGGTTTCCTGTTTGTTCCAAAATTTTGGAAGCAGGTGACGATGGCTCGGCGAAACCCGCAGTGACGCCGTACGAGGAGGCATTGGAAGCGTTATCTTCTCTAATAACAAAACGCAGCCGTGCTGACAAGAGCAACAAAGGCGATCGGTTCGATTTGCTCTTCGAGTATTTGAAGGTGATAAAGACTTTCTGTGTGTTTGTTTGGTGAATTTTTCTAGGGGTGCAATTTGAGCTGATAGCCAGCCTGCCTGATATACTATTAGATGCTGGACTTGGAGGAGGCTATATCAGAAATGAAAATCATCCACGTGGCTGGCACCAAAGGAAAAGTACTAAACTCTCTGCCCTTGCCTCGCCACATACTTTACAAATTTTGATGGTATCCAATTTCAGAATTTCAGTTTCTCAGTTTTTTTTTTTTTTTTAATTTTTAAATTTAAATTTAAATTTTTAATAAGCGCATGAATAAAATGGAATAGACTACTAGGCTTTGAAAATGCACAGTGCCTCCGTTCCATTCTTTGCTCACTCTCAAATTTGTTTTGATTTTGTTATGATGCACTTTTCTTAGGCTTGATGAATTGGAAACTGGTTTATACTCGTTATCCTAGAAAATAACTTGCTCTTTTTAATGTGTTTGGGCTCTGGCATCTTTTGGTTTGGGGGGCTAAGGGATCGACTTGCGCATTCACGGAATCTATACTGCGGAATTGTGGCTTCCATACAGGGCTTTTTACATCTCCGCACCTCATCGATGTCCGTGAAAGATTTCGTTTGGATGGGTGAGTTGCTAAAATCTTTCGGTGTGTATTATCCGTGTTGCCGTGCATTCTCCTTCAGACAACTTAATTTAAATCTTCTTCCTTTCATGTATATGTGTGTTCATGACTCTGCAGGGTTTTGCTTTTGGCTTCTAAAATTTGTTGTATCCTTTTTATAATAACTTCAGATAGTGAACCTTCTTGTTGGCTGCTGCAGCGTAGACATATGTGAGGAGAAATTTCTGGCATATTTCTGGTGGTGTTATGATAGACTAAAGGTGGCTTTCCTTTTTGCTCTGTATATTTGCTTGTCTCCTTCCTCAATACTTGCTTTGTGCAATGTTTTTTCCTTCAGTGGATTTCAAGAGCGATGAAGTGGATGTTATGCAGATAAAAAGAAGCAGATGTTTCATAAGTGATTTTGAAGTGAATTTTCGGTTGTATTGTTGTTTTTCTCTTGTTTTCTATCATATCTGTGGTGGTTTTCTCTTGGATATTTCTGGTGTATATGTGGGTTCAATCTTCTTGTTTTAATGCATTTACTTATAATAAAAATATTCTCCTCAGTACTACATTAATCACTGCAAAGGAAGACTCTCTCTCTCTCTCTCTCTCTATGTCCTCTTTCTTGCTCCAATCTGCATTTTCTTTAGCCCCATGAATTCCCTCAATGTTTAAGGGAGAAAGCTTTTATGGTTGTCAGGAAAGAACCACTGAAGACATACCAATGCCTACTTACTTTCGTTTTCTTGCATTGCTTGCCTTCAAGATATTTGCAGCCGAGCAGGTTTGATGTATATAATTTGTCTCACTGATGCTATCCTTTCACATCCATATGATGGATTCTGATGTTGTTATCATAAGCAGGTAGATGTTGCTGTTTTGGAGGTTGGTTTAGGCGGGAAGTTTGATGCAACAAATGTGGTGTGTACAAGTTCTGATTGAGTAATGAATTCATCAATTAAATTTCCATGCCAAAATTGTTTTTGGAGGACTTGACATTTGAGTTAACATGGTGTTACACATCAGGTTCAGACACCTATTGTTTGTGGTGTAGCTTCCCTTGGGTATGACCACATGGAGATTCTTGGTCAGTTTTCTGTTTCATGAGTTAGGTAATTGCTTACAGGAACTAAATACATCTAATACTGCACATTTATTTCTTTCTTGATGTTTTAAACAGGAAATACTCTTGGAGAAATAGCTGGGGAGAAGGCTGGTATATTTAAGGTGCTTTCTCTTATTCTTTAGGAGAAATGGCATATAATCTATTGAGTACATGATTTGGTTCTTATTCTAAACAAAATGTTAGTTTTATTGTTGTTATTATTTTTGCTGTTTTTAAGTTGACTTCTGTCAATGCAGCATGGAGTTCCAGCCTTTACGGTGCCTCAACCTGATGAAGCAATGCATGTGCTTGAAGATAAAGCTTCGATGGTTAATGTAAGTTGCATTTTTCATGTACCAGTGAGCCCAGTTGTCCTCGTAATTGAAAAATGCATGCTGCTGAAGCCAAGAAAGTGTACTAATCCTAAACCCAAATGTATGAGAAATTTGTATCTGTAGAAATTGATTGTGAAATAATTTTCTTCTCATGTGTGGTTGATTTACAATTATATTTAGTGTTGGGCTATAATAGCCTTCATTGACACTCTAGCCATGGATCCAATTAATTTACAGTCCTGAGATTCTTAGAGTGCATTATACGTTTTTTCTTAACTTCGTAGATAAGTTTTTGAGTCTTGTCTTTGACCAACTGATGCCTCATTCATATTTCTATCAAGTCCTTAGTCATGTACATTGCCTTGAGTTTTCTGGTGTTGTCCATTTTTCTTGAATTTCCTCAACTTTATGATAACATCTGTGGCATATAGATGGAATTTCCTGTCAAAAAATTGTCTGCATGAAGCAAATTAGGTTCTGGCCTTTTACTTAATTATTGATTAGTTCATGGTGATAACAGGCACATCTTCAAATTGCACCACCATTAGATGCCAACTTGTTAAATGGACTAAAACTTGGACTTGAAGGGGAGCACCAGTATATTAATGCTGGTCTTGCTATTGCGCTGTCATCTACTTGGCTTCAGAGGACTCGTCATCTTGATGTCAACTACCTGCATCAGAGTGTAAGTTCCACCTATAGAAGTTTTGCTTTGCAGGCTATTTTCTTTCCTTTTTTTATGCCTTGCGTTGATATCTATTTTCTTAATTTATCTGTATGGAACAGAGCACTCTACCTGAGCAATTCATTAGGGGACTAACAACAGCCAATTTACAAGGGCGGGCGCAGGTAGTACCTGATCAACATATTGATGTTGAAAGTCTTGGAGATCTTGTGTTTTATTTGGATGGAGCCCATAGCCCTGAAAGCATGGATATATGTGCAAATTGGTTTTCCTGGGCCATTGAAGGAGACAACCAGCTAAATCAGTTGAATCATCTGCCACAGAACAATAGTAAGTCCCTTGGTGTACTGCAGAACAACAATGTGGAAGGATGCAGGAAGAATTCCCTGCAGGTTAGGTTGCTACCACTATTGTTTTGAATTGATGAGAGATTTAAGACAGCAAAATAGATTGTGTGGTATAAGGAGAAAACCAAGCTAGTGGTTAACTGCTGAGTATATTAAATTAGTATCAATTGGAAAGGCAGACATCTAAAATCTGTTAAGAATTCTCATGGATGAAAATTCAGGAAAAGTTAGCCATTTAGCTAGTCATATAAGATGGTGCTGGGCAGATAATATAAGCTGAGGTCTAATTGTCTAATTTTGGCTGAATAAAACTACTGCACATGTTTGTACTTTTTCTGTTGTGCATGTTTTCCTTTTTCCAAGCCTTTCACTATCTATTTATATAGTCAACTATTCAGATAAATTATGGAATTTAAAAGGAGTGATAGTGATATTAGTAGATGTAACCTTTACTTTAATGTTCTCTCACTAACAGGTTATTATATGTATTTAAAATTTTCTTCTAGCGAAGCTCTACTGTAAAAGTAGTCAGCCACTTCATTGTAAAATTACCTTTGTAATTTCAATATTCCGGATAAAACAGGGATTTCAAGTCCAGTCCTGGGCTTAATGTTGCTCTTAGTGATATTTCTTCTCTCTGTCTACTTGCAGCTCAGATGTACAATGTAGCTACAAATAATAGATAGGTGAAAGCAGAGAGCTTCTGTCCATTTAACCCAGTAAAAAGTCAGCATTTAGTTGGTCTAACAACATTTTACCATAAAACCATGTGCAGTTGTTGAAGGATGAGCCTTGATGTAACGTAAGGTTACTCCATCATGACCTGGAGGTCACAAGTTCGAGTTGCAGAAACAACCTCTTTGTGAAAACGAGGGTAAGGTTGTATGCATTTGACACCTCCCCAGAACCACAATGTGGATGCTTGTGCACTGGGCACCATTTTTTAAACCATGTAAAGTTGTCCAAGGTGTAGTCTGTCGTACTTCTATGCCCTTGGCCATTTGTGGCAGGAATTTGGGCATTAGATTACGTGAAAGCTCGTGTTATATAAATGCTGAATTGATACTGTGGCATGTGCCCGTGTAGATACTGTTGTTCAACTGTATGTCAGTGAGGGATCCTCGGTTGCTTCTTCCGCATTTGGTGAAAACTTGTGCTAGTCATGGTAAGTACTTCAGTTAGATTGACAATTGAATCATGTAAGTTTTTGAGTCCATCAAACTTAATCAGCTGTTTACTCTCTACCTGTTGCTTTGAAGTCATTGTGCAACATTTTCAACCAACAGCTAAATTATTGTGAAGACCTAATGGCACCTTTGAATTTATCTGGGACATTATTATTCACTTTGAGCATTAATGTGAAATTTCTCTTTATAAGCTTTTTAATTACTATTTCAGGTGTCTACTTCAAGAAGGCACTCTTTGTGCCAAACATATCAGTCTATTACAAGGTTGGTTCTCAGGCTCTACCACCAACTGATTCTCAAGTCGATTTGTCATGGCAGTTTACTCTTCAAAGACTCTGGGAAAACCTTATCCAGGGTGATAAAGGTATCAGTTGAAGACATTCCTCAAGTTTCCTAATTTGCATAAACTATATGTAGAAAATTTATTAGCTTGCGCAATTTACTATGTTTTCAAGTACAGTGTCAAGTGCAAACTAAAGGTTTTCAAGTGCAAACCAATTTGCACAAAATTCAAAACTATAGTAATTGGACTATAGTTATAAAGGTTGATAGCACCTGTGTTATATAAAGATTTGAATTTTGTTTTCCAAAATATTCCTTTTGTGCAATTTTTGATATAAGAATTGGTGGCCACATACCATTGCATAATTTTGCTGAATGAGATTCTATTTTGATCGGTAGAAACTTTGCATTTGCAGCATCTCTTTGCTTAGTTTGGATGGCATAGAAATGAATTTTTTTTGACTTCTTCTTAGGGGATGCTAATAACTTAAATGCTGTCTGTGAGGAAGTTCAAGACGATACAGGAATGAGTGTTAGGACTTGCAAAAATAGTGCAGTCTTTCCTTCTCTGCCGTTGGCTATTAAATGGCTTAGGGACAGTGTCCAACAGAATCAATCTATCCGCTTCCAGGTAATGCTGATTTTTGAAGAATATCTTCTGCTTGATATTCTATTACCTACATAGTCAAACATATCTTCCTCTTGTAAAAGTGATTTCGATGATTGTTGACAAAAATTGAAGTACCTGTTGACTGTGGTTTTATAGCTTCACTGCTGTTATTGTAGAATTTTGACATGGTAATCATGCCACACTACTTTTCACAACATTGTAAATATTTGTTTGTATCTGATTTTCATCAATGAATCCATCTACTCCTTTGCTACTTACTTTCATTAAAATGAATGGTGGACTGCTGGTAAAGAAAGAAAATCCTTGAGGGCGGTAGGTTCGCGGCATGTCTTGTCGACAATGACATCTAACTTTACGCTTAATTTATAAGAGGATCTGAGACTAAATGAAGTGGCACAAGCGGTCTGGTTCAAATAAGAGACTTGCTGACTTTCTTGTGTTTTTATAAGGTCTGGCCATTGGCCAAGCATAATTTATTGTTACTAACTGTCATTAAATGCCTCTCTATTGCCTGTCAGGTCCTCGTAACAGGTTCCTTACATCTTGTGGGTGACGTGTTGAGATTGATCAAGAAGTGAAGCACGGGACAGGTTGAAGCTCTCTGATAGCATGCACTCGTTTGTGATATTATTGACGGGAAGGCCGGAGAAAAAGAGTTGATTTCTCAACGTCAATTCATTCTGGTATCAAGTTCTGACCAATGGAGCCTCCGGTCTCCGCTCAGTATTGAAGTAGTTGGTAACTGATATCATCACAATGGGAATATCGGATTGGACCC
Source organism: Bruguiera gymnorhiza (assembly GCA_020883675.1). Taxonomy (NCBI): domain Eukaryota; kingdom Viridiplantae; phylum Streptophyta; class Magnoliopsida; order Malpighiales; family Rhizophoraceae; genus Bruguiera; species Bruguiera gymnorhiza. The sequence goes on along the minus strand of JAIRCJ010001049.1, from coordinate 4,123,513 downwards.
ATGCTTCGCACTTTTGGTGAGATTGGAATTTCACCGGAAGCGAATCTTTCCTGTGAAATAATAAACCTCACGAGATTTCTAAAGGGGGATATGGTTTAACGTGGTCGTTTTAATAAGTTCCCGAAAAATTACCACAAAATTTGTGAGCAGGTGGAAAGAAGTTTTTACATATGATTTGTTGCCGTGCGCCTGTGTTTTTTATCCCCCTTAATTGTACATCCTAGTTTCGGGTATAATCGTAAAACCTGGACGGGCTGGTCGGATGGGTGATCTGGTGAACTTGACCCCAGACCCGTTCGATTCGTTAAAATATCCTATTGGACTATTAATCTGGATTGGTTGACCTAACGGTCGAATTTGTTAACCTAGTTGACTTGGACCCTATTTTTTCTTATTTCTTTTATTTTTCAATTTATTTTTTTAAAATTAAAATTTTAGAGCCAAGTTTTTTATTTATCGATTAAAAACAAGATATTTAAATTTTACATCAAAATAATCAATTTATCATAAAATTCTACCAATAGTAACCTAAAAAACATCCGTCCTTCACAAAGAAAGTTGCTGACCTTACCATCACGTCTATCGAATAGCTCCCCTGCGCCACAATGTCAAGCCCGCCGCCAATAATTGGGTTATTTTCACTTTTTTTTTTCACTTTCTTTTTTCCAAATTTCCTGCTCCAAATTTCCTCGTTTTATTTTTGGTCCATGTTTTATTTATTTTTTTTATTTACTGCTTTTTCCGAATCTGCTTTGAACTTCCAATTGGGAGGGACTTGGATTGAGATCCGACTGATATGGGGAGTTCATAGGGGGGCACAGCCCGAAATCCATTAATATTTCAATTATATAGCTCGAGAAAAGATGGTGCCTAGTAGTAGTAGCTATTCTAATAAATTACTTCTATTTTTCAAATAAAGAGTAGAAATTCAGGATCACTATATCTTAATAAGTGAAACCAATAAAACAGTATGATCCACCAATCAAAGCAACTGGCGGAGAACCTGGTTCTCTTTCCTAAGGGATTTAATTTCTTCCACCAGCTCAGCTTGATTTTCCAGAATTGAGCTCATCACACTAGAAAATTTCATCTGTTCAAATCCACAAAACCAAGTCAGCGGATGCATGCAGTAAAATAGGATATAGAATGGGAAAACTACATTTATACCTCCTGCATATGGAATTGTCTTAGAATTTCAATATGAAGGTTCCTCATATCTTCATGTACAGATCTCTGAAAAGAATCTAGAGTCTCCTCAAGCGTGCGCTGAAAGAGCTGAATCGTGAAGGAACTTCCCTGCTGTGAATCAGGCTGGGGGCCCTCATGCAGTTGTGAACTTCCTCCCTGTTGAAATATTACAAATCATGTAAGTACAATTATATGTTAAGAAAAATCAAATTTAGCACTATAAGTAATCTGTTATTTCACATTAATGCCCTCATTTTGAATTTTAAACTAGCCACATCAACCAATACATGTGGCCTGTGCTTTTGACTCAAAGCAAATCATTGAAGTCATCTGCGATGATGAAGCATATTGCTTGGATATTTCGCCAAAATCAAGTCATAGGATTCAAATGAGAACTACAAGCAAGTGGTGCTTATATCATTAGATATTCATACATTAGTTGCTGACAGTGTCACTGAATTTGTCACAGCCAACGTATCAGCCTTTGACAGCAAGGCGTTCAATAGTTCCTCCCTGGTTTCAGCTCCTGTTTTCTTGATTTTTGGTGAACTTACTGAGGTAGATGTCCCATCGCTGAAGGAAGAAATAGTGCTTATTCTCTCAGCATAAGTTGAAAATCTACGAGGCAGGGTCAAAGAAGCCGATCCTGATGTCTCAAGAATAGCTGATTCCATGATACCTTTGCTACCTATGGACAGAGGCATGAAACTAGAGGAACTGTGTTCCAGAAATCCCAAAGAAGTCTCCTGAGTTAAAGAGAAATCTTTGGTACGAACATTAGAAAAGCTCAGGCCAGGATTAGTTGATGAGCTTGTACTTGTCTGACTTGTTGAAGAAGATGAATCTTGTAAGCCAGAAGACATCGGCCCAGATGTAGTACTACCAGAAGCCAACGTTGCAAAACGAGATGGTAAATTGAGTGGTTGGCGCAAGTGATTAAGTTTATCAGATATTTTCTCACCGCCCCAAGCTTCTGGAGGAGTGATGGAAGAGCTTTCACTTTTAGAAGTTGGGCTAGGAGATGATCCTCCCAACAGTGCAACGGAAGATCTGGTTTCCTCCTGCACAAGAGGTACAAAGAAACAACCATAGCATAGAAATGAAGTTATCCAGTTCACCAAGCAATCAAATTGAGCTCAATCAGACAAGAGAACCCTAAAAATGACTCACAAAACATGGAAACTTATACATGAACTCTTACTTGAAGTAGTTTGATGGGGAACAAAAATGAAAAGCAATTAGTTGCAAAGAGAGCCAAATTCCACAATCAAAAGATATCTCAATTGTAAGCATCCCAGATCTTTATGAGGAATTCATAAGTAACCACCATCATTTTATGTAACAGAGTTAAAGAGTTGATGATGAGAATCAGTCATAAATGCTCCGGATGCTTAGCGTAATGATTTAGATTAAAAGAAAAAACAAAGAGGCTGAAAGCTTCCAAGTTCCAATACACTTGTAATGATATTGGCATACATCTGACTAGGCAATCCCATTAACTCAAAACTGAACCTGACAATCAGAACTAAATCACCAATACACACTCAGCATAGAACAAAATACAGGTTAAATTGTGTAGATCTCTTCTCGCCCAGGTTTGATGAACTATATCCTTTGGAACAAGACACATCATACCTGTCTGGAATTTGAACTGTGTTTCCAATCAAATATTGGATGATCGTTGGTCCTGTCCTCAGCAAAAGGAAATCTCCTGCTGGATGAAGGAAACAAGGATGCAGGCTTCTTATCAATGGCTAAATTATCTTTTCTTAATCCCTCATGGTCATTCCAGAGTTTATCAAGTGAGGGTGTGATAGGCTGAACATCCACAAGTGGGGAGAAAACCTCCATATCATCCTTAAAATTATAACTAGATCGAGATTGTAGTCTCAATGTTCCATCTGGCCACAAATGGCTTCGATGTGGCATTTCCTCTTCCAAAGACAGATTGGATGTGCTTGGTGCAGAACCACTACTCATTGTTGCAAGAGATGACATTTCCACAGTGGGCCCTGAGCGACCGGCATTAAGAGAACCAGATACTGATGTGGATAATGAAAGACTAGATGATGCCACAGAGGGAAGTGGGTCAGGCATAAGGATGGAATCTTCAACAGCACCTCCCAAAAGAACTGTCTCTGCAGTGCAGTTGCCCTCATTTACAATAACTGGTTTTGATCTTTGCCAGCACAAACTTGTAACAGCCTAAATGAATACTGAGGAAAATCAGTAACAACGAAGACTAGAAGGATCAAGATTGTTAATACAAACATGTGAGGATTAGCAATGTAATATAGCAAGCAGATTATTAATGTAAAAGCCTGGATAGAACACCAGATGTGGACAAATTTAACAGTCCATACAGTGGGGAAAGAATTTCCTGTGACCACTTCTGTTTTAGCCTAATTGATGCATCCAACAGGAGGATTAATCCTACCCTATGTTGCTCAATTACATTTCGATTTGGAGCACCATTCAGTAAGTGGATCAGCATTAATCATTCTTTCTGATAAGCAATTGTGTACATAACTGGGATAATGATGCCATTCTTGCTCTAGTGATCTCTCCTATAAGTTGAAAATTTGCATAAGAGATGGGCCTTCCAGAAAGCAGATCATGACACTTTGAATCATACCCTCAATGATTCCCACTGCATTCACAAGGTCCACACCTACCATATGATGATGCCTACTCTAAACATTAAGGAATTTTAGCTCTCACACAAGACTTCCCAATCCTCTCCATCCACACCCTCTCCTCTACATGATTATTTTGACAACTCTCAGCAATGATGTCAAGCACATGGTCTTACAGGTTAACTTGTGCTGAAAGTTGATATAGGATTTATTTACTTTATGGATGTAAGATGACTTTTAGTTCAAATATATGGCCTGAAGGAACAGTTATTTTAAGTTCAACATTTCTTAAAAAAAAAAAAAACTGATATTAACTGTAAGCATACAGTAACAATTTTATTCACTAAGAATTTTTTCCACAGAACAAAACAAATTAATTAAAAGAAATGCACCTCTGAACTACTATAAGCACGAAGAATAGTGAAAGGCTGCGGTTTTCCACGGACATCATAGAACACCACACGACCATTGCTCGTTCCAGCTGCCAGCACCCAACCATCATCTCTAAATGCTAATGAAGAGAATGGTGCCTCATAAGCAATAAAAGATGAGGGTCTTCTAGACCCTGAATCATAAGTGTATAACTTCTTATCCAGCCCAATACTGACTATTATCTGTAATTGGAAATAGTTGCAAGACAAGAATAAGGTAGTTGGTTTACCAAAAATATAATTGATGTGAGGCTTGGAAGGGGTCGGAAAGAAGCTGCATGCTTACGCACATGTGTGCATACTAGCATGTGTGTGCATGCAAGCACACATACACGCATGCAGTGTGTGTGTGTGTGTGTGTGTGTGAGAGAGAGAGAGAGAGAGAGAGGTACCTTGTCATTTGATGGTGAGAAACTGACACCAGCAGTCGGTGCCAAATGTTGCTTTAACCAAGAAACCTGTCAATAGCAAAAATGAAAGATCCAATGCCCTTCACTAAATACATAGTATAACAAAAAACAGAGAACAGGTTCTTGTCAAATTTTAATCTTTCTAAATCTTACACAAACTCCACAGGAATGAGTCCAGACCTAACACAAACCTTACCAGGAACATAAAAAACAATTAAAAAAAGCCTCATAAATGGCTAAGGATTTTTCTGACAGCTAAATTTTAGCACAAATTTCAAGGTAAGCAACACTGGAACGCCATGCAACAGAAAAGAAACCAGGCAGAGGAATATTTGGGATCTACTTGTTAAAATTCAAAGCAGCCAAACATGCAATGGGTCTGTCAACTATATGAATGTTTCTCAGCATCAAAATTACCCAGACATATAAGGTGTTTTTGACTCTACACTCACATACACAAACCTTTGGGCTGCGACCAGTTGTATCCCACAAATGCACAGATCCATCATCGCCTGCAGTTACTAAAAGGTGCCGGCCAATCCGTGAATAATCAAGCACCCTCAGTACCTGATCTTAAAATCCACCAGAGAACAATTAGCTTCAAAACCAGAGACAAAAATCACAAACACCTGAAAAGCAGCACCCAAAAACAGCAAACTAAATGACCTGTTGGTAAGGGTCCTTGAGTTCAGCTGCCCTTGCACCCGATGCAAGGTTGTGAAGAATGAGATCCCCAGTTAGACTTATAGAAGCCAGGTGCTCATCTTTGCAATTGTACATAGCACCTGTTATTGTACTGGTATGACCCCTCAACCATTTTATGCAGCGTTTCCTCTGCAGGTCCCATATTCTTACAACGTGCCCACTTCCTCCAGAGCATATATATCTGGATCCCTTGTTACTAAAGCTAATAGCCAATATAGACTCCTGCAAATTAGAATCCAATGCCTGAACACTGTGCAAACAATAACATCAGTGTCGCCACTGAAATAATGCTTGAAAGAAATGATTTTTTGGTTTTCACCACAAAATGTGGGTCATCTTCTAGAGTGCAAAAATCAGGAAATTTAAGCTGACCAAGGCCCTTTATTTCTTCTCAGTTCAGGCACAAAACAGGTTAACTTATATAGTATTTAGAGAAAAATTAAACTCTTTTTTTTTTCTGGAATTTTTTAAACAAATACAGAAAGAACCAAAAATTTCACTCAAATAACTGCTCCAGCAGGTCAAAGATCTATAGCATCTAGGGTTTCTTGCATGTGACTTTGGGGAAAGATTGCACAAAAGGTTATATGTTATGGGGCAAAGCCACAATATCTTCTCCAACAAAGCACAAATTAAGGTTCAACTATATTATCAAAAGCAGTTCTGAAGTCAATTCTAAGACTTTCCATCTGCTAAACTGCAACCACAGTATTTGGAATTCTTGTATTTATCAAGAGCAATATGTTCTTCTGAGTCATATGTCCAGTCTAGAGAGAAAGGAGCTGGATACCACAGCAACAGAAATCCAGAACTAGTTCCTGTATTACTTCCGAAATAAATTGTATGGAATGCTTATTTTGAATTTTAAAAAAAAAAAAATCTCATTAAGCTACAGGATTCTTCATTTTCTACAGCTATAAGCTCTCCAGATTCTAATGTACTCTGAAATTAGAATTCAAATATAAGCACCTCGATATTGTCTCCACCGTCTGCGGCAGAAACCGGAACGGTACCCATGCTGTGCCCATTTTTCCTCCACAACGAGATCTTCTTGTCTTCTCCAGCGCTAGCCACCACCAAATCTGCATACATGGAAATCCTAATCGGCATCAACTCTGATTTCTAGCGACAATGCAGAACCATAAACCAAAAATTTCAGCATCAAGAACGCAAAATGCATCTCTAGTCAAGAAACCACAATTCTTCAATTTAGGTTACGAGAACGAACTTTCAAATAGGAGGAAAATGAGCACAAAAATGTAAATAAATTAGAAATTTTAATTGCTTCCCACCCTCCAACTAAAAACAAATCCCTAGTGAATTAACAATTAAAAAACAAAAAACAGGACATGTAGATTTTACCGGGAAGTCCAGGAACTAGAAAGGTAAAAAACAAAAAAAAAAAAAAACAAAAAAGAAGAATGAGTGCTGCTGAAGAGAGTAGAGAGGGAGTGACTCACTGGTGTGGTTCCACTTGACCGAGTTGACCAGGCAGCCGGGAGAGGGAGTGTAGCTTAAAGTGCAGGGATCCCCTGGCTCCGCCGATACGTCGAAGAGCTTCACGGTGTCGCCGCCGCTCGCCGCCAGTAGCGCCATTGATGGATCCGCCAAGTTCATCATCACTTAAATCTTTCCGTTTCAAACCTCTCCCCGATAAAAAAAAAAAAAAAACAAAAAAAAGAAAAGAAAAATTATGCAGCGAATTCCAAATTCTCCCAGAAATTTGAGTATAATGATAATGATTATTATTTTCTTTGCTTTTTTACTTCTTGCCTTTTTAAAATCCGATTTTTTTGGAGTTTAATAATGAAGTTGAATAATAAAAAGGCGTTAAAAATTTGAATGCGTATGGAGGCAGTTTAAGTGGGCGCCTTTTGTTCGCTTTTAATCATGAGCCTATCGGCCCATAACAAGAATGTAATTGCAATTTATTTATTTTTTTTAAGGAAGAAAAAAAAGATAATTTATATTTGGCGTAATTGCCCACGGCATAAGACCCATCACATCAATCTTTAGGAAACTAAAGTGCGGGTACTTGAAATAAATATTAAATATATTATACACAAATACATTTATGAGTCACATAAATATTTTTTACTAGATTTATTATGTTCTATATTATATGTTAAAAATCTTATTTTATATTTTGTTAAAAATTTTTCAAAAATATAGATTAAATATACATATATCATGTTTTTTAACAAATTATACATATTTTTAGTTACATTGTATCGTATTTGCATGTTGATGATATTTTATATGAATAATAACATATTTCACAATTCAATTTCTCAATGTTTTGAACTATTTTATGTGAAATGTGATTTTAGTTAATAAATTAAAAAAAAAAAAAGTGCAAATTGAAAAGATAAATGATTGAGATATGGCTTCAACCTTTTTGCTATGAAATAGATAGAGGTTATGGTGGGCCAACCAACCATTCAAAAGTGCGTTGAGATAGATTTGTTTCTCCCAAAGTATTAAAATCCAGTTAAAAGTAGAAATAAAATTGTATCTTTTAGCGGCCGTTTGGTTGTTGTAAAGGGAATCAGAATTTGACGAAATCGAAGATTGGAATAGCATAAATGAATGGTGAAAATGGAATAGCATGAAGAAACCGAAAATGTTGACAGCCTGGGTCCGGGTTTGGCGATGGCATGAATGAACGGTGAACATACTGTCAACATAACATCATGACCATTAATCTAACACAAATAACCGTCCCACCAATTGCATTTAACCATCTTAGAAAAGGCATAGCTCAATTGATAAAATGGAGTTTCCTGGGAAGGAGACAGTGGCTGACCTTTCAGAGCCTAAACTCCAAGACGCAATTTTGAATTACCAGACCCAACATATGTACATAAGCATCACTGAGCAAGAGTACTACGCAGAATAAGTAACGTGACTAAAAAGGTAAAAGAATACTTCCTTCTCGCTTTTTGTGCGCCAGAGAGCCTACGTTCACCACACCGACATTGTAAAAGCTTTTCCCCTACCAACCAGTGAATTAAGCACAAAACAACACGCTCCCATCTCTTAAGAGTTAGAAGATCCACTGCCGACAGTCTCCAAGTCCAGCCAGGTTCCCTGCAAAATCAAACATTGATATAACAAAGAAATGAACGGGGCAAGAAAGTTTTCACATCCAAGGTACTTGGATAACTGTCAAGTGGCAATATTTGAATACAAAGAGTATGCACCCTGATCAAAATCAAGCAAACTCACTTATCTTTGGATGTCCAGATTATAGGTTTTAGAGCAAAGAAAATAAGCCGAGTTGCAGCTTTTGAATACTTTGAACCCGATTAGGGATATCAATCAACCATTCAACCTAGAACTAAATGCTGATATGAATAATAGTTTCACATTACCCTTCTCAAAATACTCTAGCAAGGCACTTTTACTGGATGCCTATGGAAACCTGAGGCAGATTCTTATTTGATTGTTGTTTTCTGCATTCTTATAGTGAAGTTGACTCCTGCTGCTAAATGGAATGAACCTAACTCAGAATCAGACACAGAGCAACAAATTTACCCAAACCCACCACATGTGGCAACAAGCCACAATCAACAATAATCAGCACTAAAATGGAATAACAAGAGAAATAGCATTAAGCCGACCTTCAATAGCACCAGGGATCACCATTCTATGACCCACTAAGGTGCTACATTTGTTTGACATTTAAAAATTTAGCTTTTTTTTCAGCAGGTTTCAAAATCTGAAAGGAGCACATTAGGTTGTCATCGACACTCATCATAGCTCCAGCATTATCAAATTCGCCACAGTAGTTTGGAGCTGAAAATATGGTAACAAGTTGCCTTTCTGCAAAGAATTCATACCCATCCTCCACAACCTAGATTCAACAAACTTGTTTAGTGCCCAGAAAGAGAAGCACGAGTTAGAAAAATTGCAAGAAATCTAAATAAATAGAAAAGTCAAAAACCTGATGTGCCCGGCAGACAAGGTCCAAGTCATGCTTTGTTAAAAATTCTAACACCTTGTCAGGACCAAAGGTGTATGAAACTCCTCTGTCATTCATTCCCCATCCCTTAACATCTCTACCAGGATCTGACCAGAGCAAATCACACAGCAAACCAGTGTCTGGTACAGCAGTTGGGCGAGGTAAGCTTCTAATTTGATCCAAATCTGTCAAATCTGGGGAAAGCCCACCATGCATGCACAATATTTTGTCATCTATAAGGGCAGCTACAGGGAGGCAGTTGAAGCAGTCAGTAAATGATTTCCAAAGCCTCACATTAAACCGTCGCTTACACTCATCATAAAAGCCATATATCCTGTTTATAGAAGCACACTCATGGTTTCCTCTTAGAAGAAAAAAGTTTTCTGGATATTTAATCTTATAAGCAAGCAAAAGGCATATTGTTTCCAAGCTCTGCTTGCCACGGTCAACGTAGTCACCTAAAAATAAATAGTTTGCTTCAGGAGGAAAGCCTCCATACTCAAAAAGCCTCAGCAGGTCACTATATTGTCCGTGAATGTCACCTGGCAACAAAGCATCCTTCACAAGGTCAGATAAGATAAATCCAAGCATTGACAACATATAGCATTTAGAAGCCTTCTTGTGGAACATAATATCATCTGGACTCTCAGATCAAATTAACCAATTTCTGCTCAAAAAACCAAAATTCCTTTCAAATGAACCGACTCTTTCATGCAACAATCATATGGCACTCTCAAAAACCAAAAAAGACTACAAAAAAAAAATCCAAAACCAGTTTCTCACTTTCATAGCCTATAGCGCCTGATCTATGGCTTCCAGGCTTCAACAAATGCCTGAGGGCATTTAACCAAACTGCCCACACCCCCCCTTCCCCATTCCAGAGAAAAGAGTCAGGATTTTGAATTTTATATGCATTGTAAGTTCTTCCCTCTTTCCATCAGGTTTCTCAGCAATAAAACAGTATATGATCTATCAAACCATTTTATTGAACAATATCGAAAGAACCAACAATGCAAGACTTATTCACCTTGATTTCCATCAACTATCGGCAATGAAAAGCCAAGGTAGGTCCATTATAGGCTCCATATACCCAATTTAAAGAAAGAATATATATATATATTCATAAGCAGAAATCACAATTCCACATCAAAGAGTTGATTCCACGAAAGTCACAATGCCAATTCAAGTATATTAGCTACAAATAAACCAAAAACAGTATATAAAACGTATAATATCAAGGACAAACAACCTCAAAACAAAAATTGATTCAAGAACCAAATTTTCATAAATAAAATCCATCAAGAAAATGTTTGAAAAATAATAATAAAAATAAAATACGGAGTGGGTGTATTGGGGCTTACCGCAAATCTTGATGGGGGCTTCGAGCTCGAGCAAATTAGGCTGTTGAAGGAAAATATCTCGAGAAGCAACACAAAGCTGCTTGATCTCACTCTCGGAGAGCTGCACCTGCTTGCCTGGCCTGGCTGATCGGACCTCCGTTAGCCGTCTGATAATATCATCGAGTACGGCGGGGTCAATCGCCGCCGCCGCCTGCCCTTGCGTCGCCATCGGATCTCCCCACCTCCGTCTAACGTCTTTGACTTGTTTTGGAAAAGAAACCCTAGAAAACTTACTTTAAAACAGAACGAAACGTAATCAACGATTATAATCTCGTGTTCTTGTCTTTGCGTTCGGAACGTCTTTGGAGCGTTCGCGTCGTGGGGGTGGGTTCGATTTTTTCTTGGTGGGGGCACAAATAATTATTTTCCTCGGAAAAAAGGATTTAAAAAGTGGAAGAAAATAAAGAAAAAAAAGGAAGGAAAAAGAATAATAATAATAAAGAATAAAACACGGTTAATATAGGCGTTGGTTTTGTCAGGATCCTGCAGATCCCGTCAATACAGAGGCCCAATCCAGAAGAAAGAACCGTGAGAAGAGTCCATTTATTATTATAATCGTGCACTTGTGGGAATGCCGTTGTCCTTTCCTTTCAATCACAATCGCTATCTATTGAGACATTTTTATTACGTCCCATAGCCAATTGAATAAAATGAGTTTAAAGGGTCTAGTCAGTCCTTATTATCTATATATATATATATATATATATATATATATGGCAAGAAGGAGAGAAAAAAGATAGTCATGTAATAAGAATTGTCAATCTTTTTGTCTAATCAAATTCTTCTTTTTCTACTTTGTTTTTTCGCTCTGCTTTTCTCATGGCTCGATTTCTTTTCCTGTTCCCTTCTTTTTTTGGTATTTTTATTTAAGGACCTGATAATTGGTATCAGAGCGACAATCCACGGTACTCAGCGCTGACAAAAAAAGGGCGTTCTAACTCCACGGTCGATAACACTCGCCTGAAGACGCTCGACAAGCAAGTGTGCAACCACGACCGACAATTTCGAGGGATAATGGACAAAATACAACCATTGGAGACAATATCGATGTAGTTGCACACTCTGGAGCAATTTTGTACAAAAACACAGGCGTCCTTGCATTAACTCTGATGGAGAAGATGCATGCAACCAGGTGAACCTCCGCCGTTTAAAGAAAACGGGGGCGACGACTGGAGTACCCCATCGAAACTGCCAATTGAGGACTGCTTCCCACACCTCGGGTGCACAATGGCGAAGTTGGGGAAGGAAGTTGCAAGGTAAATCCAATGACAGGTCGCGGTAACGAATCGGTTCCCAAGCCACCAAAAATCAAGATGCAAGTGTTTGATGGAGAGAATCCTCGTTGTTGGCTGCGGAAATGCAATCGGTATTTCCAGATGTATGAAATCACTGAGAGTGCGAAGATTGAGACAGTGGCCATGTATCTTTCCAAGGGTGGACAACAGCAAAGCCCCACGCCACTTGAAGACAGTTTGAAATCAATTTTTGCCGGAGATTTGGAGATCAATTACTTCCAGATGTGGGGGAAGAGCTGTTTAAACTTCGTCAAACAGGTTCAGTGCGAGATTACCAGGAACGATTTGAGGAATTGAGCTCATTGGTTATAGCAGGTAATCACTCACTAACTGATTCTTTTCCATTTTCGGATTCATGAATGGGTTTAAAGAGGAGATACAACCCATTGTGAGGATGATGAAGCCGACTTCATGCCAAGCATTGGCATAAGGCATTGCCAATGCTTGCATTTCTGTAGCAAGGATTCTAAGGGGCTAACACCGACGATCCTAGAAGAGGCAGTAGAGCTAGCAACGTTACAAGAGATAGCAGTCAAAGCGGGCCAGAAGAAGAACAAATTGAACAAGATCGCTACTACGGTAATCCACAACACTACCTCAAACTCCAACCCCAAACCCAAACCCATAACCAACAGTGCAAAAATAACCCCGAAGCTGGATAAGAAGGCATGGGAAAAGGCCAAACGAGCGAGAAACTGTTTTCGATGTGGTGAAAAATACACTTGGGGCACCAATATCAAAAGGAACAACTGCAATCGATGGAGAAGGCGGAGAAACCGAAGACTCTCCTCAAGATGCACCTGATACAGCTATCGAAAACACTGAAGAGGCACCGGGTGAAATTTCGCTTAACGCCATTACTAGTAGCTCCGGGCTGAGTACGTTTAGACTGTTGGGGCACGCAGACCGTAAGCAGTTGGTGGTTTTGATCGACACGGGAAGCACCCATAGTTTCCTCGATTAGGGGACAACACATGAGATACTATGCCTGACCGTGACCACAGCTCCCGTGGTTATTACGGTGGCAAATAGAGAGTCTCTGGCGCGTACGAAGAAATGCCGACATTTGTCTGGCGTATGCAGGGACACTTGTTCACGAAGGAGACGAGACTTACTCTTTTGATGTCATGCAACATCGTTTTGGGTGTGGACTGGCTCCGGGACCGTAGCCCAGTAACCTTGGACCTGAAGGCCATGAAACTGACATTTGAATGTAATGGGCATAAGAGAGAGAGTTGACCGAGATTGCACTGACAGTGGGCCCAAGCATTACAACGGAGAAGAAGTTGCCTAGAGTTTTCAGAAAAATGGGTTCGAATCGACAAGCCCATCTGTTTGTGCTGGTATCTAACCCACCGGAGATCAAGATTCCAAAAACGATGGTCGCTGTTGTCCAGGCTTACGAAGATGTATTCAGAGAGCCACACAGTCTTCCCCCTCAGCGGGAACACGATCACAAAATTTTGCTAGTGCTAGGAGCTTCACCGGTAAGCGTACAATCTTGCTGGTATCCACACTATCTTAAAACAGAAATTAAGAGACAAGTCCACGAGATGATGAAAACAGAATTGATTCGCAACAGCACGGGCCCCTTTGCCTCGCCGGTTCTCTTGGTCAAAAAGAAGGATGGATTGTGGCGATTTTATGTGGATTACTGGCACCTGAATGTGGTCACAGTCAATGACAAATTTCTGATTCTAATTATCGACGACTTATAGGATGAACTTTATGGTGCCAAGTATTTCACAAAGCTAGACCTCCGAGCTGGCTACTACTAAATCTGCGTGAAGGAAGAGGATGTGGCGAAGACCGCGTTTAGAACGCGTCACAGGCACTATGAGTTTAAAGTCATGTCGTTCGATCTCACCAACGCTCCGACGATCTTCCAGTTACTTATGAATCATGTTTTCACCCCAGTGTTGCGCAAATATGTGTTAATATTTTTCGATGATATAGTAGTTTATAGCACCAACTTGGCAGAGCACGTGAAACACTTGAAGCAAGTGTTAATCCTCCTTTGACAAAACCAGTTGTGTGCAAAATCATCCAAATATTCGTTTGGGAAAAACCGAATTAAGAACTTGGGTCACATAATCTCGTCCAGTGGAGTGTCTACTGATCCCACCAAGGTTGAAGCAATGAGGGGGGGTCTGTACCTAATTCAATGAAGAGTTTGCGTGGGCTCTTGGGATTAACAAGGTATTACCAAAAGTTTGTAAAAGGTTATGGAATCTTGAGCAAGCCGTTTATTGATCTTCTGATGAAGTATAATTTCAGATGGACTCAAACAGCGCAGGAAGCCTTTGAAAAGCTTAAAGGAGCCATGTGCGAGGCAACGGTACTGGTGTTGTCGGATTTCAATAAGGTGTTTGTCCTGGAAATCAACATGCGCGACGCAGGGATGGGAGAAGTCCTACTACAGGAAGGTCATCCACCGGCGTTCTTCAGCAAACCCTTCAATTTGAGAAACAAAGGGTTGTTCATTTATGAAAAAGAGTTCTTGGCTATATTGATGGCCGTATCTAAATGGCACCACTACTTGGAAGGACGGTGCTTTATAATCAAAACGGACCATGAGAGCATCCAACATCTGTTGCAACAGCGACTACACACCTATGTTCAATAGAAGGGGATCACAAAATTAGTGGGACTGGATTATGTAATACAATACCGAAGAGGAGCAGAAAATAGAGTTGCAGATGTCCTGTCCGAACAACATGAAAACCAGTGTCTAGCGATATCTGCAGTAAAAACATGAAAACAAGCTGCAGCCGTACAAGCAGACAATGAGCAGTACGATCCAATTTGAAGCTGGCATCAAAGTTCTTTGGTCCATATCAGGTAATTGAGAGGGTTGGGCAGGTGGTTTATAGACCCCAACTTCCCCCAAGAAGTGCAGTGCACTCTGTTTTTCATGTTTCACTCCTTAAGAAGTCAGTTAAGCCCTACGACAATGTCTCCACCCAGTTTCCCCTTGTTGATGATAAAGGACAGTTCAAGGTAGCACCAGTTTCCATTTTAGACCATCAGCTGATTAAGAGAAGGAATGTGGCGGTGACTTAGGTGCTTGTGCAGTAGGCGAATATGACTCTTAAGGAGGCCACATGGGAAGATCTCTCCTTCATTCAAGGACAATTTCTCGAGTTCAACCCTTTCCAACCTTGAGGACAAGGTTCCAGTGAAGAAGGGGGAGTTGTGAGGATCCCGCAGGTCCTCTCAATATCGAGGCCCGGTCCAGAAGAAAGAACCATGAAGAGAGTCCATCCATTACTGTAATCGAGCAGTTGAGGGAATGCAGCTGTCCTTTCCTTTCAATTACAACCGCTATCGATTGAGGCATTTCTATGACGTGCTGTAACCAACTGGATAGAATGAGCCTAGAGGGTCTAGCTAGTCCTTAGTCTATATATATATATATATATATATATATATATATTACTGTAATCGAGCAGTTGAGGGAATGCAGCTGTCCTTTCCATTCAATTACAACCGCTATCGATTGAGGCATTTCTATGACGTGCTGTAACCAACTGGATAGAATGAGCCTAGAGGGTCTAGCTAGTCCTTAGTCTATATATATATATATAGCAAGAAGAAGAGGAAAGATAGTCATGTATTAAGAATTGCCAATCTTTTTATCTAAATCAAATTCTTTTTCTTCTACTCTGTCTCACTGCTCTGTTTCTTCTCTGGTTCCCTTCCTTTCTCGGTATTTTCAGTTAAGAACCTGATGGTATGGAAGATGGAAAAATGGCTGGCAACTTTTATACGGCGGTCTTGCAGGTCAATTACATTTTTACACCCTAAATTTAAAGAATAATTATTATTCATATTTTGTATTTTTGAAAATTATAAAAAAATATATTACGGCATCGGTCAATATGAGCGGACTAAACCCAATCAAGCCGCTCATATTGGGTTTAGTCCGCTCATATTCCGTACCATAGCTTTGTTATTATGATCGTATATATATGTCTAGGAGCTTTTTTTTTGGGGGGGGTCTTGGTGGTGGTATCTCGGCAGATTGGCGTGGCTGGACGGAAGCGATGCAAATTTTTTATCAGCAGCAAAGAGGGTTTTTATAGCATTTTAGTAAGTAATTCTAACTTTTACTAATGGAGATCGACTGAATGTGTTTTTTGCTATCACATTTAAACTACAGTATATTTTTTATAATTTTTAAAAATATAAAATATGAACGGTAATTATCCTTAAATCCAAAGTGTAAAATATGACTTGCCCATAAATCTTTTCTGTAAATTAGAAAACCCTAAACGAGTCTCCAAAACCGGAATATCTCTTTCACTGATACGACATCGATTAATGCTTTAAAGTTTCCCTTCCGTCTAGCACAGTCCCAAAAGTTGTCTCTCACATTTTTTTTTTTGGAAGTATTTTTTGCTTTGAAATAAAATATTGGGTTAATCCCCTAAAAATATATGAATTTTGTGTTTTATTTTAAATATATCTTGTTCTTATAATATATCATAAACTTTTCATTCGATTTCAAATCTATTATACCGTCATAAGATGTTATTCATGTGGGTTATATTAGAGCGCCATATTAACACACTAACAAAAATCCATTAACATTTCATGATGCCTGATAGATTTGGAATCAAAACGAAGAGTTTGTAATATATTATAAATAAAAAAAGCACGATATATTTAGAATAAAACAAAAAAAAAAAACATGCATTTTTAAGGGATTCATCCGTCTGACAATTTTCTAAATAGAATGCGAGTCTTTTTGTATTTTTTGATGCAAGTTTTTGTTTCTCTTTTTAAAGAAGTTTTTGTTATGGTTTTCATCTGGTATATCCCTCTTTTAATTGAAATTTATCTGATATTTCAAATAAATTGTTGTTTTCAAATTGCTACAGCATAAAACTTGAAAGCTCTAACAAGAAAGAAGCCATGACATTGAAAATAAATAATAATGTATCAGCCATAAAGAGCAGCGACGATGATCTAGACATACATAAAAGTCGAAATTATATTGTTTTATTAAATGTAACGATGTTCGAGAGACGTTTATTGCAAACATCATAGGACTTATCTATTAACGAATTGAACTCTTTTATTTTTCCCCCTAAACAGTTCAATCCTTTTTCTTTTTATTTTTTTATTTTTTATTTTTTGAAGATAGGGAGAATTAATGATCTATGCTTGATAGTAGGCAACTAACGCATAATATATATCACAACAAAAGTTTAGCAAATATTATAAGCTTGCATGATGGTTGCTTATACCCATTACCAGCATTATAATACAAGTTGTTTCCCGTGCTACACACGGATTCAATATATGTTTTTAAAATTTACATGGTTATTGTATGATACTCATCTGCCAAATAAAACAAATACACTGATCTTTAAACTTGAATTATGCATTCAAGCAACTTAAATTATATAACGTAACATTTGTCCACTATCTTCAATCCAGTTGAAGAGCTTTTTACAATAAAATCCGAAACAAAGTAAAATAGGTTATGTTATAATTGATGTTCCACAAAAGGATCTTTTGACGACCGAGAGAATTTTAGCTTCTCATTAAAAAATAAAATTAGGGCAAAATAGAAAATAAGAAAAAAATTTGAAGTATAAATGGAAATTTTGAATTTAGAAAATACAAAAATATTTTCAACAATTTTTGTTTCAGCCCAATCATACACACCACATAATAACATTTCAATGGGTGTAATTTGGAAATTCGGTACTTCTGTTTATTCCTACACCTTTCTTGGACTCGGTTTATCGGAACCACGACGAAGAATTATATTTTAAAAAAGGTTCATGCCTTTTCTAATGTTGCTAGATCCAACCTCACTGCCATCTGGGCACCATTTCCGGAACCACGAAGAGGCTTACCAACCGGCAGCAAGGTACTGATAGACGAAGCACCATGCCATAACGTAACCAAGTGATGGTGTAAAGACAATAAAGTAAACAGATTTGTATTTTTTAAGATTATTACCTCATCAGAGCTGCCGAATTTGCCATCAAATTTCACTTGTTTATCTTGTAGTACTGGCTTGTCAATAAGGCAACTGACAGAGAAAAAAAAAACAAATCATCAAGAGAGCACTTGCGTTCCGGGATGCAATATTTGACTTGAAGAAAACCTGAGTAATAGGACCTAAAGAGCAGTGTTCCAATAGATCAACAAAAATCAAAGATATAAAAATTTATTCAAAATTTTAATTCAAACAAGTACCATAAAAAGAGCTGTGGCAGTGTCTCAAATCAAAAGACTTGCACCGCACCTTGTATACGTTCTTAGATTAAGTTGGAAAGAAGTATATGTTAAAAAATTTATATCCCATATAAAAAAAATAAAAAAATTTATTTTACTTATTCATAAGATAATATTAATTTAACATCTAGCAAAAAAGAAAAAAAAATCCTTGTGTATATGTGAACGAGTTTTTCACTCGTTTTAGATTTCATATTCTTTTGTTATGAACGGTAGTAGACCATATGCAATGAACATGAATGGATGCTCACGTTGAAGTTTGCTAGTCTCTGTTGCTTCTTTTACGCACGTGCACCTTATCATTTTCTTTTTTTTTTTTTTTCTAGAGAATCTATATTGTTAACGTGTTTATTTTTTTGGAAATTGCAACCGAATTCTTTTCAAACTTTACAAGTGATAGGCGGAGAGAGCAGCAGTCGTTGAGAGACAAATGGAATCTTATTGTTCTAGCCGCCGTCGAAGCTTTTAACTCGATTTGATGCTGATTGCCATGTGGCTAGATCAAGTTGCACCACCCTGAACTAGCTCATATTAGATGACTGTGGGCTTAAATAAAAAATTATTGTTTTTCCATAAAATTATATTAATACCCTTAATTAAAAATGTCTTATGTTCTCTTTTTTTTTTTTTTTATCTTGTTAAATTTATCGTGAAAATCTTTTTGTTATCGTGGACCAACAAAAAGTAAACTTTTGGGCTTCTTCTATAAACGAACATCTTTTTGCCTCGTCGACTCTCATCGACCGAGATCGCTTCGCTTCGCCGGCATGCTACGGGGATCGACAGGGCGCGCGCCGCGTCCCGGATCCATAAGCTCGCCGTGGTACACTCGTAATTCAGAGAAACCCGAGGGGGACATACATGTAATTGCATCCTATGGCTCGGGATCTTCCAGTTAAACCGGCAAAATTCCTTCAAAATTCAAAACCCATCCTAAGAAAAGAAGCAGAAAGCAAGTTGCCTGCTGCTACGCCGCAGCTCTCGATCAATTCCAACCCAAAACTCATCCGCACTTTTTTACTTTTTAAAAAAATAAATAAAATTATTATTTCTGATAAAAAGAAAAAACAGGAAGAAACAAAGGAACAAAAATCCCTCAATGATCATGATCTTTTGCTTTGGATGATCGATCCTCCAGAGCTGTCCACCGTTACTTTAATATTCTCCGCCTCAGCAGATTCCCTCTCCACCAGACACACCACTCTTTTCTTTTTCATCTTTCCCGCGATCGCGAACCACTTTTTTCCTCCTTTCTCAAGTCAAGAATCCCTTTCTCTCTTTCATTCAGATTCTTCCTTTCTTTCTTTCTTTCTTTCATTTTTGTTTTCCCTTTCCTTTCCTTTTATTTAATTAACGATGCTGCCGGTTGCGTCGTTCCTCTCTTCTCTTCTCTACTCTTTTTTGTCTTTTTCTCCAGTTCTCTCTCTCTCTCCTGTCGTTTTCGTTTCTCGCAACCTTTCTTTTCGTTTTCTCGGCGGTTGGTTAATATTCCGGCGAAATCGAAATATACACATAGCGGTTCGCTTCTTCGATCCCAATGGCTCCTACTTCAGGTGTTAACCGTATCTCTAATCCGTGCATTTATGGTACGTTCTATCTTGAACATGTTCGACAATATGTTTTGTCATGT
This sequence comes from Bruguiera gymnorhiza, assembly GCA_020883675.1. NCBI lineage: Eukaryota > Viridiplantae > Streptophyta > Magnoliopsida > Malpighiales > Rhizophoraceae > Bruguiera > Bruguiera gymnorhiza. The sequence continues at coordinate 4,103,599 of JAIRCJ010001049.1, read as the reverse complement.
CTCTGTTAAAAAAAAAAAAAAAAAACAAACCGTTTTTTATTTTTTAGTTTCAGCTGTGTTGGTTTTGTTGGAATTTTGGTGGTAAACAGGGGGCTCTGTTTCTTCGTACGCAGAGAGAAAATCTCGGTTCATGAAATGGCTGAGTAAGTTTTTCAAAGGCGGGTCGTCTAGTCACGGAGCTGGCGGTGGCTGCCATCCACAGCTTCTAGGGGAGGAGAACATGATGTGGCATGCCCCACCGAGATCCCTGGTAACTATTTTAACGTGTAAATCAGTTTTTTTTTTTTCTTTCTTTTTTCCTTTTTTGGGTTGGTATGTTTTTAATAAGTTCCTTTCGCTGTCGACTGTTTACATCATAACTACATATTCATTGACAATGATTAACTATTGACAGTTTGAAATAATAATAAATGAATAAATGATTTTGGGGCATATATATTTACCATGATATTTTTTTTTTTCAAAATTTAATTTTATGCTACTTATCTTTGCCCCCCCTCTCTCTCTCTCTTTTCTTTAATAATTTTAGTTATATACATATATGTATATGTATGTATGTATGTATGTATGTATGTATGTATGTATGTATTACTTAGCTATAGGTGATACTTATTTTTGCCTGACCAGAAGTTTGCTTAGTGTCCAAGCCACATGCCTTGCGCAAGTGTTTATTTTCTTCTCAATAAACGCATTGGGTATGTGCCTCGCTTGTTTCAAAATGGGATCATTACTCGAGTAATAATGTGCCTCTCTTGTTTGCACAATAAGATTTTTATTACCTTTGGTAGAAATGAAAAAGATGAGAAACAGTCTTCAATTTGGCTGCTCTGTTATCGTCAGGATGAGCGCCCTAGAGCTGAAAAAGAGAGGGAAGATGTGGATCATGATATGGCGCCTGCATCGGCTGAAGATTTGAAGAGACCAAATGGTGAGTTATTATCCAGGGGCACCCATAATTTTAAACACGAGTATCTGCTTAAGTTGACTTTATGTTAATTGATTGCTTGTACTCAGCATTGGCTGCTCTTTCTACAGGGTATAGATGGCGAGCAGATAATGATGAAGAACTGGCTAGGGCACTTCATGACAGCCTTAATTCATCTGCCTATCCTCCATATGCTCCCACAAACTATCATGCCAGGAGCTATAGGTGCACTTTCTTTCAATATTCTTCTAAGTAATGTGGGGCTCCTTGTGAAAATATCATTTTTTTAATGTGATGCATGTCAAATTCCGGTGTTTTTAGCATATTTTATGCATAGATTTCTCTATCATAATTTTCCCTTCTAAGTCAAATGATGAGATTGCTGGTAACAAGAAGATTAAGGAAAAAGGAATCAACTCCCTATTTGATGTTCGTGAATATTTAATCCACTATTTTACTGGTTATGGATGCCTGTAGGGTATGTGGAGGCTGCAATGGTTACATTGGTTATGGCAATTATTTGGGATGCATGGGGAAATTTTTTCATCCAGAGTGCTTTTGTTGTCACGCATGTGGTTATCCAATTACTGAGACTGAGGTAGTGTATGCTTCTCTGTTTCATGAGTACCTTACTAAATTTCTCCTCCTCCTTTTATTTCCAACTTTAGCAAAATATTGTTTACTGCATTTTCTCTGCACTGAAGCTCTCAAAATTCCATGTAAAAGACTTATATTTTTCAAACATGTTCTCAGAGTCACGTACAACCCAAGTAACATGTCACATCTCTTCTTTCATCCTGCTTTTAACTCTGTTTTTCTGTTTATCTAAGTTTACTTTGTTAGGAAAGGATCCCTATCACAAGTCTTGTTTCAAACAGATGAATCATCCCAAATGCGAAGTCTGCCACCAATTTGTAAGTTGGCTCTATTGTGGTTAATTTTGATTGTATTGCTTCTGGTTTGTAGTTCTTAATTAGGATAACATGCTGGTTCTCTTATTGGCACAGAGCACTAGTAGGACACTTTGCTTGTATGTAATTGGAGAACTTGTGGTACATATAATTGTTTTAAGGTTTATCCACCTGTGGCACTTGTCAAGAGACTTTTTATTTTTATTCTTGGCACCAATATAATCTAGCTGGAAACTTTGCAAGAGTTTCATTTCCTATATAAATAGAAGCTATAACATATGATGAGGTCATAAAAATAGCTTAACTTGGGATTACTCACTAATAAAATCTTTAACTTGAGGGATAGGTGAACAGAAGAATGAAAGATGAGTCACACGTCTCAGAAATAGATCAAATAATAGAAAAATTCAAGAAGCACTAATAAGTCTGACTATTTTACCACAGATTAGATATTATAATGATTGAACCATTATGACATAATTCACATAAAAAATAAAAAAAAATATCATAACATAGGGCAAGATTGACATCAAGGGATGTGTGCATCTTTTCCAATCTTTGCTGTTGCCTATGTAAATGGTGGTGGTTTACGTCAATCTACAACCATTAGCCACAAAAACTTGCAGATTCCGACAAATGCAGCTGGTCTGATTGAGTACAGGTGCCATCCATTTTGGTCCCAAAAGTATTGCCCATCACATGAGCATGATGGCACTGCCCGATGCTGCAGTTGTGAGCGTTTGGAGGTACTTATCTAAGCCAGTGCAACAATTATGCGTAATCCACATGTATGTATGGAAAAAAAAAAAAGAATTGTGCAATTCCCTTTAAATTATTCATAAACTGTCTAGAAAAAACTCAAGAGTGTTGAAAATCACATTGGTCTTATGGTAGTCATTGATACCGTTCCTTTTTAATCCCTTTTTTTCATCCTTTTGGACTCCTATAGTCTTGGAATGCGAGATATTATTCTTTGGAAGATGGACGAAGCCTCTGCTTAGAATGCATGGAATCGGCAATTATGGACACTGGTGATTGCCAACCGCTTTATCATGCCATCAGGGACTATTATGAGGGAATGAATATGAAACTCGACCAGCAAATTCCAATGCTTTTGGTGGAAAGACAAGCACTTAATGAAGCTATAGTTGGGGAGAAGAATGTACGTATGATCTTTATCTTAGGGCTTTCTTTTAAACTTTCCCCATTTTTTTCTTGTAAAATTGCAACCATTCTGATATGGTTCTTGCCAGGGCTACCATCACATGCCTGAGACAAGGGGCCTTTGTCTTTCTGAAGAGCAGACGGTCACCAGTGTATGATGTCAGAAAAATTTGCTATTCAGTTTTGTTCTACTAACCTAGGATTGGTTTAATGTTGGGGAATCAACTGTCTAATCTGGTGTTTCCTTGTTCTACGTGACTAAGCCAGATTCTAAAGAGGCCGAGAATTGGAGGCCACCGACTAGTGGGAATCAGAACCCAGCCCCAAAAGCTGACTCGGAAATGTGAAGTGACAGCTATTCTTGTGCTTTACGGTCTTCCAAGGTATTCTGTTAGTGCTAGGTTTGATTTATGTCTTACCAATTTATTGGCATTCTTCGGTAGATTTCTTCTGTTTTGATATCCTTGTTGGATGCAGACTATTAACTGGCGCTATTCTTGCCCATGAGTTGATGCATGGCTGGCTACGCCTTAAAGGTAGAAAATGCCTATCCAAAAGTCTACTAGAAAGTTTTCTGCAATGCAAATTGTGTTTATTTCATTCATCCTCTTCTGTCAATGCAGGATACTGTAATCTTAATCCTGAAGTAGAGGAAGGTATCTGCCAAGTGCTGTCATACATGTGGCTTGAAACAGAAGTATTGCCAAGATCTAGAGGCATGCCATCTACATCAGAAGCATCCTCTTCCTCGTCGGCTTCAAAGAAAGGGGGGAAGTCCAAAGTTGAGAATAAATTGGGCGAGTTTTTCCTGCATCAAATTGGACATGATGCTTCCCCAGCTTATGGGGGAGGATTCAGAGCTGCTAATGCTGCTGTCAACAAATATGGCTTACGCTGCACTCTAAACCATGTTCGCCTTACCGGGAACTTTCCTCTGTAATACCGCCTAGTCCTTCATTTCTTGTTTCCTCATTCCCATTCGACATATTATTATGCCCCCCAAGAGGATTGAGCTCGTCACAGAAATTTGGACAGCTTTTCACTTTTAATGGGTCCCATGATGATGCATTACACTTGGCTTTTAATAATAAGAAATTTATTGCCTTTTTTACTTCATTTAAGTAGCGATGCTTCAGGTTCAACTCTTTTCTGGCCGTCTGTAAATTTCACGCTTCAGGTATAGGCACCGACTGTCAGAGCAAAAAATAATTTATCAACTAATGCTGCATTTACTCACCCTTTCGTTTTCCCGACGGAGGACATTTACCGTACTCTTACATACCGAACAGAGTAATGCAGTTATGTGCGCCACTAGATTAGTAGAGTTTATAAATGAGTCCCATATTCCCAGTGGATAAAGAACGAGGCTAATTTACTTGCCACACCAACCCGTCTTTTACGTTCCAATACTTCAGAAAAGAGATAGATGATGAATTTTGCCAGTACAACTCTTCCAAACCCAGAAGAGAAAGAAACAATAAAAGTAAGCTTGCCGGTACCAAAATGAATGGCGCCATCTTCTGTCGTAACATCTGCAAGGCAAATACCAATTCAAATGCCTTCACCCAAATTAGGGAAACACCTCAATTTGCCATGTTCACTCTCACAAGTAATAATAAAGATAGCGCTTACTCCAAGCACTAAAAGCGTTGTTAGACTCTCATCTCCCTGGAAGAAAAGCTAAAAACAAGTTGGGTCTTTATAGTGTGCCCTGATAGCAATGCAGATAAATTTGTACAGGCAAAGACTTAACTTGGTAAGATATGACTTTAAAAGTTTCAACCCGACTTCTCAACCGCACAGAAAAATAACAAACACATCCGCACGTATGGATTTCAACTAAAGTTGAAGAGACAATGCAGCTAAAACTTTAATCATCAATGATATTCATTTCCTTGAGAATTATGTGCACAACAATAAGTACATTTGACTTCCGTTTTATCTTTTGACCTATCTACATGGAAAAATGCAATCCTCACAGCAGCGTCACAAAACTAACTACCATGAGAAAATCCATGCAATATAATGACCAATGCAATTGGGGTTACACAGCAATTTGAGGAGCAGAACAACGCCAGGCTCCTAGAAATACCTGAAGCTACTATAATTTGGCAGTAACATCAGCTAAAAGTAGTTTCAGTGTCTCGTAGGTCATAAAACAAATGCCAACACCAGGCACAACTTTGTAGTATTCGGGCATAATGCCTCTATATAGACCACGAAAGCCTTCAGTCTGGATTATGTGCTTAAATGTGCCCATAAGACCTGTTGTGTAAACACGGGGTCGGCCCCCTGCTCCTTCCAATTGCTTCCTCCGCCTCACAAGATCAAGAGGAAATGTTGCTGTATATCATTCAGAAAATCAGATGATCTTATAAAATTTCAATCCACTACCAACATATTGTCTGAAATAAGCAAAACTTAGAACACCGTTATAAAAATCATCATGCAATGGCAAAGCAATAATGACATGGCAACACCACTACTGCAGACAATTATAACTGCAAAATTCAAACAAGAAACAAATAAAACATACCAAAGTCCAGCTCATGGAGAGGATTTGAACTACAGGCACTTCCAGTATAATTCTCCTCATGCTTTTTATTGCATGGTTTTGACACAGGTAATAAATTACAGTCCATAAGGAGCAACAACTAAATTATAGGTAACATGAAGATGCCATTTAGCCTTTGTGTGTAACTATGCATCACCAATTTGTTTTTGGAGCTCTTTTAGGTCATTATAATAAATTGGGGGAAGGGTGAAAGCAAGGGGGAAGGCAAGGGAAGCCCCATGACTTATAAATGTCTGGTAATAGCTCATGAGCACAACCTCACAACTAAACCAAAAGGCTTTGTTACCCATGATGCAACCAGCAAAGGAAACCTAAGTGAGAAGCCCAACTCTATGAGGATGCATCTCACATTCTGAGAAATGAAAGGAGAGTAATAATTCAGCTAAGTACCTATAACCATTTATTGAAATGTTTGAGAAATGAAGTCAATGCCAGGAAAAAAAGTTGGATGAATGGCAAAGAAAAATTCTTTTTCTTGATTTCCTTACTAAGATTCTCAAACCCAAGAAATAAAACAACTCCAGTCTGGTCTCTGGCTCTAAAGTCAGTCTGGTTAGATACTTAATGCAGAGCCTGCACCATACCCTGCTTCTCTGCATCAAAAGCATGGTAAACAGCTACAAATATTAACTTCTTTGATTAGATAGTAAAATCATCTAATCAAGAACAGTAAGTAGTTCAACTAAAAGTTTTGCTAGACACTGCTATCTGCTAATTATCAGTTTTGATATAGTATGCTGTTGCAAGGATAAATAATATGGCCACCATATCTCCAGTTCCTTTGATTTATGATAACAAAGGAAGTATGCATTGTACCAATATGATAACTATCTGGAATATATGTGCAATTACATTACCAAAAAAGGAAAAAAGACTTAAACCATAAATTAAACTGACAACAACCTTTTTTTTTTCCCAATTATAATTGCATGAAGAAAGGCAGTAACAAAAGACTTGGTCACAAATCAAAGAACATCCAAATCAAAGTTGCAAGAACCATCTCATTCAGCAGGTATAAGATCACTCACCTGTTGAGGATGCAATTCCTGAAAGACTGCCACAAGCCAAACCCATTGCAACAGTAGAATCATCAGGCCTGATGTAAAGAAGATAATATAATGATTACCACCAAATAAGATATCTACATGCACAAGAAGTCCAGTGGAAGCCCAATTAACTGGTTGGGTGATTACCTGTGTGACTGCCAAAAAGATCGCAGTGTCTCATACACAGAAAAGCTGATAGCTATATTGGGTCCAACACCCTACAAAAGAGCCAAATTGTTGTCAAGCAAATTCATAGAGAGAATACTTTACAGCAAATGCCATCAGCAAGACAACTAGAAGCATGCCAAGAGTGTTGCTCCAAGTCCCTTGTACAGGCCCCAAACTCCCTCATCCCTGGTGATTGTTCGCAATGCATGCGCAATACCTCTGTAGTACATCACATTTGTCTGCAAATAGGGCAAGGTTAAACAAATGACAAAGCAAAATACAAGTGTAACCAGATAAATACCTACAAGTATTAGGTTAACATGTTATGAAAGAAGAAGCTCCTGGCCAAGGCCACACCAATCTACCTGTGCTGCAAGGCGTGTCCTTACAAGATCCAATGGATATGTAGCAGATGCAGCTGTTATGCCTGCCAAACCACCCCCTACAAAATGAACGAAGAGGTCTCCACCCATGTTTGCCTTATGGCTCTCCATTCCAAGTAGCATATGTAGCAACTGCAACACAGACACACTTCATCAAATTTTAAGTAACAAGGATATGAACCACATAAAAGAAGTCCATCACCCCAGTTCCATTCACCTCCTTGTAGTGCTCGTATGCATAAAAGTTGACAGATGAGTATGGTAGCCGATGAGCAATTGTAACAAAATTCCCCTTCCAGAAGGCTCTAAACCCTTCCTCCCTAATGATTCGGGAAGCCTCGTGCCATATGCTGGCCTTTCTCAATGTTGCAACATCAGAGTGCATGCCTTGTACCTAGAATGGTTGTGTGAAGTAAATATGATGCCTCAGGAAAAATGAGGTCAAACATTCAGTGATGATTAAGCCACTCCATAAGCAAATATTGGCACTCCTAATCCACTAAACACACAAATCAAGCGTTCAATTCATTCACTAACCCACGGAAATTATATTCTTTAATGGCCCAATTTGAGCAGATACCCACACACACACCCAAAGAGACAAAAAAAGAAAAAAAAAAAAACACAATCTACACTCATAAATTTAAGAACCCAATACTAATCTACAATTAACAAATGATACCCAAGAAAGAATTAAATCGACCCATTTACGAGAAAGGTAAGAACGCATCTCTATTAACCTGAAAGAGTATGGTGAGGCGAGCTAGGGGTGCCGTGCAGGTCTTACTTAAAGCACCAGCCACGCCTCCGGCGACAAGCTGCGAGACTGTTCCGATCTGCGATTGCTGGTGCAACGGCTTCTGCTTCTTCTGCTGCGAATTAAGACCTCGCGGCCCTCCCTCTACCACCACTCCCACTCTCGCTTCTGTTTGCATCTCTCTCTCTCTTTCTCTCCCCCGACAAATGGGTCTTTAATTCAAACTATAAAGGCCTCGGTACTCAATAAAAATCAATCAGATGAAAAACCTAAACCATTTCTTGAAGAAAGAAAAACTAAGAAATAACTACAGTTTCTATTATATATATATATATATATATATCATTAGCTCCTCCGATCAATGTGTTTCTGCCCGAGAAAGCAAGGCATCAACGAGAACTAGACTACACGTGATTTACCCACTACACCCAAGCTACGTCGTTTTGGTCCTTCGGTTTTCGGCTTCAGATAACCGACTTTAATAGTCACATGAGGTCGGTCGCATGATGTCGGGGGGACAACGTAAGCCCGCTGACATGCGTGCTGAAGGATGTTTTGATTTGAAGAAGTTTACTTGCCTCCGATTGGTTGACGGCCCATGTCGCTGCAGCAGACAAACAAAGCCGAGTGGGCTTTCGAATATTCTTTTTCTTCATTCTAGTTGGGCAATATTTCGAGGGCCGGGCTGTCGCTCGCCAGGTGTGAAGTGTGTTTGGCGTCGGTAAGTCCCATCCCATTGGATGACTGCCACGCGTCCTTACTATTTTAAAATGGGCATGTCAATTGCCATGGCTGATGGCACCCACCGTCAACTTCCACTTACGTGTAAATAGGATGGAAAATTTACATTTTAGTTGATGTATAGGAGAGTATTTTAGTTCTTTTAAATTATTATAATATATTTTTTGTTATTCAATTAAATTTTTATAAAAAATTATTTAACATGATATAATTTTTAATATTACATTAATTAATTTTTATTTTAAATTTCATATATAAATTTTTTGAATAAAATTCACACATGCTTGCTCAAAGGGACTTTTTTGTGTGTGTTTGTGTGTGTGTGCGCTTTTCATCTTGATTACGTGCTCGTTTTAGTGTAAACTAAACAAAAGAAGTAGTTCAACCATTTCTCACAAATCTCATACTATTTTTCTAATTTTTGAACTTGCAAAAAATAAAAAATAATATATATATATATATTAACTAATTCAAAATTTGCTCTTATTTTTATTGCTATGTGTATTAACTATTTGTCAGAGTAACTAATAGTATAATTTTCACTTATTGCCATTTTATGGACATCATAAACTAATTAGGAAGATTTAAAAAAAAAAAAAAACTCTGATGAGGAAGAATACAAAGCATTTTCTCAAAGTTGTCATTTATTTATCAAGAGAAACATAAAAGATGGAAGATGGAAGATTTATGGTAAGTCAGTGCATAGATACACATTCAGTCAAAGTTTGTACTCTTACACGGTATTAGCACCCTTTTTCTGCTGTATTTAAATTTAATATTATTTATATATTAAGTGTAAAAAAAATAATTATGTGAAGTCAAGATTTTTTTTTTTATTTATAAAAAATGTTAAATCAAAATTTTCATGTTCCCAACTCCCCAACGTATCCTCGGTTAGTTTGGGCCTAAGCAAAAGACATAAGGCTTATATTGGGTCAAACCGGTTGGGGCTAGTCCGATCTAAAGCCCAAAAGAAGCAAATCCAGACCCGACCCTAGACTAAAAAGAGTTCGAGCTGGATCGTGGCCGGCCCGTTTTTACATCTCCACCTACTTCCTCCTTCTCATATCTCACGTTCTCATTGTAACAGGACCGACGTTCAGGCTTTTAGGCCCTTCGTATTTACTGCAATTTGTGAATGACCTTTTTTCTGGAGTTATATTTGAGAGTTCCGAACGTAAATGGGTTAAGCAAAACTACAGACAATGACTCCATATTTATTCTGCTTCACGGGATTGAGACATTTTCCAACCCACAAATCAAAAACATGTACCAAGGTTATGGCAACTCCAGACGATCCCTCTCAAAGCCCAGGTTACCTCCTAGAAATATTATTAAGTCCAGGTCATGTCATCTTACCTGAAGAAACCGGGGCTACTTCAACACAGGACAAGTTAACATAGGCCCAACTACTGAAATAGCAGAGGGAGTCCAGTTGACCGATGTTTGGGTATTTTTCCGGGAAAACGCTCTTGAAATAACATTTACTTTCCTTGCTCCCATTTAGCTATCGCGACTTTGTAATTAGCGTCAAGGAAATGCCAGTCATCTACGCTATATGTGTTCAGCTGTGACCGATTGAGTCCCTGAAGTTTTTTTTTTTTCTTTTTTCTGGTAATAAAATGCTATGCATGTAATTCATCTCACATCCTTGCCAAAGGGTATCGAATTCATCTCCATCGCACTTTTTTTTTGGGTCCGAATCTCAGGATATTTCTGCAAATATGGTTAGAGGATGTAGATATGTTGCCAAACTCAGATTACAATAAAGAATTTTGAATTCTAATCTCTTGGAAGTATTTCTGGAATCTTGACCTCGGTTTTTTTTATTTTTTTAATCCCATTTGAACACAATAGATATTTAACAAGTAAAAATAATAATAATCACTTTTAATACTGTCGGAGTCTGGTTTGTAATCAAGTTTTGGATTTCAGTGAACAATTTAACCTTGTCCGAATGATTGGTTTCTTAGACCCCATCCAACATCTTAAATTTTTTGATTAATTGACAAGTACTAATACAAGCATTTTGCACCCGTATTTTTGGGTGTGATTTTTCGGTTTGTTCTTGTGCGTGTACCTCAAGCTTGATATTAACCCGAAAAATTAGCAGTTGATGTGCACTTAAAATATACTGCGGTTAACAGAATATATAATCACTAATTTACATTCATTTTGTTTCAATCTTTGTCCTAATTTCTTGAGAGATAATGTCTCCACATGTTTGTTCCATGCCCGTTGCCTTCTTGATTCCGTGTTTCATTGTCCTACAACCGATGGCAAAGGAGCTTGTAGAGTTACGCAATGCCACAAAATTACGGGTTGGGACTATCACAAATTTTCAATGAAAAGTGCGTAGAGATATCATGCAATGCAAGTTCTTGCAATTCATTACTTCAGGAAGCATACATATTGGGAGATAGAAGCTACAACAGAAATTCTCCTCTGTCATTTAAGCACCCCATAAAATGAAGACTCAAGCCCGCAAGTTTTGTAGCGTCTGCTCGTTCCGGTGTTTCCTATATATATCCCGGATTCTGTGCCTTAGATTTGGTTGCAAGTGCTGAACCCATCTTGCTAATCCTTTCCAGGTTGACAGGGTGAGCCATATCATTTGTGGGAATACCCTTTAGTAAGTCCTGAATCATGTTGCTCTGGCGGAGACCTAATGCCAAGGAAACATCTTTGCTTCCACTAGCAGCTCCCTTGTCGTATTTGCTTCTCTGCTCCTGTCCCTGCAGCTCTGCCATGTCATCAGGATGTTCATTTCTGGAGCGCTTAGTTTGGATAATCTCACAGCACTGGTTTTCAGTCGTTCTAGGCAGTTTCTTCAAAGGAAAGTTTGGTGACAAATTGGCGTTATGGTTCACTTCGTCTAGTGGTGCTTGAGCTTGCTGTGATTCAAGCATGTGTACTTCTTCTACCATTGGCTTCCAAAGCCTTACTCTTGCATTGATAAACCAATTAGAAACCTGCATAAATAGAGCTTTCATTGCGTTCACTATTAATTACATTGTCAACATGCTTTAGTAGATTGATAATCATTGTGAGAAGAGAGAGAAGCCTAATTGAAGAAGTCGGGAAGGCAGTCCTAAGGAAAAGGACAATCTCTTCCCAAGGGTACCGAGGCTATTCACGAACCTTTTCTTTGAGTGTGATCTAGAAAATCCAGCCCCATAAGTAATGTAAATGGATGGATAAATAAGTCACTAATTGACGTGAAAAATGTCACCTGGGTCCTTGATAGACCTGTCTGGAGAGCCAAATTGTGCTTTTCCGAGTCCGTGGGATAGCTGAATACACAGAGCCTATTGCATAAGGATCAATAGTTAAGATTAATACATGTGAAAGAGCTTGGTCATGTCTCAGATTGCTTACGGGTGCAGGAAGTGTTCGAACAGCCATGCCTTAAGCACAGCTACTGCATGATCTGGGAGTCCTCTCTGAGATCGACAAACATTGGGCTGATTACTGCGACGTATGTTTTGAAAGCCTTGTTTGGCATCCCAAAATGCTGGGCCATTTTCTTTGGCAAAACCATCAAAAATTTTGCCTGTGAACTGAATTTGTTCCAAAAGGGCTGTCTTCAAGCAAGTAAAATGCTTTGAGACGATCTTGATAGCATAGCAAATGTATGGAGCCGCATTTCCAAGGCCGGCAACTGTTCTAAACGATGCAACAACCGAATGCATTTGATGGCAATATAGCTTGTACCTCCTGTATAGCTAATGTAAATGAATTGAGGTTTACACAAGGTTAGCTCAGAACTTTTAATGCGTTGGGAGCAGGAGCAATAAATAACAGCCAAAGAATCATTAGCAAGCTTCAAACTTTTGGCGATGCAATGTTTTGTTTAGTCGATACTATGTAACTCACTTTAAATTAAAAATATAATTAAATTAATTTGTATATATAAAATTATACATGTATCATAATATTAAAAAAAAAACAGAAAGTAAGTATATTAAGATTTGGTACATTGTATTACCCTAGTTGTTGGTTAATAATAAAAATTATAAATTTATATTTAATAATTTTAATAATATAATATAAATTATTAATAATTTAAAATAAAAATATACATAAAATTAATTTTAAATTTTTATAATCAAATCATAAATATTTTTAAATTTATTTTAAATTATTTGTTATAAAAAATAATAAAATTATTAATAATTTTAATTTAATCAATATATTATTTTTAATAATTTTAAACACTTTTTATAAAATAAGATAAATTTAAAATAAAATTTTAAAATATATGATTTAAATAAAAGTAAAAATATTTAAAATTTAGATATAAAAATTAAAAAAATTAATATTCACATCAAATTTGTTAAAACTTAATTAAATTTAATACTAAATTTAAAATTTAATTAATTTTAATAATATTATTAAATAATTATATATTAATTCTCTTTTTTTTATTAATCTAATAAAATATGACATACTCCACACACATATGCACACACACATATATATATATAATTTAAATAAATTTTTATTAATTTAATTTAATTTTTATTATAATTTAAATAATTTTTAATCTGAAGTAACGTCAACAAAATTAAATATAAAATCAGAATCGTAATACATACATTAATCAGCACGGAACCAAACAGTTATAATTCCATATTTATCCACAAAAAGAAAAAAAAAGAGAAGTTATAATTATATCTGTGGCATATTCATTGGTTCCGGCTTAATTAAACCATTTCTGTGAACGTCTGCAGCATTTCAACTTAAAGCAGCACCATGGCAGGACAAAAGTGAAATGAAACCAAGCCAACAAAAACCAAAAAAGAAAAGAAAGGAACAGCAATCTGATTGAATGTGACAAGACAAGACATCTTTTTGCCCTGCATCCTATATTAATAAATCTCGAGACATCTTATCCAAGATACTGATTTATTGGCAGTGACAATCAAATCATTCGAATGACGCAAAAATAAAGATTCACGAGCATCCATCATATGTTTCTTCACTTGCAAATTTGACCAATACTATTCATTCAACTATTGCACCACCCCACAAAAAATTAGAGACTTTCCTACTGACAGTTGATGGCCGGCTTTTTTCTTTAGTTTACAAAAAGAACTGCACTGATCCGGGCTCACATGTGCAAGTCTTAGAAAGATGGTTCATTTACATTTCCATTTCAAAGGGTTTGAAACTGCAAGCAATTGGTTCTTTTTTATAAATAAAAAAAGATAAAGATAAAGAAAAACAGTAAACAAATTGTTCGGTGTTCTTAATCAATTTGTCAACTAATTTGAAGGGTTTCTCTCCAAGTACAGGGATATTGATAAAACTTCACTGCTTTAATTCATATACAAAAACCCTTCTTTCTAATCGGTCTTCTAGCTACTTTTTATTGCGTAGAACTGAAAAAAGTTCTCTAGCTACTGCACAAATTTGTATCTTGGTTTGGGCCCATAAAAAATGAATCAACTATGAATTACGCAAAATGGGAATCAAAACATACCTCCTCTAGCATCAACGTGAGATTTGTATTCTTCCACCGATACTCGAATCCTTTAGTATAAGCAATACTTTCTCCCATAACCTCGCTTTCACTTAAACAATCCAGAGGAAGGTCCAAAGCTTCACAATTCACACCACAAAGATCGTCCAAAACCTGCTGTGCAGGTTTCAAGAACCTTGAGGTCTTCAATATTGAGGCATACCCAGTAAATGGCCCAAGGGGGACAGAGCTTCTGGCTCCGCCGTTCTGCTTTAAGAAATCGCCTAGAGCTGACACGGTATAGCATTCTTGGCAGTCAACTTGGGACTGGTGCTGCAAGTCCTTAAGGCTTGGAGATGAGAGGCTCGTGAGAATTGGTTGAGAGGATAGTGCTATTATGGGTGGATCTTGGTGTGATTGTGAGGTGAATCTAAGCTTGTTTCTTCTGTTTTGCTGGGGTACAAAGAAGGACTCAAAGTTCTGTGCCATGAATGGAAACCAGAGAGAAAGGGAGTGATCAACGGGGGTTGAGAGGGAAGGGGCGATGTTGACGATAACGATGATGAGGATTTGTCAGGGAATGGAAATGAAGGGTCGTGATATATGACGATCTCAAGACTTTTCTGTGCAATTCAGAGTTGTGGCAGCGTTTGCAGCAGCGTAGAAGACCATAAGCCAAGCTTTGACGGGAAAGGCTACCGGATCAAGTGCGATTTTAGTACAAAACTTTCTTAGATTGCATAACTCAGTTCTATACTTTTGTTTTAATTTCACTTGAATTCCTTTGTGAATATATATATATTTTTGATCTCAAATATCTGTACATTTTTAAATATAGTCTTATATCTTCTTTTAAAAAATAAAAAAATCTCATATCTTGTTTACTTATCACAATAATTGTATACTTTTAAAATTTTCTTCTGATTCTATTTTTAGACGGTTTTTAATTAACATGTCAAGTCACTAATCGACGAAAGAATAACAGATACATACAAAAGAATTGAAGGAAAAAAAAAAAGAAGAAAGAGAAAACACATATCCGTACATTGAAAATTTTCATTTAGTGAAAAAAAAAATTAAAAATATCACTTGGTCGTCGCCAGTTAGTTAAAATAAAAAAAAAAAAAACGAGAAATGTCGGAGGAAAATCACATCAATTCGAACCCGAAAACAAAAGCCGTATACTTCATGACCACTATTGTCATTGGCTCATTGTCACCGTCTTTTTTCCTCCGGTCAGCATTGACTTCGAGGGAGCTTGAATTTATGCGAGCAACAATAAAGAAACTAAGAAATCCCTTAAAATTATTTAAGAATCCTTTTTGTTTTTTGTCACCCTAGCTCCGACCCGCTTCACCAAAAAGTAACTATTATGTATTACAATTCGCCAATTAGCAACAATCTACACTCCCAATCCTTAGCTTTCGTGATTGCGTTTTTCCTTTTCTATTAGGTCAAATAGAATTTAACACATTAACTAAAAACCATCTGATACATTACCTCCATGAAAAAAACAGCACCATGACCTTTGTGGAAGGAGTCCAAAAATGTTTCTTGCCTCGGTGAATTTTGGAAGCTTATTATTATTATTATTATTATTATTACTATTATTATTATATTTTCGTTAATTTATATTATGGATTGATTGTATTGTAAGAAAGTTGATATAGAATGAAAGGTCCAATGTTTTCCAGCCTGTAATCAATTGGGCCTTATACCTTAAAGTAGGAGTAAGTGGTACATGAGAATTAATTATGGGCTTGGGCTAGCAATTCCGAAATTCAAAAAGGGCCCAATTAATCGAAACTGTCAGGCCGAAACCATGCCGCGGAGCTTGAGGCGCATCTATGCACAGAGCAGGATCAATCAAGTATGGTGTTCATCCATCTTCTTCCTTAATACGTCTCCTTGAATTTAAATTTTTGGTGGAGGAAATGTGCGTGTGCCAAAAGTAAAAACTATGAAATACCATTTTTGTTGCACTTCCGTTCAGCCTTTGTACACGTTTCGTTTTGCCTTTTGTACATTTTATTAATTCTCGTACATATTGTGTGAATTTTGTAAAAAAAAAATATATATATATATATATATATATTAATTTAACGCAACACGTTGGGACCACGCCTGTTTCCCATGTCTCAGTAATGGGACTCCTAGAAATATATTCAGAACCCATTGCTTTGATTATCTTGTGTGGTCAATTTTCCTCGCCAGTTCAAGGATAGAAGTTTATGTCATTTTGTTAGGCGGAGTTGAAGCATCTTTGGGCAGCTTGCGGCATCTATGCAAAGTGGAGCGCATAAAAAGTAGAAATTAACATTAGTAGTCATGAGTTGAAGCTGTCTTGTGTTCTTTGACATTTCCTGCTTGACCCGGCTCTGTCAAAAGAGGTGATTTGGATAATCTTTCGAAGTAAAGAGCAACTTCGGATTCTTTTGTTGTGGATGATAGAGATCTGTTACTAGTAATAACTATACATGCTGCCTGGGCCTGGCATAGTTGAAATCGAATATATCTCATTCCACGTTAGTTGGAATTAGTCCCGGAAGTAATGGTTTATTCTGTAGATGCTACTGGCCATATCCTTGTCTCCAAATCTATTCTCCGAGTACCTTTAAGCTATGTATGCTTATGTTCTTCATTTCAGAATCTTTGAAAATGGCTACAGCAATTTTATGCACACCAAAGTAGCCAGCCATACACTTCTATCCACCCACGATGATTTATGCTTTCTAAAACTCCTTTCCTGCTACATGGAAGACCTGGACCACTAGTATTGCAAGGAGGATCCACAGATAAGGAAAGAAATTTGAGTTTTAAGATGTTTTTTTAAACACAAACAGCTCTTTATCTCCAAAACCCGCTACTGTAGAAAAGCTGTTCCAATGTAGAGTGACTAGCCATCAGTACTCTTCTAGAATCATATTACGGAAATGTCCATACAAGCAATCTACTTCAAGTATTGTGAACAACGCTAATTCATAGGAAATTGTCACACAAATCATGGAAGAGTACAACATGGGTATAGAAAGCTGCACAATTATTCTCAAGTACCGAGGACCTAGACAGTAGCGCACTTTTGGTTATAGCATAGTTTCTAATTTCCTAGTAAAGATCAAAGAATCAATCAGCCAAGACATTTGGGAAAATTTGTAAGAATCAGAATTTATCAATTCAAAATACAGGAAAAAAAAAAAAAAAACCTTAACTAAACTTACAATGGTACTTTCAAGTATACCCGCCCATTCCAGAAGGCAAAAATTTCTCCATTTTTTCCCTCCAACACATAGAATTCTGAAAAAGGTATATATGAGACCACCAGATCCAATGTGTTCATTGCTTGTACGCCCCTGCTCTAATAAGCCAGAAACCTCTTTCTCTGCTAAAGCCTGAAGAAGGTATATATAATATGTGTATGTGTCCGTCACTTGTGAACAAAATTTGTCTTGGCGAGAGGGCTTCCCTTTCCCAGTGTTTGCGAGACAAGGACACTCTTAATTAGAACAACAGGCCCTCCTGCTAGAATTACTAGATATGTTTGCAACATTTATTGTGGTGCCTTGAGGGAGTCCAGTAGAGGTAGCTGCCTCCTGGGCAGCCAGGGCCTTCTTGCTGATGATGTGGTAGATATCCAATAAGATGGACTGAAACGCCTTCTCCACGTTGAATGCTTCCAGTGCCGATGTCTCCAGGAATGAAAGACCTTCCTTTTCGGCCAACATTTGAGCATCTTCTGCTGAGACTGCTCTCAGATGATTCAGGTCAGACTTGTTTCCAGCCATCATGATGACAATGTTGGAATCTGCATGGTCCCTCAGCTCTCGGAGCCACCTCTGAACGTTTTCAAATGTTTGCTTCTTGGTTATGTCATAAACCAAAAGTGCACCGACTGCACCTCTGTAGTATGCACTGGTGATTGCTCTGTACCTTTCTTGACCAGCTGTATCCCAGATCTGTGCTTTGACTGTCTTCCCTTCTACCTGCATCAGGATTGGCAATTACTAGGTAGACAGGGTGATGTAAGACGAGGATCAAATCACAAAAGCTTTTTGAGATAGGAATTGCTAATTGCAGGCCTGGAACGGCTGGATAAACACAAAAACTGTTGACCTTGTCTTGATAGCAAAATCATTAATGTTAAAAGCATGTATATGGCTATACTTTCTTGAAATACAAAGAATCCCAATAAAATCCTAATCATCCAAAGATTCCCTTTTGTCTCTTGGTCCTCCATCAACAAGTAAAACCATTTTGTAGGGTTTGAGTCTTAGATTCAGTATGTTTGCAAAATCACAAGTAAGGCCACGTTGATCCTCTGGATCCTACAATTGGAGTCTGGTGCACGGAGGGTATATTAATTTTGTAACATGTCAAACGACTATGTAACATGAGAGGTCCTCGGTTCATATGTAAAGATCCATGATCCCAAAACATCATCGGCCAGCACTTTTGGATCATGAATTATGGGTGCGAGGTGCTACAAATTTTGAGCCCTGCGTTTAGGTTCCTACTTCAATATTTTAATGTTGCACGCTTCAGTTGATTCAGCCTATTGTGTGGAACGTTTTTAATCACCTTTTTGGCTTTTCTCTTACCACTTCCAACTTTCTAAGTCCCGCAAGCCAACGCAGGCCACTTCTGAAGAGCAATGCAAGACAAGGCGGGTGCATACAAATGTGTAGCAGATTCGACAAAAAAGAGTAATAGGTTGTCATTTTTCGTGCAAGAAAACTAATTTTTGCCTCTTTGTTTCCCTTGATCTTTTCGCTGACTAGCGAAATCAATTAAAGTATTCAGACACAACTACGGATCACTCTTACATACCAAAGAGCAAACAAAAAAAGAAAAAAATTCGGAAATGAATTGATCTAGAAACAGGTTATCAAGGACGAACCTGAAGAGTCCTTGTAGCAAACTCAACGCCAATGGTGGACTTGGACTCCAAGCAAAACTCGTTACGTGTAAACCTGGAAAGAATGTTGGATTTTCCGACACCCGAGTCCCCGATCAACACGATCTTGAATAGATAATCGTATTCATGATCCACCTTGTATGCCATTTATATATTCTTTTTTCTTCTTCTTCTCTTACAATTTTCTACCCCCCACCAAAGGCTATCTGATCCCGTCACAATTCTTACACAGGCATTAGAATTTTCCTTTCCTTTCTTTTCATTCCATTCGGGGTTTCAAAATAGAATTGGAGAGGGATAAGGAAAAGAAATGCAAAGGAATATGGTAAATTTTTCTAAATGAACGAGACAAAACAGAATAACGGATGAAACGGCATTTAAAACGGCTTTTCATTTGGGTTATTACGGAGCGACAATTCAGGACTTTGAAGTTTGAACTATAATAATAATAATATTATTATTATTATTATTATTATTCCAAAAGGCCAGAAGGAGTACCCTCCTATTTTTCTGGTAAATAATTTTCTCAAGAGATAGTTGCTAAAATTCGACAATTAATCCATGTTATCCCATCATTAAGAAAATAAAATAGAAATGTTATATTAAGTGGTTATGGCTATGTATTATCACAACACAATCAAAAGTAGTAGCAAAGCATTATTTCTTTAGGACATGTTACATGGAAATTAAGTTCTTGACGCCAAGATAGATAAAGTTGATGTGAATATTGCATTGAAGGGTTATATGTACGTTCAACAAACATGTCTAAAAATATTATTTTATATTAAATTCAAAATACTTATAAAAATGTGCAACTATATTAATGATCACAAATTTAAGTACATATGCATATAAAAAAATATACAAATGCATGCATATTCTTTATAAAAAAAAGTTAAAATCATCGAATATAAAATTTGTAATCATCAAATTCATATATTTATGTAATAGAGTTGTCTTTATTTTTTAATTTGAATTTAATGAAAGTTGAAACCCAAAAGGCAAATAGTTTAAGGTGCTTATTTAAATATTCAATTTAAATTTAAAATTTTTTATATAATTTACATAATTTAAATAACATGTTATTTAAAATTTAAGAAAAAGTAAAAATAATCTAAATTTTAAAAAATATATATATATCTAATGTGAGTAGTTATTTAAATAAATTTTAATATTATTTACATTTAAATTTTTTTACATAATTTTTATAATTTAAATAACATGTTATTTAAAATTTAAGAATAAATAAAAAATTACATTTAAATTAAAAATTTCTAATTTGAGTATCTATTTAAATAAATTACGCTATTATTTAAATTTTGAATTTTTTAAAGTAATTTATACACTTTAAGTAACAAATTAGTCAAAATTTAAGAAAAAAATACAATAAATTATATTTAAATAAAAAATTATTTAAAATATATTAATTAATTTGATTCTCTTTTGAGGGAATCAAATTAGAAATTTCAATATTTTCATCAACTGATACCATTATGTTAGATTAGTAAACAAAACAGTTTCCAATGAATTTATTTTTTTTAATATTATTAACATGCATAGAAAGTAAATATTTAAAATTTTCACTGAATTAACAACAATAATTGAGTTTCCAAAATTTGACACTAAACTGATAATATATTAGTTATGAATACTAAATTTTGTGCATTCGACTAGTTAATATAAAAAGCACATTTTGGAGGGTTTTTTTACAGACTTTTCAAATTTTTAAGAGAAATTATACTGTTTGCCAAAATATTAAATATCATGCTTAGTTTTTTCATATCCTGTTTTTGTCAATCTAATCTAATCTAGGCTAATCAAAGTTGCTTGAATCTACCTAATAATTTTTTGGGTTAAAAGGCTAGTTATATGAACTTTCCGATGTACCAAAAAAAGAAAAAAAAACAAAAAAGCTAGTTATCCACAGCAACGCATCAAAATGGCCGCTTTGATGGGCTTTTTTTTTTATTTTTTTATTCTGTTAAAATGAGATAGCAGGAATGATACTCACAGTCCAACATGAGTGGCCACTTTGCCGAGTTCTTAATTCTAAACTTATTCCATTTCTCTCAATTTGACTAGTTGCTATCTAAGGGATATTCGGCTCCTTACCAGCACACGGACGTTAGAATTTTATGAGGAAGAATAAAAAAACATGAGAAAGTAAATTGGTAAGAAACAGAGTTATTACATGTTTGGAGAAACCATGGGAAAGAAAATTTTTTGAAAACTCGTAACAAAATTTCCCACCAAACTACTGTTCCCAATTTCACTAATTTAGTGAGAAAAAGGAAAGGAAGGAAGATTTGTTTTTTTATTGTTTTTGTTGTTATATTATTTAGATATCTCTTTCACAAAAAAGACCTTTCTCATAACCAAGGTTTTATGGGCATAAAGGTAATTTTATAGCATCAATTTTCTTTCTCCTTATTTTCTTTCTCACAACCTTATTACACACCCTACTTTAAATCCAAACAAAGCTATGTTGCGACTTGCAAGTGTAATATGCAAGGGTTCTGAGCAACATCTTGCAGAAGCTTTTAGTTGTATTTCTTTCCCTTTTGGCCAATGTACTTCAGATAGAATTAAATGAAATCCCTGTTTTTTATTTGAACAGTTGATCATAATGTCGTGAGTTTGACAATTAGTGTAAACAAACAGTACATCTAGAAAACAAATTTAGGTGAATCTGCCACATTCGTCAACCGTCTTCTATCATATTCTTCAACAACTTTTGTTTGTTTGTTTGTCTTATTTCTCCAATGGAGACCAAAAGCAAATTATTATAGGTATGAAACCACCAAAATTTCAAGCTGGAACCAAGAGATTCTTAACAAGATTTCCGTGCCATTGAGTTACAAACACGTCCAATATCGATGATTGTCAATGTCAATCGCCTTGCTAGATCCGATGCCAAAAAAAAGAAAAAAAAAGAAAAACAGAAAAAAAAATTGCCTCACTTAATCGTTGAAGTCTTTGAATAAGGATCAATTCGAATTTAGAAAGAGCGATCATTTAAGAGAATTCTTATGCCACACACTTCACCGAAATCAATATCCTGTAGATGCCCTTATCCTCTATATCTTATGCTATCCTAAAGGAACCTTGTGGAAATGATGTCTAAGAGAATTCTCAGACCATCGTATCATTATCAAAACATAATCATTTGAATATGCTTTTTAATATTTGTGGTGTGTAGATTATATACGAACATTGCATAAATGATTCAGATACAATCAGTTGTTTTGAATTGAATCAACGGTTGACAACTAGGTTTAGGCTTGAACCTTGTTAATCATCCGGCATATTTAGTTACACAATCCTTTTTAAGCCAAAAAAAAAAAAAAAAAAAACGAGATTGACCCACACGTGATTTTTGAATTGGTTTTCTATACCGAATCCGCACATTATATCATGGGTTTTCTACAGAATCCACACACGATAAGATTTAACACGATAGTGTATCTATGTTCAAAAAGAAAAAGAAAAAGAAAAAGAAAACATGATAGTGTATCTTCGCCATATCTTGTAATAGGAATCCCCTTTATCATTTGCGCTGATATCATCTCTTGCTCTCTTGTCACTCTCAAACAGAACCCCATTTCCTTATCCAAAAAAAAAACTTGCTTGTTCCTTCCCAAAAAAAAAAAGAAAGAAAAACTCGTTCTAATTCCTGACAATTTTAGTTAACAACTGTTTATGCACCATGGATTATTGCCAAGGTCCTGTACCATTAGCATTAAGGTCATCTCTAAGCCCAGCAATAACTTAAAATGGCTTGGATGCTAAATTGCTAATCAGTAGTCCATAGGTAGGCCTCTAAGGTCGTGCACATCTTCCTGATTGCTATGCGAAGAAATCAAGCCGCAAATTGTCTGCCTACAAAACGAATTTTTCAGAAATTTGTTCATTATCCAATATTTCTTGTTCTGTTGAACGTTTTACAAAACCCGTGAGAGCCTCTGTCTCTTTAATAAACCTTGAAATTTCTGTGACTTGCCCGATGCAGCTGAATGTACGAACTAATCAATAAGTTGTCTTCTGGTGGGGATTACTGGCATAGTAGCCAGTGCATAGATTAATTGTATTCTAGCGAGATTAATTGACAGCATTCGATTATCTTACATGCTGTGTGATAGGTATATATATATATGACAGAAGTTTAATATTTTTAAATTGAATTATTTTTTAACTTGATATTAGAACTATTATAATCAAGAACTATTGTTTTCAATCCACACTAACCTCATACTTAATATAAAATTTTTACAGATAAATTAGGTTCGTTTTTCGTTTACACTTTTAAGGCCGGCGGAGAATTTAGACAATTTGGCACCGCCCCACCCCACGTGACTGGTGATGCGTGTGGGCGGTGGAATCCGCCGACCACACTTTCTAGATTCGAATTTTCATATGAAATAAATTTAGGTGAATTAAAAAGCAATAAATTTAAGTAAATACAATTAATTTTATATTATATATTTATTATTTTATATTATATTAATATTTTTATATAGTATTTTATATTTTATATAAAAGTTAATCATATACAGCATAGAATGTCTTCCATTTTATCAGCAAGTTATGAAAAACAAAAAATATAGTGGTACCAAGTCGGACAAAAATGTTAGCCTTTTGTACTTTAGGTGCAATCGTGCTGTGCTAAAGTCGGTATATATGGACTTACCAATGCTCCGAATTACAGGTCTTTGACATTGGTAAGTTAAATTGAAGTGTCAGGGTGACCCTGTACCTCTACATAAAATGACCACGCCCAAGGAGTGCCTTTGTTTACGTAAAAAAGACGCTTGGCACCGCCATACCCGCGAAGAAGTGCTAAATAGAGAAACCTCCAATTTCCAAGGTCAGTTCATATAGAACGACCAGAATATCTCTGCATCTAGCATCCCTTCGCAGAAAGGACCAGGCAACGGCGAACCCAAGGGGTTAGGGTGGCCGACGGGCCGTTCTCCCCCTTTGTCTCCTTTAAAAGAGTTTTGGCACCCCATCCTGGCAATGTGCCATTTGCCCATTTACTCTCATAGCCCATTTACGCTGACCATAAGAAAAGACTTAGCTTACAATGGAAAAATAAATTAAAACGAATGCCTACCTAATATAGATTTGCTAATTTCTAACAAACATCAATTATTCTTATGAAAAAAATAATAAAATACATCAAAACTATCAAACTTAAGATATTTTTTTTAAAATGTCAACTTTCAAAAATTTCCAATTAAATATTAAATTCCCAGAAAATTTTGTATCTCGATTAATTAATTGCTGCCCCCATTTAATGACAAATTGTTATGGAGATACATAGGTATCTACCCACACGTATACAGTTTTATCATTTTTGAGATATTGCTCGGGCTAATTAAATAATAATATCGTAAAGAATTTTCTACGGAATCCTCGCCCCCTTGAGCCAAAATTATGGCTTTACCACCGGGAAAATGATCGTCAAATGGGCATAAATAAAGCACTAACATGAGGTACTTTCTTTTCCTCTCATCGACTCCCCAGTTACCAACTTGACTGTTGCAGTGGTATGACTAAAACAGTTCCAGTGACATTTTGCCTCTCCTTAATTTATTTTACAGACCATCCCTTAGAGACCAAAGGGATGGCATTCTTGCTACTGCAAAACCATTTTTTTAGTTCCATAACAAATTGTCTTAGAGCCGAGACAACTATTTTGTTGCCCTGTGGCGGCGTTGACACTTTTTATAGTGGCAATAACAATTTTCAGGTTCACTTTAACTAGAGTAATTAAGCGGAGTACTGCGCGGAGGTACTTAATATTAATTTCACTTTGTTCAAAATATATTTCCGGAAAAAAAGAAAAAAAAAATGAAAGAGTTTGGTTACATAATGACAGAAAATAGGATACGGGTATTCAACTATAATCATTCATTAACATAAAAACATAAAAATTGTATATTTATAAATTTGTATTTCTAACGGTTTCTAATTTCATGTCTCCATGACTATATATAACTAACAGTTATTAATTTCAACATTTTAGATTTTCAAAATAAATTAGTTATTCGTGAGCACCTTCAAATTCCAATGATCCGGATACGTACAGACTCCATAAACTTAGATTAGGCCACTGATTCTGGGAATATTTTCAGGGAAGATAGATATGATGATATATTCATTGAACAGTATATATATATATTGGTATCTTCTTCGATCTCAGTGAGTAAAATGGAATCGACGATGAACAGTCAACTGTATTATATTTGGAGTAACAAAGGCAGGCATATCCCCGAAACCCAAGTTGAGGCAACGACACCTTCATAATGCATGAAACCAACGTGCGAATAGTCAAAGATACGGGCATGGGGAACACGTGTCATCAAGGGGTTGGGGGATGGCGGCATGTCCACTTGATTTGAAACGATGCGCCGGTGGGTCAAAAGCGAGAATGTGTGAGAGGGGCGCAGAGGCACATGGGCTGCTGCAATGGCATCCCAACCCAGAGACGGCGTCTTTTGGGGGCTTATAAATAGCAGAGTTTGTTTGTACCATGTCTCCAACGATCTGCAATCTTCACGTGTCTTCTGCCTTTGGAATTTTATCCGTTTGTTTCATTATATATTCGGTCGTTTGCACTCCTGAAAACCTGATCTCTATTGCTGCACCATCTTCTTTATGTCTGCTTGGTGTCGTTTTTTGGGCATTAAAGTCTGTTAGTTATAGCTCGTTAGAAACACACACACACACACACACACACACACAGACATATATTAGCAGGGTAGTTTAGTTTTGTTCGTTGGTTGACAAAGAAAGATTAAGGACTTGAACGCATATGGAGAACAAGAGACAAGTCGGTGGTGCTTCTTCTTTGGATCATCTTTTTGGTCCTAAGGACTCTTCTTCTCCCTCGTCGTCCTCAAGTGGGTTATTTGGGTCTATTTTCTCACGGCCTCCGATGGTATTGGGCTTCTCTTTTTATCCATTTTTCATTCTTTTGTGTGCGTTTTATTTTGCGGTTCTTGACCTTAGCCCATTAATCCATACTTGCTCATACTTCTCTACGGTGCTTGGATGTTATGTCGCTTTCCTCGATAATCGTTGGATTTTGATTTGATGCCAGTTGCCAAAAGCTATTAGTACAGAACATGTGTAGTACAGGCTATGGCATAAAAGTCAAAAAAAGAAAAAAGAAAAAACATGACTTCAAAAGAATGGAACGCAGCCCATATAAAATTGTTGACTTTATTTTTTGCAAGAAATTGTTTACTTGGGTTGATGTCTTGATTGTTTGCGTCCGTCCAGTCAATCTCCCAGAAAATAAATTAATAAATTTTTGATATTGAAAAAATAGGGGCTCTGACCCCTAATGGAGCACTTTTGTTATAAGGTATATATTCTCTTTTGCAACTGGATGAGATTTTAGTTTTTTTTTGTTTATCGAAGGCAGTGCTATATCATATACTGTTCAACAAGTAGAATCATTCACTCGTGTAAATAAATTTTTCTCTCTCTCCCATAGCATGGTACATATAAGTATAATATTAAGAGACTTTGGGGTTGGGCATTTTCCACTTATTGCAGTATGAAATGCTGC
The DNA here is from genome assembly GCA_020883675.1 of Bruguiera gymnorhiza. Taxonomy (NCBI): domain Eukaryota; kingdom Viridiplantae; phylum Streptophyta; class Magnoliopsida; order Malpighiales; family Rhizophoraceae; genus Bruguiera; species Bruguiera gymnorhiza. Next base: position 4,076,974 of record JAIRCJ010001049.1, on the reverse strand, counting down.
GAGTTTTTGGTCAACTATATGGATGACTTTTTGGTGCGTTTGGCATTTCTATCGACACCATCTCTTCCAACTGTCGGATAGGGATGTTTCTGAAACATTAGAAAATGGTAGCACAAAACGTTGCATGAAAGACAAAAATGCACTTGGTCCATGCCCATGCCTTCTAATCACCCACCTCTTCACTTTTTCTTTTTTTTTTTATTTTTTATTTTTGAAATCACGTCCAATGATGCAAGGGTAGTAATTTTATGTTATAAAAAGAAGTGGCCTCCAACACACTTACAGTGGGTTTGTTCATATAATTCACCATTCGAGTTTTTCTTTTAAATTTTTGCGAAGTGCAGAGGGATACTACTATTCATAACATATATATGTATCAGTCACTTGTGTCTGCTAAATACAATAATTAATATCACAAATTAAAAAAAAAAAAAGATAATAGATCATTGTCCCAATTGTCAATATACATTATCAACTAATTTTACCAAACACCTCTACTTCTATGAATTTTCAGCTTTTAGCTCTCAGTTTTCAGCCATCAGCTGCTAAATCAGCTCGTTGCACCTGCACGTATGACACTTGCATAGAGACCGTCTCCTTTCAGAAACTTACTTTTGATGAACAGAAAATACATTCAACACCCTTCATTTGTTTTCTTCTTCTTTTTTTTTTTTTCTGAGAGTTTCAGAATGATACTCTAAAAATACAATAATATTCAATCACGTGTTCATTATTTCACCCAATTATCCTCTTTCACCTCTCCAATTTTATTTAGGTGCAGCCTCTATCGTTAGCTTTTAAGCCTCCTCGTATTATATTGATTAAATTTCCGTATTTATCTTGGACACAGATCTCATGAACTTATTTAAATATAATAAAAATTTATATTACATGAAGATATTCTATATTATATAAATAATATTTTATCTAACATAAAATAAACTTTATAATGATATATTAGATTCTAATATAATTTTTTTTATATTTTATAAAATATTATTTATATAACATAAAATAATTTACAACTAATATTAAATTATATCTTAATTAAATCAGTCTATTACATTATATATCTATACAGTCAAACTCATCTTTATCAATGACTTGCCCTGATAAATGCGATGTGATTTTTTAACTTCTTTTGATCAATTTTAACCAGGGGCAGGGGAAGGATTCCAGCATTGCGGGAAATCCAGGCAGCGGTGGCAAGAATGGCAATCCAGGTATATATAATTAAAAAATGAAATATAAAAAAAAAAAGGAAAAAGAAGAAAAGGAACGAATGAGACCTTAAATTTGACACATATTTTTGGCTGCATCCGAAAGTAGGTATTTATTTTCAGTTGGGTTTCTTTCAGAGAATAACACTCGTACTGGCAAGGGAGAGGGCACTGGTGGCGTAAACTTCAAAGACAAGGATTCAATTTATCAGAATCAAACTGCAGAACCATGCTATTTTAGTTCATCAATCTACTACGGTGGCCAGGAACATTATTCTCCAGGGACCAAGAACTCAGAATCTAATCGTCATGTTGTAAGTGTAATAAATTAACCAATAAACTGCTACTACATATGCGTGGCACTATAGGTAACATTGCAAAATAGTTTGGTCCCAATCCCAAAAAACATAGCTAGGGATTATTTGGTACCAAAAAAAAAAAAAAAAAGGTCACACATCACACGTTCCATCAAGTCGTGCAATGTGAAAAATTTGTTAATTATCCTTGTGCTTTTTTTCTTATTAATTTTTTGCATTAACTTCGATAGTTCAAAAAGGATGGCGGAGATGATGAACCCAATAGCAATAGCAATAACCCAAACAGTGCTTCAAGAGGGAACTGGTGGCAGGGTATGTTTTTGTATAATTATATAGCTTTGCGCTGTTGTATCTTATATTATGATAGCTCGATAATTCTTTTTTTTTTTTTTATAATCATACAATATTTCTGCAGGTTCGCTGTACTACTAAACCCCAAATCCCATATTATATGGATACAAGCTCCTATATACAAAGGCATGTAACTATACATATGCAGAGTCCTTTGCAGACCTATTTTGATTGCATAGAATTCATTTTATTTGAAGAAAAGAAAAAAAAACCCTATTTTTGCCATTTAAATTAAAATTCAGATGCTGATGGATTTTATTTGTTTGCTCTGATGCAGGCAACAGGGATAACGTGATCCACCTTCATACCATGGAAATAAAGTGGTCAACTTTGTGTGGAGTACTCTAGTACCGTAGCTTTAATTAAAGCCGTAGAACTTGCGGTTGTTGTGTTGGGTTCCTTTTGTGTTTTGTCCCAACTATTCTTACGAATCTTCCCTCGCATGTCCTCACTTGGAATCTTGTATACTATGTTTCTTTTGTCTGACTAACCTAATCCAAACCCTTCAACTCGCCGAACACGCCACAGCTTTACCATACCTGTTGTACCCTTTTATGGACTCTGTTGCACATTTGCGTAAGATGCAAGCTATTGCTCTATTTTAGCTTTTGCAGATAAATTATGATAGATAACTTTTCGGGAAGGTTAAGAAAAATGTTTTGAGGTCCACACCCTGTGGACTTGGCTATCTTGGAAGCCTTGAAGTGGTATGGAAGGAAAATGAATGTGGTTCTAGACTCCCAACTAGTAGGAATCACGCGTTCAAGGATATGGAATTTCTGAACATGGTCCCAAAGTGGCCTCGCCAATTTGATAACGATGAACAAGAATTATGTACGAATATTTCTTACTTTAGGACCGCAAAAAATAAGAGCGTGCTTTTCATATGTAGTCCCAGGTGAGACACCGGTCCAGTCTGGTTCCGGTTTCCAGCAAGAAACCAGGATCACCCCTGAATCGAGTACATCAATTTGCCCGCGATCCTCTTGCAGTAACTCAAACTAGTCCCGATGAAGAAATTCCAGTAATAAGACTGAAGACGATATCGTTTCTCGCAGTTCATTCTGTTTAGGATGCATTCAAGGTGTCGGTTATTAAATTTCCATCTTATGGGGTTGGTTTTGCATTGGGAGCTTTAGATTGATTTACAGGGTATAGAAGAAACTGCTATAGTATTAAACTCTCATTTATTATTCAGATTTCTGGAAGGCACAGCAAATTTATTAGCTATATCACCTAGATACAAGGTGCACGCTCCAGAGCTAGTAGAAGTACCAACATTACAGGGCACCATACTCAATGTCTTCACCAGTCAAGGCAACGCGTAACCTGCAAAACAGAAAAGGCAATTTAAACATTTAGGATGGCAGCACAAATATCATATAATATCTAAACAAGCCTGAGAGAAATCCAACATTTTACAAAAAAAAAAAAAAAAAGAGCAATGATAAAGAAAAAGGTGAATTTGGAAACAAACCTCCACACTTATAACCCACGGGGCGATTAGCGATGTTGCACCGTTTGGGGATGGTCACCGCCACTTCAGGCTTGGCTCCAGAACTCCTAGCGGTATTTGAAAGCATAACAGCACAGAGGCAGGCTGGGTTCTGGCCAATTCTCTTCACCTGAGCGCAGCATTGGGGAGAAACTGCAGCATCGGCATCTTCTGCTGCTGATGCACAAGAAGCCAGCTTGAGAGCTTCCCTGTCAGGATTCGTAGACCTCCCACATTCACCGGCCCCATGAACTTCACTGAACCCAGCAATGCCAAGAATCAGCATAAACATCAGAAAACATGTATACCTCATGTGAGTCTCCATTTCTTCAATCGAATGCACAAAGAGTTCTCAACTTCGAAGGCTTTTTATACTGAAACAAGCAGTTGAAAGTTGCTTACACGCAAGTCCCACAAGCAAGAGTGGGGGTAGCACTAGGAAAATTTGTCACTTTGTTTAATGTAGCACCTACTCCCTGCAGAATGCATTCTATAGATTGCCTGGCGATTTTAAGCTAATGTCGGTCAGTGCTCACAAAAAGTCATTGCAACCAGCACTTTGTCCTTGAGGAGCTTTTCCTGAGCAGTCGACAGCACATCAGAGGACAACAAGGGATCCAACGAAGCTGGCACTAATGTTTCTTCAAAGGTCCTTTACTTGCTCAGCCACCGAAAAATTTTCCTAGTTCACACACTCACTTTCTTTCTACTCAGTTCAGAGGAGCACCACCACCTATTACAAGAAATCTGCAGCACGTTTCATTTTGTGAGACAGGAACTAGGACCGTGGTACAGGGAGGCTCTCAACCGACAAATTAAACAACTTGCATCTCCGAACTTGCTTTACATTGGAGATTGAATTGAAATTAGTTTGCATTAATCAAGCCAGACACTTCCAACTCCTCCCGGAAAAAGGACAAAAAACAAAAAAACGCGAAGATGCAATAAAAAGAAACAGCCAATTTACAAATGATATTCCATTTCCATTCGATTGAGCGCTGCAATCCTCTTAGATCATACAAACAAAAGGGTAATTTTTTTTTTTTTTGAGACAGAATGATGATATATTTCCTCGATTGTAAAAATCAAGAAAATCACCTAAAGCTAAAAAATAAAATAAAATAAAAAGAAAGAAGAAAGAAGAAAAATAAACCTCAGCGAGAAAACGCGTAGAGTACAATGGAAACATAAATCAAGAGCGCAACAGGGACAAAAATCACGAGAGGAACGACCGCAGCGAAAGTGTGGCCGCTCCCACAAGCCAAAGTGCCGAGCTTAAACTGAGCGACATTCACCAACGCCAGCATCAGAAACACGCACCCGAAGGCCGACCCGACGCCCGAGACCAGCATCCCGACCCGGACCAGGTTGCTGTCCACGTGCCCCAGGAAGTCCGGGAGGTGGAAGTCACGCGCGTATTCGGGAGCTCTGGAGATCCTGATGGCCTGCTTGAGGGCGAGGGCGACGATGCTGGAGAAGAGGAAAGAGCTGAAGGAGTAGACGTGGAAAGCAACGAGGTCCTCAGCCACGTTGGCCCCCGGTAGGCACGCGGGGTCCACAATGAGCTTGTTGTTAGGGTCGGCCGGGTTCCAGGCCAGGCCGATGAAGACGGCAAACGTGAAGATGGAGTTCACGTTCACGATGCCGTCCAAGGCGGTGATCTGGATGCTGGTGGTCATCTTGATCTGCTTTCTGATTGGCTGCTTGAAGAGATCGGATAGTGGAGTGGCGATCCGGGGGTTTTAATTAGACAGAGAAATTTTGGATCTTTCTTCTTTTTTTTTTCTTTTTTTTTTTTAATATTGGGAGAAATTGGAATCCTAATGCAATGGCTTGAAGGAAATTTCGCTCTGAACGACGAATCTGATTCTTCTTTGTAGAAGAAAGGAAACGATGTCGGTTGTCAGTACTGATTACTTTGAATGGTGTCCCCAAATAAATTAAAAATTAAAAATTAAAAAAAAAAACGAAAAAACAAAACAAAACTTCCAAGAGAAGAAAAGAAAACGCCATTGTCAAGACTGATTGTGTAAAACAATGAATTTACTCTCGTTTTAGTTAAGTACTCGATATTAGTGAAAGTGCAGCTTATAAATACAAATATATAATTAGAAGAGCAATGGGCACTTGGTTATAATTAAGTATCTTTAGTAACCACCAATTATAAAATTGAAAGTAAGACATAGAGATCGAACGGTGGACTCTACTCAACTGACACTTTGAATGAACACATGGAACTTCTGCAAGCAAGTTCATACGTGGGATTATAATGATTTGTCAGCTACCGGTAACATCCCCCCATAAAAAAAAATAAATAAAAGAAAAATCACAGAAAAACTAATCAATCACAGTAAAACTGAAACACGGTCACTTGGATGGTTACAACACGGTATCGGGAAGCTCACGATTCTGTAACCATCCAACAACTATTTACCCATTCTCTGTTGTAAATCAGATTCTGCATCGGACGTATCAGGTTACTATGTATTTTGTACCATTTTGTCGCGGCTTATTCCCATTTTGCTTGACCAGCAATTCCTTCTCTGGCCCCGAACTGTCTCTGCTATTTGTGTTTGAAACTGGGCACGATCTGTCAATCGCATTGCCACAGATCTTGCCCTTTGTGTCAACACCGAGGTAATTTGTCAAGACCCTTTTCACTCCAAGGCCACGACGGTGACACTTGTGGTTATTGGGAGCAGCAACCGTGTTGTGGAGAAACGGAGTCCTCTCTCCCCTCGCAGGACTAATAAGCGGCGCTGGGGAAAAGCTTGGTGTACTAAAAGTTGTTCTATAAGGGGTGCCCGAGACAGGCACAGGGTATGGAAATGAAGCCTTCTTGTGGGCAATCATACTGACAGTAGCAACTGATGACAATTTATCCGTCTGTTTGGTCATGTCATCCACATAGAACAAATCATCAATACGAGCCACGATGTTAAATGCCAAGCTCTCCAGAACTCTTGAATAGCTCTCGAGAATCGATTTGCCAACGTCCTGAAACGTTGAAACGAGAAAGTCAAGAATACAGAACAAAAGAGAGTTTGGAAGAACTGGCATTTTGCTGGAAAAAATGTTCGGCGCTGGAAATTTAACCTTGTTGAACTGGATTTTGCTGGCGTCTAATGTTGTCTGAGCTAGACTCGGGAACCGCTGTTTCAAGGAAAGCAGGAGACTTTCCGCTCTTTCTGCGAACATTTCTCTTTTATTATCTCCATCAACCATCAAATCCTTTACCATCTCCCAAGATGACCGTGAACTAGTTGGAGGTCTTGAATGAGCTCTCCTACGCCATACATATATTGAGGATTCCACACGGTTTGCAACTTCTAGAGCAACGTGTTCAGAGGAAAGGTCAAGGCAATCAAGCAGGCACTCGGCAGAAAACTGATCTGAAGTGATATACCGATACACGAGGTCTCCTAGACAAGCTCTTCCGTTCTGGAACAATATTAATGAACTTGAATGTCATGCCTCTCAATCGCAGTGAAAAAACGTAACACAGTATCAACAGGAACCGACAGTATGAACATTGAAATAATAAAAAATGTATCTGCTGTGCACTAGGACTCATGTATCTGCTGTTCATGATTGTTAATACTGGGAAAATCATTGAAAATTGGCAACATGGATATTTATAATGATGATTCACCAAAATGTAGAGAGATTAGGATGCTTGTTCGGTTGTTCTCTTTTGGGTTCAAAAGAGGGAGGGGGGTAATTTTGTTCCATTTATGACTGAAATGCTCTATCTATCATATATCCTGAAGTAGGTGTAATTGCCAAAATTTCGAACCTTCGGTAGTGCTTCCAAATATGAGTCAGGAACATCCATTTCAGCTAAGGCAATGCTGTTGATTGCCATGGCAGCTTTTAGAATTTGATTTGTGCATTCACGAGTGTGGTTCAACTGCTTTCTTGAATTATCACTTAGGCCACCTGCAGGAAGACGGGGCACAGGCAGCCACCATTTCTCCTCTTGCCGCTGAACTGCTTTGCGGAAAGAGGCTGAACCATCTGCTTCCGGGGCTATAATTCCTTGGTCAACATACCAAAACTCTGTATCGATGAAATTATCTAAGATTTCCTGTCGTTGAAGGGGTTAAAAGTATTCGAATCAGACGGTTGAGTCAGGTTTCAGAATATAGCATGTCAAGGAAAAATCAATATGAAATCTTACGAGAAGCATATTGTCCAGTTTACGAAGGGCTGGTAGGTTGACAAAAAGATCTGATCTCGGCCTGCATGTCATGACCTGCAAAAATGCCAAGCGAAAATTAGGAGGAAGAGAGCAACAATAAGTCAATAAGTTATTCCAAACCAGCTAATTGTTTAGTTTATTATGGAAAAATTTGAATTACCTCGAGTTTACTTCCATCTGGAAATGTTTGCCAAGAGGGCATTAATTCCACAATATGGTCAGCAACACAGAGAAGCCACTCCGTCTCTCTTCTCCACATTAATTTCTTCTCTGAGGGTAATGGCTCTAGTCTCCAGAGTTGCCCAAAGATACTAGCTGCATGTCGCATAACCCAGGATCACATCACAATGAAATTTAAGGAAATGGCAAAGAAGTGAAGGGAACAGCCACACACGCACTCTTGCACGCGAGAACAGAGGGAGGGGGCAGAGAGCATACCGCAGAGATTGGTGATGGAATTTGAGATAGCCAAGGCAGTGCAAACCCCTTTTCCAGACCCTGACATGTCTTCTCCAAGCAACAATTTTCCAAATCGCTCCTTCATCATCTCAATCTCTACACAAAATTGCCCCGCCCCGAGAAATATTATAAATTATGGATAAGACGAAATGGTAAAATTTGAAACATTTGCTTCTCGTCGTTTAAAGGCCTTACTTTTACAAGGTTTGAAGGGCAGAAGGGTTTAAGTTTTGCCAAGAACAGCAAACACCCCAAAAATAAAATAAAAGAAAAGCTAACCTGAATTCTTTGAGCTTAGCTTTCTGAACTTAGAATCCTCCAAAAGGGTTTTCTCTTCATGATGTCCATTTTTAGCATTGGACAAGCTCTTGCAGTCTCCAGCTTTCCTTATTGGCCAACCCAAAGGAGACGGTGAAACACACCCCACAGGCACCACCACCGCTTTCACTCCCTCCGTAGAAGAAGTCGCAGAAGTACTCGAGCTGCTCTCTCTTGACTCGGACGCTGACTCAGTCAGTGACTCAGACCCGTCTTTCCTCCTCCTCTCACACCCTGCACCACCCCCACCATTCTTCTTCAAACTTTCCATTCTCGAAAAGCATAAGACTTTTTGACAAAACAACAGCTCGGATTCCTGATTTTCACTTCAGTATTGTAAGATTCATCGAAAGGGTTTCCTTGCAGTAACAGTTACTACTACTTAATTCTTTGATGGGTCGCGATTGATTATGGTTGACATAGCCACGGGGGATATTAGAACTGGAAACCGAATGAGGTTTGGTTTTATTCTCTCTGTCTCTCTCTCTCACAATTGAAATTTGATTTTGAAGTTCAAAAGGCCAACTACCAATAAGCACGTGCCATCGTTAACGTCTCTCTACTCTCTCTCTCTCTCTCTCTCTCTCTCTCCATCCGAGTTTCACCTTCAGGCTGTGACTGTGAGTAGAGGCCACGTTCAAAATAATAATTAAGTATTAAAGATCAGGTTGGTATTGGCGGAGGGACCTGGGATGCCCGTGAATTTTACGCTGCTTTTGCCTCTTTGTTCTGGTACAAAAATAATTCTTGTCGCATTTTTTTTAAAATTTTTTTTATTCCGAAATTCAATCTGTCAGACGCACGATAAAATTTGTTTTTTTTTTTAATCTTTATAAACTTTATACTTTATTTTTAAAATTAAAAATCAGAACTTCAAAAATAAAATTTTTGTTCTTAATTACTTGGTCGACTAAATTACTTTGATGCACTGGACAATTTTCAATAAATAAATAAATATTAAATATTAGAGATAATAAGATTCGTTTTGTCTCCCCAAACCTGAATAAAATGATAAGGAGATGGAAACTAGTCAAATAATCATTTTAGTAATTTTGCTCAAAAAATTTTTTTGTCACTCAGGCATATTGTAGTTTGGTCTACAAAATTCACGGGAAAAAAAAAAATTGAGGGGTTTAAAGTTTCGAGAAGTTGAATTTTCAAGCTTTTACATGTCGACTCTAATGCCTGTTTTTGATTAAATTTTAGCAGATACATTAATGCTACTTTAAAATTTTAGGATTGCTGACCTTCTTGAGCAAGAGTCTCCAAAGAAATTTCCGTTCAAGAAAAGAAAAGGAGTTTCAGTATTTACTTTTCAAGTTTTCAAAGGTTGCATTAGGAAATTGCATTGGTAGAATCAAATAACAATATACGCGATTATTAATGAAAGTCGAAATTTAATAATTTAACGAAATTTATAATACTTGGAAAATGATCAGCTTGTTAAGATCATCGTGGGTGTTATGTTCAATGCTTTGTGTAATGGTGATTCTGTACATATTCAGTGCTAAAATATTACTAATAATGAGTAATTAACGTTCTTTATTTTTTTATGGTAAGCAATTCCTACTGAAAAGGACCACCACGGGTCGCAAGCATCTTTTAATGACTTCTATCAGTACAATTACGCGAAATTTATTTGCTGAGCTATAAAAGTAATACGTGGAAAGGGAGCTGATGGAAGAGCAGTTGGGTTAGGTCTCTATGTTGAAAATTGTGTTTGATGCGAATTTAAGACATCGGTTTCTTCCAAACCAACTTATAAATGTGTCGAAACACCTAACAACTGTTATCATATAAAATTAAATGTCGCTTATAATTTCATTTAAAACAAACAGTATTCATAAGTTTTATTAATGATCCTTTTTTTTTTAAAAAAAAAAGCATCATCTTGAAAAAAAACCTCCTTGGTAACATGACCTAATAATTGAGCTTTTTAATATAAATTAATTGTTGATTTCATTTCCTTTCCGTCAATGATCAAAGGTTCGTCAAGCTACTAAATGGGTCTACCTGCCCTTCACTTGCACACTTTCCTTTTAGTCTTATTTGTAGTATTTTAAAGCCATATTTATAATCTTGTTTGTAATAAATACTAAGAAATTTAAATTAGTTCGATCAAACAAGAGATTTAAATGCCACTTGGCAGTAGCGGGGAGTGCCTCTGTCGAGAGTAATTTTGGGCCGTAGCTAGTTTCTCCAAATTACATTAAATGGCATTTTTCAAAACAAATAAATAAAAAAAAAAACATTAATGGCTCTTGGAGAATGGAGTTGCTCTGCTCTATTCGAGTATGTTGAAAACGGAAGCGACAAAAGCCGAAAGATACGGTTTTTTTGGGATGGCAGATCCACAAAAGACACCCCTCAAAATTCAAATTCAAAAAGACCTCGGCTTCTCTCATACCTAAACAGCTTTTGCAGCCATTGGGACTCAGACAATTTTGAATTTTTAGAATTAACGGTCGTTCGTCCGAAATTTTTTTGCTAATGAATAAAAAAATGTGTCAGTCACAGTCTTCTTCTTTCATTGAAAAATTAGAGATCTCTACAGTGAAATCTTTACTTCGGAGGAACTCCCTGAATTGAAACTGAGAATACTTACTTCGTGCGAATGAGGTCATAAGACATAAAATATTACACTAGATTAGCAAAAATCGAGCCCTCAATTTCTTGAAAGTATTTATATGCTTTTAATTAACAATTATATTATCTATCGACTCGAATACAATCTCTCATCTTTAAAATCTTTTGGTTGGATGAAGAATCAACAGATAAAATTCGAGGTTAAATTGTTTTAAATTCAAGTGTCTGAGAGAGTATAATCAGCTATTTTCCATTAACTAGGCTATGTAGTTCAACTGGCAAAATGTCTTGCCATTCCTTCTGACAAATTTTAGAAGTAAATTTGAGAGCTAAGTTCAGGATTACTTCCTAGAGATCCTTGTCTCTGATACGTGATTTTTTATTTTTCATTTTTTAACAAATGGCATTCGTTCCCACGCATGAAAGATCCCAGAATTTTCTTCAAGGTTTTACACATTTATTTATATGCATCACTCTTGTGGGTAGTTATAAAAAGTGGGATGAAAGATTGTCCTAAAAAATTCTAAGAAAAGCCCACGAATAGTCGAAACAAAATGATTCTAACACCGGGTTTAAGAAGTTAGCTATAGATACTTCATCCCATCATTCATAAGAGAAAGATATAATCTTCTTGAGAAGAGTTGGTGTAACGGTTGCGATATTGAGAAGAGTTGCCATTAGGATTTCGGAGTTTCGCAGTTTAACTCTAAAAGAAAGGTTCGCGTCAGCAAAATGAAAAATTGTTTCAACAATTTTGCTTAATCTTAACGAATTGGCTGATAATCCCATCTAAACCAAAAAACCAAAAAAAAACCGATTGCATTTTTTTTTCTAAGATAAATCTTCCATAATCTTCTACTTTTTTATTTTTTAAGATAAATTTCTTATAAGTTTCCACTATTAATCTTCTTAAATAGAATAATTTTTTCTAAAATTAAGAATTTTGCCACCTCATTAAAAACGACCAATTAAGAAAAGGAAAGAGAAAAATTTCTCTCGGAGCAATACTTAATTATATATCAAAAATATAAATTTCTCTCATACTTAATTATACATAAATGTATAAATAATATGTATTTGTAATACTTATTTACACTTATAATTTTACATTATATAATTTTTTTTTTAATTTCAAGTTGATACCATTTAAATTTTTCATTTTTGCTCCCATTTGAAGTTGTGTTATATGTCTTAACAAATTAATTTGTAATTATATAAAGTTGGGCTAATTATGGGTAAAACTTGAGCTCAACACTTCCGCCGTTCGGAAGGCAGTTCCTCGTCTCGTGTCTCTACATCTTGGCGCAATAAACTATCTGGTGAGACTAGCCAAAACCATTGGTAGCATCTTCAAAACAGAGAAACCATTTTTGTTAAACTGAGAAACACTTGGTTTCATACTGTTCATGCAATTGAATTTGGATACGGATACGGGTTAAATTGAAAAGGCGGGGACCCGAAAATTTCCGAGGATAGAAGCTTTGGAGGAGTAGCAACCATGGTAACATAAACAAGTCAATGCACAGTGCCCAAAAGAACGAATGGACAGCTATAAAGCAAGCAAATGAACCCCTTGCTTTTTTCTTTTTTTTTTTTGGTCTCATCCGGATAGGGCTTTTCAATTCAATCTCATCTCTGTTGTTTACTAGCCGTTAGAGGGCCTTTGTCCTTTTGGCCGTTCTTTGAATTCGGAGTTTTCAAAGAAAAGGTAGAAGAAGGAAGAAGGTCAAAAGAGATGCCCGCGAACCTAAACTACTCCACTCCACTGTGCCCCCATTTATTATTCATTTGAATTTAATGCGGTAATTATTGAATAATAATTTGTGCTCTTCGGCCCATTGCCACTAGACTTAGAAGACAAGTAATAGCCAAATAAAATAGTTATTTTTGGGACTTTCGGCCATTGTTAGGCTAATGCTGGCCATTATTCCTGACCAATTTAGACAAAAAATAATAATAATAATAATAATTGTCATTTGCAAAACGACACCCGTCTTTTTTTCTTGATTATTTTTTTTTTTTGGGTACTCGGAGGTTCTTTATTTCTAGATTACGAGGATCCATATTCGTGTGTTGTACGTCATATTTGTGTAACACATGATATATTCTATATTCCCAAGTACAGACGCTACAAATCAAACCTTGATCTCGAAAACCGTGCCTAATAATATATAAGTTATATGCTAAACCAATTATTAATTAGAGCAAACTTCAGTTGCCGGTCAGTAATTATTTAATCTTTGAATGCCGGGACCAAGGGATCATGGCAGACATGGCACTCGAGACAAATGGGTGTGGGCAAAAACCAAAAACATTCTTGGACAAGTATTTTATTTCCGCGATAGACCGAATGGCCACCAAGTGCCAAAAAAACATGGCAATCCTTGGCAGAGTTCCCCTCTCACAAATACTGCAAAATAGTGACTCCTCTCCCTAACTAACCTCTATCGAAAAAATAAATAATCAACTTAACACTTAAAAGGAAGGGTGCTCTGCTCAAAATTGGAATAATAATAATAATAAGGCTCTGAAGATAGTTAGATTAATAAAATTCTACCTGGAGAGGCAAGAAAAGCAGTATTCGCCTATTAGAATATCCAAAATTAAATCGATCTGGCTATTTCGCTTGGAGGTTTTGGTTGTGTTATTCTACTCCGCTTGTGAAAAAGGTTATCCCAAGTCCAAGTTCATAAGGTAACTCAATAGATAAGAAATTTAGATATTTATTTTAATGATGTATTTAAATGGTAACAATTAAGTGCAAGATTTATAAAAAATAATGATAATTATTATTATTATCTTTATTTGGAACTCACGACTGATATGCAAAACAAATTTCTCATGATGGTCAGCAAAAGAATATGTCCTGCCATCCACAAAATGACCATATGTCCCTAGATTTGCCGTCGCCAAGCACATAATAATCCAGTTTTACTCAAGCACACAATGACCCAGTTCTGCTCAACCAAAAAACAAAAGCACATAATAATAATCCCGCCTTAGACTTATGACCGGTTTGGTACGAGGATCTTGAAATTCGTGGAATGTAACAAATCTATGAATATAAAGTCATGTGAATTTAAAGTGATAGGATGGCCTTTTACTGTTTCAATCCCCTACAAGGGCTAATTGATCGAGACCGAGAGCTGATTTTAATATGAACTGGAGCACGGTATGCTTTTACTTTTTACTGTTCTGAGGTTGTTACCATAGGTCAATTTTCAGGCGTTGCATTGAGTTCATTTCTTTAGTTCTATCAAAAGTAATCCAGAATTCATTACTAATTACCTTTTAGTGGTGGTTTGGCCCCAGATGTAAACTTTGATCCGTGGGGAGTATAATCATCTCATATTTTTCTGTATGTGTTCAATGCTTGAGCCGAATTCTTCATTTAGGGTTCCCGGGCGAGACCAGGTCAATGTTCAATCAAATTGACATCCTGACCTACTATTATCTAGACGCGCACAAAGCTTGGATTGGCATTCACCAGGCCCAATTCTGGCTAATTTTTACTCTCTCTCTCTCTCTCTCTCTCTCTCTCTCTCTGTTTTTTTTTTTTGGTTGAAATATAAAACGGGCTTCAACATGACATGGAGGCTCGTTCAACAGCTATATTGGGCCTCAAACCGGGTGTCCACGGCCAACTGGACCCCATCCAAAGCCCATCCGACAATCAACAGCGTCCCCCAATACCAATACAAAAGTAGTGTGTGTGCTAAGTCCGTTAGCAATACTAAATTATTAAAAATTTAAATTTTTATTTTAGATGTTTAAGTTATAATTTTAAAAAATAAAATATATAATTTATAAGAATAGAGAGGATTATTTTATTATATAATTTGTGGTCTAATGAATCTCTTAAAAAAAAGATAGTTTGCTAAGCTGTTTTGCTCTAATTTACGTTACACGGCTGAATGGATGTTTTATAGTTGCTGATGGGTAGTACATCATAATACTATTTGCTGCTACTCATTGAAAGCTAGCGTAGTCCGTGCTGGAAATTCTGATTCATTAATTTTAAATCAACCAGACGAGAGAGATGTCAAAAGGAAAAAACATAAAAGAAAAAACCAGATAAGGGAGAAATTGTTTTTATGCGGTGTCGTTGCTGGCCTACACTAAAGCGGGTGGCCGAGTAATTTATTGAGCAGACATTATTAACCCCTAAAAAGTTTGACTTTGTTGATCAAATAATCACAAACTAGTATGAAAATCCTGCAATTTTGCACTTTTCCGCCTTAAAATTAGAATTAGTGATAGGTACTACCAAGGATAGGCTTAGAAGAAGTGACACTTGAGTCGTTTATTATAATGCATCGAGTGTAGCTGTGTGGGGCACTAGGCAGGCATACGCCTCATTGCTTGATGACCTAAACATCAAGTTTTGTTTTAAAATTAATTAAGAGTTGTAGATCCTAGACAAGAGAAGGTCATATTTGAAATATAATAATTCATCTCATCTCTGATAAAAGAAAATTAACATAAATAAATAAATTATCGCCGGCTGCAATATATGTCCATGCAGATTTCTCTCGGGAAAGCAACAAGCAAAACTGCTAGTCATAGCAACTTGCTTTACACAAGTGAATTGACTAACACAAAATTATTAAATAGATTATATAAGTTAATGCAATTATTTCTTTTTTTTAAATATTAATTTAATATTTATCTCTTTTGAATTTATTCACACCAACATAACTATAAAATCGGAAACAATCACGGCACTCGGTCAACCCCATTGTTCGACATTTGTTCTCCCATCCGCCAGCGAGCTCCATTCCTTTGCATAAATCATGTATGTGCACGAATGCAATGCACTTGCTTAAAGGAACTAATAGTGCGATTCTTGTTTACATACATCTGTTTGAAAATAGTCTTCGAGGCATATAACTCTAAATTATAATCACAAACGTAACTAAACTAAAAATAAGTACCCCTCAAAAGCATGTAGTCTATATAGTAAGCTATATTGCATAATCTTTAAGTACCCCCATGAAATGAAATTCTTACAAATGTTCAGCACTTGAATCAGGTTGTTGTCTGGCAACTACGATTTGGTGTCTGCTGAATTCCCTAACATTAACATCGGTATGTCATATGCCACTAAAAAATTCTAAATGTCGTTCATTTTTTTTTTTTTTGGGTCCTGACTAAATGCTGTTCATCGTGGGGTTATGTGTTTAGGGATTAATGTGACGTAAAAGCTGTTGGGCCGGGTAACTATCCATGTAATTAAAAGCAGCCGCGAAAGTGCGTGATGGCCCAGAATGCGTTTGCTTGTATGCATCCTGAGCCCGTGACGGGCTTAAATGCATTGTATGTCACTCGCTAGCTTATTTTGAATGATAGTTTTATTCTTATTTATACTTTTTACAAATCAATTACATAGATGATATTGACTATCACTATATAATAATGTTTAATTAGAACACAAATAATCAATTAAATTATTACAGATTAATTGTATTTGGGGCCTTGTAATATGGGTCGAGCTGGTCACCGTGCATTTTTTTTTGCTTTTTTCTTTTGGTTTATTCTCAAATATAAAATACGTAAAGCTACGTGCACAGCCTCTAGGCTCAACTTTTCGGTGTTCAGCAGTATTAGGCCAACAGGCACTAATCAATTTTTTTTTTTTATAAAAATATATTAACACGACACATCACTGTTGTGAATATGTGGATGCTATGCTAAAAAAAAATATGTTGAATATTATCGTTTTATCATTTATAATAATTTTTACGAGCATGGAATCATGGGTGTGGAGGAGGAAATTAATAGCGGTGACATGCTGCAGTGCATGCGTGGAAGAAAGAGTAAAGAGTCAAAAAGTAGTGCTCTGATGCAAAGAGGCATGCCGAGGGAAGACAAGTCCCCAAAAGAATCTCCTCAAAAAAAGCTCCCAACACTCTCTTTTTCATAGAAAAATGTGACATGTCCCTGCATCCACAAACCCCATTACTTATTTTCCTCGAATGACTCGAAAATGCAAGCAGAGAGTTAATCGCACCATAATCGTCTGGGGCTCATTCTTTCTTGTTCCGTAGATCCAGCTCATTGTCTAATCACACACCAATAATTAATTTTAGATGGATTTGTCATACTAATAAAATGAAAGTTTGAAAACACTGATGAAATTCCGATGTACCGGAAAAAAAAAAAACGCAAAAA
The DNA here is from genome assembly GCA_020883675.1 of Bruguiera gymnorhiza. NCBI lineage: Eukaryota > Viridiplantae > Streptophyta > Magnoliopsida > Malpighiales > Rhizophoraceae > Bruguiera > Bruguiera gymnorhiza. The sequence goes on along the minus strand of JAIRCJ010001049.1, from coordinate 4,059,856 downwards.
TTTGATAAATTAAAATTTTATTTTGCGATGGACTTAATTTTTAAGATAACACGAAGATTGAATCTACCTAATAAATTTTTTATAAAAGTTAGCACAAAATTTCCTCGTTGTTTTTAGCTTGCTTAGAATTATTGCAATACCAAAATTTTTCCCGAAAATTGCACATGATTTTGTCAGTTCAATTCCATTGGGGCCGTCGACTTCTCGGCTGAAATGCAAGGAGAAATTGAAAGGAACCTATTCGGTGGTTTCTTTGTTGTTTTTGTTTATTAGAACGCTCTCTGAACTATATAATGAGGACTGGAAAGGTGCTGTGAGTCGTCATATGTATCCAGCATGCATGACCTAGTCTCCATAGAGCATTCATTCTAGGCCCTGGCCATCGTCTTTACCAACTTTGGACCAAGAAAATTTACAAGACACATGTCAAGGCATCCACAAATCAAAGACCAAAAGGAAAAAAAAAAAAAAAAAGATATCCACCAATCGTATGACTGGAAGAATCGGCACATAATGGTCCCAGACTGCTTCAAATCTTGAATTAAAAGCCCTAAAAAAGGCATTTTAATGCACAACTTTCTTACACTGTGCCATTTAAAAAGTATAAGATATGTATACACTCATATTCAAAAAATAATAATTTCTGTTATTTAAACAATAAATTATTTTTTTTTCAAATTAAAGCATTATTATATTAATAGAAACCACTGACACTGTACTAGAAATACTCACCCTAACCTCAAGGCTCCCGTCCATTTTGCGGCAGATCCTTGTCCGTGAGAATCCGATTACAAGGGAGAAAAAAAAGGAGAATGCGGATCCACTACTAGCTAGTACTCTTGACCCATCAAATGTACGTAGGACGTATCACAGACCTTACAGTAGTACACAGAATTAACACATGATTGTCTTTGGAATGCCCATAACTCAATGCTACCATGGGTTGAGACAATGACAAATCATCCTATTCGTATTATTCATCTTTGTCTGTTTTTTCTGGACAAGGACCAAATGCTCGACCCCATCTTGATATTATACATACAGTAAAATTTATTTAAATTATTATTTAATTTAGTAGTAGAGTGATTTTTGTCTTTTTTGAAATATTAGATTTGAAATTTAAATATATTTAATTTTTTTATTTTTTACGTCATCTTTCATAAATTATACCTCCCTTGAAAAATTATTCCGAATTTATAATCTTTATCTATGTAACTTTCTTTCTTTCCCTTTTAACAAACTAACCATCTCCTCCAAACTAACTTTAGTTGATTATACATGTCACCCGTGTATAGATTGAATTTAAATCAGAATGTGGGAATGGGGATGAATAAATCCAATTTGAATTTGAATGTTTGACATTTGTAAGGTTTTGTCTTTTTTGCATTAAATGTATCTATTACATAACAAATCTTTTGGGTGTGCCTTTTTTTCTCAATGTGTAAATGAGAAAATAAAAAGACATAGATGACAGTGTTATTCAAGAATTGTGGTTTCTATTCGAAAATGAAAATAGAAAGAAATAAACTAAGAAACCAAATGTCTAAAGACATTTTTATAAGGAGAGACTCATGGACCTACAATAATTTTCATGCATGCATTTAAAGGGTAAAAGGCATCTTCAAGCTTTATTGCACGAAGTTCTACCGATATTTACATCAATTGAATCTTCTTCCTCATTTTTGCCTCCATAATGAAATCCTTTAGGCCAACTAGTTGTCTTTGGAAATAAAAATTTTTCCAAGAAAACGACTTTCCTCATTTATCAAGGAGAAGAAGAAGAAGAAGAAACAAAAAACACGGCTTTTTATATGCTCTTGGAGAGCACCGGTTGGCATAACAACAATAACATAGTAGATGGCGTGGCAATAGTAATCGAATGACGTATTTTTCAAATCCAATCCTAAATTTGTTACTCCTTATGATGTTCCGTTGTGCTTCAATTGGCTTATTCTTTTTTTTTTTTAATTTTCTTTGATAAAGGAGAGTAGTTGACTTATTCTTTAACCATGGATATTTGCTAATCTTTCGAGAAACAGCGAAGAGACATGTCGAGTGTTTTAAAGTACGCAATTCTACATAACTAGAGTATGAAGATCTCTTTACAATTTACAATGTTTATGAATTTCACCACTAAGTAAATTAAATTTGTAAGTAAATATAAATTTTCAAAACATTATTTGACAGGATATTAAAATTTAATTCATATTTTCTTATCTACACTTATGGTTTGACTCTTTTTATATAACCCCAGACTTCTAGTGACAGTGAAATCAAGGATTTCAATTCAATTTTCGTTCGGTTTATTTTGTGTTAAATAGGATATTAAAAGTATAAAATTTTAAATTTAGAAAATTAAAAAAAAAAATCCGATGTAGCCTATAATATTTATAAATTTCACTTACCATTAACTTTAAAATATAGGTTGACGCGAGGTTCCAGCCTTCCAGGGCATTATCTGTCGTGAAGAAGCAAATTGAAAGAGCTGAGAGGGAAGTAGTGAGAGACAAAACGTCCAGAGTTTAGAGAGAGAGACTTTTAAAATTTAAAATTCAAACTTAAAATTGTTTTGGTGAAAGCCGGAATATTAAGTCTAGATTGCGGAGGAAAACAACAACATCATACATAGGTCAAAATTCCAAAAATTTATAGAGCATACATATCCTTTGAAGTTTCAACTAATCTTATCCCATTGTAACGCTGATTAGCGACGACTAACTGAGTAAACTTTGACAAATTTATTTAAATTTCAGGTTACTGTGGCCCTGGCTGTCGCGATCAGATTGACCTACTGGGAATCCGTGTAATTTTTATCGGGCTGGATGTAAATTTATTAATATTTCAGCATCAAGTGTTGAATTGCTTTAGGCACTCGATAAGAAGCAGACGATGCGGCGCAAACAAGCGGGCCATATTTACAGACAATAGTCTTCATGATTTTTTAGTATCATCTTAAACTTTTTATTCTTGTTTAAATTTAATCTTAAAAATTAATAATTTTTTCAACGTGATGCAATTAAAAATATAAAGATAAAAGAAATGTTATATTTTACAGTTAATATATATCAATATATGCAACAATACATGTTAATAATATTTAATTATATCTATTAATGATATATTTTTATAAATTCACTGTTGACTATAACATCTAATTTATTTATTTATTTAATTAACGTCTGGTTTATTTTTTCTATCTTTGATAAGATTACATGAAAAAATAAAGAACATTTGTAATTGAGTTAAAAAAAGTTAAATATTATTTTAAAACTTATTTTTATATTTTACACACGCAGCCACCCAGTTGGGTGATATGGTTAGGTGCCCTGAAGTGGAAGTTCCACGAGAAAACTTTCTTCCCACGTGTCTGGTCTGTCAAAGAAGTGCTTTTTGAAAAGAATTCAAAATTCCAGCGCAAAGACAAAGCAAAGAAACAAAAGAGAGAACAAAGAGCTTCGAAGTCCAAAAACAATTCTGACCGTTGGAGTTTCGAAATTCAATTTTCGAGAGGCGAGCAGCGCGCGGTTCCATTCGACCGAAAAAGTAAGACGCATAGGGGGGGGGGGAGGGGGGAGACCCACTAAGGCTACAGCTGGCCTCCATTTGTCTTTTCACGTCGTCATCTCATTGGATTTTGTGAAAACAACGTTTGATTTGATTTGGCAGGCCCATTTGCTCTCCCTCTCCCCCTCCCCCCCCCCCGCCCATCTCTCTCGGCGGGCAGTTCGAAACTTTTCGCGGGAAACTCCAAGGAAAGCAGAGCGAGGCATCTCTAACCGACTCGGGCTTTCTTAATCCTTTTTTTTTTTGTTTTAATTATTTTCTATGATTAGTAAGTACTATTATTGCGGACGCAGAGGTTCTACAGAACATTGTTCCCCGCCCACTCTGTTACATGGACTGCACATACTATCAGACTAGATATACATCATTTGAAAATTTATTACATTTGTTAAAAATATATATATATTTTATTTTATTTAAATAAAAATAATTCTTAAGATCTTCTCTTTCTCAACAATAAATTTAAAGGACTTTTGATTTTCTATAATTGTATTAACACAAAGAATTTATACCGTATTAGAGTTATAATAATATTTTTAATAAAAATTAATTTGTTATAATTATTAAATTTTTTTCTTCACAAGCTAGGTTTTTTGGTGCTTGTGCGCGCGTGTGTAGGGTGTTTTGTGCTGGTCACTTGTTCATGATGAGGCTGTCGTTGACTATAGTGGTATTCCGAGGAATATGTGTGTACAATGGTGGTTATTTATAAACGACTCGAGTCCCTTTTTTTTAATATCAACTTCACGGATTATAAAGCCGCCACGCGCATTCATATGCGTTACAGTGCTACTGAGTAGAGCGGCGTTCAACCGAATGGTGAGTTGGTAACCACAATGGCTGAATCAAATTGGAAGTGTCAATTTATTAATCAAACTTTTTGATTCAATTCTGTTTTTTAAATCGATTTACTAGTAGAAATTTAAATTTTAATTACAAAAACTCGTATTTTAGTGTAAGAAAATTTACTTTTGATGTATATTTTGAAACACAAATACAAATATCATAATATATAAAATAATTAATTAATTATTTAAGATATAATAATAATTTAGTGATATTTATTTGATATAAATAATTTTAACAATAACTTTTATTATTATTAGAATACAAAATTAATATGTATGTTTTTTATTTGATTAACTGCTATTTTCTAATAATTTTAATCGTATCAAAAAATCAATTTATATGGGTTTAATTAATTAATGATTAATTTAATTAACTATAATTTTGATTTAATTTAGCTTAGTTCGGTTAGGTAACCAAATTTTTATTTTTATTTTTTATTTTTGACATTCCCTTCTACTAAGGAAACCCCCGGTTGTCACGCGAGGTGTGCAAATCATAAAATTCTTACTTGAAACACAAATTTAGTTTGATTTGAAATATGAACCTATGCTTTGTCCCTAATATGGTATATAATTTTTTGGTCAAAAAATAAAAAGTATATATTTTTTTTAAATGTATTGATCATCATATTTATAAATTAAAATTAAAATTATTCATTAATATTTTCATTCAAACACTCTTATAAAAAAAACCCATAATATGTCTCTAATATAAAATATACAAGAAAAAAAAAAACAAGTTAGTTGCATCATATTCAAATCTACTTATTTAATTTTATTGAGAGGTTTAACTGGACAACAATTATAAATTCAATTTTATGAACACGTTATTCATGGAATGCCTGCTCTTTTACCCGAATTGCTTAGTTTGACAGCTACGAGTATGGCTTACTTAACCATGATAATTATTATCCCAACACAATGTCGTAGAAGAAAATGAAAATTAAAAAACAACAGATTTTGTTCCGTTTTTTTTATCATTAAGTTCACTCTCTCTTTTGCTTACGAAGCATTTATTAAAAATGTTTTCCTTAAAATAAAGAATTAAAAGTTTCTAAACCAGTTCAATTAATCTATTTCTCATACTGCATGTTAATTCTGAAGAAAAATACACAGCACAATGACAGTTGATTCGGAGTTAGCGATGCTAGAGAAGGAGCCAATGCCCTTATGCTAACTTTGTTACAAACCAAGCAAATGAAATCAACGTTGAGAGTGGAGTTTCCCATTCAAGCTAGTTTTTATCTGGATTTCAAAAGACTAATTTGCCCCTTCAATGCAATTACTTGGGCCCTGGCCTATGGGGCTTAAAAAAAAAAAAAGAAAAAAAACAGTTTAAGTCAAATTTATGACTTTTTCGACATTTAGAATAATATTTCACAAATTTTTTTTTAAAAAAAAAGAGAGAAAAAAAAAAGAAAAGAAAACTCTTTCCCGCCAGTTTGACTATAATGGTGGTGCTGTCATTTTCGGCAGGTGTACGTCCCTGCCAGAATCACAATTTCTCTCTCTTGAAATTTCCTTAATGTCTATTTTATTTATTTTATTAACCCGAATTCCTCCTCGGCGGGAAATTTATAAAACGCTAATTCATAGTTCCGTTGGGTCCGGATTATTTTGTCGTTTACGATGACCAGCGACAGGCGCACGGCCGTTTCAACGCAGGCACGCTTTTTTCTTTCAACGGTGCTTGACGCGTGACGGAAAATCCTTTTCCTCGAGGGACGCGTACATGCAGTAACTTTGGTGGAGTTTTGGTCCGAAAACTAACGGCCGTTTTAAGTCGGTAACGGCGACCAGTTGAAAGGGACAGCCATTGAAAGAGCACTGTGGGGCAGTACAGAGAGAGAGAGAGAGAGAGAGAGAGAGAGAGAGGCATAGGTGGCGTAGGGCGGGTGACGGTTAAGCTGTCGCATCTGTACTAGTGCCACGTCACTAAAGATTCAGATTCCAATGTAGCCAAAGATATCGCACGGAGGGTAATGCTCCGGTTACCATTCGAGTCACGGGTTGTTCGTGACTGCTGCTTTAGCTGACCGCACCAAAGCTATTGCAACAATTAATAGGCCGAGGGCAAAGACACGCAAATTGTGGGTCTCAGGTTCCTTTCCGACGTGTTTTTCGTTAGCATCCGAATGGATGGTTGCTTCCTAGCGGGTAAAAAGATGGGTTCGTTCATGGGTACAAAGTTGGGTAATTTCCCCCTCCGCAATCCGCATTCAATAGTGTGTTTTGCCCTGCCTTTCTCAAGGTTTTGGATTTAACATCGAGTATGCAATTTAATTTAATTTATTTTTCACCCCCTGAAATATTATTTTGTTACCGGCCACAATCATCGGTGATTTTTCCCTGTCTTTCCTCCTTAGTTGAATGCTACAAAAGACGCGGACATTTTGACCATGCCACGCAACCAAACCAAACCAAACAATGATAGAATTAATGCAAAAGATGTCCTTAATCATTATGTCAGTGCTTTAATCAGCGAGATAAAGCGGGGATTTTAAAGAAGAATTAAAGTGGGTTCGGCATTCCCTTCGTCTTTCTTTTTTTTTTTTTTGTTGGGGAAAAAGAAAAATTATATATATGAGAGTGCACAGAATTTGTAGCTATTTCAGCCAATGTGTTTTCAGATTCACGGCGGAGAGTTTCAAAAATTTAACACGTCTTATAAAAATTGCAGCTTTCCTTTTTTTTTTTTTCAGCAATCTATTGTTTTTTTTTTTAATTTAAAAAATATATGGTATAATTTTATTAAAAAGATCGTCACTAAAACTAGAATAACAAAGATGTTACTTATTTCCCATAAATGTTTATTCATATTCACGTTTTTCAATGAAAAATATTTATACGAATTAATTTTTAGTTATTAGAAATAAAAGTGAAACTATATGCCCGGAGATGTGCTCGGCGGAACTTTTTTTTAATTGAAAAAATCCCAGCAGTAATAATTGATAAGAGACATTTCAATCCTCATTTAAATATCAATGCGTCGCGCATGATTAGGTTGATATATCGTTCACGCGAAAGTGAGCGTTGCTAATAATGCAGTCTATGAATTCTTAACAATCAAGATATGACCATGGTCGGGTTCGATTTTGATTTCGAGCCAGCAATTCCAATTTTGAGATTTAGATGAATTGAAATTAAATTACAAAGTGACAGTTTAATTTTGATTTAATTCAAATTGATAATCTTAATCGGTTAAAATTTAGATTTTAATTTTACTTTGATTCTAAATAATTGGTTTGATACAATTTTCTCCGCTTGAATTATTTTAAGAAAAATTGAATAATTTAAATTCTTAAACAATTGTCCACGGTTAACTTATAATGGCGCCATTGAATAGACCTTCGATCCTTTTTCTATTTTTATTTTTTAGTTTTTAGTTTTTATAGCAAAATCAGTAGTTTTAACTGTCGAGTAAAGGGTTCTTAAAAAACAAAATTATAACTAAATTTTATTCTGTTTGGTTTCAGTTTAAATTATAATTATTGAAACTAATTTTAATTTTGAGTTAATTCTGTTTTAATTTGAACTAAAAAACATGATCATACCCAGCCAGCTGACCAAATAAAAGAACTAGAATTACAACTTCCTATTCCAAAACACAATTCCATAGAATTAGAGTATACTTGTTTTACTCAATACTCCCAACTCTTGAGCCAAAAACCGTTAATTACAATTATAAATAACACTACATTTATCAAAATCACTTGGTTACAAAGCAAGGACTAGGCTACGAAGATAACCAGGAAGAACAGACTGTCGGCGGGCATAGTTACCAGCAACGTAGTCAGTCATTGGTGGCCTCCATTGGAGTGGTGGTTGACCACCTTTGACTACTGTCAACGAGAATGTCGCCGGCGACAATCATTTTCGATGAGTTGGCAGACCATCGGTGACCGCCATTGATATCTTGGCAACCACCAACCACTGCTGCTGGTGATATGGCAGGCACTGGCGACCGCTATCCGCGACGTGACCAACCACCAACAATCATTGCCTGACAGGCCGCCGATAATTATCGCTAGGGAGATTGTTGTGATAGCCATGACAGTGAGATGGGAATTCTAATTAGAATTAAAATTAGAGTAAGACTTGAAATTAGAAGTAAAATTGGAACTGAAATGCCGTTTCTGATTCCAACCAACCAGACGAAGGTGTTAATGATGCCACCAAATAAAATCAAGAAACTATACTTACCAAAACAAAAATACACATAACAATCATAACATTTATTCCATTTATCACTGCATTTATCTATTCACACTTTATTTTATATTTTCCAATTTGATTGAAATAAGGTATTAAGTTCTTCAAACAAAGCATTCAAGACGAGTCTATTGCTCTGCTAGAATGCACAGTTTCGAATAGGCGAGTCCATAGCCGTGGTGTGCTCTGATCATAGTCTCAACATGGTGAGTCTAATCCTTTCCGCACCCAAATACCAATGCCTGGAAAAATTATTCCGTCCCCTTGAAAAAATTTAAAAAAAAAAAAAATTACCAAAGGCCAACGTCATTTTTTTTAACAAATGAAAAAGAGTGACACAATGTAAAGTACTAATAATTACAAGAAAAAAAATTAACATCTCACATATTATATATTATATTTTATAATAATATATATTTTGTATTTAAAAATATACTATTTGTAAAATTAATGAAAATAGTCACATCTGTCCATTTTTTTTATTAAAGTTTATATTCTTCTTAAAAATAGTTATAGTGATTAACAAAACGCCAACAAATATGTATAAAAATATTTAATTAAATTTTTTAGCAACAGATATTGTTATTAAAAAAATTAATGAAAAGAATAATCAAAATTCTTAACAAAAATAATTTTGTTTTTCTTTTAACGAGCTAAGAATAAATTAATTTCTTTAAAATTATTTGTAATGATATTTTTGTAATTACTTCAAAATTTTTAATGAATTTTCAACTGAATATATTGATTGTTATAGAATTCAAATGTGAGTATATTTTTTTCTTTGTTGTATTTGAAATACAAAATGTGAAAATTCTCGAAATAACAATAAACTGAAAGTGGAGAAACATGAGAGAACAGGGTTAAAGGCTGGGGGCATCCCAGTTTGGAGTGCATTAAAGACTCAAAACCTGACGCTTAGACAACAAATGATAATATGGGATACAACGCGACCAAAATGGTTTGAGGTTTCATTTAAGCCATGATTAATCGTGTGTGTAATCTTGGAAGTACGTTTGAATAACCGAGACACCTTCTCAGGAAAGAAATAAGAGGTTTCAGGTTTGGGTTTCAGTGGGATTACATGTAGAACCAGAGGTATCTCGTGTCGGTGAGATTGCCCCCTTGAGTTATGTTATGTTCTTTTTTTTTTTGTTAATAATAAGCTCATACCGAAAACTCGAACTAAGTTTTAGGTATGTTATATTAGCTCAACACAGTATATGCGTTAAATTGACTATCGATGTGATTGTCCTGTTAACTTGTGTCATAAAATTCAATAATTATAACCCAAGTAAATAGTAAAGTGGAATTAGCAGATGATTAAGTTTGTATTAGCCTTAATTATGAACAATCTGGCGAGTGGGTTCCATAGCAGGACAAATGTCTCCAACCGCTGGGCCATTTGTCCCTCTGTTTCCACTTCTTAGTCATATTCTCCATACTCTCTCTACATGTCAGTCTCGAATCAGTGGTTACAAAAAAAATAAAAAAAATTTATTTATTATAATTTTAATATTATATTAATAACTTTGTAATATAAAAGGCCTCTTTGTGGCTAATTATAGCTTATAATTTGGTAGCAACAACAAAGATTTTTTTTTTATTTGTTCCTTTGTTTTCTTTTGGAATCTTGTCTCAACGAGACCCTGAAACCTTAATAAAGGCAAGCATCTCTACAACATCCTCCAGTTACAGCTCACTCACTCACTCGGTCTATCCGTCTCTCTCTCTCTCTCTCTCTCTCTCTCTCTCTCTCTCTTCTTTCTCACTTTTCCCTTCTTTTGTTGGGGTCCCTCAAGCCTGCAAGCCCAACTGGGTCATTATTAAATCTTCCTCAAGCAGCAACTCTCATTTCCATCTACACACTTCTCTCTCTCTCTCTCTCTCTCTCTCTCTCCCATTCTCTCATTGAACTAAATAAATATCGATACATACAGCCGTATCCATACGTGTTAACTATCATGGCTGTTTCACTCGAAGACGTTGAATCATGGCTCCCAGCTGAGTTTCTTACTGAGGAAGAGCTGCTCATGGACAAGGAGAATAACTTTAGCAGAAATGGTTTGAATACTGAGTTGAAGCCGAGTTTCAGCTTCCCCACTGAGTTTCCTTACGAGATTGACTCGCTGGTTTCCCCTTCCGTTATCAGCTCTCCCGGTGATTCTGTTGTGGGCTCCTCCGAGACGGAGAGCAGCGATGAAGATGACTTTTTAGCGGGGTTAACCCGGCCCCTCACTCAGCAACTCGCTGTCAAATCCGAGCAGGTACTGCTTACTCTTCTTTCTTTACTCTTTTGTTTTTTTTTTTTAATTTAATTTTTCGGAAAGAAAAAATGAGTTTCTGATCAACTAATTGTTTGTTAATTCACCCAATAGAACAAGTGGGCCATGGCCGCGTCACCCGAGTCGACACTGAGTGGAATCGGAATCTGGTCTGCCTCGAGCAACGGCAGCCCAAACGGGGGCTTTTCGCCGCCGGCGACGCCTTTTGAAGCCAAGAAAAACACATGGGATCTGATATACGCAGCTGCTGGTGAGGTTGCGAGGTTGAAGGTGAGGGGTGAAGTACAGAGGTACGGTAGCCAGCAAGGGAGAGGGTTACTGGGCGCTTCAGGGACTCAAAATCCAGGCACTGGGGCGAAAATCCAGAATGCTGGTTTATTCACAAGCCAGTGCCTTGGCCATCGCTTCACGCAGACGAATCAGGTAAGATGTTCTGTTTGAAACAAGTAAAATGTCTCTGTTTGGGTCGATGTGTCGTCTCATGTGTTTTTCTCAAGTAGATTTGGACCATTAGCTCGAACACGGGTAGATTGAAGGGCTTTTTATTTGTTGTCCTATAATCTTCTGTCTTCACTTGACTGAAGTGGGGTTTTGGGCTTTGGCCAAACAAATCTACAATTTTTAATTTTTACATAATCGCTCCGATCTTGTTTCGGCTGTAATGGGTGTTGTTGGTTCTCTGTTTTGCAGTACCAGAATCAAGTGAATGAGGATCTTGTGCTAAGGCCTCCGGGGTCTTCTATTTGGGGAAGGCAACAGCCCAAGGCAGGCTGGCAATCTCAGTACTTGTACCAGCAACAAAAACAGCTACAGATCCATGGCAGTGAGAGAAGTGTCGGCCATGAAAATCTTAAAAGTGCGCGGCCTGTTTGTTTTCCCCAATCTGCTTGGCCTGCCCTTCAAGGGCATTCAAATCAACGCCAGTGCCAACACCATCCCTCTCTGCCTCAGCACTGTAGTTCAGGCATGAGAGCTGTTTTCCTCAGTGGATCTGGTGTTAAACGGGAATGCACTGGCACTGGTGTTTTCTTGCCTCGCAGATATGGCAATCCCACTGATTCGAAGAAGAAACCAGGTTAACACTAGCATGCAAACTGATGTTTTCTATTCAGTTTTGATATTAAGTGATTAAAATAGGAGTCTTTTGTCTGTGTTTGCTTAAGTTGTTTTTTTGATTAATACTCGGATGCACACTGATGGTTTTAATAAGTATTTTTTCCACCTTCGTCTGCAGCTTGCTCAACGGTTCTGCTACCGGCAAAGGTTGTTCAGGCTCTGAATCTGAACTTTGATGACATGAACATGCAGAGTGATGCCCAACCTCGCTTCAATAGTGGCTTTTGCCCTGATCGCGGTGAGGGAATGCTTTCGCTCAACTTTTCAAGACTCGAATTAGGGCTTCGGATTTCATTTATGATTTTTGGCGTAATTTTTGCAGATCTTTTGATTGCAAGAAGAAATGTAGTGTTGGCCCAGCAGAGGCGAAGTTTGCACCCAGAAGGTCTACTAAACAATCATGATCTGCGGCTACCACAAGAGTGGACCTATTGACACGTTAATGATTGCCAATCTAGTGTTTTTCACCATGGGCAGTGTTGGTTTAAGAAATTAGTATAGATGTATAAGGTGCTATAGGTTTGTCCTTTCCATGGTGTATTTGGTTTTGCAGGGAAACAAATTCATGAGTGAGTGATTGCAATAAGAAATCCAATCCCTTTTTTTAATTTTTTTTTTTTTGTGGGAGTTGCATCAGAGTTTTAGACGAAGAACGAAAGGAAGGAAGCAGTTAGTGGGGTTAGTAGATTAAGGTTTTTCATAATATTTGATTGTAATAAGTGGTGGATATATGGCTAAGAGGGTTAGGAGAAATTGGAGTTGCGTTTTGTTTCTTGGACCGTTAATCCCGTTGTTCATGTGATTTGTTTTGGGGAGGAATGCCCGCAACTCCGTAAGTTGTAATGCCCCCTTCTGGCTGTTGAGATTCTAATAACAAGTGATTGTTAGGTCCTATTAACAAAACCTCTGTTACATTGGGATGCCTGCCCCATTGCATAGTATGTTTTTGCATTTGTTATTATTACCTCGTTTCTCTGGTTATGGGGAATGGGTGCATGTCGGAACCCCTACTAACGCTCGGGGAAGTTGAACTTATTAACATTTACAAATGCTTAGATGTTAGCAATAATGGGCCCCAATTAACCTAAAAAATATGCCTTTTGAAATAGCCATTAGCTAAAACTTTTAAACCCAAGCTTTTTCCATTTCAAGAAAATTCAAATGGGCTCAATGTGGCGTAACGGGCTGATTTTTCTTAAATATAATAATAATTATCAATCAGTTTGATCGAATGTAAGAAAAAGAAGGGGAGAACGAATCTAAAGGTATTGCAAGAAGTGTTTTGCACCCCAATCACATCTCTCTCTGAGCGATATTATACATTTTGTCAGAATTTAAAGGAAAGCGAGTCGAATTATTATCCTTTTTTAAGAATCATAGTGCTTTGGTTATCTTCGACTAACCAAGCCGAGATGGTTGTATAATGGGTGTTTTTGTAGGTAGGGACGTCTCCCAAGCTTATTGCCCTTTACTTTATTCGCGAAAGTTGAAGAAAAAAGTGATATTTGCTTCAGCTAGAAGCAGAATGGTGGGGGGGGGGGGAGGACGGTGATGAATGAAAATTTGAGGCATGGAGAATTGGAGATGGAATCAAATTCTCCGTACGTTTTTTTCCTGGATTTTGATGGGGTCCCACGGTGCCATGTTTTGAGTCACTTCTCTCTAATGCTCGAGTTAACCCACTGTTATTTTACCAGAATAAAAAAATAATAATAATAAAAGAAAAAAGCTAAAAGCTCTACTATTTTAATTTTCCGTATTGTATCTTTTTCTTCTTTTCGTTCAAAAAGTATCCGATAGACGTCTCCAGTAGTTGTGATTTGGTGCTCCGGGGACTCCGAACACTGTTGACTTGGTCAAACGCCTCTTTCTTTCGTCAGTGGAGTCCAGTACTCGCGCTGTTTTTAAGACTGGGGATATAAAGAGTAGTTTTAATAATTGCGCATTCCGCAATAAAAACATTTGTTTTTGGTAATTAAAAATAAAAAACCTTACACCTTTGTCAATGTCTCTGCTCGCTTAATACAAGATTGCGAAAACCACTAAACGTTATTTTTACCATTCTTATGAGACAATTATTAGAGATTGCCTGCAAAATAGTGTTTGTTATATTTGAAGAGTGAAAGAAAATTTCTGTCACTTTTGAACATTTTTATACTGGAAACTTGGGTTGGATTATTATTCTTTTTCATCGCTGAACCAGCTAATTTGCCGGTAATTATGGAAGGCTATTATTAGTTTGTCGTCTTTAGGGATCAAATTTTTTCAGGCATGTCAGTTGGAATGGTGACCGAATCCCCACTTCCTCTCTCTCTCTCTCTCTCTCTCTCTCTTCTTTTTGGCAGATAAAATGGGCGGTCCTGGCCACTGGATAATTAGATACTGTTTAACTTAACAAAACTTTGTTGTCAATTGAGATCTTGCGGCCAAAAACGAGGCAGACATCTTCCCGGCATCTCAGTTACATTAGCAATATTATAGTGCAGTTTCCTGTCGGGTAAAACATTGGCTTGTACACGGCAAGGAATTGAACTCTACCTCCAATTGCATGTATGAAACTGAATAGTGTTTTGCAAGGAAGCGTTAGCCAACCAATCGAAAAAAGGCTGCAAAGCACGGACAACTTTAAAAAGAAGCTGGCTAGCACATGGGGGCCTCTCAGTCCTTTAGAACGCCAGTGACCTCATTGGTGATGACCGCAGATTCCGTCCATCACTTCAGTTCTATTTTTTGTTTTGGTTTTAATCCTTGTTGCGATAACCTCGTTTTCCAGGCACTTACATTAAACCCCATCAGTTAACACTCGAACTTAACGCTCGACAGAATTGTAATATAACGTGCTCTTTTTGTATTTGCATCCGTTTGTTACCCGTCAGTCAGAAAGTTAAAACTGATTTCTCTCCTTGTACATTTTCAATCCATGAGAGGAGGTCAACTGTGGGGAGTGGGGACATTGTTGAATTACCTGGCTTTGCCCGTGCATGTGTGGCCTTTGGCACGCATTACTACATTTTATTTTACAACGCACTGGACTAGAAATCGAGTGAATGTAATATATACATACCCAAAATAGTCAAGTTAGAGTAAGAATTCAGGGAGGTTAGTTTGGCATTGATATAGATCAGTGGAAATGAGTTAAAAGACTAGTTCTGTCAAATCCTTTTTATCATATTCATGAATCCACGATCTACCTCCGACGCTTTTGTTGGAAATTATAAAAGTAGCAGACATTCCACATCTAAAACGCAGCAACTTCTCATACAATTCTCCCCCTTATGTACTACCCTTCTTAGATATCTGGACTCTTTCCTCTTCTAAACTTGGACATCAAAGTTCCCACGTCAAACCGTCATCCGATATGCTGAGCCCTCCGAAGTTCCTTCCTTCATTTGCAGGCGTCAGCCAAGGTGATTCAACAGCTCGAGTCCTCATTGAGCGCGATGAGAATTATGTTGCATCAATTGTAATCTGTAAGTGTCCACGACAATTTACTACAGTTTGAAGCTAAGTACGCAATCTCTACTTATGTGTTTAGCCACACGGAAGGCCCGCATAATCATAAGCTGGCTATTAAATTGAGAACGCCTCTTTTCTTATCAGTTATGCGTATAACTTCAATCCCAATTCAGTATTGAGTGATCAATTGGGAATGACAATCCCTTTTGTTTTTTTCACTTTTTGTCAGTAAATTAGTCAATAAATTATTTATCAAGGCTCCACACAAACAACCCAATCAAGGTCATATTCAATTGTGCTATATCTCATAATGCAAGCTACTAATGTTTATGCTCTCCATTATATGTTATGCGTGCTTACTCGTAATAATTTCTTTTGGCACAAGAGAGAGAATTAATCAAATAATTAAAACACAGTCAAAAGACAACTAGATAAAGCGAGCAGAGATATTTATGCGTGGAAAGCAAATGAACTTCCTTAGATGTGGTTGTGTAACAATGCAAAGTTCCTCATGTTACATAACATAGCTGCGCATCTATTTCCTTCCCAGTATGTGGCGTATACATTGAATATCCCAGTCCAATTTAAGCAAGTGTTGATAATCATTCCTCCGATCGCCACTGCCATTGACATGGGAGGTTGTTTTATAAAAGCATGGTAATTTTAGAGGTAGCTACTACAAACACTTAGGGGCACCCCACCGGCCGCCGCACCTAGGTTGTGGCCGAAGGCTAGAGCACCATCGTGGATTGGACTGGAAAGACGTAGATATACTATCAACTTGCAACAGTAACGGTAGTAAGATTTGAACTCTCAATTTCTTGAAAATATTTCTGAAATTCTTAAATGTCAATTTAACTTATTGTTGGCACATTGTTGC
This sequence comes from Bruguiera gymnorhiza, assembly GCA_020883675.1. Taxonomy (NCBI): domain Eukaryota; kingdom Viridiplantae; phylum Streptophyta; class Magnoliopsida; order Malpighiales; family Rhizophoraceae; genus Bruguiera; species Bruguiera gymnorhiza. The sequence continues at coordinate 4,043,498 of JAIRCJ010001049.1, read as the reverse complement.
TAACGTCGACGATATATATTTCTTTTAGTACTTTGGAATTTCAACTAAATTTTGGTGAAACTATGAGAGAATTAGATATTGAATCCCCAGTGTCCCACAAAGTTTTTGATCTTGTGATCAACCGAAATAGGTGTAAGTTAGGTTTGACGAAATGCTTGGGCGAGCTCCTTTTTCACACCATATACCAATGTGCCATAAGATGAGCATTTATATATATATATTGTTATTCATTAGGAGGCACATTTATATATAAATTTCATACCCTTTTTCTTAAATTAAAATTCAAAATATTAAAAATGAATATTTAAATTCTTATTTATTAGATTATTTTTGAGTGACACATGAACATTTATTATTAGTCCTTCGGACCCGCAGGTGGTTATATAGTAAGACTTGGGCCTGGAGAGTTTTGCTTCGTGGTCTATGAGCTTACAGCTCAAGCCCCTGAATCTTACATATTCTTCATCACATGGCTGAAATTTCCCTGGGCTATGTAGGACAGCCCGAAAATGAATTGTGACGTTAAAAGCAGCTAAGAGTTTGGGCTGTCCCTCCTCAAATGTTCCAGCAACAAAATCCAAGGTATACACTTTTTTTTTTTTTGACCCGTTATTAAGACAGAAAAATGGTTTATAAATTTTTTATAAAATATATGATATTAATAATTTATTTTATTGACCACTGTACTGTGAGGCAAATAGACTCAGCTGACTGGATGAAGAATTTTAGTCTTACTGTTGATGTTGGGTTCTATTGAATCTCAAGGCTGTCTGGTAGAGTTATGTAATTACCACAAGGGTGATGAGTTTGGGGCTGCATTTAACCTCCCGTAGAATTCTAGTTTAGTTATCTTTTAATTTACAACTAAATTTTTGGCTCTCCAATGCACTCAAAATCGTTATTGCTATCGACTAAACCTACGTTTTCACAGTTTGCTTTTATGATAGACCACAATTCTTCCTGACGAGATTAAATACCATCTCTATTTTTTCATTTTATTTACACCAAAAAGGAAAAAAGAAGGGATGCTTTGTATAAGGTTTCTCAATAAAATTAAGGCAAATCCTCGGGGACTAATTTGTAATTGATTTTTAGTTTTTCTTTTTGTAATTATATTACGTTGAACATTGAAAAGTTATTTCCACAAAGCATTAAGGAGATATTGATATCATAGATATAATAAATACAGATTGCTTCGGAACAATGAAAAATTATTCCTACAAATATAGCTTTGGCTGGGAGGTTGAAACAACTCATAGACTTTGACATAGACCATCTTCCTGACAATATGAGCGAGATATTGTGTAAGTATAGGTGATTAGCAGGAGGGCAAAGGTGATTTGCTGCTCCATGGCGGTGTCCCCTATCACAGTCACACGCCGTAAAGGGTCCACACAATCGTGTTCATCAGTTCATATGAATTATCATTTATGCATACAGTGCTGGATTGTGAACATTGTCATGTTACCAAGCCATATTTACAGAAGAATTTTCTGTAATTCTTATCCTAACTAATACAAAATCAAATGGTTATCACCCAATTTTCAATCTTACCAACGGAGTTCATAGGGATTCGTGGAGAGAACCAAGAAAACTAATGAGAGGTCATTGTTAATGTTTTTTTTTTTTTTAATAAGAGGTCATTGTGAATTACATGAACACAGAATTAATAAATAAATAGACAAAATGAAATTTAGACAGTTAATTATTAAAAAATTTAAATAATCACAAATATTAATTATAATTAATAATTTAAAAATTATTTTATCTATCTGTCCATTGATTTTTTTTTTCTTTTTCAGTAAGAAAACTTGCCCACTGAACAAAAAAAGGACCGTGAACTCTCTCTCTCTCTCTCTCTCTCTCTCTCTCTCTCTCTCTCTCTCTCTCTCTCTCTCTCTAGACAAGTCCAACAGCACACCCTACGCTCGATTTATGCGTATAAGAGAATTTATTTCCCATTTGATTGCGCTAAGATCCAAAACTACATAATTAATCTAAAGACTTCATCCCAACTAACCATCCGCCGATCCATCTGCTTTTCTTTACGGAAGTACTTGACGTTGTTGATAAGCATGAGCCGTCCCTGTCTCTTCCCGTCTTTTTTGGCTTTGCGTTGTTTTCCTCAGGCACTACGAATAATGTCAAAAAGACGTGCAGATGAAGCCATCAAGCGGAGTCCATCGCGACGAGTCACACATCCGGAGCACAGTTTGGAAGGCAACAGAAGTCTCTGTATCCGAATTGCTATAAAAAGACAGAATTTCCTTTAAATACACAGGACAAGAACGATACACCAGCTGTCCTGTAGCTTCCGAGTAACTCATCAAGCCTCTGCAACATCTTATAGCTTTTAGCTTAGCTTTCTGAACCGAGAATGGATCAAGAATGGCTCTCTCCCTCTTTTTGGCGGACGAAGGGGCAACGTCTTCGACCTTTTCTCATTGGATATCTGGGACCCCTTCGAGGGCTTACCTTTCACCGCCAGTGTAGCCGACGATCCGTCCTCTTCGCGCGAACCTACCGCCGCGATTGTTAACCCACGCACAGACTGGAAGGAGACCCCAGAGGCTCAAATAATCAAGGCTGATCTTTCGGGGTTCAAGAAAGAAGAGGTCAAAGTCCAGGTCGAAGATGGCAGAGTGTTGCAAATCAGCGGTGAGATAAAGAGAGAGCGGGAGGACAGGAAAGACAAGTGGCATCGGGTCGCGAGGGTCTATGCTTAAAGTTCTTGAGGAGATTTAGGTTGCCTGAGAATGCCAAGTTGGATCAGATAAAGGCTACCGCGGAAAATGGGGTGCTCACTATAATTGTGCCTAAGGAGGTGGAGAAGAAGCCTGAGGTCAAGGCTATCGAGATCTCTGGCTAAATATCTCGGGGTCCTTTTCTCGTATACTGAAAGTAAAGGCAGGTTGTGGACTGTCGATGTTACAACTATAAGGTTTATGGCCTGCGCATGCGTCCTGTGGCTTAATGCATCATAAAGTGTGTTTTTTATTTGTTTGTCTCTACGTTCTCGTCGTGTAAACTTGTTTGATGTTGCTTTATGTCGATGGTTTATGAATATATATATAGACCATGTGTTTCAGTCCTCTGTGTCGCTTTGTTCCTCTAAGTTATCTACACAAAAGAATAGACAGGAGTTAATTTCTGTGATCGCCATCAAAATGATTTTGGTAATCGTTAGGCTGGCTATTGTCCACCCAATATCTTAAGTCTAACCCTTCTCAAGTTTACTCTAGCAGAGTCCAATTAGTTAATTACAGGGGCGCTAATTAGCAGCTACCATTTTCACCATAGTCTCCGTGCTTCCACTCGCAGCATTTTCCTACTTCAAAAAAATTAGGAATATCCCAAAGTTCAAATATGAAATAGAAATAGATACGATGAGTAATAATTATAATAATCATTAATTATAGTTAACATAAAATATACTATTATAATTAATTTATATCTATTTTATTCCGTGTTTATTTGTGACGTCGATGACTCCTCCTAGTTTCAGTTTACCATTCTAAAGTACAGTTAACGTGCTGGTTCAAATTCTGGTACCAAGCAAACCAACTCAAAAAGGGGTCCAGCTAGGTTTGGCTTTGTTTGTCATAATCACTGCAGATAATAGGTGTTCTAGCAAAAACTGAAATATGATGAAAATCGTTCAGGTAACATGTATTTTCCGAAATTCTCCTTACGAAATTACAAGAGAAGGACTTGCACAAACATTCTAGTTAATTAAGGTGCTTCGCTTTTGATTAGTTTCTTACTCCCAATTGCTTTCATATGCCGCAGACTCTCATTCCATTGGACGCATTGGCCCAATTAGTTGCACCAAGCTATTGCAAGTTCAGAATTCACGAGCTCCAAAAGTCTCAAATGGACGTGTTTTCAAACTAAATATGCATACCAAATATTACTTCTCAAATCAGTGAAAAAAGCAAGACCAATTTTTCACGGCAAGATAATATATGTTTTGATGGACGAGGCAGGCAGATTATCTAGTGAATGCACCCACGTTGGGGTTACAGTAACTGCAGACTACAGTAGAGAGATTCCAACTCATAAGATCTTTGGAATGGTTTTGAAAATCAAACATGATGTTGGCATTCCTATTGCAGCAACATCTTCATCAGGCACACAAATTTAGCAAGTCTAAAATCTAAATTTGCAATAGTCATGCTCATGATTGCATTTTCCATTTTGACCCTGTTTTTTTTTTTTTTCCTTCTATTTTGGTATATCAGCCTTGGTATCTAAGGACTCAAAAAAAAAAAAAAAAAAAAACCAACAGCCGCTGCCCTTCATTGTTCATGGTCATGGACTGGCTAGTCAATTCATGAAGATCAACACTAAACTGGAACTCAACATTCTAGTCTCATATTGCGGTAAGCTGATTGTTGTGACCTTTGTGGTTTCTTTATAAATTGAGATAATATCAGGTACACTTGCATACATGAAAAGAGCATAAAGCTCCTCATAATTAATCATTCTATGCTTCATCTAATTACATCGTAATAACCTCTGCTGTATCTCGACATTTTTCTCCGAGGGAAGGAGTTACCCTGGTGCAAAATTCAGTTTCATCAACATCCTATGATAATTTTAGGTTGTGCATAATATTGATTTAGTCTGAATTAACATACAAATCTATGTTGACCATACCTTAAACATAAATTTTAGTTAGATTATTGACTAATAAAGGGTAAGATATTATTTATTTTTTTTGGTACCATTCCCCCTATTTCTATTTTTATATTTTCATTTGGTTAATTTTTGATATAAAATTCATAAATTTTAAGTAATCAATATCGTGGTTGTAGAAACACAAATAGAATGTAGAAATTTTTAACTGTATATGTACTTTCTTGTCTTCAGTAGTTGCTCAACTATGTCCAATTAATTTTTGTTTCATTATATTATGTGTGTGTGTGTGTGTGTGTATATATATATATATATATATAGAAAAACAATTTGATGTGTAATACCAAAACGTTAGGTTAATAATCAATACCCCAACAAGAGCTGCGTCCCATTGGATATATCACCGCTAATCGCGGATTTTCTGTTGCAGAGATTGACCACTGCATTGCATCCGCTGATTGCTGATTTTTTTTTCAAAAGCATTGTGCTTGCCTGCATGGGGCCATGTGGTATTGATACCTTTATTTTATTTTATTATTGGGGGGGGGTGTGTTGTTTACAAACTTCGAGTAACGCCTTTGGTTGTAGGGAAATATAGTTGACATAATTCTTACAATGTTTCAAATTATTTACAAACGCCACAACTCCATCCCGCTTCTTTGGCTTTGATCTCCATCCGAAATTCCACTGCTGTTTCGACTGCTGTTTGTCGGAGATTTAGTGAAGATCTTCTGTACATTGTGTACAGAAAATACTAAGGGAACTTACTTATTTTTTTGAAACGAATTGAATTGCACAGATTTAGCCATATCAGACAATCTGTAGTCAAAACGGAGGACCATCATCTTGTACCATAAACTCACTACATAGTCTAATTTCCGTGGAAGGACGGAGAGTGCTTATAGAATTATTAGATTTATTGCCCTCTTAAATTCATAGGACCAATTCTGCCTTTGTTTTGAACGAAATAATAGCATAGCGAAGGGATTTCCCACTTAGGACATTCCCAAATTCCATTGATTGCAATGAGCAAGGAGCCACTTCAAGAACCTTGGCTATTAGGATCATGATAGTATTGGCAGAATGATAATTATCCTATATAGAAGAAAAAAAACAAAAAAAGTCCCCGAAGAAAAAGACATTCACTGAACCATCTCAAACTGAAATCAATTATCACATAAACACTGACATTGTTGTCCAAATCCTTAAAAAGCCTTTAAGTTACAGCAGCACCCGGGGGATACAATTACATACACTGCAAATTATAGTACAGTTCGATCAAGCTCCAGGACCAAAATAAAAAGCAAGAGGATGTGGACACCATCAAATTGTAACTCAACTGGCGATGCAGTTTGCACAAGTTCTAAGAGCTAAGAACTTGTCTCCTTCTCTCCAGTTATCAGATGCAGGAGATATGCTACTGTGAGGGTACGTTAAAGTGAAAGAGCCAAGAGATGACAAAGGCAAAGACCATGCATGCTAGCAAGAAATTCAAGAAGCGATGGCCCTGAAAGAAGTTTCGGGCTTCTGCAGTGTGACCAGGTGCAGTAGCAGTTGCCATTGCTGCATCATTTGCCTCATTCCACTGTTCCACTAACTCGGCCTCACTTGCAGCAGCAACATTTCGTGCAATGGATCCGCAAATCTCGCAGGTTCTGTGGTTGGATTTTAAGAGAAGGATCAACTAAAAAATGATTTTAATTACCATGCAGAAATCGATAGGAACCAAAATCTGGAATTAATCAAAACACAAGATGCAGACAAGAATTCAACTAAAAAATGATTTTAATTACCATGCAGAAACCGATAGGAACCAAAAACTGGAATTAATCAAAACACAAGATGCAGATAAGAATTAGTGTCCTCCTCCTAACTTGTGAATTGTGATTCTCCCACAAGGTTCCAAAATTTAGTTGTTTTCCAAAAATTTTCCTGGAGAACATTTGAACAAATTGTTTGGTATAACCATCATCCAGTTTTACTTCTAGTACAGTAAAGTATTATTGGTCCTTGATGATCGACAGCTAGTTCTTCACTGAGACTGTTGCTGTCTTATTGGACAGAGAATGAAGAATTGAGCTACCAAACATTAGAGCATGATCATGCCAGTTCAGTTGGAAACTAAAAGCCATTACCCACTTATGATGTTAACTGAGGATGGAAGTGAGAGGATAATCATGACAAAATCCAAGTGTCAATTCATTCGGCACTTCACTACATAGGACTATACCATTGCACCCAAAAATAGTTCCCATATATAAAAACTTAGCAGGATAAATTAACCAGAGCAGTCAAGTACATTAGTGTTAATTACTTGCTAGAAATGCTTCATTTGCCTTAGTTTTCTCCTTACACAGTCTCTGTCTATATGTCACTAGACAGACTTATGCATCAAGTATAAGTTTCGAGACGTGGGAATTCATCCATAAATTTAACACCAAATGGTATAAAAAATGACTAAAGAAGTTTGGAGTTCTGTAAAGGTGAGGCTGTGGTAATGGCCGGACCATAGTGAAATGATTCACTGAAAACAATTATCAATATATCATTAGATTTGATTTATTTTGATGGCAAACCATGCATGACACCAGCAGACCAAACAAATTGTCTGCAAACCTACATGCACGCAATTAGCCTTTGTACACAAAACCTTGCATTGTTTCCAACATCTGGCTTGAAAGAAATACAGAAAAAAGAACCAATAACATTAACTTTAGACATAATAAATGGCCACTTCTGCAGTAGGTCTACTACTATTTGTTCTGATCAAGTCTTTAAAAGGTCCATTTCCCACTAACTGAAGCCAATAGATTAGTAAGTTGGAATACAATTCCTCTATAATTTTTTAACCCCAATTTGACTATTGGAATAGGAAAAAGCAGGACATACAGGAAGGAGGTTCCAGTGGCTTCGTCTTTTGCTTTTCTCACTTCTTATTCAGTCATTCTCTTCATTTACCTTAAGCAGCATTTGATTCTTTTTCTGCACACAAGTGGGACAGATTATTCCAATATTAAGTTCCCATTAACAGGTTCCCATCTTTTTGCCTAACAATAATAATAATAATAATAATAATAATAATAATAATAATAATAATAATAATAATAATAACCTTATGGGAACGCCATTGCACGAAATGACCATTCAATTTGTAGTATCTAAATTTACAAGATGCCAAGACCCAAAAAAGGCGCAACTCTGCAGCATCTTTAAAAGACGAATCTTTTTAACTTTTTAGACTTTTAGCTGCTTACCTGTTTCCCTTGATCTTGAACCAAGCCTCCGCACACTGCTTGTGAGCAGCAGCCAAATCGTCCTTGCATGAACAGCCCAACTCAATGGGCACTCCAGAATCCTGATTTCCCGCACCCAAGCTCAGATGGCAAATCCTACAGTCCCTCTCAACTTTGGCCAAATGTGCCTTAGACTCAGGCGGCACCCCACATTCCAGATCCAACTCTGACACAGAAGATCGCCTCTCTTTAACAATTTCACTACTAGAGCCGGACTCACTTGCAGTGCTTCTTTGCCCATCATCATCTAACGGCCGGTGGTTTCTTTCCTTTGCATCATCAACAGTAGCAGCCAAATGGGGTTTCTGTACAGTATCCATTCTCATGACCCAAATGGCGAATGTTCATGTAATGGTTCTGAGAGACGGGAACCATGAATGCCCACCAAAAGTTGATATATGAACAAAAACAAAACAGTGGGCAGTCATAAGATTTTTTTTCACAACATTGGTACTTTACTACTGTGTCTATGGTTGTTGCTCTCTCTGTATCCCTCGTACGCAGTGTTAGCTTTGGACTGAACCTGGAAGAGAGACGGAGACGGATCACGAAAGACCTCACAACAAATGAAAAGTAAAAGACAATTATGGAGGGCAGGGGATAGAGTCAATGATAAAGGAAGATGCTTTAAGTTTATTTATTTTATTGATTACCATGCTTAGTGCAAAGGAAACATGGACAGCTCAAAATGATTAGAGACAGCACAAAGAGAATGAGTTTTTTTTTTTTTTTAATAATTTTTTTTAACAATAAAAAGAGTGTCTTGTCAAACTAATCATTTTAAATATAATTAAATGTTGTATTTAATTTTAATATTAATTAATATAATTTTCTTTATTATTAAAATGTTTAAATTTATTTTTATCAACATAAATGATATAACAGAAATTTAAATTTTAATTAATATAAAAAAATATATTAAATTATTAATTAAATTACTGTTAAAAAATTGGGGCTTTAGGGGATAATTCGTTGTTGGACTGACACCTTAAGACTATTTACTTTTATTTTTTTCCTTCAGCGCAGGGCTAATTTTATGTTGTGTGTGTCGAAAAGGAGACATTTATTTGTCTTCTTCGGTGCTCCTTTTTTTCTTGATTTGATTTACAGCGTTATGGCCTCTCGAGCCCCCACTTTAGCAATCAAAGGTCACTATTATCCTTGCCTCTCTGGGTTCACGCCATTCCTGCAAAGGGGTAGTTCGGACTTATTGCAAACGTGCGTTTTATTTATTTATTTTTTGACAATACAATATTAAAATGTGTCTTTTGCAGGAGCTTCGCTTTTGTGAAAGGCAACATGCACATATCAGCCAACTGTTTCTTGATTATTATTGCACAGGACTAGGTCATATGAATAAATATTATAAATAAATTATAAAATCATTTTAAACCGTAAATACACAGTCTTGATAGTGATCAAATGTCACAAATATATTTATAGATGTTTATTTGGTCAAGAGGGTTGCAAGCCTGGAGGATGACGGTGATGGGGGAGAAATTGACAGCGAACCGTCGGGGGCAACCAATTCACCACCAAGCCATCCAAGCATGAGCGTTCAAGTGAAACGGTTGGCATGTCAATTTCATAAACGACACGGACAGCTTACATCCCATTTGACAGTCTCAGCACGCGCGCATATGGGTGGGTGGCATTGTTGCATTATTTGAAGGTCGTGGCTCTGCTGGTACTGCCCATCGGTTCGTGTTTTTCGATGATTTTGCTTTGTCAATTATTTCGGTATTCAACTTGAGTGAACCTTGCATAATCTTTGTTTTCACAATTTGGGTTTCCAGGGTGTCGTTAAATTGTGGATGTTTAGGTTCATGTGCCTGAATTTACAATCTTGCTTCTCGTGATTGCTTCTCATGACTGCATTGTGATAAATAAATGGCAGAACAGAGTTAATATTCTGTTACCTAAACACAACGTGGAAAAGTGTGGCCATAAGCAAAGCAGAGTAGAAGGGTAACATTGCCTCCAGAGGGTTAAGAGCTTGAATTTCTATGCTGATAGTTTCGAGTCTAATATATGCAATGGTGTGGCGGTAGAGGAGGGGGGGTGGGAAGGGGACGGAGAGATGCATGAAATAACAGAAAAATATCTTGTGTTGTGTAGAGTAGTCAGGCCAAATAAGCATCCCAATGACGGGTTGAAAAGGAGTAACCCATCCGACATGTCCTATATTTTGGAGACGGAGGAAGACAAGTGCTCTACGAAGAACTGATGCCGACTGTATTAACACTCCAAAAACACAAGCCACACAAACTTTTTGCTTAACACTGAATTGCCACCCATCAACACTCTGGTATGAAACTCGTTATATCAAATGTATAGGGATGATGTTGCTGTGTAAAAGAACACAGGTACTTGAGAATAACAAAAGGGGAAGAAATGATTTATCCTTTCACCTTTGCCTTCAGGTAATCAACCGAATGGCACAGAACCATAAGACATGCCAGTGCATGTAAGGGTGATGGACAAAAAGTGAAACACAACCAAGCGTGACCAACAATGAGCCATAAGCACTGAAACAACACATAACTAAATTAATAACCAACTTTGAATATGAGTAGGATTCCTTCATTGTCACCTGAAGATTCCAGGTTCAAATCTCGAAAACTTCTTTGTAAAACTGCGTATATGACTTCCCCAGATTCACTATGTGGGAGCCCTTTGAGTTGGGACATTTTTTTCTTTTTTTAATATTCATTTGGCATAATTTCTTAAGAAAAAAAATATATCACTATATTAACCAAAATGATATATCCTTCACATCGAATGGGAGACACTTCTCAATTAAATTTTCTTTTTTTCAAATAACCACAATCAAAATTTGCGACCACTTAACAAACCTGATTCAATACTAATCTCCTGCAATCAGAACAAAAGTAGCTCTCATTTAGCTCAAGCTCTCCACTTCAGCTCGCACTGCAAAAGGTTGCGCTGGCAATTGAGCTGACAAATGATCTGTCATCATGCCCATCAATTTATGCTGTCCCTCCTCAAAATGAGTATGTCCATTACTCAGTTTCTGTTCTGATATGCCCAAGAGTGAACTAGTAACAACCCCTTGAGACACTCCACAGCTTGCCGAGTTACTTGAAGTTGCACTGCTAACATTCTCAAGGCCACTTTTGATACAAGCAATAGTGTTCAAATCTGTGGCAATGGAGATGAGTTCTTGACTCGAGAAAGAGGGACGCTCCTCATATTCAACAAATTCAGGTCCCAGCAACAAGGTATGAGAATGGGCCCCATTTGGTGCTGTACAGCAGCCATACCCACATCTTAAAGGCACTATGGGTTCACCAAGACTATCTTCAAGGAATTTGGCAAGCCCCAAGTCTGGTTTGGAAGCTTGAACCATTGGCCCGTGACTTGGAATTACTCTTGTAGACACACAGCCACTTCTTGGACCACTTGGAGGATTATAAACATTAAATGCACTAACATGTGCCACAGGATCATGAAGGGTAGGACAGGACCTTAGTTCAGCAGCAAACTTAACATCAGTTGTTTGTGGAACCTCATCTGTTAGACCTCTGTCTTCATGCTGGTAAGATCTATCATCCATGGTAACATCACTTTCTTCTGGAGGCTTTAAAGAATTGGTATCACCTATAGACATAGTTTTCCCAGAGGATGCCTTTCTCTTCTCATGAATTTCATCCTCAATTTTATTACTGTGAACCGGTTCATATTGTCCATCTGCATATTTGCGCCTTAGAGTAGAATTCCAGTGGTTCTTGATTGCATTATCTGTTCTACCTGGCAGAAGCCTTGCAATTGCTGCCCACTTGTTTCCATACTCTGCATGGGCTGAAATTATGATACAATCCTCTTCTTCTGTTGCAATGCACAAGATATGGAAAGTATAAAAGATTAGAAAGTTCACATGAATGACCACGTTAGTCAGTCAATAGAGGATCTATTCTACCAACAATCAACATTGCATTTCAGATACACTGATTGATTATGTTGGCCTGGATACCACCGCATTTATCAAAATAATTAGCATTAAATCTGGGATTCAATATATTGAAGTACATGCTAAAGATTATCTAGAGCAAGCATTGGTTCCTTCTGAAGTACATTATGCCGACAATTTTCGAAGCTATTACAAGTTTGAATCACGGAAACAATCTTTTGTGAAAACAAGAATAAAGTTGCATACATTTGACCCTTTCCCTATAATCACAGTATAGGAGCATTGTGCACCTGGTCACCCATTTTTATTTAAAGCTATTACAGCATAGCCAAGCCAACAAAAGATTACGGAAATCATCATTAGATCATGGTTCCAACTCTCTTCAAAAGCCTCCCCTGCTCACACATAAATGCAATCATTCATTGCAGAAAAAAAAAAAAAACCTTGGGAAAAATATCAGAACAATCAAGGACATGTGCCAGAGTATCTCGTCAGATGAATATCAGACTAAAGAACTTAGCATTATGCTACCTGTGACATTAATAAGTTAGTAGATACCTCCAAATAATTGAGCAGCAGCAAATGGTGGCCACAAAAGGGAAGGGTTATATTATATGTGACATAATCAATCTTATCCTGTAGCCAGAGGTTTGATTATTGAAATGTGTTCCCAACATCACTATTTGAGCCTTTGACTGTAGAATAGTTCCCGCAAGCATGGGATGACTGAGTTCAGTCTCAAAAATTGTGTTAAAAAAATGGGGCAGCCTACACTTTCTGAAATCAAACACCAAGACCACTGGATATCCAGGACTATTGTAGTAAACCGACCAGCATTGCATAAATAATCAATGATTTTTATCAAGCAAATTAAAAGCTCAATCTAGCATCCCACTAGTTGGAAATCAATTGATGTGAGGAAAAAAAAAAAAAAAAGTATCGGAAGAAGAAGAAACATAACATAAGCAAGTAGTAATCAATGTGCAGAACCCGTACAAAAGAAAGAACACACCAATAATGCACTAACATCAATCGAAACGAGAAGACAAAACCCCTCCTATTACATCAAACTGAAAAGACACAGCACAAGAAAACCCTTCGAAAACTCAAACAAAACCGACAACCCGAAAACAGAAAAAAACCACAACCACAAATAAAAATGAGGGCTTTTCGTTTTCACCAGCGAAAGGCTTGCGCTTGAGGCAAGGGTCGAGCTGGTTGCACCACCTAAGCCTGCACGATTTACCGGACCGACCCGGAATTCCGCGGGCGATCAAGCTCCAATTCCTCGCCCCGAACTTGTTCACCAGTTTGCTTAGCACGGCATCTTCCTCCGGCGACCACGGCCCCTTCACTTTACTATTTACCCCACCGCTACCACTTCCGCCTCTTGACTCCACCCCACCACCGAGCTCGCCCGACTCAGCTCCGCCGCCGAGTTCAGACTCGGCCCCCGTCAGCGAATCGGTACGGTTTTGCTTCTCTTCCTCTGTTCTCATCGTATCATCGGTCTGGTTTTCCATGTCTTATGTTTCTGTTTCTCTGTTCCTCTTTTTTTTTTTCCCCTTCTTTTTCTTGTTTTTTTTTTTTTGGTGTTTTTAAGATTGTCTCTCTAGAACTGCCTTGTTCTATTTTTTACCTGCCTGCTTAACCGCAACTGGGCACAGGAGAGAGAGCGAGAGAGAGAGAGAGAGAGCGAGAGAGAGAGATTTTATTGGGCCGATGTTTCGGATTCCATTTTTCCGCTTCTGCAAGGCGGTTTTTGCTGAAATTACCGCTGTGTCCTTACCAATTTGACAACGTACGACGCGGTGGTCTCCTCCGACCCACCTAGTTCTCTTATTTTCCTGATCGAGCCCATATCTACACAAACTATGTTATGTTGGTTGCTCATTTTTCACAAATTTTATATCTTTTTATTATAATTTGAGTATTAATTTTTTTTTAAAAACAATGTTTAACTTTTAAAACATTGAATGATTTTTTTTTGATAAGATAAATACAAGTATGACAAGCTTTGATACATTTCATTTTTTGGAAAAAGAAAAAATGAAGAAAGGAATGGTGAGGTGAGTAATAAGTTTAGTAATATAGATCATCGAGATAAGTAAACCGCGTCAGTAATTATTAGTGAAGTAATTGGAATAGTAACGCCTACTAATTGCACCTTCGATCAATTCAATCGCCATTGGAGAACCAACCAACCAACCACCCAACCGACCCACTACACTTAGTACAAAAGCATCGGAAGCAAAAAGAGACGGTGCAAATTTAAAGGGGAATCGACTAATTTGCGACTGAGGCTCCGCCGCTGAGTCTGGGCCAGTAAATAGTTTTGACCCATTTTCAAAGTTATCGGACTATTGAGTTGATTTTCTTAGGACGTTACCCATGCAACCAACCACGCACCGAGGCCCAAAAGTTTCAAAATTGAAACTTTAGCCCAACCCAACAACAGATTCGGCGAAAAATAAATGCTGGTTCATTCCACCGGCTCAGACATTCCATCTTCAGTGAGACCGAAATTACTGCGCTGATTTTTACATCCATTTCAACGGCAATGTCGCAGTAGCAGTGGAAACAAGATAGATGAGTGGGCGATGCCGCGATTGCACTAACATGGTAACGTAATCATACTTCGTGATTTACATTGTGGAGGAAAAAAAAAAAAAAAAAACACAAAGGGTTCTTGGCTAGAAGTTCAATTGCTCGGACATGGAAGTGGTGGGCGTCTCTTTCCTTTGTAAGAAGCAAACGAGATTGGACAATTCAGAAATGGGAAAGCTGCTTATTCCGCTAGCTCCTCTTCCTTGTGCGGTTACAATTGGAAGATGCTCATATTATATCGTTTGATATCTTATCTAATTTCTTATGCTAGAAATCTTTTGGCAATTAATAGAACATTTCAACAACAAAAGAGAATCCTGCTGGTCCTGAGGTGAGGTTTTGTGGCCCCATTGACACCAATTATTAATATGCACATTATTTGTAATTTGCCCCAACTTTCTTATTTTCAAAGTATATCTGGATTTTTTTTCTTTTTCTTTTTTTTTTTTTTGTTGTTGGGAATATGCGGTCTTTAATTTCTGCTACCGATCATTAGCTCTTCGACACAGTTTGGAATTTTCCCGACTTTGTACAGACAACTGTTTGGTAAATGCTTCCACTTACGGCAACAATTCATTCTTTGAGCTTCGCCTATTGTCGTAACCATTTTTGTGACGTGTGAGATATATGTGTGTTTCTTTTTGGTTATTGTCTAAAGAAGATAAAGATTCTTTTTTTTTTTCCTCTAAAGAAGTTAAAAAAGCAAAGAAGCTCACTTTGGGAAATTTAGATCCATAAGCACGAAACAGAGAAGCGGAATAATAAGGCCGAAAGAAATGTGTATGCATTCCTTCCTACCAACCAAAGTGCATGGACCGCAGTTCCTCTCCAAAAGAATGCAACCCAAAGGACCACACATTACACCAAAATGAGGCGCGCATTAAAGGGCCAATTATCGCCTTCTATAAACGGTCGCGAAGCCCTGCCTGCCAATGGGTTTGTGACGGCAAAACGGGGGGGCTCAGTGTTTGTGGTTTTCCAGTCACCCTGATGTGACTCGCATTTGCACAATCTATTGTAAAGATGAAAAGGAAAAAAAAAAAAAAAACAAAAGAAAAAAAAAAAAAAGAAACACACGACTTCCTCCTGAAAGCCAGTCCTGGGCCTTGGAAGAATGTTTGTGGCAACCGTGAAGGAATAAGGATGTATTTGAAATTATCGTTGCAGTTGGGAAACTTGTTTATTGAGTTACGAGTTAGTATTTAGTAAATTGTAAAATTTATATTTCATAAAATTTCTGTATAATTTAAATTTAAGTTTTAAAAATATAATATCTTGATATAATAAAAAATATAAAAATATTATAATTTAATAATTTTATTGTTATATAAAATTATTACAATTTAAATACATTAAACATTTTTTATAATTATTTTTTATTTTATTAATTATTTTTTATTTTTTTAAAATATTATAAATAATTATTAAATTGTCATTTATATTTATTAATATAATTTTTCCTTTGTGAATTTATTAATTACAGTAATAAAACTTAACTATAATATCAATCAAAGTCTTTGTACTTAACACATTTGTGACGGGAGAACCAGAGTTTTTAAGTCAATAATTTTCATTATTATATAAAATTATTACAATTTAAATACATTAATTTTTTTTTAAAAATTAGTTTTTATTTTATAAAAATTTTTTAATTTTGTAAAATATTATAAATAATTATTAAATTGTCAATTATATTTATTGGTAATATATTTTTCCTTTGTGAATTTGTCAGTTACAGTAATAAAACTTAACTACAATATCAATCAAAGTCTTTGTACTTGACACATTGGTGACAAAGAAAGGAGAACCAGAGTGATCGACAGGCCCACGATGGTCCTTGTAAAGAAGGCAACATCTCAAAAGACAAGCAGTCCTCAAATTTATATTCCATCGTAGCGGAAAGTGTTCTGTAATTTTATTAAATTGATAAAAACATTATATAATAATTTAAAAAATATATAATAATATAGATATTATATTTTTATATAATAATAAATATTTAAATTTATTTATATAATAAAATTATATTAAATTAAATTCAACTAAATTGATTTTTATTAAATTTTAATTAGAAGTAATTTCAAAATAAGATAGTGGAGTGTTGATAATAATAAGGAAGTACTAATTCCATTATGTGGTGCGGGTATAATCCACCTCATAATGCTGACAACAAAGTTTAAACAAAAAGGAAAAAAAAAAAAAAAACAAAACCCAAGCTATACAGGTACAAAATACTCGAATAGGTTTATTAAATAAACATGTATTGAGAGTCATTGTTCAAGGGTCGATTTTTCCTTCTTCAGTCATGAAATAAACTGAACAAACGTAGAATAATATTTTCAATTTGGTTACAAAATTTCAGTTTAAATCACGTTTAATTGAATCCAACAAAAGCATTATTTATATCACACACACACACACACAATTATTTTATTAGAAATTATTACTAATAACACTATATATAAAATAAATATTATTAAATTATTATTATAATTTAATAATTACTTATTTATCTTATGATAAAAATTGTATTTTTATATTTAAATTTCTCGATTAAAATTAATTTTTAATTTTTTTGAAAAACCAAATCAAAATTAAAATTAATTGAATATCAGTTAATCAAAACTTTAACTAGGTTTTTAAAATGACTAAATGAGAATTTCAGTTCTATATAGTTTTTAGAGTTATTTTGAATCACGAAAACCCCTAATTACAAAGTGTATAACTCATATACCACCCTATAGTCAGGTTGCCAATTGAAGAAAAGTTTTGTTATTTCTGTGCACATGAATTGTAAAAGTGGAAATCCTTCGTGAGAGACAGTCCAAGCCCCACTCCTTACACCGCCTGATTTTCTAGCTGTTTATTTCACTTCAAACACAATGGGCTAAGGGCAGAGTGGTGGGGTTCAAGTGCTTGCCCTTGGCACTTATTGAATTGTCCTTTACACGAGACCTACTAATTGAACTCATGTGACATTCAAATTTCATGTGCTGGCTGGATGACAATAATATGTACCTCATATGTCATAGGCCCTTATTTTTGAATTGGTGAGCTTTATTGATGAAATAAACAGTGGTTAGGAGATTAGAAGAACCAAAGAAAAAACTGGCAAGAACAGACAAAAGAGGAAATTATAACCAGACAATGAAATTTGTTTGCTTGAAAGGCTCCTTGCTTTACTTGCCCGTCATCCTAATGATTTATATCTCTGCCGATTTCTCTGAATTCTCAAGTTGCATTTTGTGCTTCTCAATCTTTGGTATTCTTTGGATTCCTTTCTTAGCACCTGATATAACTTACTCGAATTGAGAAACGAAAACCCCCACAACTTATTAGCCACCTTCATTTCGGGTGTAAACTGTGAATCCCATCAAACCAAAATAGGCAACGAGCATCACTTCTCCAATCTTTCTCTTTAGGGTCTTTTTTTTTTTTTCTCGGATTAATACACCGGAAATGGCATTGGCACGACGTATAATTAATTGTTGAGTCTTTTTTGGGCTTACGGATGCTTCACTCGACACGTAATATAAATGTTTATATAACATACGATAGTCTTTTTCTCTCGGCAAATTTTCTAGATGACCACTATCGGTGCAGGATAGCACATTTTTTGGCACCATGGCAAAAGAATTCACCCATTAAACTTCATAGATGCAATACCGCTGCACCAGTTAAGCTCCGCAATTTGAGTCTTTTAATGCATAAACTCTAAATCTCCTCTAGATTAGCTTTCCAGACGGCATCATATGTCCAAATTACTCGTATACACAACTTTGGGATATGCTGGGGTTTAAATTTTGAGCTTAGGAAGAATTGAAAATTTTTGATTTTTTTTTTAAATGGAAATAAATATATCAGGCTGCATGCATTTAACTTGAAACAAATAACTAAGCTTTGCTTGGGCTTATAGGGTTTATAGAAATGGGAAGATTATGCAAGACTACCTCCAATTGTACAACCCTTAACTCATTAACGTTTTGAATGGAGCAGGGAAAAAGAAAAACAAGTTTCAATCGACTAATTTTACCATAGCACTAAAGGTTTACTTTTCTGGAATATTACAAAACAAAAGGAAAGCAAGCACTGGGAAAATAAATGAGGTCTGATATAGCTAACAGGTTCAAAAGTTTGGTACTCCTCTACTCACATGGGAATCGAGAGTGACAGGAAGTAAGGGATAACATACAACACCCACTTGAAAATTTGGTTTCCTCCCTAACACTCGATATCCAAGTGGGTAAGGCAGAGAATTAACATTCAATTCATCTTTGAAAGGATAATGCCGGTAGCTGTGGTCCGAGCCTTGAAGGATCCATTGAAGAATTATCATTGTAGAAATTTGTATAACCACTGTAGGACCACCAAATGATAATTTCAAATTATACAATCACTAAAAAACAAATATCTTAACAAATGGAACTGAAAATATGTAGTTTAATATAAGAAGATGGAATTTACAATCAAGGGATCTCTTTCTAAATATTTTCAATATTAGCAGCGATTCACGACATTTTTTTATTACTAATTGTAAAAAAAAAAAAAACCTTAAAATATTACTTTAACAATAAATTTACGCTCAAAAGAAATTATAAAAATTTGTAGAATTATGGCTATTGATTTGCTTGCTATAAAATGTATTCACTAGTTAACAATTATTAATTACTCGCAATTTTTGACAGAATCATGTAATATTTAAAAGTGTCACTAAAATTCTAAATTTACTGTAGGAACATGATCATGATCAGAGGAGTACCCACTTGACTGAGGAGTCTATTCTAACAATGAATCCAAACAACTGTGTGTGTGTGTGTGTGTGTGTGTGTGTGTGTGTGTGTGTGTGTGTGTGTGTGCGTGTGCGTGTGCGTGTGTGCGCGCGCGCGCGTTAATCGAATCCCATGTGTGGAAGATTACAGCAAATGTGGCAGGGTTCATTCAAGGTCCTTTTGCTCTACCAGATGGGTGACATGTTCTGGGTGGATAAAATTCTTGTCTTACAAAGCAGGGACATGTGTTCTCAGAGGTGCGCCCTTGTGATGAAAACAGGCCAAGAAGCAACCAAAAACCATACTTTCAAAATCACTAATCTCGTCAGTTGGGATCAGCCAATCGCTATACATATGCGTGAGGGTTTAAAATAAGGTGATGGTGGGTCACGAGGAGCACCATAGAAGGCCTGCACTGTGCTTGTGGTCCATTAATGCCTCACTAGTGTGGACAAGATCTAGTACCATACATCGTAATCTAAAAGGTCAAATTGAGATGACTTTAGGGATAACCATTCCATCCAATGGCTGATATGACTTGCTGACATGTGCCATGCATGCAGTTGTAGCTAAGCACTAGCATAAATGCTTTTCTTTCTGGCTGCCAAATTTTCAGTGTTGGGCTAGGACTGGAAGGAGAATATTATTATGCACCATTGTCTGTTTTCTGTTTCGATGAACATGGACAAGAGAAAAATCGTCATCACCGTCACACTATCTTCACTCGCTTGCGAGTTAGAAACTCAGAAGAAATGATCAGAATGGGAAAAAAGGCTGTAAAGCTAACGATCATAACTGGAAAATAGAAAGAGAGTCACTCTCACAATTACAAATGCACTTAATTGAGGTACCAACGGCGCGGTTTGGTAGTAAACGTCTGGACTTTTTGTTAAAAAAAGTTTAATTGGTCCATCTATCAATCTAGACTTTTCAATTAATTCAGGCAAGCTGTCCAGATATTTATTAGTATTTAATTTATATTATTAATCGCTGACTCTAATTGAAAAATTTAAAGCAATTAAAAGGTATTTAATGATGGTGAGTAAATTTTGTGGTCCAATGATAGTGCTATGACATGAAATTTCAATATTCGTGTGGAGTAATAATACATGCCTGTACATGGCTTTCTCCGTTCATATTAATTATGTATTTGTATTTCTAGGAAAGTACTTTAACCCTCTTAAATAAAAACGTTGAGAGAAATATGTTTAAAATTGAAAACACTGTCATATAAATTAAGTTCTGTACAATGAAAGCTTTTGCTGAACCGTGCACACTTAGACTTAGGATACCCTATATATATATATATTTTTTTTTAATTATTTTTTTTTTCACCGCATCAAGAGGATTTTATTGATGAAACCCTAGAATTAAACATACAAATTTTGTTTGAGTAATTATAATTAAGCAGATTATTTGGTCTACCATTTGACGGACAATTAAGCTAATCAACATTTCATATATCAGTTTTCAATCTCACATTTCATTTGTCATTTCATTATTTAATATTATATGTCATGAGTTAATTATTTTAATTTACCACGTAAGATAGGTTGTTCGGGAAAAAAAAAAATGTTACCCGCATTAGTTATCAATACTTTTTCTGGTTTTGAACCTAAAGTTAATTTCTTTCGATCACACCAGAGTTATTATGTTTTTTCGGGGCATTATGATGGCCAACATGTTGGAAAGTCTCTTTTCAGCGATTATCCAATGCCTTTGACTATTACTCACCAAAACTCATGATTTTAGCAGTTTACTCTCACAAATTTCATTTTCCTTTTAGAAAGTTACCATCATTACACAGCGAAATGAAATCTGCCAAGGAATTAGTAAACTCAATCGAGTAATGAAATTATGGCGTCTACCTTTCAGAAATCACATTTACTTATATATACTCGATATATATGTATATATACATATATATACACACACACTAATCCTTTGAAAGAAGTGTGTTTCTTCTTTTTAAGCCTTTGTGTTTTACTTATTCAAACAATTATGGAATTCAATATAAGATGTTTCAACTTCTAACTTAACATTCTAATATTTATGTGAATATAATTTATTTCGGTCATAACTTGTGCAGAAGATAAATGGTTATTGCAACTCTTTGAATTCCAAAACCCAACTTTTATACATGATAAAGGCAATTAATTCATTTTTATCGTTGAATTACAGATCTTATATGTCTCTTCACTTTTATTAAAGAATTCTTCGTGTTCCCAAGTAATGAAAGACATTCATTTTTATTCATAAATACAAGTAACATTCCTTTGTAGAAGACAAAGAGTTGAGTAGTTTTTAGTCTATATAAAAAATATAGATTTTCATATCAAACGTTTTGCTTTGATATAAGTTTGAGATAAAACTTACATTTAAAATGTTATCTTTGGTCTTGATTTATTCTTGAGTAAGGATAAGTTTATTATGAAAGAGTCACCATGAAGTGAGTTTTAATTTTAGCATTCCATATTAATTCTTTGTTTGTTTTGTTACATTTTTTGGACACAAACTCCTCTAAATTTTGTTGTATATAACCTAAAAAGTGTTACATCTAAAATCATTCTTCACTCAAAATAAACCTTTATATATTTATTGGGTGTTAAAAATAGATGTCATGAATAAAATATTTTTTTTACCTATTAAAAAAATCTATCACATATTATTATAGATTTATTTAATTTTAATAAAACAAAACATCCGTACGTAGCGCGCAGAGCCAGTTTGGTTAAAATAAATTGCTTACATCTGTTCATATGCCTACCTAGCCATGCGTTATATATGTGTGTGTGTGTGTGTGTGTCAAGTAATAAAACACAATCACCAGCTTTGCTCAAAAGGAAAAAAAAAAGAAAAGAAAGAAAAAGAAACCAATCTCTAGCTTTTAAATTTGAATGAGCCTAGCCAGGTACCTAAGCCATGTATCGTCTAGAACATGTACATGTACATGTTCATGCACACATGTGAATTCAACAGTTTAATGTGAGTTTTCTTTTTTTTTTTTTTTTTGTGTTGGATAAGCCGAGAAATTTGATTGATAACTAGCATTTGCTTTACGTGTTTTACATGCTATCGGCTGGTGAATAATCTATATTTCTTTTGCGTGATGATACACATAAGTAGATTTTATAAAGATAAAATTGAATTTGTAAAGTAGCAAGTAAATTAAATTACTGTACAAACTAAATAAGAGGACCAACTGTGCAAGTGTCATGTTCGTCATGCATACGCTTGTTCTTCTTACCCCTGTTACTATGGCTTTGAAGAGACGACAAAAGTGATATAACATAATTATAAATTATTAATGGAGCTAGAAATAATATAATTATGAGCACATCGAATAACTTATTATCATATCGATGATATTGTGGACGGATCTTTGACTGCGCCGGTATTAGCATTGTCCTACAGCTTGGAACGCCGTTGGATCCATTATTATTATTATTATTATTATTATATTTCTCTCACATAATTTATTTTTGTTGGGGGACCATCGTATATCATATAATTGACTAATCTGTAAAAAAAAAAAAACCAAAGAAAATTATAGATGAATTTAAAAATAATAAATTTAAATAAATATAATTAATTTTTATATTATATATATTATTTTAAAATTTTATATAAAATATAAAAATTAATTATACTAATTCGAGTTTGATCATTTTAAAGTCCAACTAATTGGACCCTAATGTCGTTTGGTACGAATTGGGAATGTATTGCTTGAAAAATAAGCATAAAAAAGAGTTGGGTATAAGAGAGGAGCTAAGGAACATGGATTGGGCCACGTGGTCTTGATCAAAATAAGCAAAAAGAGAAAAAATTATAATAGTTAAAATTAATAAATATTGCCACCCAACTTGTTGCGGGGGATGTTCTCATACGAGACAGCTGATCCCACTGCCGGTAAGACCTTTACCACGTCTCCGGTTTGCTTTGGAATGTGGTCTACAGTGTAAACAAATATCTTTGGCCTGCAGGGAAGAAAAACCCAAAAATTAAAAAAAAATAAAAAAATAAAAAAGAAAAGAAAATTTTGTATATTGAAGGCCCCCCCCCTCCGGCCATTTTCCTTCACAATAGAGAGAGAGAGAGAGTACTAGTGCTGCAACTAAGAGGAGGCATCCAAAGGGATCGCATTGATCCTAATTCTGCATTCGAGATTTTGGATCATGCTATCCCTTTGGATTCCTCCTTTAGTAGCTTATATAACATGGGCATCTGCTTGGCCTTTTGTTTTTCTTGGCGAGAGTTCCTGCTGCAACTAAAGGAGCCATCCAAAGGGATCGCATTGATCCTCTTTGTTTTTCTTTATCTATTTATTCTTTTTTTTTTTCCTTAAAAATCGTTTTCTTTTTTAGGATCATGCCATCCCTTTGGATTCCTCCTTTGATAGCTCCTACTAACATTGTTTTTCTCTTTTCCTGCTATATGGTTCCTGGTTCATTCTTAACATCGGCATCAACAGCTCCGTTTGCTGCTGTCTGCGATGGCATGTAGACAGAAATTCATGGAGAAAAGACAATGCAAATTTCTACACAGATCAAGTAAGTTCTAGTTTGACCTTGTGTATCCTTAGTTCAAATATGTATAATTTTTCTTCCAAAACAATATTTTTGATTTCAGGCGTTTGTGTTCTTAACAAAAGTCTTGCCTGAACAATCCTTGTTTGCCGATTTATCTCCTTGACTCCACCCTTGTATATTGTCTTCTTCTTCTTCTTCTTCTTCTTCTTTTCTAGTTTTTGAAACTAATGGGTTCCAACTGGATTGGAACTCGAAACTTCAGCGTCTTACCGAAAGGTTGAATACCACTTGAGAGTCAAAACTGTTTTCTTCTTTTTTTTTTTTTCTTTTCTTTTCTTTTGTTTTTTTTTTTCTTTTTTGGTTACCTTTTTCTTTGAATGAATTGGTTCTAACTAGAGTACAGATTCGAAACTTGCAAACTTGGAGATAACTTTCGATACCACTTGAGTCAAAACCCTTTATAAACTTTATTTTCTTTCTTTTATCGATTGCATGGTAGAAAGAATTTTTCAATGGAATCGAAATGAAACTTGGGATTCCAACCATGTGAGCACATTGGATCTGATTTTGATAAGGATATACACATCGATACAGCTTGGTTGATCCCCCTAAGAAAAGGAGATCCATCCTGTTTTCCATTTTTCATGAATTTCTTTTAGGAATTCCACGCCGAAATATATTAAGCTAAAGCTGAAATTAAGGAACTATATGCTATAATAATCATTATATATCGTCAAAAAAAAAAAAACTATATCACAGTGAATTATTTTTTTATTTGAGTAGAAATAATATCTTTATAATTAGCAGATCTTTTGTTTTTCGAGATAGAGCATCGTGTAACTGTTAGTGCATAGTTTTGAGTAACTGCTTACAAAGGGGATTGGTCCCTCAGCTTCAACTTGTCGAGCACCCACCTCCTAACTTGCAGTGTTGGGATTTTTCTTCAGTTTTAAGTTAAATATTATCTTGTGTTCCCTAATTATTTCCATCTTATTACAAGGACATAGCATTATGGACACAGTCATACACATGCTACACATTAATTGCATTTAATGATTGTTAGGTTGCTTCAATAGTTTAGTTGTCAGCGTGTACACAACCATCATCGCAACGTATTTAACTTGTATTTAAACCGGCATTTGTTGTTTCACAAGGGGGCCAATTGCTCCGTGTATGAAGCAATCATCGTTAGCGCGAAAGCCGAGTGGAAGCTAGTTATGGTGAATTAGAACAGTGCCCCAGTGGTCTGGAAGAAGAATGATTGCTACCTGCTTTACCGTATTTGGAAATGTTTTGACGATTGCATACTTCCAAGAAATTGCTTTCACATTTTCTTTCTGCCTTTTTTTTTTTTTTTTTTTTTTTTGAGTTAGAAGTATAACTTTCTCCTGGAAATGGTTTAGGCACGGCAATTTGATTGCTGCAGAAACACTAAAACTTCCTTCGGTATTAATTGCTTTCTGCTTGTCTAAATAGCCATTCCTGACCCGGAGTAGGGAGTGAACTACGCCAGTGGCCCCTCGATCGAGTCTAAGTCACATGGTTTAATGACTTTAATTAGAATCCAAGGAAGTAAAGGGAACTTCTTTTTCGGTTTTGGGCCTCATTTTGAGAACCCCGAAGGCCAAGGAATAATAACACGTGGGTGGACAAATACGTTGTTGACAACTTTGTACTGCTACCCCATCTCCACCGTCGCGTCCTCCTTGCTTTCAAGGATTCGATATTTTATTACCATTTTTTCTTAAAAGTATTATATAATCCATCTATATATACAACGAAGAAATGAAAAGAGCGAGATCGACACAAAATCTATAGATGAGCTGCACTCATCAACCCATCATTTTATTACCATTTCTCTATTGTAGGTATTGCTGATATTTTTCTTGATCATGCCTATGCAAGAAATGTCTTCTTTTATACCATATTATTATTAAAATTTAAAGTATAATTATTTATTATATCTCATTTAATAGTGTAAATTTTTGAATAAAATAATTTTTTTAATAAATATTAAAACTTTGTAATTGAAAAATATTATATTCAAATCATATTAATTTTATATTTAATTATAAATTTTTTAATATTTAATAGACTTATCATATTTAAAAAGTTAATAAGTTAAAATAAAAAAAATTAATTTATAAAAGTATTTTATTGCACACAAGAATTAGCAAAACTAGCAACAAAGCTCTCAATTATGAATATTGCTAGTCACTTGCTTTAAATGTTATGAATTAGAAATCATTGAATTTTCTCCTAGCAATAGCTAAGTCTATTGGCTTTTGTATGCCCACATTACACATGAGTCGACAAATGGAATTGTATTTCCATGGCCGGCGGATTTGGTTAAAAATTTGTATTTATGGAGATCGGTTCTTGCCTATCAAGTGCGTGGGTTCTACTAATCTGTGCAGGCTTTGGTTCTTCGTCGTCACGCTCGTGGCATGGTCTGTCCTCGTAGGGTTTCCTTTATGCTCGTGAGGTTAACTCAACCAAAACACGGGAGGGCGACCGACCCACTGAAGGTGGAGTAATTTCTCATGCAACTGGAGTCTTGGCTATCGGGGTTCCACTTCGGTCACTAGAGGGAGCATGAACACTTGTAGGGTGCAAGCCTAGGATGTTGGAGGAGGTGTGGAGCCACACGCATACATAGTCCTAGGCTTGCCAGCTTGTTGGCCGAGGGAAAGCGGGCGATCGACTGTGGTTGCCGAGAGAGAGATACAGAAAAGGCTTGGGCTCAAGTTGCATTTGCACAGCAGTTGCAAAAATAATGATACTTTATATTCACTAGGCGAACTTGAGACAATACAAGGTAATAAGCATGGGGATCTCCTATGCTTGGGATCCCCCTATAGTCCTTAGCTGGTAGGCTTAACCGGAGAGATTAAAAGTGTGTAAGGAGGGGAGAAGGCACATAAGCAATCCCTTGAATGGAGGCATAGAGAGCAGAGCAGTTTTAAATGAGTTTATTGAAGATATTTGAGTTAAAAGTAATACATAACAAAAGAAATATAGATTAAAGGAATATTGAGATTTAATAAATTTCATACAAATTCAAGTATAACTTATTTGGAGAGTTTAATAAATTTCATAGAAGTTCAAGGACAACATATTTAATAAGTTTAGGCTGAATTTTGGATCACATATTTTATTTTTTGAGAGATCATGTGTATTATTTAATTATTTTATAATTGTAATAGGTTAAATAATGTCTTAATTTATATTTTATCTATTTAATTATTTATTTAGTAATTGGTTAAGTAAATTTGTTGTTTCCATTTTAGTTTTACTTTTTTGCGAGAGTTGTCTAATTGATTTTTAAATAAATTTGAATAACTTTTTTTTTGATTTTTTTTAAAACTTTGAAACTTATTAAGATTACTCTTGTGATATTTTAATTTTAATTTATACCTTTTGTTTGTATTTTTAAGTCATGCTTTTTTAGGTTAATATATAATTTTGTCAGTAACTTTGTACACTATATTAAATATATCTTAACCTTTAAAAAGTACCAATTTAGTAATTTTGAGATTTTTTTCATAACAATTATAACCAATCATTAAACCAAATTGATGAGATACATTTAGATTGCTAATATGGTGCGATGATATAGAAAAGAAGTTAAGGTGTATAAAGACAAAATGGTGACAAAGACACGTATAAACTTAATTAGGCTAAGGTAAAACTCATATGACTTTAAGCCCCAATGGTAATGATCCATTAATCTAATATAATTAAATGAAAATGATCAATAAAAACATGTACTTATGAAAATAAAATTTATTTAAATATAAAAAAGATACATAATTAAGTAAAAAAGTTATTTTTATCGTAATATAATAAAACAAAAAGGCAAAACCCTAGAAACTTAATTACAAGTTATTCTTGAAGAGAAAATGAGTATGTAAGATAGCAATTGAGTGAGACAATTGCTTAAGGGAGCATACTTAAATGTTAGTGTGAGTAATTGGAAGAAAAAGAAAGTGAGAGAGATAAATAATTGAGGGACCATGTGGTCTATAAGAGTCGAAAGGAAACAGAAAGCAATACAAGTATTATAATTTTTGAGATGCATTTTAAAGACAGTGGTAGTTTACAATTTTCAAAGTTTAAGGGGCAATGCTAGTAATAAAAGCATCAAATTTGATATCTTTGATTTTTGTAGAAAATATACTATTTTAGCATATTTTTTATTTCGATTTATAGATTAGTAGGAATTATAAAATCTAATTAATAAGTTAATAGGATTAGGATTATAGGGGTAATGAATTTTAAATTTGAGTAATGGATTAATAAGATTAGGGTTAATACAAATTATAAGTTAATTTATTAAGACCTAAAGCCAAATTAGTTGTTATATTAATTTTTTTCTAATTTTTTAAATATTTTTTCTAATATGTGTCTTTAACTTTTAACATTATACCATTTATATTTTTTAGAATTTGAGTTTAGTTTCTTATAGTAGCCATTTTAGTTAGGATTTTGTTAAAAAAATACTAATTTATGATTAAAGAAAATTGATTAATTAATATTAATTGTAAAGTTAAGATTGTAAAATAAATAATTAATATTAATTATAAACTTGGTTGTAATATTGTGAGATTTAAATTAGATGAATAATTTTTATTTAAGATTATGAAATAAATAATTTTTATTTGTGACAAATTAGGTTGTGATATTGTGAGATAATAAATTTAATAATCTATGTTGAAACTTTGTCACTTTCTAATTGTTTATTAATCGAAAGTAACTAGTTGTCCATATATGCAACTTTGCTTTATATGGAAATGATTGGTAACTAACCATTAATATGATTAATAATGCAAGATATTGATTATTATAATATTTTATCATGGTGGGGCCATAATGTTACAACTTGAGATTACATACTAGGGGGGAAATTGAGGTCTAAAAAGTCATCATAATAGATACCTTGTTGATACTTAGTTTAAATGTAGAAGTAAAAAGGCATAAATATGGTAATGTAATTGGCTATACGTACAAGTTCCTTAACTAATTATATGAGTTAATGAAATATCTTAAGAGGATAAAGGACAAGCTAATGCTTGATATGTTGAATCATATGGTTAAGACAATAGAGCAAATTATACACATTTATATTTTGCATACAATTGATGAACTTATGATAATCATTGTCAAGGATATTCCAAATGTAGGTGGTGTTAAGGAAAATGAGCTTGATGGTGTAGCAAAGAATATGAAAGGTAGTGTTAAAAATGTAAAAACCAAAGTTGAGGGGGATAATAATCCTATTAATGTAGTGGCGACACAATCGTTTGTTTATCATACAATTAGTGAACAATTGGGCTACTAATCAAGTTAAATTACTCGTGATGAAGAACAATATACAGAAGATGTTAGAAATGTAAAAGAGCAAGAATAATATTGTTATGATGCTAATATATTGAAACAACACCTTGAGAACTAATATGATGGTGATAATAAAGGGGCTATTACAATATAACTAAGTCTAAATGACGAAAACTTTGACTATATTCTAGATAAAAAGAGTGATACTAATGATGAGCTTAATAATGAGGATTTATTAACTAGTAATGAAAAGTATATGGATGCAAGGATAAAAGGAGAAAATGCAAAGCATATAAAAGCATATAGATATAAGGCTTACCATAAACCACAATGGCATAATGGGAAAGGGATTACTTATATGTCCGTAAATAAGACTAAGAAAATTTTTTATCATAGCAAATGACATAACAAGTATCATAATTCCAACATTGAGGTTAACATGCTAGAAAGCGATGGTGTATATGATTTGAAAATTCATAGTAAAGAAATGAGAGGGGGAAAAAAGTTTAAAGTGTATAAACCTAATTGTGATCACAGAAATCTATAATTTACAATTAAGATAAGATTTAAAAAAGGTAAGTTAGTTCAAGGAATACATTCAAAAATATGTTATTGTTAATGGGTATTTAATAACTTAGAAGAGGACTTATGATTGGAGAATGAAGATAGCTTGCACGAGGGGTTGTTCATAGGGGTATGTACATATGGAAAAGAAAGAAGAACACTTTTATGATAGAATTAGTATTTAATATGCATGCATATTATAGGGTTATGAGGAATAAACAAGCATTTGAGGTTTGGTTGGCTAAAAAGTATAAGCATAAGTTTCAAAAAGGCTTAGCTAGTCTTTAAAGGAAATAATGGAAGATATTAGTGAAAATTTGCCTTAACAATCATTAAAATGCAATGTTCCAAAGTTAAGAAAAAAGCAATTGTTATGTTGAGGGGATTTATTGAAGAACATTATAGTAGACTTAGATTATATGAAGTTAAACTTAAATCTACAAATTTAGGTAGTTTATTTCAATTCGAGATTAATTCAACATCAAATTTAGGTTTGTTGCATTAAAAGCTCACTTCTCGGATAAATACAAGTAAGTTATAGGTTTTAATGGATAATTTTTGAAAATATTTTTAGAGGGAGTATTGTTAAATACAATTACAAAAGACAAAAATAATTAAATGTATTTTATAGTATGAGTTATTGTTACTAAGGAAAATAATGAGAATTTAACCTAGTTTTTGAGATTATTAGCAAATCACCTTAAAATTATCAATGACTTTGAGCGAACTATTATAAATGACCAACAAAATGTATTTTAATTTATAAATGTTTGTTACTTAATTAATAAACATAATTGTAAAAATTCAATATTACCAACAAATTTATTGGTTTTCACATTTTAAGGCTTATATGATGTAGTCGAGAGGAGGTTATCACTTACTAAACATCATAATTGTGCAAGACATATTTATGTTAATTGGTATAATAAATTTTAATGACACACTTTAAAGAATTACTTTTAGAAAGTAGTGAAAGGCCTCAAGGCACATGATTTTCAAAGTGTGCTTGAGGAGATAAGACAATTAAGTCTTGAAGCTCATGATGATTTCACCAATAAACTATTGCACAAATTTGTGAAAGTTTTTATAAGTAGATGGCTAAAATGCAATATGATTAACAATAACATCTTAGAATATTTCAATATTTATATTTTGGAGATAAGAACAAAAAGTATTATCAACATACTTTAAGACATATAAGTGGCATTAATAGAGAGAATTGGAACAAGTAATGATTAAATTCATTTGTGATCTATAAATGGTTATTATCCATAATTGAACCAATTCACTTCATACAACCAATTATAAACAAAAATAACAAATGTGTCATATAGTTAATGAACCTTACAATAATGGAATCACTATGACAAAAACATTATTTTCCATTTTTCATTAATATTAGTACATAACATAATGTGAATCAAGAGTACACAAATGCATGGTACACAAGTACATGACAACAATTTGTATTAATCCTTTAGAAATGCATTTTGTTCTAACAATCTCTCGTTTTTTCATCTAAGTTCAATACAATTAGACAACACTTTACTCATTTCTTACCTAAAATGTCAATTTTTTTCTTCTTAAACTTAATGTCCTCTTCAAGATGCTTCATCCAAGTCAAATGACAATAAATCTTGTTTATAATTCCTTATTTTTTCTTTGAAGTGACGTAATAATCCTTTTATAAACCTTGCAAATTTTTTATTTATACCATTGAAAGAATTTGCAATCATCTTACTTCTAAATTAACAACCTAAAAATCTCCTTCTTAGATTGTTTTGACTTTAAAATGTGTAAATTTAAGGTGATACTCTATCCTAGTAAAGGATGTCATCTATTTCCAAACTTGTTTATGAAGATGATGATCCAATATTGAATTCATCACTTTTAGTAGTCTCCATTTTTCTAATCGCAAAAATTTCTCTTCACTCATCATAAGAGAGTACATGTAATAGAAATTACAGACAAAACATTGGGTAAAAATAAGAAAACAATAAATATGAAAAAAAAAGTACTAAAACAATTAATGTCTCTTATTTTAGTTATTTTTTTATTTTAGACTAATGACATTAAAGTTAAAATTATAATATTACCTTTTTCATTCATTATAATATTAATTTATAATTATAAATTATTTTAATTATATAAGTTATATAAGATTGAAAAAAAATTAAAAATATTTTGACCTCACGTGCTCTTTATCACTATTTTATATTTTATATACCTCAACTTTTTTTTTATGTCAATACATCACATCAACAATTTAAATGTAGTTTTTGTCAACTCCATTAACTATAATTGTTATAAAAAATTTTAAATTACTAAATTATTATTTTTTGAAAGTCAAATTAAATTTGATAAAGTGTACAAAATTATGAATAAAATTATATATTAATCTTTTTTATAATCTTAAAAAACTTAATTTAAGTTTTTTAAAGTTTTAAATTTTTTATTTACTTACAAGTTTCATCATTTTCTTTGGAGTTTGCATCACACCCTTTCGTTCTTGGATCAAAGAGCAACAAAGATGTTCAATCTTATCCTTGAAGAGAAGTTTCAAGTACCATCTAAACACAATAAAATCAGTATATAGTGCTTGGAACCATAGCAGCAAAACACATTTTTTTTTCTTAGCGTTCTTTTATCAACTCACAGTATTATTTGGCAGTTATTGACTCTGATAAACACTTATTTTTGTATTTTTTGAATAAAATTTTCAAGTTCAATTATTAAAATAATGAGCCGGTTGGACCTTAAAAAAGTCCTCTAAACCTCGGCCTAATTATGTAATAAAGGTGCTTTTGAGATCCCTACGAGCACATGCCGCCCAACATCCTAGTAATTTTGGTAACTTTTCTCACATGGGCCCATACTTTTTTGCATTCATTTCCATCTGATCG
This sequence comes from Bruguiera gymnorhiza, assembly GCA_020883675.1. Lineage (NCBI taxonomy): Eukaryota > Viridiplantae > Streptophyta > Magnoliopsida > Malpighiales > Rhizophoraceae > Bruguiera > Bruguiera gymnorhiza. Next base: position 4,010,927 of record JAIRCJ010001049.1, on the reverse strand, counting down.
TGACTCAAAAGCATTGATGTGATTCGTATTCAAAAATTCTTGCAGTATAGCTGGGAACTGGACAAGAACCCACACACGTTATCTGAATAATTGAAATACCTCATTGACACTGATCTTTCCTTTTTGACCCGTTGAGCAGGAATGGATTAGGGGGTATTTGTTGTTACGTCTAGCACTTGTTGTTGCTCAGTTTGAATGAACAGAGTTGTAGAGTGTTTAGTAAAATTTTTTGATCTATTGTTATAACTACTTTTGCCTCAAACAGCAGTTGATTAAAAAAATAAGTTTGACCTACTCTTTAAAAGAGATAACAGTTGATGATAATTTTTGACTAAATTATTCTTAGCAGTATTAAATTTTTAAAACAAAAATGCAATATTTTAAATAATCATTTTATTATTTTAGCAATAACTTACAATAGTAATTTAATTAAATACTATAATTTCATCAGTAACAACAACTAGCAATCAAGAATAGCAAGTAATGCAACACCAATCAATAATAGGTAAACTAAACATTAGTGTTAATTACACCTTTTGCGCGTAATTTTGTTCACCGACGGGGGGGAATGCTTTGAATTCAAGAGCTCCACTGGGATTGAAATGCAAAGTTATGTACACCTTTTCTCTTACCTTGTCTTTCAGAGGGTCGTTGAGTCATATATAATACAATAATCAATAGTGAGGTAGGGATTTTATCTCTAGCGTTTTGAAACAACCTAAAATATTTATACAAGTGGATTAGTTGAGTACCGTGTAATTGATTTAGATTCGATACCCCTTTACACGTGGTTAAACAAATCTCAATCAATCCATTTGCAGCGGAGATGGGGTTCCGTATCATGATAAGTTTTTGGCTTGATTGGAGCCAAATTGAGACCTTAATACGGCACTAAGAGTCCAATAATTATATCACTACATCAAATCGTGCAGCTGGTGGCAAGTCCGAATAAATTTAATTGGTGCATACTATAGATCATAGATAGAGGAATGAGAGGCTTTTACGATGCTCACATGACTGACTGGGTATTCTGTTTTCTTCAAGAAATTAACACTCAGTTGCCATAGAATAACAGTGGGTCATGACATGATGAATTTCAAACCATAAAGACAACCGGGTCAAGTTCTTCTGAGAAGTTGATATCATGAATTGAGATGGAAGAGAGAAGTTGGGGTACCGAGTGAGAATAATTGGACACTTTCACACACACAAGTCTACAGAATGACTTCAAAGGTGAAATAAATATTCCATATGCCCCCTTCTTGGACTACAAAAGCTTTGTGAAGGACAGCATAAACTGCCAAAAGAAAAACACCTGGCCGTGATTTTTCCAAGCTCTTCAAGGGATTGGGGGGCTCCTTGCCTGGGGACCCAGCCCTCTTGACTTGCCTCTAGAACTCCAGCTGCTGCCTAGCTAGCTAATCTACTTCTTTCTTCCCTTTGCTTCTTTCTCACTGGCACGAATCATGTGGATTTGGTTTGTATTATATAAGCTGCATGTGCTGAATTTTATGTTTCATTATTTAAGTGCTAAGATGCTCTCGTTGTACCGGTGAACGCGACCCTACTCAATGAAACTCTTGATTGGAGGGGCCAAAAAAAAAAACAAACTAGCATAAGATGAACTCTAATAGCAGAAAAACGCGTCCTTGGAAGGAACAAAAAAGATTGGAAGTTTTATTTATTATAGATATTGATTGAATGTTGATAGCGACAATTGTTTAGCAAATATAAATAGGAAAATTAAGGAAAATTAAGGAAACAATTGAAATTGTGCAGAAATTATATAAACTCAAAAATAAATTGCATGAACTACGAAAACAACTGATGGGTCTAATTTATAGGCTACAATGACGAGCAACAAGCTTATTACTTGAAGCCTACTAAGGCGATAGCATGTGGGCTGCCAAGTTGAGTCTGTGGAGCGAAACACATCGAGTTTTGTAGACGTTTGGGCAAACCCTTTTTTTTTTTTCGTTTTTGTTTTGGTTGTTGTTGCAACGAGATAAACAAAAAAAAAAAAAAAAAAACAGAAGATAAATGACAAGAACTCAATTAGGCATCCCTAGGAGTGGCTACAACAACCGTATCCGTATGCAGAATTGCATTAATTCTAGGAGGCGGATTATCCCAGACTATGAATTCTAAGATTTACTGAAAAATCTGTACAGAAATTTCCTTTACGCAGAGTATACTTGAGGCGACAATCCCAAAATTAATTCAATAAACGGACAGGCTTAGCCATCAACAGACGGTAAAGGTCCTCTTCTTAGCCTTCTTTTGTTATTTTTTTATAGAGCAAGCTGAGAATCAGACTTCGTTATAATTTTTCGAAGTCCTCTTTGTTACGAGGTCTTCAGTGCCGTATAAATAGTCTGAAGTTCAACGCCGATGGTCATAACAATCCCACAAGAACCAAAAAATTCAAACATCCACCGACCCTACTCATCCCTTTGCCACTTTACCATATCCCACCAAACTTAGGGCTCCTTTTGTGCAATCTTTAACATTAATTTTAACAAATAAGCGTTCAGGCGTTTTGTTGAATGATGACGATGCTCCTAAGTTATTATTAATTGGAGTTAGACTGCTTAATTAGGATTTATGAAAAGCCTATCTGAACTTTGGCAATCTATTTGGTCAAGAAAGTCTTGGACAACTCAGTTTCTGAATTTTTTTTTTTTGCGCTTTTGCTCCTTTCTCAGTTCTCTTAACATTTTGTACACTATTTTATCTTGCTTTCTCCGCTCATCATTTTACCAATTCCTGGTTCTGTCCCTCGAGATTTGATTGGGCTACTTCAAATTGGAGGCATGCGGTTCCAATCGCAGCCGCCAAGCCCAACCCAAACTAAAATTTTGTCGCCGGGCCTGACGCCTCTTTACGTTGCACCGAAGGGGCTGAAAATGGCTGATTCTCATTGGGCTAACACTTCTTCACTTGGTGATTCTCAATTTACTAACCCAAAATCCATCTCCGACCTCTGGCTCGGAGCCTTAGCCAGCAACGACCCCACCAACTACGATCCCCACATGGTGGCTCTAGGCGATGCCGAAATTTCCGAGATGGCTCTCAGCTTCAACTCAGGAGCTCACTCGCCTCGAGCTCTGGTCTTCTCGTGTACAAAGATTCTTTCATGAGTCAAGGTCCAAAGTATCGCCGTTTTTCGCGGGCTTTTCGTTCTCGCTTGCTGGTAATGGCAATCGCACCTCTCTGCTTATGGGGGTCCTCCTGATTTCGAGTCAAAATTTCTGGGACACAGTCCGTTTGGATTCTCAGTTGAGATAGGGTATCTGGGTATTGAATTTGGCGCACTTCAATGGGGGGTAGCTAGTAGCTATGTAGGTGAACTCAATGCCATTCACCTAGGTGAAAGTGCTAATAAGCATCAGCCAGTCATATTGTGAACAATAATGGATATAGATTTAAAGCCTGGATCGATTATGATGCGAATTTGAGAAGGTAAAGGTCAGGTTCAGTAAGTTGGGCGATGCAAGGCCATATAGTCCAATTACCACGTCGCCGATCAATTTGTTGGAGTTGTGGATTAAATGAGGTTTTTGTGGCTTTAGGCTCGCTGAACGGCATTTTTTCAGGGGATTGTAGGGTGTGTTGCTGGAGGTTTAGGGTGAGGAAGATTCAGAATTGGACGCATTCATTACCAGACAATCTACACGATTACTTCAATGAGCATAAAGACGATTTGAGAGTGCAGAGGAGGATTTCATGTCCCTTTATAATTGTTGAATGGATGATTTTGCCACCGGTTGTGGAGCATTTCTGGTGTTTGTGGTGCTATTTGTGTGGGCAGTTTTTGCTTATGGGTGTACAGCGTTCCCAATTGAGGGTACTGTGCTGCCAGTGGATTTCAAGTATGGAAAGATCAGGGCTGTTGTGGAGAAAGATGAAATTTTTGTTAGGAATTAGTGTTTTAGTAGGAAGGGTGTTTCAAAATGATGTAATGATGTTGTTGTTTTTTTTTTTTATTTTTTTTCCCCAATCCTGATCAACAGAAGTAGTTTGTGCATAGCTTGGAATCTGCATCATAGTCCTCTCTATCCACTCAAGCTCTGAAACTCCACTTCTTAGATGATATCAGTCTGATTACTAGGAAACACTGTTGGATGATTGCGTTGATGTCTCACAATTACAAGGAGCCAAAAATAATACGAAGATAGTAGGTCCTAGAAATAAGAGAAAAGCATGACGAGGTAACAAACTAACCAATCAACATGTTTGAGAAACGTCCTTGTTGTGTTGCGCTTGTCCCAGAAGATAATCCCTTCTATATCAATCCTCCTTAGGCTCCTAGCTGCTGTGCTGCAATTCACAATTTTGGGTAGGCACAGAAGTCAAGATTCAGTGTAAGTAGTTTCAAATTTTGAAGTTTTTATCAATGTTCACAAGAAGGAGGCTTCACTGAGGACACGATCATCTCCATCCGAACTCTCAGAAACACTAATAAATCCTTCTATATTTATACAGGATCGAGAGTTATATTTTATGCTTCACAAGCAAAATTGAGCCATTTAGATCAAGAAAATCTTCAATTTAAGTGGATAAATATCTAAAAATCTAATTCTGAGGCTTTAGCAGCATGCTCAAGGTTGATTTCAGCCTTATTCATTACAATCCATGAAATTGAAACTGGAGAGCAGCAAGGGGAAAAATGAACCAACATTCTCCAGGTATTATCAGAGAAAACAAAAACAGAAAACTCAGTTCAAGGACATAAGGAACAGAGAAATTTTCATCGCATAAATTGCAAATTATAAAGCTAACAAAGGAACATAATTGATAGATCAATATCTTTATGGGGTTTATGAGATTTATCCCATGTCACAAATTTAGTTGTTGGATGCACAATTACATATGTTGAGTAGGTTCACCAAGAAATCTTTCATGGTCAATTATTATTCTTATTGGAAATAGAGAGTACAAAGAAGATCCAATCAGGATGGAGGAAGTTATAGATTGGATAGGTCTGTCTCTCTCTGTTTTTTTTTTCTTTTGTTTGGAACTGCTACAGTTGCTGAGAACAGAACCATCAATTTTCATAATATAATATCTGTAACATAACAAAAATTGAGAAAGTTACAATTCTCATGGGCAAGGAAGCTCTTGCATGACTTCATTTAACAACTGCAAATTTTAAGATATGTCTTCATTTTTGACAGGCCGCACATAAACTACAAGAAAATATATATTACATAAAGAATTCTTAGAGCTAGTTCTGTATCAAATTATCGTTCATTCGATAAAGATGAACCCTCAATTGAATTTGAATTGAATAAATTTTTGTGCTTGCCTGTGTTGCACGCCACTAAGGTAGCAATTGATTTTCTGTAATTCTTTGATTTCTTCTTGTCTGTCAACCTGACGCATAGTGAGATGCAAGATTGTCTGGATCCAGCAATTCGAGAGGAATAAAGAATCCGTAACTAGGCAACATAAGGTTTATTTCGAGCTTTTTATTGGTTTTAATTTTTTTTTCTTTTATGTTGATGTAATTTATAAATGCAGCTGCTGCTACTTGGCAGCACTAAGACTAAACTTCTGGTCCAAATATAAATGGTTGGTAGAGAGCCATGGATGGTGGATTAAGTTGTGACTTAGTAGTCAATCAATTATTTGTTATTTAAATATATATTAAATATCTTTTATATACAATTTTATTAACAACATTGATCTCTATCCATCCAATTTTTCAATAACAGTATACGGACAGGGAGGAGATGGACGGGTCCAAACCCAATCATGTGTATAGCTAGGATCCACATGATTTATTTAAAAAAAAAAACATATGATGCACATAATTAAGATAATATATATAAATAAATATTATATTACGCAAACAACAATAAAAAATAATAATAAATTATTATCGTTTTTATTTATTTATATAGTTTATTTTCTCTATCCATACATATAATTTTCTTAAAAGAAAATACTAGCGGGGCTAAGTCCAACACATTCACTTTTTATTTGTTGGAAACCTACTGGCAAATTCTTGTTGGGAAGGGTTGAAAAGAGGGTGGAAGAATGGGCTGCTGCTAGCGTTTCTTAAAGTTAAGAAAATCAGACGGCATCCAATATAATAGCCAGCCACCAATCATTTCCCGGGGTACTGTGCAGAATAGAGGTAATGCGGCCGGGCAGGACACATTTGGACCAAGAGGGAGAGAGCCAGCAGCTCTTAGCAGATGGAGGGAGGGAGGAGAGACTAACAACTCAAGAGGGCAACATAGATGATGAGGAATATTTGGGCGTCGAAATTCCTGGCACTGCCCATCTCATCAGCAAAGGTTTGTCTTGTTGTCTGTCTCTTTTTACTAATCTAACGAAGGTGAGAAATAGTCAGGAAGTGAGATTCACAGTTTTAAACACAATCAGTAAGTCAAACACCATTTTCGATGTCTAACCTGCATATTCTAGTTTTATATTTTTTAACCAAAAAAAATTATAAGAATATATAAAAATATTAATTATTATCTCTATAAATACAAATTTAATATTTTTTATAAAAAAATCCATAACTTAGTAATTATAATTTCAAATATGATATTCTCACACTAAATCACTATATATCAAATTTAAAATTCAATAATGCATAAAACTTATTATTTTTTTTTAAAATTCTAGTCTCATACGATATATAGAAACGAACCAAATTTTATAACAATTTTTTATTAATTAAATACAAATATTATGATTTCTTTTACTTTTTTGAACAAGATTATGATTTCTTTGGGTAAACAATTAGGCTTCCATGACATATATAATGGTGCCCAAGTCATTATTGTAGTCGAAAACCTCCCAACTCAACCGTTGAGTTAGTGGGGTCTAGTAGTCGTTAATGGTTAGTAGGTAACGGGGTCATTTGGCATCATTGAATGTATGCCTTGCACCTACCTAAGTACGACAAATGATTTTCTACGATTTGTATAATGCTATTTCTTCTTATTGACGTTGCATGGAGGCAGGAGCCAAAGCATCAGCCCAGGATTATAGCATTCCAGGAACAATGGCAAGTAGAATCTTCGAAGCAATAGGGTCAGTTGCTATTATGTTTATGTCACCAAAGACAGGAATGCTTCCGGAAATACAGGTAGGTTCAAACATCAATTGTAGTTGCCTTTCCTTGAACTTCTTGTTGTTTCCACTTTGGCTCTTAAACTTAACGCTTATATTTTGTCCGCTAATTTGTAAAAGGCAACAATAAGGGAGCCTGTTGTTAGCAACATGATGAAGGCATTGTACCTTCAGTTTACAGTTGGAGCTTTACCCATGTTTGCGGTTGCTTTTGTTGGATACTGGGCTTACGGATCTTCAACATCTACCTATTTGCTTGATAACACCACTGGTCCCGTCTGGGTCAAGGCGTTGGCTAACATTTCTGCGTTCTTGCAGTCAGTTATTTCGTTTCATGTACTTCATTCATCATCTATGCTTCCCAAACATCTATTGTTATCTATCACCACAATTCAGTATTCATATAGTAGTGGTGCCATCACTGTGCTTCTTGTAGATATATGCAAGTCCGACATATGAGTACATGGATACCAAGTGTGGCGTCAGAGGAAGTCCACTGGCAATTCGAAACTTGTCATTTAGACTTGGGCTGAGAGGTAGCTACCTACTCATCAGCTCGCTGTTGGCGGCTTTGCTGCCATTCCTCGGAGATTTCATGAGCCTCACCGGAGCTCTTTGCATTGTTCCACCTACATTTGTCATCCCTCACCACATGTACCTTGTGGTAAAGAAAAACAGACTTTATGCCATGCAGAAGCTATGGCATTGGCTTAATGTTTTTGTCTTTGCTTGCTGGTCCATTGCAGCAACGGTTGCGGCTACAAGGCTTATTGTAGTAGATTCCAAGACCTACGACCTGTTTGGATCTTAACAATAAAGGTTGAACGGCGTTCAATTATTTGTTGGCCAATCATATCAACCTACGACCTTTTCTATTGTTCTTCTTGCATCCTCCTGCGACTTTCATCGTTACTCTTCTTGCAATTTCTCTCGGCTCTAATGAGCTGCAATCTTCCAGCTTTAAAGAATTTGTTTGGTGCACCCGTATCTTAAGAATTTCTCCCGTGTTTAAAACCCGTATTTTATGGTAATTTTAGTGAGATGATATTAAAACCCAACATTCTCCAAGAATTTTGATTTTGTGGCAAACCAAGGTAAGTCTGGTTATCCAGAAAAAATAAATAAATAAATAAATAAGAAACTGTAACAATCAGATGGCGGTGATCTTACACGTACCGTTACTCCTCCATATTACTCTCCATTTTCTCTATGCTGAATTTCGTTGCCCTGTGTATGTCGTGGTTGAGCCCCATACATTAAAATTTTTAGCAATCATATAATTCTATGAATTGGCTTTAAATGTGAATTGGTCATCGTCGGGAACCGACGTGTATTTTTGGTACAAGTAATGAATCAGCGTTGTGTCAAATTTCTGTACTTTCATTTGCAAAGTGAAGATAAAATCGTAACCCCATCATTCATTCCTAACTTTGGCAGCTAACAAGCCGACCTACTGGTCCAAAAGATGGCTGGTAGAGAGGTCCTTAAAAATGGTAGATAGACCAACAACTATTCCAGAAAAATGGAAACCCAACTGCTTTTTACCAAGTGGTACCTAAAAAATAAAAAATAAAAATCACAGAAAAAGCCGAGAAGAGAAAAGCATGTTTATCAGTGGTCAGTGGTCCTTGAAAATTAAGTAGATATTTTAATAATACCATAATTTTAATACCTATTGTAATTTTAGACCAATTGTAAAATCTTTATAATTTTTTCTTTGTTAAGTATATATTAAATAAATCTCGTATTCATTTTTTTTTTTAATTTCAATCAATAACAACAGAATAAACTTTCGTGCAATCTAAAGTTTACATCTTTCTGCCATTGCAGTTGTCTGGCCAGCAGGCTAATCGGAGGGGTGGGCCGACCGTCGATCTGTTGTTCCACTTTTAACTCCAATGGCACGCGGGGAACTCTTTTCTGCTTTTCTGGTCCATGTGCCAGTCATGCACTCGGTCGCTGTTGGTGCAGCTGGACCTTACGACCAGCAGGCTGATATGGGAAAAAAGCTTATTTTAGAGACATGTAGGATGTGCATGCCACATGCAGGAAATCCTGCTTCTTATTGGAGGCAGGCAAATATCGACAGGGTAAAATTTCTTTATTAATCTCCACATTCTAAACAATTTTTTTATTCACATCCCTCCATCATTTTAATAGTAGTAGTCCTCTTTTTACAAATTCCTGGTCCTCTGTCTTATTTATTTCTTGTTTTTGGCACATCATGTTTTCTTTTATAATCTCTTGGTTTTTTTATAACATGGTGTACTTTGCTTTACTTGTTTTGGTAGACAAGATAGAATCGCACGCGATGTAAAAGATGGATAAAGGATTAAAAAGACAAAGGGTATCTCACTCAAAACCCTTTTATGCAAAAGTGGTCCCCGTAACTTCAACAGCAACATGGGTAGAGAATAATGAGATTACACCCTCTCAAGACGAATTTTAAAATTAAGTTTAATTTTGGCTGCCCACAAATATAATAGTCTGGAAAAAAAAAGTTGAAAATTCAAAACTCAATTCTTTTAATTTTTCACACAAAATGAAAAATTTTATTTCAATAGAAAAGAGGGATTGATTTTATTCTTATAAATAGCTAAATAAATGAATGAATCTACATACATGTTGCTAGATGTGAGAATATCTCCTGATACGCAATGCGAACATAATATTACTCATAAACCATACGGGCTGAGGCCAGGATTAGTGGCTTGAGAGTTATTGGTGATTGTAATTTGATTTTATTAGGGGATCGCTGGGGGACTAATCAATTGAACAAAACATACTCATTTCGTAAGTTCTTATTTTGTGCATAATGTTTGTAACTGTATATGATGAATCGTGCTCTTAATAATGGAAGGGTAACTGGGTGCCTATCCTTCTTGTTGTCTCGGTGAAATTAAATATATGTTTATAAATTTAATAGGCGCAATCTTTTTTTATTTTTATTTTTATTTTTATCAGAATTATGAAGTTTTACCCATATTTTTCTTTGTTATTTAAAAAATTAATAAAAAGACAAAAAAAAGAGGTTTTCTTTAATTGTTGGAGAATAATTAATTTAAAAAAAATCAAATTTTCTAAATCTTAATAAATAAAAAGGTTTTATATTATATTTTCAGAATATATAAAGATGTAATATAAAACTTTTTTTATATTTATTAAAATTCGCCAAATTTGGGTCCATGCAGGGGGACTATACCCTTGTTCTAAGGATGGTTATTTATTCTTTGATTTTTTTTTTTAATTTTTTATAGTTTAATTGGTGTTGTTTAAGGCTTAAATTTAATGTCTTCATCTTGGAAAACCATTCTGACGTAATTAGATTAAAATTTATTAGTTAATGATGGTGACTTATTTACTTTTATTATCTTAACCGTAACGCTTTTTGTGATGTGACACTGTTTGATGCTTTTTATGGTGCCACTTTAGGTGTTACGCTCACTAATTTTATTAAAAGTAGAGATCTCTGACTCCGTCTCTTCTGACTTTTTTCTCTTTTTCTCGTTCTCCGCTGTGCTTTGTTTGTATTTTCCGTCCACCTTCTTTTGCAGTTTATTTTTTATTTTTTATTTTTTATTTTTGGGGGTTAATCCATTGGTTTACAGGTCCAGTCAGCTTTTCCACGTGCGATCTATGGTAAAAAGTAGAAGGATGCAAATTATTTATTTATTTTTATCGGAAATGGAATTATCAAAAAAACAAAAAAAAGGCCCATTTTGAGGTGCAAAGCACGATCTTCCCCCGCGCGACCGAAGATAAATACGGCAACGTGAACACAAAATAAGCATTAAACCGAGCAACCATGGAAGCTAGACGGACATGTAGACGTTATGCGCGGGCAGGTTGCCATTCAGGAGCGAGGAATAATTAGAGATAGCGTCGGCTCTGCGTGTCAGCGAGAGCGAAAATTTGCGTAGCCATCTGCCGGAAGGTCTGTGCTTGAACTGAGGGTGCGATTTGTTCCATCTATCAGTAGCTCATGGTAGCCTAAAATCATTTAAAGAAAAGAAATTGCTGGTTGAATTGCTGGCTATGACTCGTTTAAACGAGGAGATAGAGAGAGTGCCGCTCATGGGGGATGGAGGGAGGGAAAATCAAGATTGCCCAGAACCAAGGAATGCAAATGGAGGAGGAGGAGGAGGAGGAGGAGGAACGGCAGGGAATTCCGTCGAGATTCCCAAGACTGCCCACCAGATTAGCACGGGTTCGTCGTTAAATTCTGTTTCTTTTCTGCTCAGGCTGTTTGTCTTTCGACTTCTTTTAATGCTTCAAGAACACTAATTCTGCTGGATGAGTCTTTGATTGGCTATTGATATGCAATAGAAATGGATATGATTTTGCAGAGATAGTGATATCTTGTTTGATTGGCATATGGGTGTGTTTTAACTTTTTGCTAATGGTTATGAATAAATGATTTTTGCATTAATTTGGGATAAGTTGCTTTTGTTCACGGAATTTGCAGATTCGTGGTTCCAAGCATTTTTTGTCCTCACCTCGGGCATCAACAGTGCTTATGTACTGGGATATTCTGGAACCATCATGATTCATTTGGGATGGATTACTGGTGTGATTGGCTTGCTTGTGGTCACTGCACTATCTTTGTACGCGAGTACTCTTCTGGTCAAGCTACATGAACTTGGCGGGCGGAGGCACATCAGATACAGAGATCTTGCTGGATATATTTACGGTACCAGCAACTAATAATACCCAACAAATGTTAAGCATGTAATTGATTGTGATAATTTTAATCTTACCTTTTTCTCTGGGCCTCTCCTTGCAGGTGAGAAAGGTTATTTTAGCGTTTGGACACTGCAATATATTAATCTTTTCATGATCAACATTGGATTCATCATATTGGCTGGCTCCGCTCTTAAGGTAAAATGCAACTGCAATAGCTGGCATTCAGTAATTGCTGTAGGATGGCGGGAAGTAAATAAACTGCCAATTGTCTCCAAGTTTGGTTACATTTTGCATTTTGAGATATAGGTAACAGTGGCATATAAATTCTACACCATAAGTTACTTTTCTTCTCTATATGGAATGGTTAATAGACAATCTAATTATGGACAAGGAAATGAGTAGGACAACTTCTGTTTCATTTGTTGTCAATCTCTTCACAAATATGAAATGTTTGTAGATGTCATAGTCTCAGATTGTTTTTGGTTCTCTTGTTTTTTTTTTTTTCTCTTCTGTACTGATTTTATTCATGTGTTTTGCAGGATGTCTACACTCTTTTTGACAATGACAATGGACTGAAGCTCTCATACTGCAATCTCATTGCTGGGTTTTCATGCTTCATGTTTGCCATTTTCATTCCTCATTTGTCAGCTCTTAGAGTTTGGTTAGGATTTTCAGCATTCCTTAGCTCGATATACATAACTGTAGCAATTGTACTCTCAGTTAAAGATGGTAAGCTTGTATTTACAATTTACAAGGCTTTACCGTTGAGATCAGTATTGATCTTTTACATTGTACTTTCTTGTTTCATTAAATTCTATCTGTGTTGGATCCAACTATACCCGGGCTTCGTCATTGCCGGTTCTAAGTCCAGACAAAAGAGAGTTACTGTAAAACTAGCTAAATCCTTATGGCATGAATCTTTCAAGTAATTTCATTGAGATTTTTCATACTTGTGACATGTTACATTGGAGCCTGGGTGTAGCAAATAATGGGCCAAAGTGTAGGACACGACCCACAAGCCACGTGTCATTCTGCCACTTGGGTATAGTGAAAAATATGCAAGGGTTCTTGCACTTTCATGGACTTGTGCTGATACAGAGGTTAGTCCATGAAAGGAGGAGGATTAGTTTTGGGACACTGAATATTGGTACTCTAACAAGTAAACCGATGTAAGTGATAGATGCTATGTTTAGGAGAATTGTTAACATAGCATACTTCTGGGAGACTGGCTGAACTAGGAGAAGGTATAGGGAAATAGGTAATACCTGATTTAGGGAAATATGCAATACCTGATTTAAGCTTTGATAATGGATCTGTAGTCACTCTAGGAAAGACCAAATAAGAAATGAGAAGAGTCAGTAGCAAAATAGATATGGCACTAATTGGAGATGAGGTGAGGAAGCAACACTTATATTGGTTTGGATATGTACAATGTAGATCCACAGATGCTTTAATCAAAAGGATGACCAAGCCCACGTGAATGACGACAGAAAGGAAGAGAGCAAGTTTTTGATTAAAAAGGATTTGGAACAATTAGATATCGTGCCAAAATTAGTTTATAATATAGTAAAATGACGAGACAAGATTCATATAACTGACCTCAATTTAATTTGTGATTAAGTCATTGTTATTGTTGTCTTTGTTTCTAGTTTCATTAAATGGTCACAGTGGACTAGGGGTTTTTCTAATATTGATGATCTATTGATTTGTATGCTATTGTAGGCATCAGAGAACCAGAGAGGGATTATAGAATCCCAGGAACATTCTCAACCAGAGTCTTCACAACAATTGGGTCCATTGCCAACTTGTTTGTAACATTAAATACTGGAATGCTTCCAGAAATACAGGTAGGCCAGGAACTCAAATCTATAAGTCTTCAGTAAAGTAAATCTTTCCATTGTCAAATAAATCAATGACAGTATGATACAGTTGTGGCTTAGGAATGTGCACGTATTCATCATTAATTAATAAATTGTTGGTCTCTGATGACTGGATAAACAGAGATTTATTCTAAGTTTTGCCTGCTCACGCAACCACGAAAACTGCTTTGTCCAGTATTCATAGTTCACCCTTTTTTTTTCCAGGGTGATTTTTTTTCCGTATTCTATTTCTTTATTTAACTTCAAACTGGCATCCCTTTCTTGACTAATTTGCAACAGGCAACCGTGAGAGAGCCTGTTGTTAGTAACATGATGAAGGCACTCTATGTTCAGTTTACAGTTGGACTTCTGCCAATGTATGCCGTTGTGTTTGTTGGGTACTGGGCTTATGGAGCTTCAACGTCGTCCTATTTGCTTAACAACACTACTGGTCCCACCTGGGTGAAGGCACTTGCAAACATTGCTGCATTCCTGCAAGCAGTCATTTCTTTTCATGTGCGTCAATCACGGCCTGTGATTCGAAAATTCTCTTTCTATCATTCTCATTCTGACTTTTGCATTGGAATGCCTCAATCATAGTATCACTAACACGATCATATCTTTTGTAGATCTTTGCAAGTCCATCATACGAGTACTTTGACACTAAGTACAGCATTACAGGAAGCCCTTTGGCGATTCGTAACTTGTCATTTCATATTGGCCTAAGAGGTAGCTACCTATTAATTAGCTCAATAGCAGCAGCTCTTCTGCCGTTCCTCGGAGATTTTCTGAGTCTGACTGGAGCTCTTTGTACCCTTCCCCTTACATTTGTCGTTCCTAACCACATGTACTTGGTGGTAAGGAAGAACAAACTAAATTCTAAGCGGAAGCTGTGGCATGTGCTTAATGTTTGTATCTTTGGCTGTTGGTCGATTGCAGCAACAGTTGCAGCTGTAAGGCTTATTGTAGTAGATACCAAAACTTACTAACCTCTTTGGATTTTAAATTTTAATGGTTGAAGTTGACAGCCAGTCAACTAATCCCACTTTCAGGTTCGTATATTTATTAAATTTGAGTTCCATTATGTCGAGGAAAGCGTTCCCCTTTCGATCGATAAATGTTGATAAATGGTGTCGCTGGTCAATTGGACAGGCAAAGTTGAAATGCTGCTATTGATTTTTAGTAAAAATAAAGTTAATATTTGATTTTTTTTAAATAGTAAAAAAAGTTTATTATTTTTTACTTATTAAGATAGTTAAAAGAAAATGTATTCATTGACTAACTAAAAAATACATTTAATAACAAATAAATAAAAAATTAGAGTACATAATTTTTAAATGATTTATATAAATTTTAAATAATTAGATAATATTAAATTATATATGAAAATATTTTTAAAGAATACTTAAAAATTAAATATTTTAATTAAAAAAAGTAATAAATTTTTGTTAATTAGTTAATAAAATAAATAATAACATATTTTATGCCACATTTTTTTACTTAAAAAAATTATGTTAATCAATAAATTACAAGATAACATATTTTAAGTAAAATTTCACAATTTAAAAAAAATTGTTCATTGAGTTGATAATTACAAATTAATTTATTAAATATAATTGAGTTTGATAATTATGTAAGATATTATTTTTATTTTTAAAAAATAATATATTAAAATTAGCGAATTGCATGACAATTTATATTATTTTTTTAAATAGTATATTAAAATTTTATTATATATATTCACGATAGATAAAATATTAAATTATAAATAATTATTATTTTGATTTTTTTTTATAATTCAAAATAATTTATTATAAAAAATATTAATAATTGTTATTATTTATTTTTTAATAATTTGTTATACAAATTTTATTTATTTATTTATTTATCATTTTTTTATTGAATTATTTTGACTTACTCAAAATCCAGAGACAAAATAAATTTCTCTACGTAAGTAACTCAAGGAAAGATATCGCCATGTAACCATTAAGAAGATCTCGGTGGAATGAACCCAAGTTACTTGAACTCTTGACGTTTCTTTTTTTTTTGGGGGGGGGGTGGTGGGGCGATGGGATGCTTGAAATCTTGGAGTATATGACCTTCAAATAAAATAATTATCTACAAGGAAAAACCATTTGAAAAAGAAAAAAGGCATTGGACAACAATATTTTGAATAAAAAGAAAATATTCAAGCCGTTGCCTACAACAAACAACAGTACACACACACACACACACACACACACGCACACGCACACATCATATCGTGAATGGCAAAAGAGGGGGCCAACCCCACGTGTAGCTCGAGTGAGTGGAATGGTGGCGGTGGTAACTCGATCCAGCTTTCTGGTTTGGCCACGCGTGTGGGGACATTGGCCGGAGAACGACGGTCGCCGGCTTCGGAGAGTGGAGAGGAGGATGATTCTGAGGATTCTGATTGCTCCTCTTCTATGGGTCAAAATATTGATGTGTCCAGTAGCGGGAGTTCCGAGGAGGATTGCCGGGAGACGAGTTTCCGAGCTCGCACAAGGGACCTTCGGATGCCATGGACGCGGTGGTCACGAGTTCAAATTGCGAACAAGTATCTTTGCGAAAACAAAGGTAAGATTGTCATACATCTGACTTTTCCCCAAGCCCACCAATGTGGGAGCCTTGTGCACGCCCTTTGCTTAATGGGTATTGATCCAATTTTGAGAGGGGCTTGAATTCTGTCTTTACCTTTGGTCTTTGGTTGGTTTTGCCTGTCATTTATGGGAATACAAAAGGGCCAATTATATTGTTCTCCGCTTCCGTCTTACTCTCTCTTAATGAGGTTAGATATGGTTCTTAACTCGACTAAAGCTTGGTCTGGCTGTTTACATAGTGGAGGAGAGCCATATAATCATGATCCCCTGATGTTTACCAATTGGGAATTTCTGGCATTGAATGGTACAAGTTACTAACTTTCTTGAAGTCTACTGATGATAATCAGTTATATAAGGACTAACGTATCAGAAGTGGTGCCTTACTGCATTAGGCATATCCTAGATTGTTTAGACTCACAGACTCAGTAGCCATGGAATGCCAAATTAGAGCGTCACGTTTTGTTGTTTTGGTTTAAATGAAAGTGGGAGGGAGCCACTGATGCATGCTGCATGAGATAGGTTAATCATTCAAATTGTTTGTGATGGGAAAAAGTAACTTTGCAATCCCACAGTGCATGAGACAACAAGTATACATCTTTGCTGAAAATAATTAGGATACTTGCAAATTGAATTTGGAAGCATCATCAGAAAACCGGAGGAAGGATATAGGAATATGTTCCTTGTTAACAATAACCAAGGAAGTAGAAGTTGCGTGGCACCTTAAACCTTGAATGATGGAAGAGAATGCCCAATATTAGATATGTGATTGCGTATTAGTGTTACTTGACTAATAATTTGACTGTTGCTAGTGAAGGCAAACTTTGAACCAAAACAGGAATGAAATTAATCAAGTGGAAGTTTTATGGTTTTGAGCCACAAAAGTTGCTGTGTTTCCTGACCTGAAGCTTGCCTCTATAGATTCACCCTTCCCATTCCTACATGCTTTCTAGGGGTATGGCCTTTTTAACTATATGTGTCTGCATACATACCTGTGTCTTACGTGTAACATATAAGTTTTACCACAATAAGTTGATGTTGTGAACCATCTAATTTTCCACTGAGTGATTGATAAGTTTTTGGAAACTCATCTTGCACAGACCCCAGAGCACAGGTATCAGTCTCTGAAAACCTTCACTGTAGTTATGTCTGTTTTGAAAATTGCAGCCATTTGGGTTCTAGAATCTTCTGCTTTTTTCTTTTTTAATAATTTCAGTAGCATCATATCAAAATTTTATAATGGCAAATCAAACTCATTCACAAGTCTAGCAGATGCCTCCTCCACTTCCTTGATTAGGACTTTGCAAAACCAGAAAATACCTATACCTAGAAACGCAGGAATCTTTTAGCACCTAGTTCTTTCTGGCATCAGAAAGACGGTTTCCCTGCTGCAGACATTGGAAGTGGCATGGTAGCGGGACCAAAAAACCCTAATGGGAGCACATTGGATCTTGGTTTGACCAGGAAGTGCTCCAAAGGCAATGATAGTAGTCAGGGCTCTTATTCAATTTCATATTCATCTTGCCTGCCACCCTTGTATCCACATGGTAAAAGGTCGCCTGACAATGGATCCTGTTTGCAACTTCCTCAACAAAACTGTCCTTGGTGATCCTTTTCCCTATCTGATCTACCGTGTGCTGCTGGTTCTACTTCTCGTAACTGATTTAGCATGCAGCAAAGATATCAACAAATTTAATTTAGGTAGTGCTTCACTCAATCTGGAGGTTGGAGAAATCTGATGGTGTTGAAACTTACTTCATGCAGTTTCCTGCTCTGATATGATGGTTATGCCCAGGTTGCCTGTAGATTTAGGTCTAACATGCACATCTGGATGTTATCAGAATGTAGTTGCAGTTTTACCAATTACCTGTTCTACGCTATGGCTGTGTGTGACCAGAATGCTGTTTTGTCCCATGCAAGTGTTTAACTACTTTTTTCTTCTTCTAAATTTGGAATTTTTGCCTTTTGTTACATTTGTTATTATCTTTATGAATAATTTTGGTGGAACTGTCCATGCACTTGTAAATGTGAGTTTTCAATATGCATTGCGCATATCATATCTATGATGCTTTCAGCATTGATTTGTCTCTAACCTCCTGATTAGCCATCCTCACTCATTACTATGTTTCATGTCTATTTTCTTTCTAAAAATTCAGGCTTGACTATTGCTCTTGAATTTCTTGAATACCAACTATAAAATTGTACTAAGGTAAGAATACATGGATCACAATCATTTCTGCAATTGCATTTATCACCTACATATGCTATAGATGACACTGAAAATAAATGGCAGAAGGTTTGATGTTAGAGAATTTTGATGTTTGGAAATTAAAGTTGACAACTTTGTCTCTGGAAGAGAGCACTAAGTTATCCTGTCTAATACATTGGGAATTTCTGGAAATAGAGGACCTTGATCTTGCTGTGGAGAAGAGAATCATTGAGTCTTCTTGCCTAGCACCTTGGGTCTTAAAGGTGACAGAAGGACACAAGTCAACTCCACTAGCCTTTAGTCCAAACCAGTTTGGGAAGTTTATTTATCAGACACAAAAAATGATCGCTGTGCTTTAAAATGAAGAAGCTGAGGGACTTTTCTAAGACTTAGGTTGGGTTGTGCCAAGGAATTTTGGTTCTTACCGCATATGAGATGTTTGAAAGACTTGATAGATTCTATGGCAGTGTGGGATATTGGCAAGCAACTTATGCCAAGTTAAATACTGTGGGAGCAAATTTCTGAGAGTTAATCATGTCACAAACTCATTTGAAAAGCATTTAGGTATGTACAACATTAGTAAATTATGAAGCTTGTTTATTGTTTTTTGTTTCTGACCTTTTTCCTTTTTCAGCTAGTTCAGCTGCCAAGTTATCACCTGGATGGATATAAAGCTGCATAATTTGCAGTTGAAGTTTGAGATATTGAGTATTTCTTGAAGTTCAAAATAATGTCTCATGCTATTCAAGTTTTATTTGGTAAGTGTTACATCAAACTAACTAGTCATTTCTGTGTTATCTCAATTCTTGCTAATTTTTCACCACATTTTGGCATTGGAATATTTGGGCTTGTTGAAGAAACAGAATTATTCAGATGTTGAAACTTGTTACTACTTAAAGTGCATATAAATAAAATGAAGAAATGCAAACACTCATTTGATTCCCACTTGGCTTTCAAACGAGTACTTGATCTTTGTCATCATGGATTATTGTTGATGTAAAGCTCAAACGGTTATTGAAATAATGAGACACATAATTGAATAGTTGATCTGGTCATAATTGAAGAACATTGGTTTCACTTCAAAAGTTCACTTACAAGGATTCCAAATGTAATCTAAAACACTGAATGACTAGAAAGTAATATATTGTTCCCCATTTTGCTAATAAATGAGCTGATATAGTGAAGTCAGCAGGTGTACTACACCACGATACTGTAATTATGTAAGCAATTAGAAGGATTGTTTTTCTTATGTGCAAATCATGGAAGCAAATGCTATGTAAAAATAAAGCAGTCTTGTCCAGAGCAAAGAGAAGGAGAAAAAACACCACTGAAGCAGCATGAGTGGGCTTTTATTGCTATGTAACAATAGAGCAGGATAGCATATTGCACCACATGTTTTAATTTGAGGGTAGGACAATTAAGCGAGTGGACGTTATCTAAACCTTTCATTGGATGGTAATTATTAGGTCAGTAAATTATTAGTTGATAAATTTCAGGTTTGGGTCTCACCCTTCCCCTAAGAAAAAGTTTTGTCTTGTTGGATATTTGTGATATTTCCTTATAGCCAGATATACATTGCCTGAAAGAGAAACACTATAAATGTACCCAGCTATGCCTTGTATAGAAAGATTTGTGCTGTCATTAATTATGCATTAACATAATAAATTTCTGTCAGTGTGGGATTATATTCTTCAGATTCATTTCATATAATATAATAAGAAAAGATTTATGTAGTTGACTCTAATTAAATTTGAGTCTAAGGCTTTGTTATTGTTGTTGTAGTTTCCTTTTCTAGTGCTCTGGTGGTGCCTATAAATTGCACTAGGCTGAAACGAGGAAGATTTGCCTACAGAAACCCTTAGACTTGGTCACTTAGGAGAGCTTCATAGCAAAAATAGCCCTCTCTGAGAAGTCTCCTGCAGGTTTCCTCTTCTGCTCGTTAAAAGCATTTGCATTATATTTGAAGACCCTCCCTTGCAAGGTGACTGGTAGGATTAGCTTATCCAAGGGTTTGTTATGTCCCATATAAAAAGGCTGCGAAGATTAGTTGCAGTGATAGCACTGCCTATCCATTGGTTCAAACCTCCATAGATGCTATGTTACGTTTTCTTTTGGATTGATACTTTCTATCGAGTATACATGCAAGAAGACCATCTGCTTTTTAATTCTCTTTTGTGACTGCATATTTTTCTTCTTTGGTTACTCTCAATAAGGATGATCAATGTTTGGTTTTTTTGGCAGGATCCAGATCCATTTTGGTGGTGTTCTCAACTGTTTCATTATATATGGCTGCTTCAAATATTTTCGGTCCAGTTTCTCAGGAGGAATTCAACGCATTTCATACTATTGATCGTAACCTTTACAGCATACTTGTGATGGAGTTATGGAGGGACCCAGTCCACTCCATGCAAGTTCTGGCCTTGTGGATCTGGTTGGAACGTGTTGGTTATTATAATACTGTGAAAAACATATTGTCCTTGCCCCAGTTTCTGGTATATGAACTAGCAGATGAGGCAATCACCTGCCTCAGCTGCTTCAATAATCTATTTGTTTGCTTATCGGAGGACATGGACATCCCTTTAATGCGTTGTCTCATGGAGAAGGACATTTCTCTTGCATACTTTCTCGAAAACAGGCTTGTCGCTGCCCAAGGGGTCACCAAAGTTTATAACGATGTATGCATCAGGGCACTAACGGATGTCATGCATCAGGCGATTCAAAGAAACCATGGCCAAATCTCGATGGATAGCCAAATGGGGGATGGCCAAAACATGTCACCATCTTCTCAACAATCCCTGGCTCAACCTGTGGCCCCAAATGAGATTGTCTTTGGAGATGTCCAGAAATATGCCCGAGAAAGACAGTTATCAGAAGATGATAGGACCATGTTCGTTACATTTTCTAAGGGCTATCCCGTGCAGGAGCAGGAGGTTAGAGAGTTCCTGATCAACAACTATGGGGATTGCATTGAGTCCTTCTACATGCAAGAAGTAGGTCTGAATGAGCAGTCGCTTTATGCTCGCGTCATCTTTCGAGCAACAGGCACAATGGATCAGATACTTGGTGGCAGGGCCAGAGCAAAATTCAGCATCAATGGGAAGCATGTCTGGCTTAGGAAGTACGTGCGAAATCACCCAAGACCCCTTGTTCCAATGGTGCAAGGAATGCCGAGCTTTCCGTTCCCATATGCACCTTAAGCTGATGATTTCGAGGGTCTTCTGAGTCATGAGGCCGTTTGCTGTTTGAAATTGAGGATTAAATTCTATTGAATAAGATGACTAAACAGGGTCTCTTAGTCTACCAAAAAAAGAGGGAGTCAACCAATTCTGGGATCAATGATTTCTTGAGTTGTGTTGTAGTCTAGGGGTCTCTTTACATGTTTCTCCGTCCTTTGCATGTTTGAATTTTAACCTGTCCTCCAAAAATCCAGTAATAAAACTGGATTTTGGATGCTTCTCCTTATTCAGTTCGTCAAGTTCTTTTGGCTTAAAGCAATTTTACAATAAGTTTCTGAGCAAGCATCCTTACTAATCTGAAATTAATTAACGTGCATTCATGCTTACTAGATATTAAGATCTCGATAAAATGCGGTGCATCTTCTTGACAAATTCGATGTCGATGATCGATTGAGAAGTGGTTAGTCAATGCATATAAATAAAACCTATTAATCCGCATTGTTAATCTACTAGTCTGAATTATTTTCATAAAGAAAAGGTTTGTTAGTTTGCCTTGTGAAAACAACTATGTGGACACATAGATAATAAATATAACTGGACACAATTTATAAAAGAAAAAATATATATATACATATATACAACTATCCTTAAGCACTCTTTCTCTTTCAATTTATTCACTTTTTTTTGTATTATTATAAAAATATTTATATTATTCTATTAAGTATATTTAATTGTGTTTTTCATGTTTATGTCCAAGAAGTATTTTCCTGCCTCATCAATAACTAATTGAAGAGACATTAACTCCGTTATGTTGGACCACGAATGGCCTATTAAAACCAATTCGGTTCATTCACGAAAAGAGTGATTTTTTATTTTTTATTTTTTTTGGTTCAAAGGGAGAAATTTTTTTAACATATAATCTTAAACATACCCATAAAAGTGAAATATATGTACTATTATTTATTTATTTTTTAAGAACATAAAAGAAACACAGACATAATGCCCACGAAGCATATGATGTTGAGTATCAAAGAGATAATAAACACATGATATTAATATCATTGTGTCAGTATAATATCACTATATACATATTGTATTACATTTATTTATTTTTTTATAAACATAATACATATATATTTTTATTAATAAATTTATTTTATTATTTTAATTGAATCTCACTAAAAAATTTTTTATTTGCTTTGCATATGTTATTAAGCTAACTTGACCCACCTAACCCGTTGTTTGAATAACAAAGTATGAGAAAAAAATAAATAAATAAAGAAGAAAATGGAAGAACTAAAATTAAAAAAGAGTGAAATTTTTATTTTCTCTATATTTGGAAAGGGGTAACGTGAGAAAAAAACACTAAAAACTTTTTCTTTAATAAAGCATAGAAAGTGAGTGAATAAAAAAAAAAAAGAAGATACTTGTTACTTATCTTTATATTAAAATTTATAAGTATTGGTAAAAATAGTTAATATTAATAAATTGGTCATATTGCAAATCTAGTAGAAAAGTTAGTAATTTTTTTTTATCAAAATTAGAAATAATGGATTTAGCGGGTTAACTATTTTGCTCTCCCTCCCCTATATTTCTTAAACACAACTTATTTTTCTCTATCTTCCCTCTTTTTTCTCTTCCAAACACAATTTAAAGAATGATTCAAATTTTAAAAAACCTCTACACATAGAAATACATTAATTCACATCATATAATTAACAGAAGTCAATGTCCTTGCCATTTACTCATCTCTCCATACCTAACAATACCTGCATTTAAACCTTTCCTTAAAAAGTGGAAAATAATAACAATACCATTGCATCTCCTTATATGGTTAGATATTTAATGTGGGACGTTTGGGCCACATCAGCCCATTGGGTCTGGGCCTAAGTCCTCCAAAAGTTTACGAAACAACAAGTTAGGGCCGTCTGTTTTTAATGATGGGCCAGACCACGGGTCCATTCGGACAAATCCACACAAACAACAAATGATTGTAATAACGTTGAAGAAACGAGGACATTTATGTAAAACACATCCCCACGGCCTACCTGAACCATCAGCAGCACACTTCTCAGTTCTTCCTCCGCTCTTCTCGTCCCTTCGCGGCCGGGTGGCAATCCAACGACCGTCGTTGTAGGGGCCGGCAGCCAACGGGTACGTTTGACTCGAACCCAACATGTACGTTTAAAGTGGACCTGTTGACGGGAGTATAGTAACTGAACTCTTTTATGTGTCAACTTTTTCCCATTTATTTTCTGTGTTTTTTTGTGTGTATTTTATTTTATTTAATTCAGATTAGTAAAAGATGGATTCTGGTTTGAATGGCGAGGAACTCACTTCGTGGGAAGAGCTATACAACATCAATTTGATGCCATCGGAGTTGTTCCTCAAGTTTAGAAAGGAAATTGAGGGGATTCGTGTTGGTGTCAATTTAGAGGTATCGGTATTCTTCCATGTCTCTGTAAAGATTGAATTTTTCTATCTGATTTTCTTGAATTTTTAGTTGTCTTATGGTTTTTTCTTATACCCAAAACGTTGTTTCCATTGCTCTTATGTTCTACTGTCTTGTGTGAATAGGGGATCAGGGTAACCCATAAAGGGCCTTTTCTATTTAATTTGTAGGATAAATTGTTGACAGTATGGTCAAAGTGTTCTTGCTGACATTATGTATTTCAGTCCTTTGTTTGGCATATGACTTTCAAAAAAAATAAAAATAAAAAAAACTGTGTCTCTGTGGTGTGGTGCTTTTTTTAAGATGGAAACCTGATGTGAAACTTGATGACGTGTGTTGTATTTGTGTCGTAAGCTTGTGATTTTACCTAAGTCCAGCATGGCAGCTATGCTTTTGTGCAGTTGAATTCATGATGTAGTATATTGTTCTTATAGCATTCAGTGTCACATCTCAAATCGGCACTTTACTTGGATACATGCTGTTGTTAGCACTGAGGAACAATGGAATTGTAACTTAGATTCTGTTAGTGTTTATTGACAGTCGCATACTGACATACGGTTGAAATTTTTAAGTGTTATTGGAAAAGAGGTGGGTGTTCTACCATTTGTCAAAAATTTTTCCTGTTCCATCAAAAACATGGATGTCCATCAATGTTGAGGTGGCAACATTCTGTAAATGCTCATAATCGATGCTTGAACACATCTATGTGGCCATTGTTCTTATGTCATAGGGTTGATATCGAATATGATTTCTTGATAAACACACACATACTATATGCATGCAACATTCTCCTATATGTCCCCATCTGATATCCATAACATGTTCATAGGATTAATTATTGAAAGATAAAAACATTCATTTTCTACGATCCATTTGATTTTTTTTTTTTTTTACGATTCCATCAATAGACTTTTCCAAAACTATGTGGCATTCATCTTGACTATCTCTGAAATATGATTGTCTGTGCTCTTCATTTGGATTCAGTTTTATAATGCTCCACTCAATGAGTTTCAAGGCAAGCTTGTTCTGAAGCCTTTATCCCCTGAGAGAAGGTGGAAGTTCGTATATGAGCCAATACATCAGGATGTACGTGTCCTTTCAAAGAAGATTCCCCTAACCAAATTTCTAAATCTTCAGGTTTAGTCTGATTTTTTCTCACTTCATTTTGTTTTAAAAGGACTACTTCAACAGTATAGAAGAATGTCTTGTTGTATGTCTCATTGAAGATAGCTTTTGATCCTAGACTTTGCCACTTAAGTTTGGGCAATAGCCATTGAACATACATACAGGTTGGCATAGGCCACAATTTTCAGTTGCATGCCACTGGTTGGAAATGGAAGCTTACAACATGTTTTGGTGGTGACGGTATATCTCGTATTCGGAATAAGACATCGCTTGGTTTGTGCCCTGGATTTGATTTCCGATTTGGATGGAGAGCAGATTATATCATTCCGGAAGTTACTGGGTAAGCTGTTGGATCTTCTTTGCGTTCTTATCGTATATAGTAGGTGCTAAAAACTATAGTAGAATGCTCTATATGGTACATTAAGTTGCCAAGTTTACATTGTCAACAACAATAAACATTTAAATTATCACAGAACTTTTCCCCATCATATTGCTAAAGATGTTTATTATTTCCTTTCTAATGTACCAAAAGTAGATGTGTGTTACCGCCTTCTCAATAAGTTGGTTGAATTTTTTACCTCATGGATGTAACCTCGGTATTGACAGGGCACTAGGAACCGGTGAGCCTCTGTTCAATCTGAGCACAGGAAGATTGCAAGCATCACTGGATAGAGTTGAGGCTATTATAACATATCTGTCGTGATTAGCACCAGTGCAGCGGTACAAAAGGTAAATGATTGCCTAGTGCATTATTTATTGTTGTTTTTCGTCACTCGTTTCAACCTTGTTCGAAATTCTATTTTTCATCCTGAGAACATGTATTTGAATATGATCAGAATTGAAATTTGAGTTTCTCATTGTCTTGCGGGCCCCAATGACTAGAATAATCAGAAATCCTACTGAATCTTCTTACTAAACCTTATTTTCAACAGATTTGAAAGATTGGGGAATGGAAGTTTGAGAAACATCGTGCAGGAAATTGGGGAGATACTGCTCATTAGTCATACAGATACCATATGGCTTTGTCAGGTGTCCACGCTTGAAATTACGTTCTTGAAGCGGTTCCTCGTGTAGAACCGTTTCTTTCTGATTTCCTCTTCCCCCCCTCTTTCTCGTGTGAATAGTTCTCGTGCAGCCAACGGTCTTGCTATCTGGGTTGTTTCTTTAGTTGGAAAACCCCTTGTAACTAGAAATTTAGGTATGTACTACCTGGAACCTACTTACAGGAGAAATTTTTTCGGGCAATTTTAGTTTAATGGTTAAATTATCGAACGGGCTAACCGTGAGAGAACAAAAGAATTAATAAATGGTGCTCTACAAGGCCCTCTCCGGTGGAGGATGGCTGCCAACAGGCTACCGTGGGGTGGTGTCTATAACATGCTATTTATTCCCAATTCAAAACACCCTCTACTTTTTATTTATATTTTTTGAACAAAGCAAGGCCTTAAGACCATCTTTGGACTGACTTGGCTAATTTTGAAACAAGTTTTGAGAGGGAACTTTAGACCATCTTCTGTCAAGGTTAACAAGGGAGCCTCTATCCCAGCCCTTAGTAGACTCTACGGTCAAATCTCATCTGCTATAATAGGAGTTTCAAAATCTTCTAATGTCTTGAAAGAACCAGCTTTTTAACGATCCGATATCAACCCAAAAATGGCCACTGCCAAACTTAGAAGCTCCTGCTCTTTCCCAAGCCCACTGCCGTCATATGCATGAATTTCACTCCCTGTATCCTGTCATTGGCTTCTTCGGCTCCCATGATTTTTCTCAGGGTGCCGCCAACTTCGATGGGTCTTGCATTTCTTATGGTCTCCTGCATTTCTCTCGTGTCTTCTTTTGCGGGTTTCCACTCTCAGCTCACTCACTTCTGTTGCGTAACCCACCTTTCACTTCTCCTCGCCTCGTTAACCGGACAGTTACTCGGTATATTGGCCCTGTTTACCAGAGAAAAATCGAGCCTTTCCGCGCTCAAGTCCCCCAGGAGAGCCCAGGGAGGCAAAGCTGATGGTGAGATTGGAATGTGGGGTTTTGATGGCAATGCTTATGATGCAGCTGGTGGCATTGGCCCTGAGCTGTGCTGTACATGACTGCTGGGTGAGGGAGTACGAGGGGGAGGAAGCGGACAGAGAG
Source organism: Bruguiera gymnorhiza (assembly GCA_020883675.1). NCBI lineage: Eukaryota > Viridiplantae > Streptophyta > Magnoliopsida > Malpighiales > Rhizophoraceae > Bruguiera > Bruguiera gymnorhiza. Next base: position 3,983,583 of record JAIRCJ010001049.1, on the reverse strand, counting down.
GCCGCGGCGAAGAAGAGGAGTGCGAGGATTGCAAGAGTACAAGAGGAATCCATGGCAAATGCTGCTTGGTCTTCTCTGGGCCTCGGTGCCTCAGGTTTTCCGAGTTAAATTGGCCTAACTCTAACATTTCACCGAGACTGCCCTCAAATAAGAAAAAAAAAAAAAAAACATTCAATAAACTTTATTTTAACAGTAATTAAGTCGTTTTTAGAGTTACAAATTTTAAATTTAAATTCTGGTGTTATTTAAATAAATCATAAATTAAAAAAAAAAAAAGAAAGGAAAAGCAAAAAGTTTCAAAACGAAAATTCTAGTTGAGAAGCAAGCGAGATTCAAATTACTACAAACAATTGAAAAGTCCATCAGATTTAAGAGCATCTAAATTGTTTCGTAATTAAACTATGTGTTACTCTCAAAACAAAAATTCATGATTTTTGTTTTTTTTTTTTTATAACTAAATTACGGACAACTCAAAAGAGCATCCCCTTGTATAAAATTACAAGACAAACGAGCGAGAGCGGATGCTGTTAGGAAAACGTGAGGCCGAAAAGGGGAAGAGAGTTTGCCGGCTGCTGCAGAATCCACGTGTTCATCCGGCAAAGTATATCCACAGCCCACAGAGACAGTGTCTCCTTCCTCGTTTCCCATTCCTCTCTCTCACGTTTACTTGTCCAATCCGGTCTGATTAAATAAATTGAAAAATAATAAATTCGTGTAAATATAAATTTATTTTTAATATAAAATAATAAATAAAAATATTAAAATTAATTATATTTATTAAAATCTATCACTTTTAAATTTATTTATATTCCTTTTAACAGTAAAATTAAGTTTAAAAAATTAAAAAAGGGAAAGGGAGCGGGGGGGGGGGCGCAAAAAACAATGCCTTTCTTTCCCAGGAAGGTCTTAACGGCCCCACCTCCGGACAAAAGCAAAGCAGTTTTAATAGTTTGGTTGTGTTCGGAAGGGCCTGAAGACATGGCTGGGCTATGAACTCAACTGGTTTCCGTAGAGAAAAATGTCCAAACTCCTCATTTTCTTGTATTGGAATTCGTTTTTACGGTAAATAAAAAGAGCAGCACCAACTACTTTTGGCCCAAGTCAGAGCTGGAGGAGGGGGAGGAGGAGGAGGAAGCCGAGCTCCGATGTCGACCATTTCCATTCACATGCCTGAATTCTCGAGCCTTTTCAACCGCAGTGGACCCGAGTATCCTCGCAAATTTCACAAGATCTCCGCTTGTTGGACAATGTAAGAAGTTCCCTGGAAATTGGAATTGCTCGATCATTCATTCAATCAATCAAGATGGTTCTCTAATGACCACCCCGTTTAGATTGATGTTTGTTTTCGTTGATGGCCAACGTGACAGGACCATGGATTCGGGGTCGTTCCAGGCGAGGAAGAAGGAGGAGACATCAATACAGCTCCCATCTGGGCAAGCATCTCTTGTTACCTCATCGGAGACCCAGAAGCCACCACCTGATCTTCGGTTTAATCGCCTTCAGATACCAGAGAAAGAGTTGGTACATGAGAATAAGCTTGAATTTGGGCAATTTGTGGCACGAGATGCTGTCATTGATGAAGAATATTGGGTATGTAATTAATCATTTTCGTCTTGGTTTGTCGGACCATATGGGTTTTCTGGGTTTTGTACATTTGGATTCTGTTTCGTTTTGGCCTTGGACTGAATTAATGAAAGTTTAAGAATTTGCGGGGATGTTGAAAACTTTACGGTTCTATTGAACCGGATTTTCATAACGTTGTTGTTTTCAATGTTTTGTCTTAAGAATTTTGAATTTTTTCTTTCACTCGAATTTCTTGACGTTTCAATTTTCGTACTTAACTTTGTGGTGGTGAGTTTGTTTCATTTTGTGGCAGACAGCAGCCTGGCTGAGAGCAGAAAGTCACTGGGAGTGTCAAACCCGCGACCGGTGAGTACTTTCTCCTCAAATAATACAAGGGAAGTAAAAAAAAAGAGAGAAAATAAGAGAAGAAAATGGATTTCCAGATGAATAATGTCTTCTGTTCTGGAATCTCTGATCTCATACAAGTAATGATAAATTACTGTTTGTAGCCAAAATAAATGGTTAACCATTCAGCAATATGTCTATAAACGTTTTCAACCAGAAAAACTAAGCTGATTTACATAAGGACTAACGATATTTGGTAAGGGAAATAGCCTTGAGTGGTGGTGCCTGCCATTTAGGCTTTCAGATTTCACTTAAATCTATGAGCCCCGCTTTTTATATAGTGTACCCCATATTTTACCGTTATTATTCCTGGAAACATTATCATCTTAGCCTGCAAATAGCTCAATCTAACAAAGATGTCCCCAGTGAGATTCTCTTACTGTGAACCGTGTTGGCTTCTTTGTCTGTATGCTGATGTGGATGATTAGAGATGGACATTACTGATTTTTGCTGTCACTGATTAACACAGATATATTGATAACTACAAGAGGAAATTTGCTGATCAGGTAGGGCGCATGCATTTGTTTAAATCTGCTTGTTATACCTACTTTCTTGCATAAAATTCTGAGGTCTCAACTGTTTCTTCTTAATGTGCAGGAGTTCCATGCCATAAAAAGGCGACAAACAGGTCAACATGGACAAAAATGTAGATGCATGGTCACGGTAATATATGATGCTTTTACAAGTCTTACATCAGTTACGATAAACTGAGATTCAAAATGGGAAATTATAAAGTAGGGGAAAAGCCTGGCTGTGGAAATTCATGACAGATTCACAGTTTCCTGTGAAATGTGTGCTTCAGTTGATTACTGGGATGTATTAAATTTCTCAGGTCAGAAGGGAAGATGGAAATGTAAAGCGGACTGTGCTGAAAAGTGTCGTTGGAACCCTTGATTTGAGTATACGTTACTTGTTACACAGAGAAACCTTTCCCGGGGTATTATGCATTTTGTTTACTTTATAAATCCTAATCCATCAGTTAATCATTATGACCCTTTACAGTCATTAAATCAATTCCTCTTACAGGAACGGCCAAAGGGTCCTTTCTCCTGCAGCTTCAACATTACCAGCCCAAACAGATATGGCTATGTTGCAAACTTGTGTGTTGCAAAAGCAGCGCGTCGCCAAGGAATCGCAACCAATATGTTGCAGTTTGCTATTGAATCGGCAAAATCTAATGGTAGGCAATCCATGCCTGTTTCCTTTAGTAAGCAACTAAATTACACCAAATCAACACAAGTCTGTCCAAATCTTCTTTCTATAAAAATTTTCTTTGGTTTGAAGGTGTAGACCATGTATATGTGCATGTACACAGAAAAAATGGGCCTGCCCAGGAACTGTACAAAAAGATGGGTTTTCAGGTAAGACCAGTGCAGCTGCTTATTTTTGCTCATGTGTTTGATGCATGAAGTCTGATGTGGCTTCGACATTAGGTTATCGAAGTGGCGAGCTCTCAATTATTAGAAGATCAGACCTATCTTCTCTGTTGTAGCCTTTGAAAATTTCCCACGTAGATGCCTTGCGGGAATATGAAAACCATTGTACACAGTAGTTGTAGATTACTTTTAACACTTACAGGGATCCAATGTTGGGAGGTTCACTTGGCGTGAACACAATCATTGGCCATACTGCTCATTGTCCAATATTTGTTGTAACAGTCATTTGCAGAAAACCGTAATCCCACTGATCGATATATATCAATTACTTGTTCAATCTCTGCTTCAAGACTTAACCATATATGCTTCTGCTCAGTAATTGGAGGGGCTTCCAGTGAAAGAATGCTATACGTGTATAACATTTTAAGATTGCCTTCATATGTATACCATCAGGAGAAGAAAACCATAGGCTCCAGATGTAAGTGCGTGTTTGATTAAGTTTCATAATCAAAATGGGAATTGAGATTAAGCAGAAATGAAAGTGAAATGACAAACGGTATTGCTTATTCAATTAACCACAAACGGTGTTGCATGTTCAATTCATCTTATCCGCTCTTGCGCAACTCATTTGTGTAAAAAATATTTTCTCGGTTACAATGAAAGTTGGAAGGCTCGTAAAGAACTTAATTACTAGGATTCGAATAGAGAACCAAGAATGTCTCAGCCAGTTTTGCTAAAACCCCATGATTGCAAAAATTTAGTTTACATAAACAGGTGGCAACATAGAATGTGTATATATATATATTCCAAAATATGGTTGTTTTAATAAAATTGTCCACCTTAACTTACCGGTTGCGTGTTCCATCACCCGCAACTATATTTCCTGAAAACTGCAGAAGAACTTTCAGGTAAAAACCAATTGACTAAGTGAAGCATTTCTCACTGGTCAAAGAAGGACATGAGAAGAAAATCCAGGTTATATGTGTGTGTGTGCGCGCGCGCGCGCGTGTGTAGATTCCAAAATATGGTTGTTTTAATAAAATTTTACACCTTAACTTACCGGTTCCGTGTTCCATCACCCGCAACGATATGTCCTGGAAACTGCAGAAGAACTTACAGGTAAAATCCAGTTGACTAAGTGAAGCATTCTCATTGGGCAAAGAAGGAAATGAGATGAAAATCCAGGTTTTAAAAGGTTGGCCGGCACCTATCATTTTCTTACTCTAATCTCTTCATTTTAATTGAACTTTCATTACAATGGCCTCTTCTTCATCATCATCACAATTTCATCAGGCTGGTAAGTTGACGATAACATGCCTTCCACACTTTGAAGTTAGCTTTTTTTTACTATAATATCTTTTCCATTTTTTTTCCTCTTGTTGGCAGAGGAGACCATCTGCAATCTCAAAAAATACCTGCCACTATACAAAGCCATACTCAAAGGGGACATAGATAGAGTTGATGGAATCTACCAGAGCGATCCATTGGCCCTGGAAGCCAAAGTCACCGAGAACATGGACACGGCTCTTCATGTAGCTGTTGCAACTGGAACGGCTAATCACATTGTCAAGTTTCTAGTTGACCGCATGTCGGCTCAACAATTGGTGCTGCTCAATTCTGATGGAGACACCGTACTCTCAATTGCTGCCATAGTTGGCAACATCAAGGCAGCCAAAATGATTATGAAAAAGCAGCCCAATTTGACTCAGATCGCGAACAACGATGGCCGGGTTCCCTTGCTGGAGGCAGCTCGTCATGGGCAGAAGGAGATGATCTTGTATTTACTTGAAGTCAATGGAGATTACTTCCTGGCTGCTGGGTATTCGGCAGACAAACCGGGTGTATTCTTTATGAATCTTCTTGTTATTGCTGGATTCAATGGTATACCGAGTTCATTGGTTGAAGTTCTTTAACTAGTGCAACTTCTTGTTTGAAGTGATTTTTCTGTTAATTACCTTTGCGACTAAAATTTTCCAGAATTGGCATTGGAACTGGTGCAATACTACCCTCCTTTGGCTGCGGTGGAATGTTATGGTGGAGATTCACTTCTGAGTGCCCTGGCTGCAAAACCCTCTGCATTTCCAAGCGGAAGACATTTCGAGTCTTGGGAGCGTCTAATGTATCAGTGTATCCCCGAGATTACCCACCTTTTGATTAGAGTCTGTCTCTGTCTGTGTCTTTAGTTCTGTTCTGATTGGTCGCATATGACTCTTTATTCATTTCTTGAAGGTGTTCCCAAGAATTTGATTGTCAAACACCAACTGAGTGCCGTGGTCACAGAAAGGGACAACTTTGATCAACCAAATTGGCACCGAATTGGAAATCTTTCATTCAGACAAATCAAATCTAGTTAGACTCACAATCCCTTCTTAGAGATAGATTATGAGGATATGTTTAAATTCTCCGTCTTCCATGATAAAAAATTGCTTTACCTATCGGCATGCTTGAAAGCCAATGGAATTTTCATTTTTCACCTCTCATTCCCTTCTCTTCAGTACCACATTCAAAGCTTGGCAGCCCTTCAGAAAGTGGTCAATGACTATCACTGGTCCTTATATTGTATTCTTCTAATGTTGACTAATTTTGTTCTGCCATGCAGAATGCCAGAAGTTTCATGTAGTCCTATGGAAAATCCTTGAAACTTTTGGTAAGGAAAAGCAATTTTGATTCTTAAGAATGCCATGCATTACTTGTAGTTGTGTCATTTATGATCTTTTTGTAAACACAGTTCCCCCCATGAAGGACATTCGAGACACCAAATTGATGCATCTGCAAACACTTCAGCTTGTCAGGTACCTGTGCTCTGAAATCGCGCGTTTAGATTTCTTCAATGCTTCGAAAACCTCTCCTTCTAGCAGCACAATTGGGGATTCATGAGATTGTGGAGGAAATTATGGAGTCATTTCCTCATGCCATGTGGATTTCAAACTTTGAGAATCACAACATCTTCCAAATTGCGGTCATGAACCGTCAAGAAAATGTGTTCAACTTGATATATCAAATGGGTGACTTCAAACATCTGTTATTAGTATCTCAAGATACTTCTGGGAACAACATCTTGCATTTGGCCGGAAAAATTGCACCTCAGCAGAGAATGAACCTCATTTCTGGCGCAGCTCTTCAAATGCAGCACGAGTTACACTGGTTTAAGGTAACGGGATCTTTATCATAAGTTTTATTCTATTTCCAACATATTACAGGTTGCAATTGAGTTGAATGAATATCAAACAACAAGGATCAAATGTACGTCGTAAGTGTTGTCCCTTGTTTTGATTTACTGTGGAAATGAAACAAAAGCTTGCTCTCGTTATGCAACTTCTGAAAGTTTTGTACAGGAAGTGGAGAAGATTGTAAAACCTGCTTACAGAGAGGATAAAAACTCTGAAGGGAAAACCCCCGCAATGGTTTTCACTGATGAACACAGGGAATTAGTTAAACAAGGCGAGAAATGGATGATAGACACAGCACGCTCCTGCACCGTTGTTGTAGCACTTATTGCCACGGTAGTCTTTGCTGCAGCAATTACAGTTCCAGGGGGAACCAACAACGATGATGGAAATCCACTATTTTCTAAGCGAAAAGCATTCATTATATTTTCCATTTCGGATGCTCTATCCCTCTTCTCTTCCATTGCAGCCATATTAATGTTCTTGTCAATCCTCACCGCGCGATATTCAGAGGCCGATTTTCTTTATGCTCTGCCGAAAAGGCTAATATTTGGTCTTCTTACCTTGTTCCTCTCCATAACATCTATGATGATAGCCTTTAGCACCACAGTTTATCTTCTGTTGTGCAACCAAAAGTCATGGATACTTGCCCCAATCGGTCTGTTAGCTTGTTTGCCTGTGTCCTTGTTTGTGTCATTGCAATCCCCTCTGCTGGTGGATGTCATTGCTTCTACATACAAACCTCGAACTTTTGAAAAGAGAAGAAGAGGATACAGGGGACTTGTATCCAAATCTACTCCTAGAAAATGATGTTAATTCCTTTTCTTTTCAAACAGGTTGTAAGGCAATGCATTATTTTTGCAACCATTTCCAACTTCTTGATTCCTTTTACCCTCCAACAATGTCTCCTATAGTCTATACCAAAGTGTGTAGTGCTTGAACTAATGGCAGAGTTAATTTGACTCGTCTGTCCGAAAGGTGAATTAAATTAGATAATTTTCAGTATTAAATAACAATATTACATGAACTACGGGGACCCCAAAAAAAAAAAACCACAAAAGGTTGAGATATTATGGCGTTGGAAAAAAAAAAAAATATATATATATATATATATATATATATATATATATATATATATATATATATATAATGTATTCAACTCATAGAAGAGTGGACCAAAGAACCAAAAAAAAAAAAAAATCACACCCTCGTCACGCAAATTTCCAATTATTTTTTTCTTATGATATAAGACATATGTTCATAAAAATTTATCGATTACGAAGCTCATGTCTGTGCTAGACAAAATATGCAAACCAATTAATGGAGTAGCGATATCATCTTCAAGTATAATATCTTTTGTCAACGCTTATTGTTAAGGTTATCATTTTCACAGCATAATAGCAATCCAAGAATTTCTTAGTAGAGGTGTTAGAACAACCGGATAATTTAACTTAATCATCTAATGATTATTGTTTAAATTGAAACTAACTATAAAGTTTGGATTTTTTTTGTAATTTATCTTTTTTTTTTTTTTAGAAAAAAAGGGAAAGAAAAAAGTGGAGGAGTATTGAGTTCAACGAGCAATGTTTTTGATCGGTGATGCCTATGACCTCGTGAGTCGTGACACCACACTAACGCATGATGTTTTTATCATTGCCGTTTTTCACAAGAGGTGTGCCCTCAGACAAAAGTTCGCCTATTAATTTTGTAATAAAAAGCAAAGAATTCTATTACAAAATACAAATAAATCAATATAAAAATTTATACAAAGATATTATTTAATTATAATTATTAATTATTATGCATAAAAATATGTTAATTAATAGTTATAATCATATAATTATAAATTTGTGTGTAATTGTATTTATTTATTTATATTCTTTAAAATTTTTTCGATGAAGAGATAAATACAATAAATCGATCTTTTTAAGCGGGCATCACCGATCCGCCGCGTAAGCTCTAGGCGTCAAGGAACTGGAATTGACGTTAAACCGAAGACATTGCACGGGAAGAAAAACAAGTGTTTTTGTCTTCACGTCGCGGTTAATGACGGCGGCAACAGCTCAAACGGTCATTTTAATTTTATTCATGAGAAGTAATTTTCCCATACTCTTTCAAAAGGGCTTTAAATAAAATTTTGTAACCATCAGAGCTAAAGTCCATTAGTTTTGCATTGCGGAGGCTAATTTGACAGTAAAGATGCAAGCGATGATCATTGTATATAAAAAAATAAAAAAAAAATATTTTTGTTCCGTAAAGTTAAAACTAATTAAATATGACATTGTATATATTATCTTTTTTTTTTTTTTTGGCTTGGTTTGATATTTGTTTTCATATGAGGTAGCAAATCCCGTTATGTATTTGCTTAGTTTCTTAATCTGGTAATTTGCAATGCGATGAATCCCCCCCCCCCGGAGTGCCAAGCACTCGTTTTGGGGTTTTTCTTCTTTTTTTTCTTTTGGTTTTCAAGAACCGTAGAATCCAATCTGTTGGTAAATTGCATGCTAGTAAAGTTGCAGTAGGAGAGGCAATTTACTCCGATAATTTTCCAGCGGTTTTCTCGGCTCAGAGCAACAGTAAAATTGGGAGACAGTTGCCATTGTTTGTTCTTGATTTCCATTTCATCTATCGTCCGTACTGTTATCGTCATAAACATTTGTTTTCAGAGTTTCCAATGGTAGAGTGTCATGTTAAAAATTTATAAATTTTATCTAAAAGAATATTCCTCCTCGTATATAAAATTAAAATTTAAAAAAAAAAAAAAAAAAAGATTGCTCCGTGAGTTTTCATTAAAATTGAAGAAACAGTCATGTTAAATCATTGAGGTAGGGATGTGAGAATTAGCTGTGTACGGGCCAATCATCCTATAATATTGCATTATTAGAGCACGAGCCGCACGGTCGAGGGCGCTAGAATGCGATCAACAGTGTTCTTTTTTTTTTTTTTTAAATATCTTGCAACTAAAAAATATTATATATATTTTTAAAAATAATTTTCCCCCAATTTTGTTTTAAATATATATATATATATATATATATATATTCCAAAAAAATGGTTGTATCTAGCCTTGCCTCCTACCTGTAAAAACGTGCCATTTCCGTATAGTATATTCAACAAATACAAAACTGGATGGCCCATGATTAATGACTAATCGAATCTTTAGGATTTTTCTCTTTCTTTTAAAAAATATCGAGGGACCAAGAGGGGTTAGGTTTTTGTGTTTTTTTTATAGTAAAATAATGGGATGGATTAAAAATTGAAAAAAAAATAATTTTTTAAATTAAACTAAGTGGGTGTACTTATTTTACTTGAAAAAAAAAAAAACAGATATTGCCACTTGGGTATAGATATGACGAATAATTGCCTTTAATTTTAATAGAAAATACTATTGAAAAAATAAGGGCGAAGACTTAAAAAAAAAAAGGAAAAAAAAAATTCTGAAGGGGCCCCCCACCGATCACAGTAGCCAAGAGAGTTCTGAGAGGTACATTTGGCGTGAATGTAACATTAAAAAAAGAAAAAAAAGAAAAACAAAAAACCCGCGCGGTGGAGGGAGACGACAGCTGCAAAACAAAGACCACCGACAGAAATTTAGATTAGCCGACGGAGGCCCTAAAAAAGCAATTAGCATTCAATCAATCAATTAATTAATTAATAATTATTATATAATATACAGTTGGGGCGTGGAATTTCGAGTCAACATTTTGCTGGAACATATCACAATCTACATCCGCGCTTTGAATTGTCTCTGTCGCTTTTACCTTTTTTTTTTTTTAATTTTGTAATTTTTTAATATTTTCCAAAGCAGCGGTGGTACTCAGTATTTATTGTCTTGCCCCAGAGGAACTTAGGCCATCATAATAGACTGGACTAATGTTATTATATTTATTAAAAAAATAAATTTTATGGTATTTAATAATACAATTTATATATTTTTTATATTTATAAATTTTTAAATATATATTTAATTTTAATAAAAATTTAAATTTATAATTTACATGATACGAATAAATTTTTTTGGTTAGATTACAATATATATATATATATATATATAAAATCGGGGCAGTAGCTCCAACTCGATAAGCACAGGCGACGCCAGACTAGAAGAAGTCCAATACGGTGGACTTCCTTGCTAGCGCCGTTGGCTGGTTGTTAATGGCGATCGTATCATCTCATATCAGAATTCGATTGCCATAGTTGCTCGTGTTAACGATTAAAACGATCAAATCACGGCCAAAACACCCGGCAATATCGTCGACCATTTTGCATAAGGATAATGGCTCATCACTCGCAGTCTCACTCTCACCACCATAACCACAACACCAGCGATGGAGTTTCTCCCCGAGTCAACAGCCCTCGTTTCTCCGGACCCATGACTCGCAGGGCTCAGTCGTTCAAGCGCAATAACGCTACTAGCACCGCCCACCACCTGCAACCCATCAGCAACAATGGCAACAGCAATACTCACAACAGCAGCACCACCAGCGGCAATAACCACGACAACAGTGGTTTTGGAACTGGCGCCGATCACGAGATTGACCTCCCTGTGAGCTCGCCGAGATCCGATTCCGTGGATGCTTATCATCAATTTCTGAGCCAGAGAGCTCATGGGCGTGTGGTCAAGAGTTTGATACATAAGAAAGGCAGCTTTGGATCTTTGATGGATTTGGGGCTGAGGGAAAGAAGGAAGCTTGGCCACTGGTTGTTCTTTTTGTTTTGTGGGGCATGCTTGTTTTTGGGTCTTTTCAAGATATGTGCCAATGGGTGGTACGGATCTACCCTTGAAACAGCTACTTCTGAGCAGGTTAGTTCATGTGTCAATGTATGCGTTCTTAAATATTCATAAATCTTCTCCTTTTTTCTTACCAATTGCGTGCTTTACATCTTCTGTCAAATGCTTGGCCATAAAATCTTGGTGCAAATTGTGCGTACTTGGGCATATGCTTATCCAAAAACTACTTGGTCGCTGACTGGGCATTTACACAGTGACTTTCAAGTTAATTATCCATCATGTTATCATAATTTGAAAGTTGAAAGTCGATTATAAAAATTTTCTGCGTCAGAAGATTGGAATTTTGAGTTCCAAAATCAATATACTTCGCAGTTTTCTTCCAAAGTGGTCTAGTTTACAATGTTTTGTTGCATACCTAGAAAGTGATTCCCAGCTGGGACATGGGTATATAGCAACTTGTAGCGTATGTGCAAGTTGGATTTCTTTGCCATTGAGAATCTAGCAGCTTTAGTACTCAATAGAAGCCAACTCTTCATGTGCTGGTTGTTGAATGATGATGATCTCCTTGGGCTATACATGTCAAATTTTCCAGTTTTAGTCTCTGCTATATCTTATGCCGTTGTGCAGACAAATGTTTTGAACATCAAGTTTTCTCCTTGCTGTGGTATCCTTCCACTCTCTCTCTCTCTCTCTCTCTCTCTCTCTCTCTCTCTCTCTCGCTGTTTCTGTTTTTTTTTTTCTTTTTTATAACCCTTGTGCATTCCATGAACTGTTGGAATTTTTCCTCTTGCCTTGCGTGCATTTCATTCTACAACCATATATCTTCCCTATTTAAGATTTTTTACATTGTTCAATTAGGATTTATCCAATTCCATCTCGGAACTGGATAAGAGCATTCAATCTTCCAAAAGTTCTCATATTTATAGACATGGAGTGGGAGAAAAGGATAGGAAGCGAGCACTGCAAACATTGGCAGAACTGGATGTGATTGACATCCAGAATAGCAAGGCTCAAGTAAGTCTTGCATTTCACATTAGCTCTGATATTACTTCATAGGGCTTGGTTTGGTACTCAAAAAGCTAGGGAATAAACGGAAAACCTAAAATCTAGTCATCTGGAAAATAGAAGGACAATCTTAATACTATGAGGAATACACTATTGTTTCATTTCTGAAATTTACGTTTTTTTCAGTTACCAGGTATTTGGTCCAAACCCAACAGTGAGAATTTTACACAATGCATTGATGACCAGTCGAGAAGTTACAAAAGTATGAAAACTAATTACTTCTTACTCCCCTCCGCTGCACACATGTATGCATATGTATCAATTTGTTTCGTTTTTTTTTTTTTCTTTGGCAGAGCTAGGTGCAAAGACAAATGGTTACATTCTCATAAATGCTAATGGTGGCTTGAATCAGATGAGATTTGGGGTCTGGCAGTCTTGTTTCTTAGTTGTTTGTTTTGGCTTCTTTTCGCCTTGATATCTCTTATGGTCTGATGTAGCAACACTTTTAGCGTGCAGATTTGTGACATGGTGGCTATAGCTAAAATTATGAAAGCAACGTTGGTGCTTCCTTCTCTTGATCATACTTCCTTTTGGGCTGATGAGAGGTTTGTTTATGCTCACATAAGTGTTTTACAAAAATAAATGAAGGAAAACACATGAGCAATCTGTTTGTCGCAGACATGAATCAGACTAATTTTTCTGTCAATTATTTCTGAAATTGTTCTGAATTATCTTATGCTAGGCAAAGAATAGAGTCGAATACAAACAGGTCCTGAGGCTTTTCATGAATTACACTTAAAAGGCCTTAAATTTATTTTTCAGAGGACCAAAGTGTTCACAGAAATAAAAGTTGAAGGAAAAAGGTTGGACATAAAACAAACTTCAGGAAACTGTCTTGTAGAAAAGCTTTTGGCCTTTTCAGCTTTTTACCTTTGACTTAGAAAAGTCAGTGGTTTTTTATAGAAGGACTGAAGCATAAAGGGAAAAAAAAAAACTTGAGGAACTAAAGTGTTCAAAATACGGTTGTAAATATTTAAATGTTATCCCTGCTTATGTAGAGGTGTTTTTTTTTTCCCCCCATTTTACCCAAAAAATATTTGATGGCTGATTCAGGGCATGCTGTTACATTTACAAGAGTATATATAGGGTGCTAGTCTTACTTGATGCATATAAGCATGGTGTATTGATGTGGGTGTCAGCCAACCTTGTTGACAAAGTCCTCTGTGAGCCATAGCATGGGACCTTGGATACAATGCTACTTTGATGGGAGGGTTCTAGGTAGAGGAGTGCTAACTACTGTTAAACAATCCCTGGCTCATTAAGACTATGGACTGAAAAAAAAAAAAAAGAACATAGGTTTCTCAAAGAGCAGGTTCCTGAGATCAAAATAGCATTTAGGTTTATTTGTATTCCGTCTCATCTCAATTGTTTGGTATAGTATAGCTGCAGTGAGTGTAACTTTTATTCCATGGAATCTTTATAGCTGAAGCAAGTTTCACTCTCATGTTTCTGACAATACATATGCATTATCTGAGTTGCACAAGTGCCTCTTTTGTGGTTTGGTTTTATAATGAAGCAAGCCAACTTATTTCTGATATTTTTGCAGTGGCTTTAAGGATCTGTTCAATTGGCAACACTTTATTGACACACTGAAGGACGATATCCACATTGTTGAGATGTTACCGCCTGCCTATGCTGAAATTGAGCCTTTCAATAAAACTCCAATATCTTGGTCTAAGGTTGGGCCATCAATGGCTGCCTCTCATCTCCTTAGTGTTGTGAAATAGTATGGGCCAGTTCTTAAGGATTAGAGTGTTATCTTCATCTTTCCCAAGAGGAATACTAGTCAAATTAACCTCAATTTTCTTTGTGCAGTTTAACTATTATAAAACCGAGGTCATGCAATTGTTAAAACAGCACAAAGTAATCTTTTTCACTCACACTGATTCTCGCCTTGCCAACAACGGCCTCCCTGAGTCCATACAGAAGCTGAGATGCCGAGTTAATTATAGGGCCTTGAAATATTCTGAACCGATAGAAGAACTTGGAAACACCTTGGCGATGAGAATGAGAGAAGGTGGACGCCCCTACCTCGCTCTTCATTTAAGGCAAGTTCTGATTAGTCTTTCGCTGAAATTCAGATGATGTTTTTTGTGAGTCATAACTTGGCTGGTGCCTTTGGCATGGAGGGCATTTTGATTTACCACAAACCAGGAGACTCAAAGTCACTCACTTGACCTTCTTTTCAGCATTTGGCTCAGAGAAAACATGGCTTTTCATAGATTGAATTTTTAGAAAACCATGATCAAATTAGGCATAAAGTAGCAAAATCAAATGATGGAAAATGGTTCTTTTATTAATAGTGCTCAGCTTTGACTGAGTATTTTTTATCACATGCACTTATTTAATTGTTAACATTGTCATTTTAATCCAAGTATTATAGGAACTAATGGTTGCATAAGGAAATTCTTTAGCTGTTTTAGCTACAATTCTAACTGAAGCAAGTAAACATCCTCCCTTATTTTCGGTTTACCGTAGGTATGAGAAAGATATGCTAGCATTTACGGGATGCAGTCATAATTTGACAGCTGAAGAAGAAGAAGAGCTTTGCCAGATGCGTTATCAAGTCAGCCATTGGAAGGAGAAGGACATAAATGGTACAGAAAAAAGGTTGGTTGGTGGTTGCCCGCTGACCCCAAGGGAGACTTCCCTTTTGCTACAGGGGTTGGGTTTCCCACCCAGCACCAGGATTTACTTGGTAGCTGGTGAGGCTTATGGGCAAGGGAGTATGCAATATCTCATCAATCACTTCCCTAACATCTTCTCCCACTCCACGCTTTCCACGGAAGATGAGCTGAGTCCTTATAAGAATCATCAGAACATGTTGGCAGGTATAGATTATGTAGTTGCTCTTCAAAGCGATGTATTTGTATATACATATGATGGAAATATGGCAAAGGCAGTTCAAGGTCATAGGCGATTTGAGAACTTTAAGAAGACTATCAATCCAGACAGGTAATATTCTAGTCCCATATCCCTTTCTACTAAATTTAACGTCGGATTTGTAGTCATTGTGTATTGTTAGCATCCTTTAAATTGCCGTTGATGCAGGATGAACTTTGTCAAACTTGTGGATGAATTGGATGAAGGAAAAATAAGTTGGAAGAAGTTCAGTTCCAAAGTGAAAAGGCTTCATGAGAACCGAATTGGGGCTCCATATCCGAGGGTGCCTGGAGAGTTTCCCAAGTTTGAAGAGAGTTTCTATGCGAATCCTCTTCCAGGTTGCGTATGTGATGCAACATGCGAAAAAGTAGAGTGAATGGACCGTTTTCATAATGGGAGTTTATGGAGTAAGCTCAGCTGCTTGCCGAAACAGGTCGCTGCCATCATTCCGGGTAAATCTATCTTGGAAAATGGCAATCTTGATCTTCTGAATTCAGGAGAACATTCAATTTACGGTTGGTCCTGCTCGTTGAGGAAAACTGCGCACAAGTCATGATATCCTCTGGTAAATATACCTGTCACTGGAGATCGGTTTCCCATAAACTGTGATTACCAAAACACAAACACGCAATTTATACTGCAGTACACTTTAGGAAAAAAAAAAAAAAATTTGGGCTTGTGAGGTATCGATGGCTAGGGTCCACAAAGGTTGGGAGCGCTGCATATATGTATTCCCAAGTGGGGAGCCACCCTGATTGAATTGTCTCGTTGGATGTATCAAGAATATGAAAGAATTGATTTAAATGAAATCCAAATTATTTCAGGTTGCTCCTTTGTTCTTGTTCTTCTTATGATCAACGCTCCAGTATTTGAAGCTGCTTCCAAAATTCCAAACCATGAGAGGAGATTGCATCCTGTGTCAGTTTCATGTTGATGTTCCGATGCTTGTAGAAGTCAAAATCGTGATCCCAGAACCGACTTTTTGTTGAAAATTTCCCAGCCACGCTGGGACCTATGACGGGTGAAGAAGTTGTTCTGAGAGCGAAGTGAAGGCCACGCGGAGATCATTAGAATTGATCGCTGGAAGATGCTTTGTGCGTCCTAACAGTGACGTGCCAGAAGGGCGACCATCAATTACAGGCCAGCGTCGTCAGTACGAAAAACCAAGTTATGAGTGACCAGGAAACGTTACTCCTAACTGAGTACGGAAACAATGAATCAGGAATGGCCCTCTGAAGAAGACAAGTCCGTAACATCCTACGAAGATAACCATTATTTGTACAGAAAAAGTGTTATACATAAAAAAAATTACAAAAAAAAAATATTTTAATTTTTTTTATAATTATTTATTTGCATTTCTTTTACTTTTACATACACCTAATTTTTTCCTCTTATAAAATTCTGTAAAGTAAAATGTACCCAACAAAAATGTGGATACAATCAATAAAATTGTACTGTTTACACATTGTTATTATTTATATGCATATTATATGGGTTTTGATGCATATTTATTTTAATTATTTGCATATTACGTATATTTTTTTAAAAAAATTATATGGAACCTGCATATTTTTTTAAATAATAATAATAATAATAAAAAGAAGTAAATGAGACCTACATAAGTTTCATCTACTTGTTCACTCCTTTTATTCATGCATTTAGACGCTGTCTATAGGGTTTAGTCCCCGTAACCAGGTCCTAACAAAAATGAGCCAGTTGTTTATATCTTTATGCAAGTCCAAGTCATTATTGCAATAAGATTCACACAAAACGTAGAATTGAGAATTGAGAATTGAGCAAAAGGCTTGAAGATCTTGAAGAGGCACCCGAGCCGGGCAAAATATTCTGCTCTAATGCCTCGAGTCGTTCGGATTCATGAATCATTTCAAGAATACCTTGAACCGGCATTTTGTGCTTGCCCAGAAAGAAAAAATAAAAAATAAAAAATAAAAAACAATCCCCTTAGATGTTAGAAGTGAGATGAACTCCGTTGGCTTAATTGGGAGAATACTCGTGCACATAGGCCACCAGACTAACCCACCATGGAAAGGGAAAAGGAAAAAGGCTGAAAAAACCAAAAGGACGAGACTACCCCCATCCCACCTTCGAGTTGTATGGCTTTGGAAACAAAAAGGGGGGGTGGTTACCTGGCTGGAGCCATGGACGGGACTCAAACTGGCGTAGACCCCACTCGAATTTTAGTATTTTTTTTAAAAACATATTATGTATAATGAGTGAGGTATAATGCATACTTAAAAATACATTTTATTGTTGTCATTATATATTTAAATAAAAAAAAAAAGTGCGGCACTCGCAGGAAGTTCGTACTTGTGCTACGTCAGCCATGTCAAAGTCACATCTAACTCCGCGGCCTTTCCATCTATCTTTTCCGGAACCTAAACAATATTAAAATCCAAACTCTTCGGAATTAGGTCTTCTCGGAGTTGGTTCCGGATTTTCTGCCACTGTCTCTAAGTTGTTCCCTCTTCCCTTCTCTTTTGCTCTGAGTAGTAAAATCTTTTGATCCTAAACAAGCAACAACTGCATAATCAGTACTTCGCGTGTGTGCTTGTGTGCATGTGTGTTTTTCTTCCCACCATTTTCTTTGTGTATTTTTTCCCGGGTGAAGCTGCCAAGGGTTTCCTAGAAGTTTTTGAATCTTACTTGGATTCACTTTGCTATAACCTGTGATCGATCACACACAATTGCCAATGTACAATCCAATAATGATAAGGTTAGCATTTCTACTAATTGATCAAGGGGCACCCGGATGGTTTTAAACCTTGGCTTGCTAGACAAACTCGCAGGAATTGATAAATTCAATGATATACAAAAATTATCCTGGTTGTCTACGATTAATAGCAGAGGCTTCAAGTTATCTAAGACAGTACTACTAATTCATGTCTGGTATCTCCTGGTTGTGGACTCTTAAACTTCGCTGTTAACGGCTATTCCACAGAGTCCTCACGGTCCTGAGTTATAAGTCTCCATTTTTTGTGAAGGGCATCTTTGCTCACACGTTGGCAGTCTAGCTTGTGTTCTGTCTTATACAAAGAGTTGTGGGATTAACACCTTTCGTGTTGTAACATGACCTTCGCTTCTAGGTATCATTGCTCTTAAAGGAGAGTTTCACAGATTCCTTCCCTAGTCGTGATCGACCGTTTATGAAGGTGCATTCACTGAACATTCTTCATTTTTTGCCAAATTATTTTGATCATCCCACTTAAAATTGTTTTAGTATAGGACTTCCATATGAAGCTGTGGAGGAAACTAAAAGCCCAAAGCAGACTAATTTACCTTTTTCTGTTTTTTGTTGGGCCAAAGCAGCTTTTCGTGGACACACAGCTCTTTTCTGTACATACAGACCTTGTTCTTTCATTTTACCAGAAGAGAGTAATGATGTGAAGATGTATTTATGTTCTTGTACCTCCACAGCAAGTTCTGTGTCTTTATAACCTTCTTGGTCTAATGGAGAATTTTGAAAGTTTCTCCATATTAACAGGTTATCCGGGCCCTAGGTTGTAGACCTTGGGCAAATGGGATGGGGGATTGGCTTACAATGGGCGAGACCACTGGCAATATAGTGATAGAGAAAATTTAAGGTATAATGCTTTTTAGCCTGTGTGGGGTCAAATTTTCTCAACAAGCAATGGTTCTCGGTTATCCTTTTTTTTTTTTTTTACCTTTTTTCCAAACAAAATCCCGTGGGCTCATTTTGCCTTTCTTTTAAAAGAATAGTTAGTTGGTAACAGTTATTGAAGTATGTGGGAGTTACAATAAATATGGGTCAATCACATCTTTTGTTACCACGAGTAAATGAAATTATAAGTATTTGAAAATGCTGTCCTCTGTGCCTGTGTGTACTCTAACAAGTGTTATTAAGTAATAGTGTCCTTTTACTCGTCAAAATGTAAGATTTAATCAAATGATATGCTTGATTAATTGATTTTGTAAGCTTTGGTTGGATTCTGCGGTCTGATTTTAAGAATACAGATAAAGACGGGAGAAGGAAGGAGTTTCATCATATTTTTTGAATTGTGATATTCATTATTCATTTCTTAAGTTTATTAACTTTAACTCAGAGGTGCAAGTGTGACCGAAAAGCTGACGGTAGACCCACTGGATTTAAAGAAAGATGCACGTGTGATGAGGAAATTTGTTTATGGAAATTTTTGCACTTTTTTTGAATCTGAACTTGATTTCCAAATTTAGAATCTTACTTTGGGGTGAATTAGACTGAAAACTACATGGGTGATATCAGACGTTGAATTATATGGATAGCAGAATGTATGGTTAGCGGCTACCCAGTACGAATGAAGTTGCCTTTGCGGGCCTACGTTGCCCTTAGTGGTTTCCAACTTTCCATAGGCCATAGCAAACTTGTTTCAGTTTTTGTGAAAGAGCCCACAAAGAGAGGAGTAAAAAGAAGGCAGGCAACTAACAGACTATCCTCACGTTCTCGTCTCGGTTGGGTAGGCTCCCAGAATGCCCACTCGGGCGGAATTGTTGGAGAGTTTGGGCCCAAGGCGGCATTCACCAACTTGGGTTGTCACACTTCGAGCTGGAACAAGGGAGGATAGACAGGAAGACCTTCCGGCGGAAAGGTGGGGGGGGGGCATAAACCCTTCAACTAAGCATATCGGCAAAATATTTGCTTTGGAGCAAATGTTTGTTACTGAAGGTGCTGTTTTTAGGTGGGGGGGGGCAGTGAAATAATGTCAACTATGCTGGTCCAAAAACTTACTTATTTAAGGGAATTTATTCAAAGAAATGCACCTGGCGAGTTGTTCTATTCAAGTGGGGCTTTTGTGCCGAAAAAAGGCGGTTTGCATGTGTTGGAGTCTGCCAGGAATTAAAGAACAGTGTCACAGAGAAGAGCAGTAGAGCACTACTTTGTACAACACCTGCCACTGCCAAACTTTACAAATACAAGAATGGTTATCAGGGAATTAAATGCAACCCAACAAGATCAATGCCCCTCAGTCCCTCTTTCCTTGTTTTCCCGAATAGCCCCCCGGTGGGCTTGGAAATTGTGGTGATAGCACTTGGCAATATGGATTATGGAACGCTAGAACATCATCTTACTTCCCATGGATCACATTCCCTTTGAGGGGTAACTTGTAGATTGCAAAGAACTTATTTGGCCCAATTTTATACATTTAACGGATTGACCAGTGTGTACCCAAAATCTAGGACTCGGCAGTTTCTTAGTATAAGCAATAAATTTTTGTCCATGTTATCTTGTGATTGTCTTGGCTCCCCAGTCTTCTTGGGTTGACTTTCTGAATTGAAAATGAATCCGTTGAGTTCACTAATGTAAGGTGAGAAAGTGGATCCAAGGCATTGATTGAATAACAGAAAACTAAACTAAGCCCCATTGATTGAATCACTCGCCAAATATAGCTTATGCAAAACTACGATGTTCGAAAGGGAAAAATGAAAACACAAGCATCTTAGTTTGGTGGGTATTTGACACAAAGCTTAAAAAAAAAAAAAAAAAACAAAGAAAACTCTTTCTGTTTTTTTTTTTTTTTTGAAGCAATAAAAAAATAGGAAAAGGCCATTTTTTCTTTACAACTTTACCTTCCATTTTTCATGGTTAGTTAATAGTTATGGCGGAACCCAAATAGGCTCATGACCCTGAACTCTCGTTTTCTGAATTTCCGATTATGAAAAGGTCAAATAGTAAGTGGTGGGGTATGAGGTAAAGGAACAGAAAAAGTAAAAGTTAGTAGCAGCAGTAAAAGCTGAAACCGTACAATCCTATCAGTGCAGGCGAGCATTTTTTTCAGATATCAGAACACCCTAACTAGTCTCTCGTAATCTCACTATAAACATATATATTGTAATTCAAAAGGAAAAAAAGTACACATAAATTATTATTTTTTTCTTTTGTTTTTTTTAACAGTCCTTTTAATGCACCCGTCTCCTCTTTAGTTTATGGGTTTCCGTAGATTTGTCAGAGACAAGAGCTGCCGCACAGGTAGCTCAGTTGCAGCACCACAGGCAACAGAGAGCTGCAGTCATGATATTAGCAGAGGGAGAGAGAGAGAGAGAGAGAGAGAGAGAGAGGGAGAGAGCATGTGTGTGTGTGTGGCAGCACTGTAATCAGAACCATTAGTTTTATCCATGTACAGAAGATTCTGCAGGCCAATGGTCCCTGAAATAAACAAGTAAATAAGATAAAAAAAATTAAAATACTTATTCCGCGTACCTCTAACATTTTTGTTGTTGTAAATCTCCAAAACTCCTCTTTACTCCGCCAGTCACCAGCCATAATAATAACAGCTTATTTCACCCCCCTAAATAACATAATAATAACAGGTTAAAGTAGGGACCTGCTTCCCCGCTCCCTATTGTTGCTTTCACCAAGCATTTCTCTCTCTTTCACTTCCTTTCCATCTTCCCTTTCTTATTCTCTTTTGGACAAGCTTGGTTTCCTATCCTATGATGATGAGCGGAAGAACCAACAGGTTTCCCTTCACTGCATCACAGTGGCAAGAGCTGGAGCACCAAGCTCTAATCTTCAAGTACATGGTCTCAGGCATTCCCATTCCTCCTGATCTCCTCTTTACCATTAAGCGAAGCTGCTTGGACTCCCCACTTTCTTCTAATCTATTTTCTCGCCAGCCTCCACACAGTAAGCCCCCAGCTCCCCCCGCTCCCACCCCCATTCCTTCATTTTTATGTAAAAAGAGAGAGAGAGAGAGAGAGAGAGTTTGTTTGCAGGTTTAGTTGGAATAAATAGCTGTTTTTATGTGTGTGTAGTTGGATGGAGCTGTTTCCAGATGGGTCTCGGGAGGAAAATAGACCCAGAGCCAGGTAGGTGCAGAAGAACAGATGGAAAGAAATGGAGGTGCTCAAAAGAAGCATACCCAGATTCCAAGTACTGTGAAAGACACATGCACAGAGGCAAAAACCGTTCAAGAAAGCCTGTGGAAGTTGCAACTCAAACAGCGATAACAAGCCCATCAACAACAACAGCACCATCTAAAAATTCCTATGATCTGTTAACCCCTCCTTCTCATTCTCTTTCTTTTCTGACCTCTGATCATCAGACCCGCCACCCGAATCACACTTACCATGCACAACCTGGTAATCATCATACTTATCTCAATCCCCAATTTCTGTCCTCAAATACGTCTTCTTGTAGACCTCCTGGGATTGGTTTGTCGCCTCATGACAACTCTATTGGCTTGATTTTGGACACTGGCGGTTCTTGTTCCCTGGCTAACACAGATTACAGGTTGGTGTGAAAAGGAACCAAGACCGCCTTTCTTTTCATTTTTTACTTCTTGGTTTTTTTTTTTTTTTATTCATAAATCTTCGTTAATTAGTCCTGTTTAATGTTCTTAATCTGCTTTTTCATACAAAAAAAAAAAAGAAACAGGAATGTTTACGGGGTTAAAGAGGACGTTGATGAGCACTTGTTCTTCTCAGAACATTCTGGTTCTATGAGAAGCCTATCTGGTTCATCTTTGGATGATGCCTGGCAACTCACTCCCCTCACAATCAGTTCTTCCTCTTCGTCTTCTCCTTATTCTTCCAAACAGAGGAGCTTGTCTGGTTTACAAAACGAGTACTCTTACCTCCAGCTTCAAAGCTTGACCGATCATGACACCCCAAAGCAGCAAAACAATTATCAACATGGTGGTAATCTGCTGGGAAGCGACATTAGATGCCTATCTTCCATGAAAAATGAAAGAGAGGAGCAAAAACAAACGACTGTTCATCGTTTCTTTGATGAATGGCCACCCAGAAACAAGGAATCATGGCTTGATCTGGATGATAAATCATCAAATAGTGCATCAACTACAACAACGACAAGGCTGTCCATCTCTATTCCCTCCTCTTCATCTGACTTTCCCAACTTCAATTCTAGAACCCATAATGGTAATTAACTGACCTTGTCATTTTTAACACACGCTACTTCTTTATCAATTTGCATTGGCCGCACTTTGTGTTCCCTTTCTTTTATTTCTTACAAAAACACAACACTTGTCCGACAATACCCTTTTGTTTTGCAGATGCTTGAGTTTTCCGTGGTGGGCTTCTATGTTGTTGGGGCCTGAGGAAGGACTGCTAGATTTTTATTTTATTCTACTCTTTCTTTTTTTGTTTGTTTTTTTTTTCCCTTCCTTCTTGGCCTTTTGTGAAAACGTGGTTGGGATTGAACACTCGATTTATGTCATGTGTTTATTTAACAAAGCATCCAATGCCCCTCTGCTTTCCTTGTCCTGTTCTTTTCTCCTTCACGTCAGACGCGTAGGATGAACAGCTTGGCCATATCTGTTGAATTGTTAGCTAAGATAGATAGATAATCGGATGTGCTTGCATGTGTATCTTTGTGGGTTGGTCCATTGTTGCTTTCAGTTTCAAATAATTTGCCCAACCTGCTGCCTTATTGCAGTGATTGCTGAGGGTACAAATGGCCCCCCACCCCACGGGGTTTGCCAATTTCTCATTCTTACGTCTTCCAGCCAACTTAAGTTTGTGGAAGTGTAGAACCCACGTTGTGTCCATCGTTTTTTTACTTCTTCGAAGAGAAGATAGATCACTTTATCAAAATATTAGAAAGGCCACTTGTCCATCAGCACACCGTACTTGGCACTTTTTTCAAAAATAGAAAAGAAGGAAAGAGAAAGAGGCAATCCCATTTTGATATTTTACTTTCATTCAAGATTAATATTAAAAAACAATCTTATTAACGAAACATATCTAGATCTAGATGTAATGAATGAAACTACGAGATTATATATCGTTATAATCGTTGGATGTGCAATTGTTTCCGTTATGTATTGGTTCTTACGAGATTCGTTTTGCCATTTATTTTGATGAAGAAAAATGTTGACATCTTTTTACCCCACAAAAGTTCTGACCTGGTTGCGTCTTTTATTTATTTATTTATTTTCTAAAATTCGTGCTACTTCACAGTTTTAAAACGCTGGTATTTGAAAGTTGGGGAGCTTATACTTAGTTTATTCCTTTTCTAACGTATGGTTCGGCAGATGGCGCAGATACCAACATCAGGGTTCTGCCATTTGAATGAACTCAAATCGCCACTAAAATTAAAATGTAAAACAATCCTCAGAGCCTACGGGAATTAGGGATATAAAGAAAAAGAAGCTAATATATCTATATATAGATATATATTGTTCTCTACTTTTCCTGCTTGTAAAAAAAAAAAAGGCTTTGGACAACGAAAGAGGAAAAAAGAAATAACAAAACCTCCAATCAATTACCATGCTTTGGACAACGAAAGAAGGGCAGGGGTGCAATCTGGTCATACTAGAAAGTTGCCAACCAATCAATGATACTGACATCTTTTTCAAAGTTAAAAGTTTTAAATTCAAGTTTCAGAATTAACCAAGAAAAAAAAAAAAAAGTAGCCAGCCAACATGAGGGGGGAGGGTGGTCAGGTAAAGGCTGTGGCAATACAGAGCAGCACTATTTCTCTACCAATTCTGAATCTTCTGGTCGGTGTGCATGGGTATGGTTGCTGGGCTCTGCTTTGGCTTAAGGAAAAAAAAAGGGGGTTTTAAGTAAGTGCTGAGAGACTTGACGCGTAAAAAGCCCTTCACACTGACTCAGTAGCCAGTAAGGAGAAGAAAAGCAGAGCCCTCACTTTCCTGTACGCTTTTATAATCCTCTCAGCCTTATTACAGAGACCCCCGCAAGCCCCATTCTGATCGATCTGACTCTGACTCCTCTGTTCTGTTTCTATCACTATCACAGTCATCGCGTCAGGATAAAAAAAAAATGGAAAAAAAGCTCCCATTTCTGAAATTACCATTTTCTCCCCTATTTTTCGATCAACAGTCCACATCAACGATTATTGAGAAGTAAATTTCAAATTAAGCAAAAGCCTCTTCACTTGCATACCTGCATGTCGCCTGACCTCAATCACTGACACTTCTACTTACATGTTGCATTTTCCCTTCTGTTATTGCAGGTTTAATGAATTTATCAGAAGTTGGAAATTCTGATGAAGACTTCAATACAGACGGATAAAAGTGAGGTTTCCCAGCAAAACTGAGCAGTCAAAACTATTTTCGAACTGAGATTCATAACTGCTGCTCCAATATTAAAAAAAAAAAAAATCAGAAAATTGTTAACCGTATTTTTGACATTTTGGAAGCCTCAGTAAATTCAAGGTAGATAAGAATGAGGTGCACTGATGCAAGGTAAGATCATAACAGGGATGCAGATTATACAGTACAACAAACAAGAAAGGAAGGAACTGTTTACTTACAGGGTAAGAATCAATCACTTCCTCAGTGTGCAAGGCATTTGCCTTGCTCGAAAAATTCGTTTGTTAGCTTCTTCCTATCCTTAGAATAGTTAAAAACAATTAAATTCAATCATCGTCATCAATTACAGCATTGCCATGTAGCCTGCGAGTGCCCTCTCCCACTTCTACATCACTATCCTGCAACTCGGCAGAATTCTCCCGGGGAGGGCTGGATTGTTGTTTCTTCTCTAATAGCTCATTGTCTTCATCAGATTCTGACCACGCTTGCCTCCTTCTGCTGGTTGATGAAGGTGCACCCTTGACCATAAAGACAAATTGATAAACTTGGCAAGAAAATGCACAATAAAGAATATTCAACATACTTGACAATTCCAAACAGTTTCTTAACAATAACAACAGATTATCCCCTGGGACTAAACATTTGATTCTACACTGACAGATTCAAATGGCATTGACATATTATTTTGGTGAGCACAAATTAATGAACTTCTTGCAATAACTTGTCATTTATTAGATGCTGACTATGAGCTAGGCATGTCTGTGAGATCCTAACCACAGACCAATTCGTGCAACGATGCATACACAGTGCAATGCATTGTAGATGGCCAACTTGTCCTGTTAGTGCTTTCACTAGTAAGGATCATATCTTGACTGCATATGATTTTAACAGTGTAGAGGTTGATAAAAACAGCACTTTGTACCAGGCTTCAAACCTGAAAACCAAAACATAAAAGAGGAAAGACTAACCACTTCGTCCTCTGCATCTGAATCTTCAAGCCCAGCTGCCGCAAGACGTTCCTGAGCATCTTCTTCTCCCTTATCATCCTGATCATCTATCTGATTCCTAAGTTCCCTGTACCTAGTGTTGGCATCTTCATCTTCCTGATCTTCGTGATCATCCATCACATCAGCTTCTCCTTCTTCCATCTCATAGCGCGACTTTGAGTTCTTATCTTTCTTTCTCCTCTTTCCACCCTTTTTTCTCCTCTTTTCACTTTGCCAGCCATCCTCATCATCAATTGCAGACCTGTCCTTCCGCTTGGAGGCAGGTGTACTGTTCTTCCATTGCTCCTAGTGTAACCGAAAGAATAGGGATATCAAAAAATCTATGTTAAGTGAACAAATTGTTTTTTGGATGAATTACAGTTCTCTTCAACTTCATAAATTTGTTGGTAATATATGATATACAAGACATGAATAATGTTAATGGCAGAGTTGTAATCAAATCTGCCAGGAAGAATGAAAGCTATAGAAACGGATGAAGGTTCATAACAATTACTTTCTCCACCAATGTGTTTTTCCTTAACCAGATACTTTCAACACAAATACATGCAATTTCTAATCACTCCTTGAATATAATCTTAATGCATTTCAATAACAAAAAAGTTAAGCATACACCTGGATTATTATTTTTATTTTATTTTATTTTTACCTTTACACGCTCAAAATGCTCTTCCAGTTGCTGCACGCGTTTTAGTTCATCCTCCTGCTTTCTCTTCTCCAGCTGTTTTCCACCAAAAAGGGAGAGAAAAAGGCCCATTTAAGTGCTGATATCTTTAGAGACTTGACATCACTCCTAATCCTAGATGCATAAGGTACTAAGCAAGTTTATGTTAATAGACCTGAAATTTCCTTTGTTCTTCAGCCTTGCGACGAGCTTCCTCAGCCAATGCCATCTGACGAGCAACCTCTTGCCTCTGCCGATTCTGTTGCTCCTCACGCTCAGCTGCTTCACGATGAACTATTGCAGCTTCCAATAAGTGCTTACAGTACTCCACATGGGTGTTGATTTTCTTCTCATCAAATCCATGAAACTGAAGGCTAGAAGCAGCAGACAACTGACTAAACAAACGAACAGCATTTTCCAGCTCGTTAACTGTTGAACGCACCTGAGATACAACCAAAAGAAGAATTGGGCATTGGACTGGTACAACAATTGAAAAGGCAAGGTTCTCATTCCACACTGGTGACTAGTTGATCCACAAAAGATAACTTTTTCAGTCTTCTCCAAGTATATATTTGGCTATCTCACAGTTTAAATACCAAAATACTAAGATCTACAAGCAAAGATTTTATCACAAATTAGAATATATGACACTGATTTTATCTCTAGGAGTTCTCCATACATTCAGAAGATCTAAAAGCTGCTAATAGGAAATGAAAATGAACCAGCAATAAATTTAGCAGCGACAAAAACTGACCTCATCTGCTGTTCTCTTTGTCTTTTGTAGTGTGGATGCTGAAAACTTTTGCATGGTTACACCAGCATTAAACCTCAGTATGTAATTTGAAGGTGCCAAGTGGATAGCCCTTAGTAAGGTTTTCTTGCACTCCTGCCACTGTTCAGCTTCATAATAAGTACGGGCCAGGTAGAGGAGAATCTGAGAGTCTGTATTATAATAGAACTTCCGTAGACAATTCTGATACTGCATCACAGTGTAAACAACACAAGAAAGCAGTAAGAAAAAGATTGCTGAAGCACCTTGCAATATATACACCTATATATGGACAACCAATAAATAAATAAAAATGAGGCGAACTAACCATTTTCACAGCCAATGCAAAATTGCCCTGGGCAAAATAAACATGTGCTAAGTTTATCCAGACATCTGGCATCTGGACAAAAATGCTTCCACTTGCAGCTTCTTGGACCTGTCATTGCAAAATGAAAAAAAAAAAGTCAAAAGGGAAAAACAGGTAAGTAGGCACATCCACCAGGGAAGAGATATAGAGAACAACTCTTAGGGCTAACCAAAAATTAGTAGAATACTTGTCCTACCTGTGTAAAAAGATCTTTTGACACATCAAACTGTCCTTTTTCTGCCAATACAACTCCAGCACCATTGGCAGCATAGAGATTAGCCGTATGCTGAACTAGAACCTAAGATGCCAAAAGTTTGTGTTAACATCATCTTAACAGAAGTTGCAAGCCATCATCCATGGCTAATTGGAAATATTACCATTTGAAAGAGAGAACAAAAGAAAGAAGATCCAAACATCTATGAAACTTGGATTAATGTCTGACTTAAAAAAATATACATATATATCATCCCCACAAAAGCTGAAGCAAAAGCACAAAAATATGATACATTACAAAGAGGTGCTTTAAGGTAGAGAAAGGTCAGACAAAAAAGGAATTTGGGGAAATAGATCAGATTCATACTCTTGTGTACAGTTCCTTGGCCTTTTCCAAGTGAGTAGCTTCCAACTTAGGATTTCTTTTCTCACTTCGTAGAGCAGCAAAGTAGTTCCAGTTTCCCTTATCAATGCCAGAGAACCGTGTAAGAAGCACATTATGTTATGAATGTATAGACAGAACGTCATATGAGAACAGTTGCTTAAAGTAGCCAATCAAGATGTGGGTGCAGGAAAATTACAGAGACATCAGAAGGAAATTCTAAAAGGATGCATCACTGAAGAAGGTACTCACCAGAGATAGAGTTGCATAAGAATCTTTTCCATCAGTAGCTTCACTAGCAGCACGGAAGGTTTCCTTAGCCTTAACCCAGTCATCGTTTTTAAGCTCTAGGTCACCAAGCATAGATAAAGCATTTGGACACTTGCCATTCACCTTCAGTGCCTCATTAACCTGTGAAAGGATAACTTAAACTGTTATAAAAAGGAAACAATAAATTATTAAAATAAAAGAAACCTATAGTAATTTTATTGCGGTGACGATGACCAGTTCAATGCTCAATTGAAGATTATTCCGAGCTTTGGCAATGGAAGCAAGCCGCAGATAAGCATCCACGTAGTCTGGAAACTGTTAAGAGGATAAAAAAATTAGTACATTTTTGGAACATCATTCATAACCAAACACAGAACAAAAATTGATACATCTGCAACATCATGAAAAGAACACAAATACCTAAGGGGCAGAATGCTGAATACCACAAGACAGTCAAGACCATATGAACTCGAAAAAGAAATGAGAACATTCATGGAAGTGCGCTATACATGTATTCGTGTCTTGGAAAAGAATGCTTATGTTTCCTTTAAAAGATGGATAAAGGAAGAGAATACCCCAGCACAAGCACAAAGTAGTACCTTGTACAAAATGAGACGATAGAATGTACACGCAGTGTCCATCTTATGCAATTGCTCAAGTAATCTGGCCAAATTAAATAGTGCTGTAACTTTATTCCAAGGTAGTTCCACACAAAAACCATCTTCCTCCAATTGATGAAATAACAGCATGTCCTTGTATTGAATAACAGATGCAGCGGCATCAGCAGCATAGGTCTTTGCTTTACCATCAAGGAGAGCAAGCCATATGCCATCACCAAGAGCCTCCTTAAAAGACTGCAAAGCAAGCTGTAAGCAGCAAGATGTCAAATATTTTCCAGGCTAGCGAAAATATTTAAGAATTGGGACATTAGACACAAAAGAAGAGGTCTCATTTTATCCCAAGTCAAACAAAAAATTTTAACAAAAAATGAAAAAAAAAATCAATTAGTAAATTGGGGAAGCAATACACTTTGGGCTCCATGGTTTACACATCTTGGGATAGGCTCATTTAGTCCATCAGAGGATACGGGTTGAAGAGAACAAGAACTACATTATGTATCTCCATTTGCTGCTTGTATAATTATTTTAGACAGTAAATTGTACTTGCATTGCATTTATCAATCCAAATAAAAATTAGCCTACCTCAAGCTCTTCCCTTTCAAAATGAATGACTCCAATATTATTTAGGACTTCCGTTGGAACTTCTTGACCTCCCTTTTTTAGAAGACTGCGTGCCTGTAATAAAATTCAAAGTCAGATCTACCCGGAGAAAACTCATTTTCAAGAAATTGTTCTAAGATTACAATCACAACAAGATTAATGGAAAATCCTTACAGTTTTCAAGGCATCAAGTGCAGCTCCTGTATCAGATGAGATTAACAATTCCCCCAGATCAAGGAATGCCTGTATAATGATGACGAATTTTTTTAAAGACAAGAAGCCAACAGTGCATGTTAATGTAGCATGTAGAAATATATTTCAACCACATTGTAATAAAAAGATCTCACATGTTGTATAACAAATGGCAACCAATTGGCCAAAGATATAATGAGTAAGAATGAAAGCAGGAAAGCTAAAATACACAACATACAAACTACACCATAAACATTTTGCATTTTCCTACATGCCAAAATGATTCAGCCCAAATTAGTAAATTTCTTGACATGATAATTTTAAATGCATGTAATGGAAAAGGTATAGCAATAACATTGACTTCCTTTTTTCTTATCATGGTGCTCACCCAAAACCCAACAAAAAAGAAAAGAGCAAAAAGAAGATTTTGATTCCTTCAAGGCTTAACTTATTGCCTTTGGCTCCTCGGTGGTTCTTGGGTCAGATATTATAGATGTCTTTCTAGAAGGCCTGAAGTATTATAACATGGTTCATCAATACTGCCTACACATCACTCTGAACCAGCAGAATTATTGGTCTAAACCTGATAATCTAAGACAATCTATTTAAAGGTGAAAACCAGATGATGAGTTCCAGTAAACTGATTCCAGATAATCTCAGCACCATGCAATTCAGTTCTCATCTTGGAAAAATTAACTTCCAATGTCAAAATGAAAACATAACAAGTCTAAAGCTGCAAAACCTCAAAGCTACAACTCAAGAAGACAGTTAGCACCAGTTTTAATTACCTGTGCATCACGTGGGTCAATTTTTGTTGCCTTCCTTAATAATTCCTGGGCCTTATCAGTCAGCCCAAGTTGAGCATAGATGTGACTAATTACCTTCAGGAGACAAAAAAAAGTTCATTAAGATAATAGTTAAAACAGCTATTTTCACATAAATTTTCAAAGAAAACAGAATTAATGACTAATGCCAATCCCTTAGTTTAACTCACTTTCAATGTCTCAGAGTTATCCGGGTAAACCTCCAGAACTTTTTCAAAATTTGATAGGGCATTTTTAATCTCTCCCAACTTCAGTTGTACTTGCCCCAAACCTGTTACAAACAATCAATACCAGAGACAATAAGGTGTCTAACATCACTAGTCAAAACATCATAAACCTCAGAAAAAGGATAAGAATCACAATTGCTAACCATAATAAGGAAACACAAATTCATTGGGACTATTTGTTTCCTTAACAGATGCCCAGTAATACCTTGAAGCTGTTTCATAGTCACCCTACAGTTAAAAGAAATGGTATCGCTGCCATTAGGACTTGAGAGATCCAAACTAACATAATTAGGCATGAATAATTAAGAGGATTGACACTTAACCCTTCGCAAAAGAAGGAAAAATCATTATGTGCAATACTTGCAGAGCATTAAGCAGCTCTTAAAATTGAGAGCCCAACATGTTAAACCTAACCATCTAAAGGTGCCAAATTATCAAATTACTAGGGATGTAAGACTCCATGCAGCTTAATAGCTTTTGTGTGGGAAAAACATTGCCCCAATGTGAGCCTCTTTCATTGCAGTATCTAGGGAGTGTGTGATGTATGAAACTTTCCGTTTGTTCTCACAGAGAGGTTGTTATAGGGAAGTGATCTGTCACTTTCACATAACAGTGGAACAGCTCTGACATTGGGCAAAGGCTCATCCTGATCAAAAGTGAGTGCAACACCTAGTGCCCATCCAAATAATGACAAATTTCCAGGAAACCCTTTCAATATGTCAGAGCAGAAAGTGGAAGAGATATTGAGGAATTAATTGCTGTAAGGTTGACTTACCATTTAATTGGGTTAATGAAGAAAATGTGGCAACATAGGAAGACGAAGGATGAACATTATTGAGCACAAAATGTGATGTATACCAATTCAAACAGCTGTTTGCATCTATACCTATAAACTTTCTATGGGAGTGGAAACAAATCAACACATGCTAGGCGCACATGGACATTTACAATATTGGAGAAATATTCCAATGGAAATGAATCAACCCACCTCTGAAAATAATTGTGGCCTATTGGCCTGGTTGAACAATATAAAAAACAAAAAAAACCACACTCAAATTAAAATGTGTGAAGGATGGTAACTCACACCTTGCTATGATAAGAACGTGCAAGATTGTAGTAAGAATGTGACTTAGTTGCACCATGATTGGTCACAGCAAGTGCAGTTTCAGTTAGTTGCTCAACTAAAAAGTGTTGGCCAGTGAAGAAAAAATGATTTGCTAGATAATTCAGTGCCATTGAACAGTAGGGATATAACTCAAAAGCTCTCTGCATTTTTTCCATTCCATTCCTCATTCCAGCAGCTGTGCAGACAAGATATGTTATCAGAATCACATACTTCAGAATTGAAAAGAAAAGTACAGACAAAAAATATCAAAGATAAATATTAAGCAACCTTCATTTGTCTGCAAATCCAAAACTGCAAGAGCAACAAGAGCCTCAACATTTTCTGGATCTAACTGCCAACATTAAATCATGAAAAACTATTTGGCATCAGTGAGGAGTTTGCAGTTATAAAATAATAGATCTGTATTTCAATAACAGAGAAGAGAACCATTAATATGTTTAATTGGTCATATTACTTGCCTGCAAAACCCGCTCGAATGCCCGCCTAGCTTTTTCGAAGTGGCCCAATTTATAGTGGCAGTGACCTATGCCAAGCCTAACAGCTCCAGGACAATTAGGATATGCATGCAATGCCCTCTTACAAAAGGGAAAAACCAAGAAGTGAGAACCGTAAAAGAAAAATAATGTAAACTGGAATTATGACACCAACCAATACATTGCAGACGAAACAAATTGGGAAAGTAGCACTAGTTCTAAATTGCATTCAGCACAATAGAAAGAACTAACCTTATACATTGCCAACGAATCCATATAATGGCCACGATTGTACTCAACACATGCCTGCAAAAGCCCAGCAGAAGCACAGAGTTTGATTAGAAAGGTAATACAGTCATAGGTAGTCAAAGGTAAATCAACATCTTATACAAAATTGCCATATAAATCTACCATAATAAGTAAATATAGAGCACACCAAGTCACAAGAAAAACTACAGATACCAATTTATGAGTAAGGAAGGGAATTTTTTTAGGAAAGGATTTAATTTGCATGCACACAGATATTGCCCAGGGTGGATCTAAGGGGGCAATTGTCCCCGTTGACCCCACCTTGGTATCATACACAAGCACATGCACACACTATAATATGAATACACTACCATTTAACATAGTGGTGAGGATTATTTTGGCCCCCTCATGTTTTGGGTTCAATACGCAGGTCTGTTATTTATTTTTTTATATTATTTTCATCGGTAGTTTTTGCTGCACTTATAAAGTTTGCCCCCTGTTAAGTCAGTTTGGATCAGTCACAGGATATTGCCCAAGCAACCACACTGTCAACAAAGAAAATTTACTGTACACAGCAGAGAGAGCTTTCAACAATACTGCAAGTGATTCATATATACGGTCATCAATGTAATCATATTATTAAGGAAAAAAATCAATTACCTGACCCAAAAGGGCAGATATGTTATCGCGATCCCCCTCTAAGACAATCTTAAATGCAGCAGATGCCTGTTCTACTTCACCCTTAGCCAGTAAAAGCTGACCTGGAAAGTGCATACATATCCTGTTTACAACACCTTTTCACAGTGTAACACTTGGAAAGGAAAAACCTATCCAAAATAAGTGATCACTTGCAAGCACAATGCAGAAGCCTTATAGATTCTTTTTAAGACACTACAATCATAGAGTGACAGCAATCCAAGTAGCACAGACATGAATACCAAATAGACATGAACAAAGCTCCAAATCCTTAATTTACACAGACAAGTAATGCATTCAAATGCCACATAAAAGAGATACCGAGAATAAAGATGAAAACTTCAGCTGAAAATTAATTCCAAAAAGCTACGGGTTGAACAACAACAACAACAACGGAAAAAAGAAATCAACATGCCTTTTCCGACCCAAGTAGAGGGCTCGTGCATGTCAATCCTGGAAGCTTTATTATAGTATTTAGTAGCCTGTATAAAATATTCCTCCTTTTCTCGCTGTTTGGTCTCAATTTTGCCAAGGTAACTATAATAAGCCCCTAAAGCATTTAGGATGGCAATCCTCTCGTATCGAACATCGGCATAATACTCATCAATTTCTGCCAAAACAGGAGTTCATCGGTCAGACAACACGATAAGACGCACAATTCCCAACACCATTATGGTCACTTCCGGGCAGGAAATAAAGAGACAATTACCGTGACTGGATCCCTCCTCCAATATCTGACGAAACTGATCAAGTTTTCCTTGTTTGAAATACTCCCTCTGCACCATGCCCATAGAAGAAAATAGAAAAATAAATAAACAAATAACATATACAAAATTCAAAAACTAAGAAAACTTGATTCTTGAAAGAAAGTTCTTCGAAGCTCAGTGAGTATTAACGGCACTATCAAAAAAAAAAAAATCTCCAAGAAAAACCCCAAAAACAAAAAAAAAAAAAACCAATACGTGAAGGCCAGGTACACAAATTAGAAAGGCAAGGGATATCGAAAAGAATCAAGAAAGAGAGAGAGAGAGAGAGAGCGAGAAAGAGAGAGGACGGACGGCAATGATAAGCCAGAGATCGAGAGGAGCCTGCTCAGCCTTGAGGATATCGAGAATATCAGAGGCGTCGCGAGGGAGCTGATCAAGGGCCACCCTCACCTCCTCCTCCGAGTTCTGCACCGGTATGTACACCGACGCCATTGAGGTACGGTGTCCAAAGACTCGAATCTTGAATCAACGACCTTGAATCTTGGGCCTTGAATCTTGATTTTCAACAAATATATAGAAAAATTATGCAAACTAAAGTGCTCGCGCTCACTGTCTCTCCGTCTGCGTTCTCTGCGGCTAAGCTCAGCGCGTTAAATAACCATGGGAGTCGGAATCGGAACAGACCAAAGAGAGAAAAGAAAACCGACTGCCAATGACGTTTTCTTTCTTTTTGTGGCACAATCTTTACTTTCTTTTAATGGGGTTTTGTGTTATTGGCTCCCTGTGAGCTTTGGGGATTTGATCCGTAGCTGCAGCTCTCTCTAATTAAGATTAAGATTATTTTATAACGACGAACGCCTTATTGAGATTTTTCTTTTGTGGCATTTTTGGTTTTTTCTTAACAAAATAATAATAATTGTATTTATTATAATAATAATAATAATAAAATCTTGTGTTATTTGTATTTAGATCCGAATAATAAGACAAAAATTTTATTATTATTATTAAATTTATTAAGTAATAAATTAAATAATATATTTTATTTTATTTTTATAAATTTAATAATTTTTAAAATTTTAAAATTTAACATTTCACAAAAAATTAAGAAATCAAGATATTTTTGTTATCAAAATAATTTAGTTGGTCACGAAATTATAAAAGTGAAAATAATTTTAATAAAAATAAAAATTATTAAAATTAAAGTAATGTTTCTGTTTTTTTCTATTCAATAAGAATAATAAGAATAAATTTATTTTTTAAAATTTTATTAAAATTATAAAAATTATTTTAATTTTTTATCTAATATATGTAACATAAAATATTAATTATATAATATAGAATTTTTAAATTTTAACATAATACATTAATATATATTATATTATTAAAATATAATTTATATTAACGAGTTATTAAAATAATTTTAATATTTAATTTTTTATAATATTAATTTTTTTAAATAAATTCATGTTATTAATGATATCAATAAATTTTTTATTTAATATTTAAATAAGTACAAAAATTTTAAATAAATATAATTAAATTCATCAAATTATTTGGTATAAAATACTTTATATAAAATTATATATAGATTAATATAATTATATTTTTAAAAATAGTTAATAATTAAAAATTAAAATTTTTATTTTTAAAATTAAAAAAATTCAAAGACTGAAATTCTAATTATTAAAAAAATTGGAAGTCTCAGAGGTTTTTTTCTAAAAAAAAAAAATTATTATTAGGTGATTTTTACTGAGATTTAAATTTAAAAATAAATAAATAAAATGATAGAATTATATTATGCCAATTATATCATTCATTTATCCAAAAAAAAAAAAGGCCAAAATAAATAAATAAATAAATAAGAAACATTTGGAGGGAGGCTGGGGCTTTTAGCAGAGCATCGGAGTGGCGAGGACGATGCCAGTCAAATGGTAATATTTCCGAGCATAGAATGGCATTGATTGTATGGTGGCGTAGCAAATATTTGTGTGTTTGTTTGTGGTTTTTTTTTTTTGGGTTTGTTTTCGTTTCGCACAGTTATTAATTTCTTCGAAACTCTGGCTGTGATGTTAGGGTTTTGCATTGGCAACCCAATGCAGGAACGACAGTGAACACCCAAGTCCTCAGTGAAATTTCTCAGTGCGTTGAAAGCGTCAACGGCGTTAAAGAAGGGAGGTGGAAGGCCACTCTGACCCTCTACAAGCCCATGATACGAGGTTGTCCCCCCTCCCCCTGCCGGCACATTACAATTTTGTCTGTGGGTTCTGTGTCTTTCTTTTTCTTTGTGTGATTATTGGTTGTTAATGGCGATCATTGATGAGCAGAACAGTCTCACGCTGCGGAATTCCCGCGAGATTTCTGGGGAATTTCACTTGCGGAGCAGCCATCTAAGTACTATTTCATTATCCGCACGCAAAGGATTATTCTGGAGGCTGATTCCTCGATTCAAGCTATCATGGAGAAATTGCAGTCGTACAAATCAAGGGTTGCCCTTTATTTCGAGGTCTCTCAATCTCTTTCTTTTGCTTCTTTTTTTTTTTATTTTCTCATGGAATTCGTTTTGCGGAATTCCGTTTTTATGGTGATGTTTTTGGGTTTAGGGCTTTCAGTATCAGCTTGGGGATTTTAATTTGAGAGTGGGAAAGGTTGTTCCAAGTAATTCTGAGAGCATGAGGGGAATTATTATGGAGGTACGTTAATTGAATTGCAATTGATGTTCTTCTGTTTTGGCTACGTTGATGTTCTGTATTAGGTTGGGTTCTCTGTGTGCTTTGAGTGTGACTTGCTTGCGGAATCTGGATGCTATTGCTGGTTCTTGATGATTCCTTCACGTTAGATAGGACCCTTCTGAGGCATGTGTTTGTTGGGAGAATGAGTTTGAAGAATGTCTGGTTACACCAGCTCTGAGTATCACCTGAAACTCCTAGTGTCTGTATCCAAGCATGATTTGAAATGCAGCTGGATTTGAATTCTCAAGAAAGGATGCTAATCCCTAGCCATATATCATATATGGTGCTTCATTCTCATTGATATATGCTAATTCTATGCATCCTTAGTCTCTTGAACTTGAATTTAGGATCTTGTAACTGGGAATTTTAATCAGATCACATTAGAAGAAGCACATCAGGTCTTCATTTATCATTCATAGAACTGAGGAGAATGATTTTTCCATCTCCATAACGTTTGCTTCCGTATGAAAATCAGATTATAATGCTATATTCTTGTTGAAGAAAATGAAAACTCGTCTTTTTGCATTGCAATTGTAATTATGCTGTTGATGTCTTGCATTGCGACGTGAGCATATGTTATTGTGAAAAATGACCAGAATAATTACAGGGGCTCCTTTTTTGGGTTTGTGAGCCACTATAACACAAGTTGCTTGTTACTTTGAAGGTGGAGTATCTTCCATTATCTTCAATGGAGAAATCCACAGAAATCATTGGAGACTTTGTTGATATATGGCAAGAGGCTGTCTCAAAACGATCATTACCTGGCCAGTTTATGCATAATGAGCCCAATTTCACTGACTTTGGTCTGGCAGACCAGTACAGTTCGCAGCACACAGCAGTGCAGTATGCTTCTGCCATGGCTCAGCTAATGGCGACACAAACAGTTCAAGCAGTTAGAAACTAGGGAACAGGATGGACTATTCTTGTATGTGACTTACATCGTAATTTCTATTTCTTTCTGGAAAAAATGAATCATCACCTTAATCAATCTGCTTCTTGTGAAGTCCAAGACTAATTTGGGATTGTGATATGATTATGTGGCTGACTATATATATGTAGTTGGCAATCTTCAGATGCAGTTTGATTACACAAGGACGCTCCCCATATTTTTGTAGATTAATTGGATTAGTATACTTGGTTTCCTAGTCAGATGCAGTTCCTAATGTTGGCATAAAATTATGAGAAGACCATATCACGAGAAAATATATCAGTCAACCTAACATGTTGATGTGACCATAGAACCTTTCTGGTTGATAAAGCACTTCTTGTTTGCACAATATTTCTTTATTTGGAACCGAAGCAGGAACTCTTAGTCATTTCAGTTGCAAAAGTATGAGCTGCAAGGATGCACCTTATGATTTTTTGGGATAAATATGTACCTCTTGATGGGTGAAGCAATTCTCCTAATATCAGGCATGATGTCCGTGACAGAGTATAGGCAGGGACAGTGATTGATATGTGTTTAGCAGTCGGAATCATCTTTGAGAAATAAAAATGTCATTAGAGTTTTATATGCGAAGTTTACAACACTCCTTTGTCCTCAGGCAATAAGACATGCAAGAGGAACACTCTCTGCCTTGCAGATTTTAGTAGCAAGCTGGAAATTACCACCTTCGTAACTGTATGGTGGCTTAGAACCTGGATTTGGTGGATTATCATCTGAGCACAATGCTGTGGTTCAAGTATCATAACAGTATGAGGAGCATGAGTGTAGTAAGGTGAGGGCTCAAACGAGAAATGCTGCAGAATCATGGCCAAAGCGGTCTTAGCTTCAAGCACGGCAAAGTTTTGGCCAATACAGGTCCTTGGCCCCCATCCACGCGGAAAGTATGCTAATTGATTGTCAGATGCCTTCCCAACTTCAGAGAATCTCTCTGGTCCGAATTCTTCTGCATCATTGCCCCAGAAATCAGGATCATGATGAATGAGTAGCGTAGGTAGCGTAACATCAACTCCTTTTGGGAGGCAGATGTCCCCAATCCTAGTTTCCTGGTAAGTATGCATATATTGAGCAATTGCTGGAGGATGTAAACTTAAGGATTCATTCAGTATCATTGCTACCTGCGGCAAAAATTAACACCACAGTAAACGTTGGAGAAAGACCTTGGTTGAGATTAGATGTCGATGGCATGAAACTTAACAGCAATATACTTACAATCTTAAGATGGGTTAAATCTTCATAATTGGGCTCCTTCTTTCCACAGAACTTTAGAACTTCCTCTCGCCTTTGCCTGCCAGTCTGGGTGCATAGTCAATACTATCATCGTCCACGCTAACCAGCTCGAGGTTGTTTCTTGGCCAGCGATATAAAATTGTTTACATTCCTCAATTATTTCTTCAATTGTCAGCCCTTTACCTTTTGTGTCACTTGCATTTTGTGGTAGCCTGTCCTGATCAGTAGATTGCAAGAGCAGGCCTAGCAAGCAAGTTATCAGCGCTGAATTGTGCCGCCCTCATTGCATTCTCTTTTCTCTGAATCAAATCTCTCAGCATGGATGTGATCTTTTTGTTCAGTTTTTGCCTCCTCTAATTATTCTCTGTCGGAACAAACCTACAAGAGCATTTCAGAACCAAAAACTGTATATTAGTCAGTTATTTCTCTGTGCTTCGTGTTAAAGGCCTGAACTGAACAGACAACTGGTACCTGAAACCTGGAATGTATAGGGTCTGCATACCTTCAATAACCAGTGCAGTCAGCTCTCTTCGAAGCTCGAATATCTTCTTCCCCTCTTCATAATTGCTTCCAAATGCTGCTCGGGAGATGTCATCCATAGTGAGTTTTCGAACTTCAGGCCATACATCAACTTCCACAGCTTTCTTGATCACTGACCATCTTTTTCCATCGCTCAATCATCTTATTAGAACTAATTGAGATCACCGGCATCATACCCTTTAAACAAAAATTCCAACAACTACTGCAATAAGTGAAGGAAAGCATAGGATTGAAATGTGTCTCTTTGATCTGTCAAATTTAATATGTGAACTATTATTGAGTTTCGCCCAACATTTTAAACTTTTGGGCTGACAGGTTTTTTGACATCGTATTAGAGCCTTATTGACTGAAAGGTCTTGTGTTCAAACTGGTGCTTTCATTCTTTCCATTTAAGCTGAATGGTTTATTGACATGATCAACGGCAAGGTCGACCCGAAATGTGGATGTAGAAGAATCCAGGCAAGGGGAAGAAAGAACTAACCTTCAGTTTCTCCATGTAGAAAGCAGGGTTAATTATCCTTCTGTGTCTAGCCCACTCTTCACCCTCTTGGATTGCCATTCCTCTTGCAAGAATGAGAATAAGTGGGCTTAGTGGTGGCTTTCCGAAGTGGCCCAGCCTCTTTCATCAGTTTAGGGTCCTTGATGATCAACCTTGGCGTTGTTCCCCTCCAAATCGTTGACATCTTCCCTGCAAAAGACAAGGGTGAAACGTTGAAAAAGTATGCTCCCGTATTGAATGGCATATATATGACGTCAGGTAAATCTAAACCCTCAAATTAGAAAAATCAAAGATCAAAATATGATTGTGAAAGCAAATTACAATTGGATTAGAACTTATGTCAAAACGATCAAAGTCAAATCACAAATTAACAATTTACCGTATTCCTGCACAATACCGAGCGCATATGGGTCGACGCGTGGAACTGTATGGTGTGTGAGTGGAATGGGTTTGGACCAAGCTTCGGTCAACCTGCTGCTGAACTCTTTCATGTCTCCAATGAAAGGCTTCCAGGGAGTGCCGCTTATGCCCTGTTGCTTTAGCATCCTCTCCAGACGCTTTGGTTTCCACCATATGGAGTAGCATGCTTTCCCAATAGCAAAGAGTGCTAAAAGAAAAGAAATCCCCAGAGAGTAGAACAGGAGGTCGCCCATCCTCGAAACAGATCGTGCCTTTCAAAATTCAACTACTGTATTCCTTTTGAACCCTCTTGATGATTGTTATTCGCCAACTTGTGCCATGATTTCATGGTAGATGGGAGGGTCGGATTGATGACTCCAATAGTTCTTTCGAGAGGATAAACAAAACTTGCACGTTGAATTTCAGTTGTGATGGTTACGTATAATTGTTTGTTTCATCTTTCTGCTGCCAGCCAAAGTTCGGCCCTTGGAGAACAAGATGCGCAGACAAGTTTGATGTCTTTTCATGGGGGCCCCCGATAATTTTCCTGTTTATGTGTCTTTGTCAGTCTTTCATTTGCTTGGTCCAGAAATTAGGATGGACATGTTATTTTCACAGCTTCTCCAAGTCGAAAACTGGGTCTGGGGCAAGCATCCCTCACTGACCAACTCAGCTTTGTTTAAGTGCAATCAAATTGTTCAAACCAAAATGTTATTGGGACGGGAGAAATTAGACAAAAATGAATGAAAATCAATCATCATCATCATCATCATCATCATCAATTGCAGTGTATACAAAGATGGAAAATTACAATCAATTAATTTATTAATAATTATATTTAAATCATGTTTACTTGTGTGTCCAATTCTCTCGTTTCTGTAATGCAACTCTTGTTGCGATGCGGATACGGCTTATTTATGTTCCCAAAGCTTCTGGAAATTCTTTTCTCGGGATAAGGAAATCTACTACACTTGATGAATAATAATTTATATAATATATAAGAGATATTAATATATCTAATTTTATTTATTTTTTAAAATAAAAAGTAATTTTTTTTTTCTAGGCAAGTTTTTTTTTTTTTTTAAATCTTCTATCTTCTTAATCAACGCTTGTCTAATGGTACTCATAATTTTATATGATACATAAAGTATTTTATATTATATTAACAACTTTTTGTATAATTTACAAAAGAAATTTTAAGATTTTGTATTATTTTATTATACATCTCTTATATACTATATAAAATATTATTTATATAATATAAATATATTTTATGTCTATTTAGTCCATGAGATTGCATCCACAAGTATCTATTACCCATTAGTGATAAGTGATGAAAAGGACCCTTTGGACATAAAAGTAAACGATTTAATTATAACTATTGATAAATTAATTGGCTATAGTTTTTATACAGTACAATTAATAGTTATAATTAATCTGTATTTACTGTGTGTCTAATTTCTCTCGTTCCTATAACATTTTGTATTTATTTATATTTATAAAATTACATCTTTAAAATTATTTTAGTGTTTATTTGTATTTGCGAAATCACACATCTATATGCTAGTTCTCGTCACTGATGACCTAGACTTGCTTGGCTCCATGCGTCGCGGCATTGAGGTACTCCCAATTTTCAATTCCCTTCAACTCTTCCTAGTCACCACGTTTGCTCCTCTCAAGGATATGAGCCAAGTTGTTGATACGAGAAGCTAGCAAGAGTTCAATTATCTCTCGATTCAAACACGTACTAGAATCTAAAGGCTGGACGTAATCCTTTGTAGCAGAATTCGTTCTCATTTCCACTCAATGGAATTAAAATCATAGGGCGAAAAAACAGAAAATTACAGTATCAACTTTTCTTGCTTTTGTTGAGGAACGAATTTCTAGTTTACTGAAAATTCCATAATGTCGAAGCTCGTTCTACCAATCAGCTTGTGTACTTTTTACTTTTTAATATTCAAAATAATTTATATGGATTAAATCGCCCTTAAAAGAAAATATTTATACGATATTATTATTTTTATTACTTATTTACATGAGCAAGGTTTATTTCTTTATTTAATAAATATTTAATAAGCACAACATCTTTCTTTGTTACAATTCTTAAATAGTCTTTTCTATTTCATATTTTCATTAATATT
This sequence comes from Bruguiera gymnorhiza, assembly GCA_020883675.1. Classification (NCBI taxonomy): domain Eukaryota; kingdom Viridiplantae; phylum Streptophyta; class Magnoliopsida; order Malpighiales; family Rhizophoraceae; genus Bruguiera; species Bruguiera gymnorhiza. Next base: position 3,940,497 of record JAIRCJ010001049.1, on the reverse strand, counting down.
AACACTTAAAAGTATCTTAAACATTATATTTATTTTTTCCATGTAAACATTGACCATTTAAAAAAAAGTTTAAAATTAAGTAAGGAAAGTGTCAATATTACTTTGGACAATATTTATTTTTAAAATAAAAATTATAAAATATAAAAGTTAATTTATTAATATAATATATTGATGCAAATTAAATGTTTAAATTATTCATTTTACTCTTTAAGTATAAAATTAACCGAACACTTTATTAACCACATAGAACAGATAAACCACAGAGACCCTAAACGCAGGGGATGGTCATGAGCACCGGTGCAGGGGTACGTACAAAGTTAACATAAGAATAATCCGGGCACATATACACCAACTGCAGGCCGTTTATTTTCAAATAATCAATCTACGGCTCCTATTCGAATCCTAGAATATAGTTGCTAAGTCTATGAGATCAAAAGCATCATCTTCTGATTGAAAAGGGTCGTCGTGTGAATCCCCATTATGTTCCTGCCTTGCACGATCCATCAAATTCTCATGTTCTGAAGCCGAGGATTGGGGTTGACAGGAGACGTCATTACGGCCACCACACCCACAACATTGTCCGAGTGTCGTGGTGTTGTCGCATCTGTTACCAATGTCCCTGTCTTGGACCACGTCCTGAAAATCTAGAGCCTCCAATAAGGAGACATAATCGACGTCAAGATTCATCAGGAGATCTGGCGAATTTGCCTCCTGAAACACTGACAATGACGGCTTCTCGGGGTCCGCAGTCGTGTGGTTTATCTGAGGAAGGCTGACCTTGTTGCAACGAACTGCTTTGGTTCGAATAACTCTGGGAGGTTCTAATGGAGATTTCAACTTCTTCATGCGACTTGGTTGGTCATCCAACTCTTTTGAGCTTTCTAGTGGCTTTCTGGATTGTCTAGACGTCTTCTCTTTCCCTTGAACCTTCTTTCTCAGATTGGTGTTCCAGTAGTTTTTTATTTCATTGTCTGTTCGTCCGGGCAATCTCCCCGCTATGAGCGCCCATCTGCAGCGCCCACCCAATAAAATAAAATAAAGGAAAAATTACTGTGATGTTCAAATTTCGAGTATAATACATTTTGCATAAGCGAAGATTTGTAAGTTAAGAATTTCTTCCCTTTGAATTTAACCTCAAGACTTCTAATTTAGGAGTTCAAATTTAAAATTACTGCGATGTTCTTCTCTTTTTTTTTTTTTTTTTTTAATTACAACGCCTTTACGTATTTACCGAGTTATGTTTCGCATTTGACGCGAACAGAATTACCAAACATTCCAGAATTGGTGAGATATCACACCATGTCACTTGGAAACAGCACGTGAGCATCATTCAACGCTCAAAACAACTGGTCTAAAATGTTGTTGGGAGCGGTGGTGAAGCTCAGTCGATGAGCTTGATCCCTATGGCTTGCTGGAGTTTCATGGGGTTAGCCCCGCTGCCAGGTTCGGAGTGAAATGGGTTGGAGGAGAGACGCAGGTGGCATAAATGCATATAATGAATGCAGGCAAATATAATGTGCAAACAATATATATATATATATATAATTATATGCACGTTTCATTTTATTGATATGTATGCGTGTCACGAACTTTTTGGAAGAAAAGACAAACACAAAAAGTCGCGCAGAACCAAGGCTCGCTACGTCACGTGCGTCCCTCCCCCGTTCATCAGGTCCGCCTGGTGTTTGCCTCGTATGCGGAATAAAAACATGACACGTGTACAGATTGATGCATCGCAGAGATCGTGAAAAGGATGTTTGGCGTTTCCGGGGTTTTCTTAATAAGCGTTGGTAAAAATGAAAATGGGTATCCCACGTTAAAACCAACAAATCCTTCAGACCAAAGGTTCGCACCGTAGTCAATGAGAACGTCTAATCATCTCTTCTTCAAGTAGTTTTTTTTTTTTTTTGAAATTCTTAAAATTTACTTAGAGTTACGCTTGAATACTTAGATATTTAAATTTTTACTTTTAAATTCTTGAATCTTAATATTAAAAAAGAGTATATAAAATATTTAACTATCTTAGAGCTCACGGCCTAATTAAAAAAAAAAAAACAAAAACAGAGAGAGAGAGAGAGAGAGAGAGAATGGAAATGGAGCTGTTTTCTAAGAAGCTGAGGCTTGGGGATCGCCAATCGATTTGGAGAATATCAGTATCAGTCTTACTTCTTGTGAATAATGGACCCAAAATCGAAGAGGAAAAAAAGAGGTGAACGAGAAGCGAGAGAAAAGGAGAAAGAGGAAAACAGTCAATACATACAATAAGACTGATTAAAATACCTGTTACCAAGGAGCCTGTGTAGCCTGAGAATGAGCTCTTCTTCTTCCACAGAAATATTACCTCTCTTAATGTCTGGCCTTAGGTAATTCAACCACCTTAGTCTGCAACTCTTCCCACATCGATTCAAACCTAATACATAATTAAACCGGAGGACATCACCGTCTTTAGATAATTCTCAGCATAACAGAAGCCAGGTTGCGAGGAGATACTTGCAAAGACACTTAAAGAGATAATAATAATGTTAATATGTGTATATACCGGCTCTTTTAGGAAGATCTCTCCATTTCCCCTCTCCGTGGTCTTCAATGTAGTCAACAAGTATTTTGTCCTCCCAAGCTGACCAAGCACCTCTGTTCAGTCCTACTTTGGCACAGCACGGCTTCCTTCCCATGCTCTCTCTCTCTCTCTCTCTCTCGTTTCTTCTCTCTGTTGTCTTCTCGTCAGACTGGCCAAACACTAGTAATGGCCTGTCCGTAGGCTACCCACTTGCCACTTATAGGCTCCCGGCTTCAAGTACACCTATAAAGGCAGCACGTGAATGTCAATTCATTCTTAACTAGTGTGGTTCGGTTCTGAATGTGTATACATACTAGGTAAAATACAGTTTCATACATTATACAGTTTAAAAAATAATTATATTTATAACTATATTAATTATTATATTTATAAGTTAAATTTAAATTTTTTTTTCATATATTTTATATGTCCTTTTCAATTTCTTTTATAAAAAAATCTCACCGTTTAAATATGAATATTATTAAATTTTAATATTAATAAATTTAAAATTTATATTATTAATATAAAATTTTAATTATAAAAAATTAAAATTAAACTAATAAAAAAATACACTGAAAAATCACCGTACAACAACCTCAAATACTACAGTATCAAATGAAAAAAGTCACAATTTTAGGTGGCATCTTTAATGAAGTCGACCCCTTAGGCCATGCCTTTTTCTGTCTTTCTCTCTTTTTTTGGTTTTTTTTTTTGGGGGGGGGGGGATTTTGGGAACAGTGCCGCCGCCTGCTCCCGAGTAACGGCAATAAGGCGGCTCTGCTGGCGTCGTCATAACCTGCTTGTTCTTTTTTTTTTTTTTTTTTTTTTTTTTATATTAGCACGATGCGATATTTCAGATGATTGCTCACTCGTGTCTTGACGGGGAGGATCGTGCAAACGCCAATTGCTAACACGATGCGTCATCTTCGCTCTAATCACCCTCATTTTAAGTCTGTCTTTATCTTTAGATTAATTATTAAATCTTTTGTAATCTCTATTACAAGATACTATTTATAGCAACACTGTGGTGGCAGCATACGTTTCACAATAAAAAAGCATAGCGAGATTTTTTTTTTCTTTTCCTTACTGTGGATATCTTTCCCTTTAATTATTAAGTTTCAAGTTACGAAACGAGTAAGAAATCATCTTCCGCACTATATGTTTGTGAAATTTGACCAAAACAATATGAGTTTTTTTTTTTAAGTGAACGCATTTTATGATTGAAGCATTATTAATTATAGTCTATATGTATATAATGATGTATCATACCTATAGTACGCATATAGAAATAGATATAAGTGACTTGAGAGAACAAATTTTTGAATTTGATATAAAACATAACCGATTTTGTGTAATTTCTTTAATACCTTTTTAGACTTTTTTTTTTTATATACATTTAAGCACTTGCTTTAAGCAACGCTTTTGTAAATTTAAGGAACCAATTTTCAGTAACATATGTAAATTCATTTTATCAGTTTTTTTGGGAAAACGTCGAACTTGAGGGAGTGGTAATTAATATTTAATTTCCAATAACATGAGTACAAAATGAAATCGACCGAAACAAATGCAAAAATGGTAATTCGAAGGGTAGCATTTATCTTTTTTTTTTTTCCTTTTTTTAATAATATATGCATTGCCGTCAACGTCACGTATTATTAATTTTATTGTCCATCCAACGCATTATTAATTAGCAAATGCCTGTGAGAAACAACAAATGACCCCGTCTAAGTTTTTTTTTTTTTTTTTTTTTAATTTTTTGCCAGGTCCTTTGCAACCTGGCCATGAATCAAAGCCTCGTAGTGTCAGAGTCGGGTGATTTACAAGATTCCATGACAGTTTTTTTTTTTTTTAATTTTATAGGAATTAGAGTCAAATTTTATATCTATAACTAAAAATTTAAGTAATTTTACAATCAAATTTTGGCTGTGTTCGAGACAAGCTGTTTGATTGAAAACAAGGGGGTCCATGTGCGGACCCAAACAGCACCTATCGAGCATTTGCTCCATGTCTCCGGGGCACCGTCTGGCGGATGCGAACCAAGTTTTCTGGTACGCTCGTGAATTGTATATATATATTTATATATATATATATATCTAGACAACCACGTGTGGACGTAGTCAACGGAGCGCTACAATCAACTACCAATATGGTTTTTCACGGTGATTATGGTAACAGACCGCTTTTGTTACCTATTCCCTCGAGTCTTACTAGGGCGCCCCGCCGGGGCCAGTTGTCTTTAATTATTTATTCACAGAGCACCATTTAGTTTTGATGTCAATATGATTGAAGGTTGCTTCCAGATGTGTGTGTTGTGACGACATCAGTGCCAATACTTATGTGTATATATATATATATATACACACACACACACACACACTCCCACGTAGTTTAAATCACGTCGATTTATAATTTGCTTCAGTCGTCCACGGCTACAGGACAGGAGGGCAGGCGTGGCCGAAACGATGGTTTGCGAAGAAAATGAACGCTGTGACGCGTCAAGATCATCACCTGGGCCCCGGCTCGTGGGAATGTTTATGATTGGCTTCTAACGAGTGGTCTTAAAAAAAAAAAGAAGCTGCGACAAGTCACACTCAAATTTCAATGTGATTGTGCAGGGACGGCCTGGCCTTTACCAATTATAAGGAGTTTTAGTGGTAGATATCACATACATTTTCATCTATCCTTCAATCTCTACCGGTCCATTCTTTCTCTGCGTTCCCTTTACCTAACCCTAACGAATGCTTCACCTTGGCTGTAATGCTTCAAATTGGAGAGGTTTCGTTATGTAGAACGAAGTCAATTTACAATATTATTAAGATCATTAGATCTATATTTATAAATTTATAATAAATTATCATGCATTGAATAATAATAATGATATGTGACAAATAAATTAACTATAAGTTAATTCCAAATTTTCGAAAGAGTCACAAAATTTAAGTTTTAATTTTAATCGAAGCTTAAAAAATTGTTTCAGCAGATAAGTAATATAATCAATTTAAGTACACATATTGATCTGTTTATATCTCCATGTTGCCTTGACGGGGGAAAGAACGGATATGTAAACAAACCCACACGTATGCCGTCCGACGGTGTTTGCATTGCATCGGACGCTTCTTGTGCGCCGCAAACATGCGCTCGGTTAAACCAATTTCGAACTCATTTCAAGACAGTGTGTTAAATCGCAGAGACATGTTTCGACGGTACCAAAAATGTCAACCGCAGATTGCATGTTTGCGCACATGTTCCACGCGGGTGGTCCTATCATTGCCAATGTTGAGAGGTACTTTAATAATTGCAAGATTTGTTTTGAGTGCCTCACAAATTTCTTTGAAAGAAAACGCTTTATGTATTTAAATACTTATATACATTGTCTTCTGGGAAATATTTAGGTATTTATATTTTATTTTCAAGATTTTAATTTTAATTCTGAGAATGAGATGTAAAATTTATAAAAATAAAAAATATATATATTTGTATTATATAATTTACAATTTAATAATTTTTTTTATAATAAATACTCATGCGCCTATTTATTGATTTTGCCCATCATATAGTTTTTATTTTAGCTAATTAAAGATACATAATGTTTGTCTCGGCTATCAACACACAGTTGCTATTTACTCCCGCATCTGCAGTATCTTTGGATATGTATGCCATACATTGCCGACAGAAGAGGGCCTTGATCGGGAGAAAAGTCACCATTTAATTGACCATTTTATTTCCAGTGCATATTATTGCCAAAGGAAGAGGCAGCCCCAGCACCTCATTCATGGCCCAAGAGGCGGGCCACGGATATGAAGTGACAGTACTCGAATTAAATTGACCATTCTATTTCTGGGGCATACATTGCCAAAGAAACTGGTGGCCCCAGCACCACATGCATCGCTGCATAGGTGGGGCTCGAATCTGCAGAGAGGATCATTTCAATTAATTGACCATCATTCTACTTCCAGCGGGGCTCTAGATTCCACACGCATGGCGGCATAGAGTGCTTACCTGAATTTAGTGACTATAATGGATAATAATACGGAACAAAGAATATAAACTGTACAGCAAATGATCTTGAGAACTGATCTAACTGAGCTATTATCAGTCAAATTTATGACCAAACCGAATCTCGTTTAGTTGTACGGAAGAACGAATCTGTTGAAGAAATGTTGAGATTCAAATCTCCATTCTTTCAAATTTCCACTATTTTTTAATTTCCATGTACATGAATAATTATTAGTTGTTGCTGATGAAATATATATATATATATATATATATATATAATATGGTTTGTGAGTTATCATTCTCAATTAAATAAGAAGTGGACTTTTTGAAGATACAATTTGTTCTTAGAGGCATCCATTCATCTTTAGAAGCACTTTTGGTAGATTTAATTCACCGTGAGAGTTATTTCGTTGGGAGAAATATCTTTGAATTTCATTTTGTTATTTATTAAATAATTCACTGAATTGTGAGTTACAAAATAAAAAATAATTTTTAATTTTTTTTTAATTTCACAATTTTTTTTCTAAGATTTAAATATAAACCTTCTAAGATAAATGCACAAATAGGAGTACTTCCTTGTAAACGCTGGATGCCATTTAGTGTGCAATCAAGCTGTTAACTTTCTATATAATTGAGATTCAATGATCCAAACCAAAAGCAAAAATTGATTCCAAGCTAGATATACATATAAGGCAACCCAACCCAACTTAAAGCAACCGGACTAAAGTTATGAATGAGTTGAACTCATTTTTTTATATATTTAAATTTAACTTTTTCAATAAATGAGTTTAAAAACAAATTTTAGTGTCGGTGTCATTTAGTAAATAGCCAAGTCTTAAGTTTTTGCAGCAAATTTGCAAGTTTTTCACAAATAACTTATTTAATTTTATAATATTAATATAAATAATTCAAAAATACTATTTCAATAAAAATATAATTAATTTTAAAAAATATTTAATTTAACTGTGTGTGTGTGTGTGTATATATATATATATAAAACATAATTTTAAAAAGGTACTTAACAAGGTTCAGCTAATAATAAAATAAACGAATTTTTTTAATAATTATATAAACAGCTGTTTATGAGGTTAAACAAACTAACTTTGCTCTTGATTGGACTTGGACTATGTATTAAATAAATCTTAAAAGTAAATTTAAGTATCACTCATTTATGTAAATAAACTATTTTAATCCAGGTTTTATGGAGCCAAACCACTGAACTCTCAAAAGTTTTAGAGCTCTACCAAGTGGCAACCGCGCAAGTCACCACCATCCCATACGTGGGCCAAGCCACTGTGAAATACGACATTATATCAATCGATATTTAAATTTCTAATTTCGTATGTACACAGTAAAAAAAAAAGAAGAAGAAGAAGAAGAAATTAAGGTCCTTTTCTTTTTGTTTATTTCTGTTTTTTTTTTTTTGTGATATTAAGGGCCTTTTCAATTCGGCGTCGTTTTTCGATATTTTGACTATGGGGATATATGATGTGATCGTGGGCGCGACCACTGAATAAGACTTCCACAATAGTGGGAGCAGTTACGAAAATAATAATAATAATAATAATGTTTTATTTGTATTTGAGTAGAGGCCTAAAAGAAAACTTTGAAAAAAAAATAAAAAGAAATAAAAAAATAAATTTTAATTAATTATTCAGATATGAGAGAAATAAGTAGGAAAAAATGAATATGAAATATATACATATAATTTTTTATTTAAAAATATGAAATTTTTTTAAAAAATTAATATTTATAAAATAACACTTATATTTATATAAATAAAATATAAGACACGAATTTTAAATTTAATGAATTTTTTAATTAAAAAAATTTCCGACCAAAAGCAATTTAAGGGGGGCACTCTTGACTCTAAAATTCCTTGGCATTGCTGCTTTTTATATTGAAATTCCCTTTTACCAGCTCTTGGGACTTACATTTTCCTCTTCTGAAATATATCGGTTTCATAAATACATACAAATATACAGAAGTGAACCTTTTTCCATGACACTGTAAATTAGCAGCCTCGACACGAGTACTACGTCGATGGCCGAAGAAAAAAGGGTCCCCCATCTGTGAATCAGGCGCTCGGGGACATGAGCCCCGGCGGGTCCATCAACTCTGCAACTTGCATCACAGAAATTTAAGAACCTGACATTTGCTATTTTTCTTATTTAAGTTATTAGAAGTGTTACTTTCACACGTTTTCTCCCTAAAAGTATGGTAATTTTTATTTTTTTTTTTTGTGGTTCCATGTCAAAAAGATTTTTTAATTATTTTTAACTGATTTTTCTTTTTTATAGTATTCTCAAGCAACAAATTATTCTCGTTTTTAATTCATTTTCTTTCAAACACTTTTTTTTCTCTCTCTCTCTCTCTCTCTCTCTTTTTCTCTCATAATCCAGACAGGCTGTAGATGACGACGACCATAACACATGCTCCACGTGCCCTGGTGAACGTGTAGGGCTTCGAGATCACTTCAGGGAGGTTGCTCTCGTAAGATTATTTTAAAAATTTTAAAATATTAAGTAATTTATTCTTAATTTGATACATATAAAACATATGGATACATAATTTATTTAATAACATTTAGTAGTTCTTCATATATATATATATATATATATATATATATATATAATTCAACCATCCAACGGATTATATCATTGTATACTTACATGTATTTTAATAGAATTTTGATTTTTAGAATTTTCCAGAAATTAATTCAATTTTTGCAAAAATACTCTCTAATAATTAAGAAGTGAAACTTTTATTTTTAATATTTTCAGTTTCAATACTAAAAAGGAAAAAAAATGAACTTTCTGAAATTGAATAGAGTTATTTTTATTATATAAATTACTTTCTAATGAATTTAATAATAAACAAAGAAAAATTAATTACTAATTTGACATAAATTGCCATTAAAAAAAAAAAAACAACACAAAAACGAAACTACAACTCCAAAGTGCCTCTCTCTCCCTCGCTTCCTTCCGCCTAGCTCCACAAAAATGAGGAAAATTAAAAAAAAAAAAAAAAGAATCAAAAGAAAGTTCCAGGTCTCTCCTTTTCTTTCGTTCTATCGACCCTTTTTTTGTTTTTTTCTCCCTGCATTGGAACCCAGAGGTGGCCGAGCTTGCATTTATCCAGTGAAAAAACTACTACAACTGACCGATCAATAGACCCGCTAGAGTTTAAAGCCAGAATCAACGAGACAGAAGAAAATGAATTGCATCAAACTCAACTGTAGATGAGTGGACATAAAAGACTGTTAGGATAATGGAAAACATGCTTAGATTTTATTTTTTTTTTAAATAGAAAAATTAAAGGCAATCTAGAATATTAATTAATACTTTCACATATTGAGAATTATTTATTAGTATTTTAATTTATTTTTTTATAAAAAAATTATTATTTAAGTAAAAATGATTCTAAATAAGATTTTTTTAAAAAAAAAATTTTATACTCAGTAAAATTTAACAACATGTCTCAATCTTATTTTTCTTAAATTGAGGAAAAGAGTAGATTTAAATATAACTTAAGTTACATGAAAATATGTTAAATTACTGTTCTCACGTCGGGTGGTGGGCACATGCTGGGATACCTTGACTTTTCTTTGCTTCGTTGGTGGTGGTCGAGTTTCTGCCCGTCGATTCTACTGTGGGCGTAGGTGGGAAATTTTGTCAGGCATACAAAGGAGGAGGTTTAGTTATTTGTTAAATCGGTGAAAGGTCGTGGTGGGGGGATACGGTGTTAGGTGGACGCTCGGGTTTTCTCCAACCCTACGGTGAGCGTGACTTTCTACCAAAACAAGGGTTTAGCTAAGAAACCCTCCATTGATGGTTCACGAAGATAAATTTAATACATACATAAAACATACAAAAAATTAATGATAATATATATATATATATATATATATATAATTTTACGTCAAACGCAAAATGGGATTAAAATAAGGAGAAAGATACATGGACGGAATAGAATAGATGCATGGAAGACGACCCTGATGTAGCGGACTTGAGGCCCACGCCGCTCACTCTTGCTTTTTTCTTTTTTTTTTTTCTCCTCCTTAACGAAAAATGTAGCATACTAAACAAAATATACATAAAGATTACAGAAATGTACATACAAGTAACAACAATATACAAATAGTATATTTTTATTAATTATATGCGCATTATTCGCTGTTTATATATTTATTTTGCCTGTTCGATGCATCGCCCGCCTTTCAACAAACAACTGATAATAAACACGATGTCGTGAGGGCAGTTGGGCTTTAATTAAGCAAGCAAACGGTTAAGGCATTTCAATCATTAATAGCCCAGAAGAACCTGACATTTGAATCGGCCCCGGAACTAACATAGGACACCACTACTTGCATCGCATGATAAACACCAAAAACTCAGGGGTTTAACAAGGCTTGTCTATTTCCACGACTGGGCACCTGTAGTGTAGTCTTTCCTATTGTTTTTGGCCCCGCCTGTGGCATAACATGAAGTCCTTAATTTGCAGTACAATTCTACATTGATGAGACGGTGGATTCAGACTGAATACATAGTATTATGAATTTTCCAGGGATCACAGCCATTATTATGATACCAACTTTCTAATTGTACGATGTTAAACACTGTGTTCTTCATGTGGGTAATGGGAATCCCCATGTAGCCAACAAGTCTTCGGTCTTCCAACGGCAAATAAAGGCTAATAAATATTGGCAACTCAACACAACCCCATTGCCAATCCCACATAGCATTTATTGGTTAAGCCATTTCTAGAAATCATAGGATAGAAAGATTCGACAAAGCATCCATGTAGCCGATTTAAATTAATGTTTAGAGAAGTTGAATAAGAAGTTAGCATGGAAGATTTTGGACAGAATGAAACCAAACCAAAATGATAAAAAAAAAAAAAAAAAAGAGCAAAACACAATATACGAAAAAATTAGATAAAAAAAACATTCTAATACACAAGACTCTATAATGTTAATTCTGAGAAAGTGTCAAATATATGCAAACCTTGTTTATAATGTCTAGGTCACAATAACATAATTTCTGTTATACTACTCGTCCTTGCAAAGTATATCAAGATGAAAAATAAATTTTAACAAAGTCTTATATAACAGAATTACAAAGCCAACAATAAATCATAAATTTTTTAAATCCAAGAGAAACCAACTTCTTGTTTAATGCCGAATTTCAATATGCAAATTACATCTGTTTTTGAGGGGACATACCATCATTTGCCTCTAACTAGGAAACTCAACAGCAGACTAAGGCATTACTTTAAAACAAAAAGGTTTATATGCCGATTTAAAGTGCAAATTGAACCAACCCAATCTTTTATGGCTGAACATCAAATATTTAAGTTATTCCCATCTAAGCATATGCATCAATACACTATTTCTCTGTCCAGAACCAGTTGACATGCTGTCATTGCCAGAGATTGCATACACACTTTACTGAAGGTAGTACATCTTAATTGATTAAGAAAAACACAGAACACAGAACACAGACAGGCAATGCGAAGAAAACAGAAGGTGATGAGCAGCTCAAAGGGAGACAGAAGATGCTTTCTTCGCTATTATTGGGAATAGTAGCAAGTCATGAACCCTTAATGTTTAAAGACTGCATTTGTGCCTAGCACGGAAAGCATTTTGACTTATACTTGTTATTTGCATCCATCATACTTCTCATATTCAAGTTCATGAAATTGTATGGCAAAACATGAATGACTGAATATATATATATATATATGATAAGATTTCAATCTGCTCTAATTCTATCCTGGATGCAAGGTTCTTTGCCACTAACCCCCACTTGGATACGCATAACACAACCCAATAAACTTCCATGCTAATTAACGCAGTGGCACAGACAAAGAAAAAAGAGGCTCCTAAATGTTTTGCCGCTAAATAAACAACAGGTTATCACAAGCTCCAGAACAGTTACAAAACACGCATCAAGGCCATCAATGAGTTTCAAGATTCTGACAGAAACACATGAACAAAATTTATCAAGCTCCACATATCAGCAAATCCAAATTCACAATCCAATAAAGAAAATTGAAGCACCCATTTTGAAGCAAAAAAAAAGAAAGAGCCAAAAATAAAATCCAAATCCCCACAATGCAAACGCACGGAGAAAGCAACCCTCATTATTTATTTCGTTTGAATGAAAAGCAACAACATGTTCCAACTAATCCGATTACAGGGCAAGAAACGGGATAAAATGGAGATCATCAGAGACTCGAAGACTCCGAAGACGGTATCACATAATCAAGAACAAGAACACTCTCTAAGTACTCCCTAACCTTGGCCTTCTCCGAGTTCACCAGCTCTTCCTTGGAATCCACAGCATCCAATTCACTCAGTCTAGGGAAAACCGCCAGCGACGCAATGGAATAACCCTTGGCCCTCGCCGGAGAAAAGTTCTCACCACAGCTAATCTGATCAATCCCACCAATTTTCTGCTTAATCCCTCTAATCACTCCGATTATCTCGTCCTTCGCTTCGGCCGGCCGATTCTCCTTCAGTTTTAGAAAAGTGACTCTTATCGGCGACCCCAGAGGTGGGGCAATTGGGCCCTGGAGATCGTCGGCGACCCAATCGACGGCCATGACGTCATCGCAGATAGGTAGGACCGACTCCTTCACGACGCTGACGTGGCTCGGATGGACGGAGTAGGCGTTGAGGTCTTCCTTGGAGGAGTAGCGGCTGTGGAGCATGTGGGTGAAGGCGAAGTGGGAGGATCTGACGCGGTGGAGAGCACCGGCGGTGAGGTGGAGCACCGGGTCCAGGGAGACCAGGCCGTTGAGGGAGGTGATCATGGAGTTGACTTTGGTGGGGTCAGTATTGTCTTTGACTTTAAAGAGAACGATGTGTTCGACGATCTGCGTTGCTGGGGGCGTTGCCGACATCTTGATCGAGGAGTAGAGCTTGAGGGAGATGGGGACTGTCTTCGTCAGGCAGCGTTTGGGAGATGGGAAAGTGCGGAAAAATGGAGAGGAAAAGTGTGGGCGTGCGGCGGCTGTCAGACACGACATCGTCATCCAATGCGATGGGAGCGCCCTCGTTTTGGGGCAGTCAGAACATGACTTACGACACACACTTCCTCACGTGTCTGTTTGTTCTTCAATTCGGGCCCAACATCATTTGCTTGGGCCTAATCTCTTCTTCCTAGATTGGACTTGAGATCTTGTCTTTGTGCGTGCGCGTTTACGCCCAAGCGCAGTGCCAATTTTTTATTGAATTTTTCTTTTTGTTTTAAGAGGGATATATTATAAATTAATATATTTTTAAAAATTAATTATTATATTCTAAAATTTATTTAATTATTTATTTTATAATGATTGAATTAATTATTTTATAATTTATATTCTTTATTAATTGTTATAAAATTATAATTATAATAATATTAATTTTTTCTTATTAAAATTTATACTTAATATTATTGTATATTATAAATTATTAAGTTATAATTAATATGAATTAATTTTTTATTTTTTCTTAAAAAATACATTATATATTTTTTAATAATCTATGACTTATTAATAGATTAATTAAAAAATTAAATTATTTCTATTTTCTAATTATTTGAATGATTTATTGTATTAGAATAATTTATCTAAAAAATAAAAATTATTTTAAAATATAATACTTAATTCATTTTTAAATATAATTTTTTTATTAATTTACAGTATTATTATGTTATTTAATTATTATTATTATTTTTTTTTTTTTACATTTGCAGGACATCCAGAGTTTGTAATATATGTATGATATAAATGAATTTTCGGATTGGAAAAACCACATTGTTCTTAATTTGATAGGAAGAAAGAATTGTTTCAATGACATTGATGGCAGGGTAAATATCAATATCTACTTGGCAAAATGATAGAGTGAAAATTTAGACTCTCTGCTTCACCCTGGTGATGTAGTCAGTCATTGCTTCTTCTTTGCTCTTCCCCGAGTCAGGAAGATGTATTCCAGACGACTTAAAACTAAATATAAGATAGTTAGAGTGATCAATGAAGGCCACATATAATATGCGTAAGAAATAGTTTTGTTGTTGTACCTTCAATTGGTTTCCATGCATCCCATTTTGCCCTCTCCATCGGGCTGAAAATTCCGGGCCTATCTGCAGAATCTATTAAATAAATACCAAGCCGACGGACGATCAATTATATACAGGGTTAAATTGGAGCAGTTACAGAATATTGGCAGGGTCGGCAGAGAAAAACTAGTTGGTGGTATAATGAGTAAAACATTAATTGTACGTGACTGATCACTGATGTATTGTTCAGCAGCTACTAGAGAAAGAGAGTGAGAGAACCTCCAAAGCCATTCTGATCGTTTTTATTGAAGGGTTTCCCGGAATCTCTTTATTGTTGATTCTGATTATTTGACTAAATTTTGCTGGATTCACCCAGATTTGACTTTCTTGTTCCTTTCTTATTCCTCATGTTATCACAAACTACGCTACTACGTCAGCTTGGTACAATCAGATCATATACAAAGTGTATATGGGCCATAAGTAGCATGACTACTAAGTCTGCAGGTTATTTCACTCATTGGATCGAAAAGGTTGAATGGCCTATGATTTAAAGGTCAAACCTGTTTTTCCTTTCTTCCCTTCTATCCAAACCTTGGGAGGATTATAAGCACACATGTATGTTCATGCTAAACAACATAGTATGATTGTGCATTCGTCATATGCCATATCTAGATATTACACTTAGAGTTAGACAAATTGAACAAGCTTAAAAGATCACAATTATTTAGCGAAAAGTCTTATTGAATTCCGTGCTAAAAGATTATGGGGTAAGACTATCTATGTTTCACACACCAAATTCAATGGGCTTAGGATAAACCACAGAGAAATTATAGGCAAAGTCTAGTAGTTCTGCTTTTTTCTTTATTTGGGAGTGACGACGTGAAACCCTGATTTTCTTTTTGCACTGGCCCTGAGTCGAGATGGTGTCGCTTTCTTCTTGCAAATATCAGAATTTTAAATGAAAAATAAATAAAAACTAAAATTAGAGAAACACTTGAGATTGCCATTAATTGACACTACTCAAAATCCTTGCCTTAGCTAATAAAAGTCGTTACTTTTAGAGTTCAGGCAACGATTTTGGTAAGACTTTTAACAGGCTTATAAAAACCCAAGCGAGACAAAATCGAGACTCATAACACTACATCTTAATTTAAATTTTAAAAATATTAAATTTATAATTTTTTTCTATTATTCAATTATCTCATTTTTTAAAATAAAATTTCTTAATTATACAATTAATACTTAAAAATTTATCATATTGTTTTTTTGTCAAAATATAAAAAAATATGGATATCACTAACGAATCTATCATATTGCATGAAAAAGTATACAAATGTCCTTTTAAGAATATTAGGTAAGAATGAATAATTTTCTTGTTAAGATCTCCAATAATTTTCTGTTCTCGCATCTAGTCTTGAGTGTGGTTTTGACGAATTGAAGTCTTAAGCATCTTGTGACTTTTTCTTTTTCTTTCTTTTTTTTGGCAGGGCTTCACTTGGATATGCCCTAACAAGACCAAGCATATAAGCAAATAAAAAATAAAAAAAAATTTAAAAAAAAAAGAAAAAGGAAAAGGTTTTAACTTAAATGTGATTTTATAAAAAATTTTAATCTCTACCATCCCAGATAAAAAATGAAAATATAAACAAAGTTACCGAATTCGGCCCTTACTTCTAGTTGTCACTGTTTCGACCGAATTTTTTTTGCCAAAGTGCCTAACCGAATTTCTGACCAACCCCACCTGATTTAGTGGTCGGATCACTGAGTCACCAATCAGACCGGATCGCTTAAAGTAACACTGCATCTAACAACGTACCCAAGATGTGTCGTCTCCACGCTTTTGTCGGTGCATCGTCTCACACGTTTCGCACCGGACGTAAGCCCCGTCGGTTTTTTATTACGATGTCGGAGAGACAGAAAAACAGAGCGTGAGTGAGTGACAAGTTACAGAGGCAGCGTGACGAAGGCAAGCGAAGTGCGCCCGTAGGTGCCAGCGTCCCGTACACTTACGTATTATAAAAAATGAGATAATTTAAAAATTATCCCCTATTTTATTTTATTTTTTATTTAAAAATTATTTAACCGCAAAATAAAACATGATATTTTTTTTAATTTTATAAATTTCAAGTTTTTCAAAATTAAAATTTTAAATTTTAAAAATAAGAATTTTATTTTTTAATTATTAAAATATCTTTCAAACGATGCCATGTTGCTTCCTCTGTAACTAATGCATATGTATTATCTTAATCACCATGTGCATGGTCTTGTGCAATGATATCATGTCCATCATCATCATCATCATTATTTGTCTCCTCTTCAGATGACGAATATAGATGGACATGATGGGAGCAGTGGGTCCTGCACAAAACGCATACACTCTTGGCATGGCTACATCAACGTAGGCTCGGCGATCTGGATAAGCTCGGGGCCGAAGCCATAGATTTCCCGAACCTGAGTTTTACGCTACCCCAGACGTTGGGTGAGAACTGGGGATGGTCGTTTGCAAAATTTCATTGTTCAAACGTATTAAATAGACTCAGAAAATAATTACAAATTTAGATATAAATTTATAAATAGATTAATTATAATTATATATTTATATATTCATATCTAATTTCATCTCTATTTTTATTATCTTCGTAATGAATTTTTTTAATTATAATTTTCAGTATTAAGTATTACTCAGTAATCCGATTTCAAGGTCTTCGGGAATTTTCTTCCACATCTCCAGGTTAATCAACATTTTTATTGATTTTTTTTTTTTACTCCCTCAAGGACTGTTTAATTGGAATGGAATTTTTATTGCTTGAAAATAATTTCAATTTATCCATGCATACTGTTTTATCTATTTATTTATTTATTTATTTATTTGAACTATTAATCAATGATATTGACGTGGGTGCTGGATGCAGCCATAGAAACTAACAGCAAGATTTTAATGTAGGCGGTCACAAAATGTCGGCCCTTACAACGGGGAACACGTCTCTCTGCCTAACACAGATTACCGAGTTTCCCTTGGACTCGAGCAGAAGTCCAAATAGAAATACAGCTATGTCAACTCCATCCATGTGTGTATATTAACAAAATCCCAAAATTCACTATAAAACATTATATCACTGTGCACGATTATTTCCTAAATTCAGATTGATTATATGTTTTATCTATGTGAAAATTAGGAGAATAAAGTTATAAATGTAATTCCTAAAGTCAATGGAGTAACCCCACAATCCAATTAATTTCCTAAAATTAATTTGATGAATTTGAACCCCTATTTGACGGCGTTGAGTTTATGTTACTTAATTATAACATGATAATAAATAAAAAGACATTTCTCAAAGAATATTTAATAATTAAATATTTAAAATTTTAATTATTTTCTTACAAATCAAAAATATATTAAATTATAAGTTATAAAATACAAATAACTTTTATCGTTTTAGTAAATTTTGTATTCTCTCTTTAAAATTAAAATTTAAAATTAATAAAATAAATTTTAATTTTTAATTATTAAATATTTTATAAGAGATTAAACTTATAATATTAACTTCTCTTATTTTAGTTATAAGAAAGAGAGTATAAATTTTATAAAAATAAAATAAAAATTATATAATTGTTTAGTTTACGAGATTTTTAATAAAAATAAATAAGTATATAAATAAATAAATTGAAAATAAAGGGTGTATATCTAATTACCAGTATAAATAAAGCTATAAATCTTGCATTTGAAAAGAAAAAAAAAAAGGATACCACGTACATGCCCCGAAGTAAAGCTCAAGAAATCATCCTTATATATCTATATATATATTCACACACATTAGAAAATAGATATATACAATTAGACACCGAGACGGTCCGAGCGTGACTGTCAAAGCTGCGTATTCGCTCTCTAAATCGTCATAATTCAGAGACTTTGTTTCGGAAATTCAGTTTCAAGAAATCGCCGATCTTTGTCCAGAAAAGCCTTTTTTTTTTTTTTTATTTTATTTGTCTGCCTGAGGAACCCCTCATCTCCAAATCTCTGTCTTTCTTCTTTCTCAGAACACAATGTTCCAGATTTTCAAGGTAAGAAATTTACGATTATCACCCTGTACAGAAAAAAGTGAAACAAAGTACCAGGTTTTGTTGTTATAATTTATAATACAACAGCACCCGACTTTCCTCCTTTCTTTTTGTTTTCATTTTCGTGTTTACTGGTTTTCGCAGCTGATGGATTCCTTTGCTTCCTTTTTTTTTTCTGGTTTTTTGCTGTATTTTGTTTTCCCACTTTGAGGAAAGCACCGTCCGATCTTCTATGCTGCACATGTTTGTTTTTATTTTAGTACTCTTTCTCTCCGTTTTTTTTTTCTTGTTTTAACATCTGTGGATTCTGCAATGGTGTAGTACGTATCGGTTTAATAAGTATTACTATTATTATCATTATTATTTTCTATGGTGATCTTCTCATATGCTAACTGGGTTTTGGATTTTTTTTTTTATATATATGGGGTTTGTTGTTTCAGTTTTTTTTTTTTTTAATTTCTCTTTTTTTATACTTCGGGAATTTTTTCATTGACTGCAGGTTTTCATGTACGGTTTTTCACTTTTGAATTCCCTATATTTGTCCTTTGGTTACTTGCTTTCTTGAATTTTGCGGGAATTTCGTTTATTTTTGTGAACTTATCATCGACATTTTAGTACCATTTCATACTTTTATTTGTAATTGATAATGTTGCCTGTCTGCAGCGGTCAGAAGTACATCCCCCTGATGGCCTCATCTTTTTCTGCATCATTGACATTTTCTTTCTTTCTTCTTTTTTTTTGGGTCTTTGAGATTCTCCTTTGAAACTGAGATTTAGGTGGGTATTTTCTTAGAACGTTTAAAAAAGGTTCCCTTTTATGGAAATGGGATCTGCTTTTTCGCATCTCGTCATTATTATTAAATAATAATAACAATAATGATGGTTAATAGTTATGACAATAATAATAAAGTTTTTGTTTTTAGATCCCCAAATTAGAAGGGGAGTCCGGTGGAGGTCATGATTCCTACTCCAGAATCTTGTCTCATGTGCACAGAAAGGGTTTAGACTTTAAACAATTCCAAGGCTTCTGATGTTTCATCTGGGGTTTTGGTTACTTCAGTCAATCAGAGATAAGAAGATCTGATTATGGGGTCCTCATTAAAATTTAGATGCATAAAGTCCAACGCTGTCTCATCCTTTGTTTTTGTTTTTTTGCCTCATATTCTTCTTTCATTTTGGTTGTTCTTGATGCAGGACTGGTTTTGATTTGATACAAATTTGACTCCAGAACACGAAGAAGATTGAATGGAAGGTGACACATTCTCTGGACTTGGCAATGGTGCACAGATAGATGGCAAGATCTTGCAGACGTTTCAGAAGAACTTTGTTCAGGTCCAAAACATCTTAGATCAGAATAGGTTGCTCATCAATGAGATAAACCAGAACCATGAATCCAAGATCCCTGACAACCTGAGCAGGAATGTGGGTCTGATTAGGGAGCTCAATAACAACATTAGGAGGGTGGTTGATCTTTATGCTGATCTTTCCAGCTCCTTCACCAAATCCATGGAGGGTTCCTCTGAGGGGGATTCTAGCGGTGCTTTAAAATCGGACGGCAAAGCTGGCCACAAGAGACATAGGCCTGCATAGAGGGAACTGCCTTATCTTAAATTCTTTACAAGGATGATGAAATTCAAAATTGTGTTGAGGACCTTGAGGATGTAGAACCTGACTATTAGATTCTGTAACTTCTTGAATGAGCAAGCTAGTCTCTGGTTCTCACCTTACTCTTCCTTACATTTCTTCTTAGAGAAATAATTGGCCAAAGATTCCATCCAAATGTAACTCTGTAACTGTTGATCTAATGGAAATTAAGCATGTTCATGCCATCTAATCTTTTTTTTTTGCTCTTGATGAAAAACAAGTTTTTTAAAATCTCCACTGTTTTTTCATTCCGACTTTTGGAAACTGATTTTTGCTTAATTCTATGTTCTATGCCTTTTGGACAACAATTAGGACTGTCTTGATACCTCAACTAAAGAGATTTAGGTGCTTTTAACTTCTTCTTACCTTTTCCCTTTGTCAAAAGTTTGATACTATGGCTACTTGTCACAAAATTTTCTCTCTCAAACTCTCTTTAAAGAACGGTCGTGATCTACCTTTTTTTTCACCTTACTTTTTCCATTTTATAAACGCTCCATGAGATCCCTTTACTTCTTTCTCAACCTTAACACAACGCAAATATCTTCCCATACATTGGCTAACCACTGGGGTGGAGAGTTTGCAGGCTTGCAGATACTGTTTTCTGTCCTCTCCTGTGAAACCCAGAGCTAGTTTTCTTCTCCTTTTCCAATTTTTATTTCCCTTTCTCCCGTCCCTTTTGTCATGAAATTACTGTCCAAGTTGCTTCTCTTTTTGTGGAGAAGTGAACACACGTCATACATCTTCCTGAAGAAGAAAGCAGCTTTATGTAATCTTTTTGGTTCCCAATCAACCCCACCACAAGATTAGAATCTCAGATAAGAGATGATGAGCTTTCTGACTATTTTCTTATCTGTTTATACCAAGGACAGGTGTTTGATGGTTTTGGCAGAGGGAAATGTAGCATCATTCTATAGGTAGGCTTTAAAACAAGGCTCTATAGTTCCATGGGACAGACGGGTATGTATAAACAGTGACATTTAACGACATGACAAAGGGCCTCAAAGGGTCTTATTTATTTATTTATAATGCAGCTGAACTGCTGCATCCTTATCTCTTCCCCTGCTTAGGTTTCCCTTTTATTTTTTTTTCTTTTACTATTTTCTTTATATTTGTTCTCCTTAGGCAATAAATGTCCTATATGACTTCCTTCAAGTTGATTCCCCCAGCAGGTCTGTCACTGATTGGAAGATGCCTTTGTTGATGGACCCACCCTATATCATAGCCTAATTTTCTGATCTTATGAGAAAGGCCCACATGACTGATTGCTCGAAATGGCTTGTTCTACTTGGATTTTTTAAGAAGTTGGTGGTGAGGATATTACTTCATCTCCAATTTGGTCCATTCACATTCATGCCACCTTTTTTTTTTGTTTTTCTATGAATTCCTTTCTTTTTTTACTTGTCACCTTAACAATTGTTACCTTTTAGAATTAAAACTCGCTTATGTCAAAACAAAACATGCTCGGCAATAAATAATACATGAAATTGACGTTGCACTCTGATAGGTGCCGCCGTAAAAGGCCAAATTGGAAACAAACCGGTAAGTACTAACTTACCATCAGCCACTACCAACGAGATACCATCGTGCAAAATGAAGGTCACACTATGAATGATTTGTTCATGAAATATGATTAAGACTAACCGCATTGATAAAATCAGCAATATTTTGCTGTTTTCTTGTAATCTAGCGCCTCCGTTTTATAATAAATGAATCGTATTGTTTGACTTATACCAAGATAGGAGAGGGATTTGATTGAAAAAGAAAACATATACTCTATCATACATCGTACTTGACAAGGTAAGGGTCAATGCGAAGAACAAGTGAACCTCGATTAATAGTTATGACAAGGACAAACAACGCATGACAATAAGAAAAATGTATTAATTCAGGTAAAGCCACTATCCTTTGAAAATTTTATTGGGATCAAAGGATGGGTTGATGATGTTCGAGATGCCTTTTTTTTTTTTTTTTTCTGTTTTTGTTCCCCTATGATTTAATCTGTAGTTGTTGCTAAAAATTCAGTAGTTCTACCACCAAATTACACGGCTGGTAGCTTAAGGCGTAGTTTAAAATGAGAGTCGCAGCATTACTGTGGAAATTATTGCAATATGAGGTCTCGATCAGGTTACACAAATTAAAATATTGTAACTGAAAAATAGAAAAAAAAAATGTATTGATTAGAAAAAATTATAAATAATATTACCATTTATTTTGTTAATATTCTAGAGGTCTGATTATTTATATCAATCGTTCTAGTAATTAGAGTCTAATTAAAGTCTCTGTGAGCCAAAAGCTCATCAGAGATTCAATATAAACTTGGTTGGGATGAAATGATTGTTCATGCACTTTTATCACTAAAGGCTCAAGCGGAAGCTTGGTTATTTACGTTTTTTCTCATATGAATCTCTTCCCCAACTACTGGAGATCTCATAACTTGAGAGACAGGGGCTTTATGTGTTAATAAGCGGGAACGTTTTGCACTAACGTTTTGATGCCTTCGTTCATAGTTGGGTTATAAGTGCATACGTAACTTGGCAACTAAAATCCAAGTGCCAAAAAGGTCTGAACTTCGCCTACTGATTTGAGTGCCCTAAATCCATTTGGAAAGATGAAACGTCAATTTCATTTCGGAGACGAAATCCCACATACTTGCTTCGTTATTCTCAGAGCGATGATGTGGTTATGCATCTTAATATCCGTTTTTTTTGTCAAATAATAAGAACATTTTGGGTGCAAATTCCCCTAATAATAAGAAAATTTTTGCCCTAAGTTTTCCATATCTTATAATAATATTCCCACATTATGGGAACGTCGAATGTTCATCCTATAATAATGTTAGGTTGCCACATGTACATTCTTGCTCAAGACCTTTAATCTGGAATCACTTATTATGAATTTATTGAAAATAATTTTGAACTAATTCATAATTTTTTAAATATAAAAATATTTTAATTAAATTTTTACCGTAAAAAAATGATTATAATTTATTTAATAATAATCGAATGATATTATTTCTCATGAATAAGTCTCTTAAATATGATACAAAATGAATTTTGTTCTAACTTTACAAGAGATATTTCTTAAAAAAAGATAAATCAAAATTTGAAAAAAAACAAAAAATAAAAAATTCTCTACACAATAAATTTGGTTCACAACCAATTATAATTAATTTTTCGTTGCTGAAATGTAATGACAATTTCAAAGAACACTATCCCTATATCAAAAATGCATATTCGAAAAAATATTTGGAAATACCAAACCTAAAGTATTTGGTCATCTCTAAGTAAATCTGCTTTGATTGAGATTAGGGTTCAATGCCAACCAATAAGAAAAACAGTTGGTTTCACGACCAAGCAAAGATAAACATAACATGGCAACGAGAAGACATGTGAAGTTGGAATCATCTTATCCGTTTCTTTCATTTTTCTTTTTCTTTCTTTATTTTGTTTGTTCCTTACATTTCCAGCAAACAGATTGGGGAGGAGCCCAAAGTCCCGTTTACCCATTTGATGATGGAATATAATAATAGATATCATGGCCTAGTTAGCTGCATCATCAGTTGGACTCAAGTGCTCAAACCACACTAGAATAATAAAACGCCCGTTCAGGAATGCCATCAATCATACTCTAATAGCTAATGACAATTATAATAATTATATAGATAATGTAAACAAAAGTGAACTTATCAATATATATATATATATATATATATTTTTTTTTTATTAAAAGTCCCTTTAGGTCCTTGCAGTAGATTAACGGAATGCCAATTCCTGCCTCCGCAGCATGTTCTGTGTCCAATCCAATGAACTTCGTTCAATCTTTGGTTATGTTGGGTCGAGATTACCAGATGCTCTCCACTTCTCCATATTTTTCTCTTCAATGGAAAATCTACGTTGTTTTGATTAATAAAACAGCTTAAACCCCCCGTTCTCCTTCTGAAAAAGCTAAGAAAACGATTCCACTCGTCCTTTTGTTTACTTCGATTAAAAAAAAAAAAATAGAAAATTTTTGGACCAACAATCGAGTGATTTGGTAGCGGGAACAGTTGCACTCTTAATTACACCGAAGACAAAATCCTGACACCCCTTGACTTGGTTCGGTCCTAAGAAGCATCGGAACCTAGGTGATCCCGAAATGTTTGGGAAAACCAAAACTTCCTGAAAGTTTCCGAAAATGTTTGCCAAACTTAAAAAAAATTAAAAGAAAGTTTTTGGATTTTTTATTTTTTATTGTTATTGTTGTTGTTGTTCTTTTAAATTTAACTTCAGGCAAATTTTAAGGAAATTCCGAGAAACTTTAAGGACAATGGGAGAAACTTTGAAAATTTTCATAAATTTCATTTTTTCTTAAAAAAAAAATAAAGAAACAATTTATATCTTTTTAACATAAAATTAGAACTATTATCTCAAAAAGAAAAGCATCGAATTAGTGCTATCGCTATTAATATAACAATATAATTTAATTCAAATTTTCTTATCGTTTTGTTGGGTATTCACAGATGCATGCACACATACATAAAGAGTGTACGTGGATACAAAATAGATATTTTATTTTTTGGGTACCAAAAAGCATTTTAATGAATAAAACATAATTTATTAAGACAAAAATCGTATATAAAATTAAAAATTTGAAATTTTAATTTTAATTTTTGAGGCAAAATTAAATCAGGCCCGAGCACTGTGAACTTCTCCCCTCTTTTTGTGTGTAAACCCAAGTCTACTGCCCGAACAGAGGAAGCAAAACGCTAGAATGGATCACAACCGTCGGATGGATCTAAACCCCACCTGCGCAGTATAACCTCTCACAGTTCATTCCATCAGAACCTGCGCCTCTACATCAGTACATTCAATCCAACTCAAAATTGGGGTTTTTTTTAGGGCATTCTTTCTGAGCGGCACCTCGGCAGCCTCCTCCGCGGCCTACGGCGAAGATGGCAACTCAAATGAGCAAGAAGCGAAAGGTTTCGTTCATTAATTGCTTCATTCTCCAATTTTTTAATTCTTAATTTTTTTTTCAGTTTTTTTTTCTTCTTTTTAAACCAAATTGACAACCATCGTTTTATTGGCTAATGTGTCGATTTGGTTTTTGCGGTCTTGCAGTTTGTGGCGGACGGAGTTTTCTTCGCCGAGCTGAACGAGGTCCTGACCAGAGAGCTCGCCGAGGACGGTTACTCCGGCGCCGAGGTCAGGGTCACCCCTATGCGAACCGAGATCATCATCAGAGCCACCCGCACCCAAAACGTTCTCGGTAACATCTTTTTGTTTTTCGTTTCTCTTTTTCAAATAGGGTCGATTTTGTAATCTTGATTTTTTGGGGTTTTTGTTTTTTATTTTTATTTTTTTCGGTTGTTACAGGTGAGAAGGGGAGGAGGATCAGGGAGCTGACCTCGTTGGTACAGAAGAGATTTAAGTTCCCGGAGAACAGTGTCGAGCTCTACGCCGAGAAGGTTAACAACAGAGGGCTCTGTGCTATCGCTCAGGCCGAGTCTCTTCGCTACAAGCTTCTTGGTGGCCTAGCTGTTCGCAGGTTTTGTTCTTGCTTTGAGCTTATTTTGGACATATTTTTCTTTTCACGTCAATATTCATTTCGTGTATGCAAAGATGTTGCTGATTTTTTTTTTTTTTTTAAGAGTGGGGGATTACTATATATTTGTTTGAGGCTGGAAAAGATTCTTAGCTGTTTGATTGCTGTTTTGGAATCTTTCTTTCATGTTTCACTGTCATTTAGTCTTAATCTGAATCCAATCAATGAACTCTTATGAAGCTATTAGCAATATTTTGAGCTAACATGTGTATGAGCCTACCCACCCTACAATCACGGCTCAACATTTAAACAGAGTGAGATTGGATTTGTGAAGATGAAACAAGTACTATTGCTTTGCCTGTCTCTTTGGCCTTTTTCCATTGTGGGCCTCGGTTATGGATCCAGTTGTGTCACCTACAAGGCAGATTGTTCTTTCCTTTTACCAAATTTGTGTTGGAAGATGACAAAATTAAGCTCCTCCATTCCTTCATCATCTTGAAATGCAGTCATTTTTGCAGAGTAACCTTTTGGAGGGTATACTATTTTTTGTTACTTGCTATCTAATTTTTATTGCGGTCATATGTTTTCATCTCTTTTTATTTTTGTTCCTATTTTTCTAAATGTTTTGTTTCATCCTATGCCAAATCTTTACCACATTCTGTCCTTTTACTCAAACAAGTTATTGATATATGGAATTGATATGTGTTCAGAGATTACTATTGACAGGGCCATCCTTGTAAATGCATATATTTTTCTTTGTCATGCTCTCATTAAAAAATGTTTATTGGCAAGTAGTAATGTTTTCAAGACCTCTTGTCCACCCACATGCAATGCTGCTGATGATAAGAACTGTTTATTTCTGTTAATTGTATTTTCTGTGCTTTTGTGGAAAGTTTATTATCTGGAATCCTTTGATTAGTTAATGATCTTCATGTTCTTTCAGGGCATGCTATGGTGTTCTGAGATACATTATGGAAAATGGTGCCAAGGGTTGTGAGGTCTGCCAATAAACTACTTTATAATTGAAGGGTTTCACATTTTTTGTTGTTGCTTGATCTCTTTTCTTGTGATTGTTTTAATTTCTAAGGACTTGTTGTAGGTGATTGTCAGTGGAAAGCTCAGGGCACAGCGAGCCAAATCCATGAAATTTAAGGATGGGTACATGATATCATCTGGACAACCAGTCAATGAATATATTGATTCTGCCGTGAGACATGTCCTCTTGAGACAGGTTTAGCCCACTAGTCTTCATGGAAGTTCCATTCCCATAAAGGCATTCTATTGTATTCTTTTGTTCATCAAGTGTGATTTTCATGCAGGGGGTTCTTGGTATCAAAGTCAAGATCATGCTTGACTGGGATCCCAAGGGGAAGGTGGGTCCAATGACTCCTTTACCTGATCTCGTTACTATCCATCCTCCCAAGGATGAAGAAGAGTACAGCAGGCCGCCACCTATGCTGCCAACAACTGAGATTGAGGTCCCAGTGGATTAAGGTCCTTACGGCTAATGATCTCATTGTGACCAATTTTATTTGTTTCTCATAACTGCATTTAGTTTTTTTGTACGCAAATGTTGGGTACCAAGGGATTTTTCCCTGGTACTTCCTTAAATTGTTTATCTGAATTACGTCCCAATTTTGTTTTACCATTGAAAGTAGAAATGTTCAGGTAATATGATGGCGATAGTTTACACTCCTAACTTGTTTGATGGCAATTTCTTTTTAGTCTGTGCTGTTAGGTGCAATTCAGAACTTTAGTTGCACTGAATGAAATAATTTTTGTGTATGGCTCCTTTCTAATGACTAGAAAGTCCAATATAAATTAGGCTTGGAGAGACTTGGAATGATGGGTAGTTTCATTTTCAGTAAAATAAGGTTTATTTTTTCTTATGCTACCCTTCGGTTCCTATGTTGAGGAAGAATGATGTCGAAACCCAGAAAAATTCTGGACCCTGAAGGATGGTGTTTTTGGGGCACCCGCCTGCGTCCTGTGGGCCCGAGGTGGGGTGCGGTGTTGGGCTTCTGCGATGAGGAGGGTCAAAGGTAGCAAGAGATTTTCGGTTTTGGTTACAAAGGTATCAGTGATTTTAGTAGGAAACAAAAAAGTTGGGAAGATGTATGGAATAGATAAATAGATATTAAATAAATATTAATTTATTATGATTATTAATTATCATATATAAATAACATTTCAATAGCAATTAATGATCGTGAGAAGTTTGTGCTTATTTCATGTATCCTTGGAAGAGAACCCGAGGATCACGAGGGACAATTTCTTCTACCAGCTCTTCAAAAATCCTGATATTCTTGGGGCCTATGGCCTGAAAGTCTGGTTTGAACAAGGTGACGACAATGCTGCTTCTGTGTCCATTTCAGAGGCATAATATCAGGAGAATCAAAGAATAGGACTTGACCACAAAAAAATTAAAAAAAAAAAAATCATAGAATGGGATATGAATAACAGATATTTTGCTGCTGAGCAGGCTGGGTAACAATAAGGGCAAGCATAATTTTTATCAATAAGGGCAAGCATAATTTTTATCAAAGCAGATATGTTCTGTAATATAGCTTTGCCTGGTGATGATTGGTGGTAGAAAGTGACAAGATCAGGAAACTCAAGATGGCAAAGTAACAGATGCAATCAAGAATTTGAAGAGTGTGACTATCGGCAGCTGCTTCATATTCAGATTCAAGATCACATAGGTGTAACTTGGGTGACAGCCTTCCAGAGCCTGGGGAAGATATATTGGGTTTCCCAGCAAAATAATTGTACATGTCACGAAATGAGTTGTATGATGATACCTGATTTGGAAAAATACTTCGAAGCAGAGTCTTTTTTCAGTATCTCTTCCTGCTCAACCGCTGTTTTGCTAGCTTTGTACAACGTTATTTTCATCAGGTGGTGCACGGAACGTCGGGACCAGCCCGCGGTGTCGCGGAGGGATATCTTGTTGGAAATGAGGGCAGCAAGCAGCCGGAGAAACCTGTTGTCCAGTTTCAAGTACAGAAAGGAAAATATTGAATTGGGTGGCCGAGAACATAGCAGCAGCGACAACGAATGTGTGGTTTGCTTGTCGGCTTTCGAGGAAGGAGAAGAGGTCAGGTGAATGCCAAGGTGCAAGCACACGTTTCATGCCGATTGCCCGCTCTGCCGCACAGTCATCCGTTCTCCTCCTCTTTCTCCATTGTATCACCGACAAACGGTGGCACATTCGCCGGAGAATAATCCTGATACAGGCACCCCTGTTTGACGTTTCTTGGACCCTTTGTCCCTATATCGTTAAACTTCAAGTTCACAGACTTCACTTGAAGTTTAACGACGGTGACAACGATGTTTCAAGCGGCCATTCCTCGTTAGCCCATTTTTAAGAATCTGACTTCAATTCAGGTTCTGTTTCATTTTTTCTGTTTTCATTGACATCTGCTCAGCCGGCTTGAACACGAATTCAAATTATTTAATTATATTCATTGACTTTGATATTAAAAGATATAAATGCTGTAATTAACAACTGGTATGATTGTATATTTGTGGACTTTTATCTCCAGCTATGTTCCTTTTTCGCGTCTATAAAGCGCTTTTGGATAAGTAAATCTGCTCTGTAGTGGATTTTTTTTTTTTTTCATGTTTTCCGTCTAATTTCTGATGAAGAAAATGTTGAGTTTAAGCTCTTCCCGTCTCACGCCCACGAGGCAAAAGGGAAGAGGAAAACAATACAATGTTGATTCGCATTTTATGATTTATCATTGCAACTTCCAACAACAAAATAGAAAATTTGTCCAATCTTGTTTGAGTTTTTTTTTTTTTTTTTTGGTTATGGTTTTTCATAATCATTTGTTAAGACAGTTTCTTCTTTTTTTTTTCAAACTTTTTTTTAATCTTTTTTCGTATTTGAAACGGAGGAGCAAACATTTGTCACAAAGTATAACGTCACTTCAAACGCTCTACTTCCCTGGCACTTTGTGGCCTTGCGTATCTTACTGACGAAAGAATAATCAGACTCTCACTACTCCTCCGCGAGCTTGCATTCACATATACCAATACCACACGTTCTTCAAGAGACTACTTCGTATGCATTTGTGACAAAAGACAATCTTTGGAACTAATCTACAATTACTAAAGACAAATTGGGGAACAAATCTACGACTTGTTTTCCTTATACATTGATGTTTTCGCCTATAAATTCATTAAAGTAATTTTAACTCGAAGCTCTTCTCTCCAAATGAATAGTTAAAATATTCCGGAATATATTCTATTAAGAGGTGAGCCAAGTCAAGTTATGATTAGCCAATTAAGACTATTAATAAGGAAATAATCTATAAATTATTGAATAAATTAAGTAAATTAATCTTGATCATTGATTCCCGTAGTTGGGTCTTCTTACGTTCTGGTGGCAATAGATTAAACAAAAGAGAGGCAGGGCGAGTTTTCAATCAATCCGCGCGCCTGGGTGTAAAACTAGTTTATTATTAACTGCGTGCTTTGAATTGTGATTGCTTCCAGGAAATGCCAAAGATGGCACGCTTACTTTTGAAGGCCCAGGAAAAGAAAAGAAGCTCATCTTCTCACAGATATAGCCAGGTTGACCACCCATATTACCGGAAATGCACAAACCATTGCTCTTTATCCACATATAATCAAGAGAAACTGTTCAGATATGGGCTAACTTCACGATCCCCATCCAAGCAAGAGCATGCTCATGCAATTATGGAGCTGGGAAACTTGTTGGGGATGGCGTAACTGTTTCACCAAAAATCAAGATTTGCCAGCGGCACCTACTCAGATCCTCTATTGAAGGAATTCTACTAGTATGGCAAGAAATAAAATGCAAAGAACACACCCCCACAATCAGAAAAGCTCGAGCAGCGACTGTGATTGCCCCATTACAAGTATTGCTCATGTATCCTGGCTCGATTCTCTTCCCACCAGAGTCTGGCATGCATCTCCCCAAATCTCTCTCGGCTGTACCACAAGAAATGCAACACAAATATTATGAAAACAGAAACTAGCTTCTGCACTGGAATGCTCAAAGATAAACATCACGACCAACATCTAGATAGCTAATGCTGGAGAAAATGGGACAAAAGGCTTGTTGTTGTATCAGCGATAGGATAACCAAATTCATGGTCTTACAGGCATGGAACATACTCTGTTTCAAAAGGCTCTTTATCCAAGCTAGCTAAGGTCCTTTTCACATGGTATACTTAGAGAAAAATCATCATTCTAGCCAATAATTGCCACAAAATTATACCTGAATCTAACTCGTCTTAGTTCCCTTTTGCCACCTGGCAAGGCTCGGATGGTAATGTAAACCCCTGGTTCATCCTGTTCAACCCATTCAGTCTCCATGTCACTGGCATTGCTGATTGACAGCTCTCCAGAGCGATCTGCCTCCCTCGATGAACTACTTCTTATTGAAGCATCCATTGAAGATGTTTCTGTCTTCGCCCCACTGATGCTGGAAAGTTTTGGAGTTGAGGTGAGACCACCCGAGTCACAGTAATGGCGGGCTTGCATCGGATGATGGTCAAACGAATCTGAGGATGAATATCCCATTCCTTTTCCTGTTGGGCGGTATAAATTACGAGGCAACCGTTCTCCATTTAGTGGTGGTGTTACAGGTCTGTCTTCCACAGATTCCATCTTTGAGCTCTGTACCAGATTTTGAAAAGAGACAGTATTACTATTGAAAGATCTTGTTTAGATTCATCAGCCCATTTTGCAATGTGGAGTGGGTCTATGTGCATCTAAAACCCACTAATGTAGGCACACTATCACCGTATGTGAAGAGGCAATTCAACAGAGGGATTTGTTGTCCACTACTTGTTTCTAGCAGTCTCAAGGGATATTGTTGTGCAGTGGAAGTCAATTGAGAGAGATAACTTTGTGGAGCTTGCACAAACACTACATCTAAAGAGTTAAGAAAGGCACATTGCTCTTCTGTGATACTGTATTTCTTTGTTGTGGAGGCGAGAACTCACCTCATCTTCGGATCTTGGAGGTGTTGGAAGTGGAAAAGCTTGGCGGCTAAGCCTCTGGACATTGTACAGCTCCCTGACCTTGTCATAGTTCTCTGTCCACCATCTTTGAGCTTGCCACTTGTTAAATGTGTCTCGACTAATCAAAGCAAAAGGCTATACTTTAGATTTTTTTAGTGGTTGGGTAACCGGTGTGACACTTCATTGGAAAAAACCTAATAATAATAATAAATTGTGCAATACATGCTGTTAATGCCGCAGAAGCTAAGCAGCCAAGTATTATAAATATGGGTTGAGGTAAATACACCGCTAAAGTATCACAGGCATCAAGCAATTCTGGGAAATTAAGAAGTCAAGATCTATATAAGGACGAATTATCCCACATGATTAGGAATCCCATGCCAGACGAGTTCACATCTTAACATAACTGGTTCATATGCTTACATCTTAGAGCCACTAAATCAGTGATGATAGTCCTTTTGTAGCCAATTAGCATTAATTAATTATCATGGGCCGCTAAATTGCAGCCCGATTACCTTTTTTGACAGGAAACAATGCAGAAAACTTACTTTAGGGGAAACAAAAAGGATAATCAAGCCTTTGGTGCATGAGATAGGAAAAGAATGTTGGTAGCAACGTTATGGTAGTGGGTGTCTAATCAGTAAAAAAACATAATAGGCATTCAAAACCCAAGGAGTGTTGGCATTATTACATTGCGAGACCAAGCAACATGATGCTTTATAATTGGAGCCATACAGAACAGTTTTCAAATAACAAAGTCCGAAGGTGAATCATCCACGGAAACTTGGCTGATGTAGGCCTGAGGTATCTAGGAAAGCAAAGTTACCACAGTGTGACTCTGCATAAGTGATGAACAATCTCTGTCAATGTCTTCTCCCCCCAAAACAAGTAAAGTACTTTAGCTTCTCTAACCAACGTCCTTGATTGCTACAAGAAACACTAGTTTCAAATTGGGGGGACATGTTGTCTTGCGTAGAATTTCTGGAAAGGCAGGGGATGTGGGTATCTCAGAAACAAAATGACAAAGCAACAGTCGCATAAGGTGACAATGCCACGGAGAATCAGGCGTGTAGAAATCTGGTTAAAAAGAGAGAGAGAGAAAAACCCATCTTCCCGACAGCGCGGCAAAGGCTCGGTGAAAAGGCTACCAACACAATCACCATCGGCCCCCACCACCACTAATGACGCACAATGAGCTCCCCCTTTGGACTTTTCTTGGAGTTGGATTGCTTTTCAACTAGGCGTGAATTTTACTGTATTATTGTAGGCCCCTCAATCCCACCACATTTGAAACAGAGTTGGGGGATGTCTGAGGTTGCGTTCGGATGCCCCACTAGAGTGCATTATGTGAATGTGATCTCTCATGTCTTGGTGTCCTATTGAGAAATCAATAATATCCACAACCTAAATATGTTTAAAGGCCTGCGTTTGTAATAACAAAAATAATACCCAAACCCAATCATACTGCTCCTTCTAAGGAATAGAATGAGGAATAAGACAGCATTGATAATCATCAATAACACCATTTCCTTTCGTTCCTTATCGCGTAAGGCACAGATAGCTGAACAAGAGGGCATCGTGGAATAGAATAATTCCTACCACCAAATTGGAATATACATAAAATTATTTTGAAATTTTTATAATTAAATTTTAATTATTTTAAAAAAATTTATAATAATATTAAATATTTAAAATTTTTTTAAATAAATATTTTTTAACAAAAAAAAGATTAAATTGTTAAATATTTAAAATTAATTAACAGTTTGATTTTAAAAAAGTATTTATTTATTTTTTTAAAAAATATAAATATTTAACATTAATATAAAAATTCACAAAAAAAAAACTAATATTTAATTATAAAAATTTATAGTTAATTTTTTAATCTTTTTTAATATCCCGCACCAAATCAGTAACGTGTCTAATCCACTAGCAGTCTCCCCCCATCTAATTTAGAGGACTACTACAACATAGGTACAGGCGCATGGCCAGGGGCCGCGCAGTTAGCTGCAATAAACCATTTTTTTTTTTTTATAACCCACACGAATAGCCATTTTTATAAAGAAATTCACACATCTTCCTTTCAGCCAAGAAATTCACATGTCCGCTTTACAAGGAAAATTTCCTTGTTGTCCATTTAATTCACATCAAGTGATTTTTATGATTCCCTTTGATTTCATTTCATTGCCGACTAATACAACAAATAGCCAATAAGTTGTGTGACTCGCAACAAAATTTAATAGCTAATAGGAATTGAGAGTAATATATTTATGTTGTTTTCACTAACAACCCTTATAAATGATGAAATTACTTGGTGCCCACCTAAAATAATGTTCACATGTCCTCTTTAAGAGTTTCAATTGACGGTAATGACATTATAAATTTTTGTTAAGGGAAAAGACAAAAAAAAAAAAAAAAAATCAAATATAATATATATCGATGCCTATATGTATCTGATTTTTTCACATGGCCCTTTATAGTTACCTACTAAACTTTTATAAGTAAATCACACAAATGCCACTCGAACTAAAGTAAATTAATATATCAGATATATTTATTTGATTCACTTGTTGAACGACTGAGTCAGTCTCCGGAAGCTAAATCGTTTTCTTAATTTCATAAATAATAAACATTAAACAAATGTTCCCACCACTCACCGTCGGATGACAGTCACACAGCTGCCAAAAATTAAATTCCACAGAAGGACAAGTCACATCAAAAGCAATCAGGACCGCGAATACCTGATCAGAGAAACGAGACGGCGTACGTACCTGAAGCGTATCCGCTTGAGATCATTCCCTCCCCCTGGAAGCGAAACGAAAGTGATGAGAACGCCGGGCTCCACCTGGGCCACCCACTCCTTGGGCTCCTTCTCTTCCACGAGCACCACCGGCGGGCTGACCCGGCGCCCGCTGCCGTTCAACGATTTCGGTGTTCCCTCGCCGCTAGAGCTCGATATCCCTTTGAGCCTCGCCTCCATCTCTTTACCCCATGTCCTCGGCGTCGTTGAGCTCGAGCTTCCCGTCCGCCGTAACGACCACCTGAGCCTCTCCGACTCTGCGTCCGACTCCGTCGAGTTGCTCCTCAGTCGGCCTTGGGTTGTAGGCACCGTGCATGGACTGCAGTGCCGGTAGGCACCCGAGGCCTTCAGTGCCATATCCCGAAGCTACAAAAACCCACCAAAAAGAAGAAAAAAAAAAAAACAAAACCCCACAATCAAAACCAACAACAACAGACGACAGAGAAATAAATTTACGGAAATTACCTGAGAGGTGAGGGACTTGATTGCTTGTTGGTGTTTGCTACTAGGCGTGGGCGCGTTAGCGGTGGCGACGGCGGCTGTTTCCTCCGGCTGACTCAGCGAGTCATCGCCGGGTTGCTTGGAACGAGCTACACACGTCAGCATTGCCAATACTGATAAAACAGATCACGCGCGTCTCTGTCACAGATGAGCGACGAACCAACAGAGTGTTTTAACTTAAAAACTTTGGAAATCAGACCTTTTAAGAATCAGAAATTGGCCGGACACACGTACACTTGGTAATTAGAATCGGAGAAAGCTGAGAATCAGTCGGAAACTTGAAGATTGAAATCAGGTTCGGCTCCGGAGTCCATGCAGCGGTTTCAGACCTTTTATAATGGCGATTTTAGAAATGCATTCTCGACTTTTCCGGCGCGCCAAGAGGACTCGCCGGCGGGGAAGAAGACCAAAGACAGAGCGAGAGAGAGAGAGAGAGAGAGAGAGAGAAGAGAGGTTGCTATTATGAAGATGGAAAGGAACGTAAATAGCGGTAGCATTGATCCATCCTGGTATCCATTTTTCGGTGAAGCGTTGACGAGCTTTGCTTTTCTTCTTTTACCTGCAACCGGGTGTTCACCGGATGGGAGCGCGCTCACGCTCGCGGTCTTGTACGGCTAAAACAACCGTCTGTTCGTAGCAAAGCTTGGCCCACTAGCTAGCCCACACCAGCCCCTACATCATGGGCTTCTTCTTCGGCTTAGCTTTCCATCTTCTGTTTTTGGTGTTTGCTACAATTCTTTTATATATATATATATATATTAATTAAATATATTTAATTTTATTTTAATTAAAATTTTTATTTTCTCTTTTTCTTAGGTAAGTTGAATTAAAAATATTTTCTCTCCTTTTGATGGGTCACAAGCAAATGACACGCTTCCGTCAGAGATCTACCTTATCCCTTATTCCTTACATTAGAGCGTTTAGATCACGTCACCTCGCAGGGTTGCAGGCAATAAAATGACAGGACCTCCTCAACAAATTTTTCGGTGGATTGTTTCGCAATAGAATGTGTTTTTTTCTTCTTCTTCTTCTTCTTCTTTTTTTTTTTTAAGTGAAAAAATATAAGTAATATCCACAATTTTTTTAAAAAAAAAAAAAATATGACTTTTTCCCGAATTGTCCGCCCTACAAACAGAAGTAATTTATTCAAGGGATGATGATGTTATTGATTATTTATCAGCCAATTGTCTAGCGAAACTAAGTAAATGGTAGAAGGGCAAATTAGTAATTTAATTCAAAAATTGTCAGGAATTTGCGCGGTCTCACTCTTTTCCTCGCGGATTAGGTGAGACCGTGGACAATGTCGTCATCCGTGAGAAAAATTTGTACCAATTTCCCTGACACTTTTCTCTCTCCCGGAATTTCTAAACCAGAGAAGGATACTTTCTCACCCACTTTCCTTCCCATTCTTGGCTTTCCTTCCTTTTTCTCACACACCAAACAAAGTAGCTTTTCGCAAGTCACAGCACAAGTCAACTCAATTGCCGCTAATAAACACCAAAGACAGTAGGTCTCTTTTAGGTCTTTGACAGCTTGCCCTTGGAGGAGCCCACCAAAAGCAGCCGTTATACTTGTGGGGTGTAGTCACGAAATCATGCTTCTCCGCCGTCGGATCCCCATCGAGTGGTTCATCGAACCGGATTCTCTGATTAGGCGGACCGCCGACCACGGTCCCAAGATTCTCGTCCGCCTGTTTGCCCAAAGATTCACCGAACCACGCCACGTGTAGCGTCGTGTCAGAAAGGCGGGGTCCACACAACCGGCGATCTCAACCGGGAAAGCTACGAAACTTCCAGCTTCGACCAAAGCCCGACACGCACAACCAATGACGCGCTTCCACGTCTTATATGTCCTCCCTGTCTCGCGCTGTCCCGGCCACCGCGACCCGCGCATTTATTAAGTATTAACCCTGCCGTTGGCATTTCTAATAATATCAGCAGTAATCTATATGAATTAATTGCGCCCCTTCGCGCTGTCCCCGATGTCGTTTTTGAGGCGCAGGAAGCCGCCTGATGTCTTAAAAACTCGCAATTCGGATTCTACGCAGAGCGACGGAGACGACGAGAAAAAGAAGCAGAAAGGGAAGCTGAGCGGCGGCGGCGAAGAGAAGAGGATAAAGAAATGGACGTGCATCGACAACTGCTGCTGGTTCATCGGATTTATATGCTCCATGTGGTGGCTCTTGCTGTTTCTTTACAATGCCATGCCGGCCTCCATCCCTCAGTACGTGACGGAGGCCATCACTGGGCCGTTTCCCGACCCGCCGGGCGTCAAGTTGAGGAAGGAAGGGCTTACAGCCAAGCACCCGGTGGTTTTCGTCCCCGGGATTGTCACCGGTGGGCTTGAACTCTGGGAAGGACACCAGTGCGCCGAAGGATTGTTTAGAAAGCGGCTCTGGGGCGGCACATTTGGAGAAGTTTACAAGCGGTAATGGGTCTTTTTTTTTTTTCTTTATAATCTCATCTTGCTTATGTATTTATTTATATTTATTTTATTATCATTAT
The DNA here is from genome assembly GCA_020883675.1 of Bruguiera gymnorhiza. Classification (NCBI taxonomy): domain Eukaryota; kingdom Viridiplantae; phylum Streptophyta; class Magnoliopsida; order Malpighiales; family Rhizophoraceae; genus Bruguiera; species Bruguiera gymnorhiza. Next base: position 3,902,879 of record JAIRCJ010001049.1, on the reverse strand, counting down.
TATTTTCTTCATTCTTCAATTTTGTGCTGAAGGTTGGCTTTCTAATTTGTTGCTATTGAATCGGTAAGGATTAATGAAAGCGTATTTTAACGAAAATTAAATTTTAGAACGATGATCACCTGCTACAGACGGTTTTCTGGAGTCTGAAACGACCCTATTGTTAGTAACTGATTTCAGAAGACTAGTTTCTGCTTCAATTTGTAGATGTTTTGTTGTGGGTGGATCTGCTTTTTCTCTGTTGATTGAATGCAGCAGAAGTCTGTCTTATTATGAAGACCATGGGTCGTTTTTTTTGCAGTGGCAGCTCTGATGTTTAAACTTTTCACTTTGATGAATCTTTTACAGAGTGCAGGAGCAGTCTTATTATTTTGTTCTACACTTTGTGGCTAGGGGCCAGGGAGTTCATAAGGATCCACCTGCAAGAAATTATAGTGAACAGTTTGGTAATATCTGTTTTTGGTCTGTAATAAGATTTGCATAAGATAATGCCTTTTGAGACTGTGAGTTTAGATGGTTAGCTATTCATTGTGGTTGAGAGTGGAAATTTTAGTTTTAGCTTGGTTTTGAATGATCAAAAAGCTAGATGTTGAAATCTAACTAGGCGGTTCTGCATTTCATTTCTTCTTTTATGGCAGAAATGTGTCATATAATCAATCAAGACAAGGGCATTTGCAATAAATTGTTGTAGAATGATATTTGATACTCAGACCTTTGTTGAAGTGCCTAATGCCCTTGCCTAATAATTTGAAGAAAAATGCCAAGAAGCTGTCAATTTTATAGTACGACAGTAATGAAATCCAGGAGTGAAATTAAAATATCCGACAATGTCCCATCAATGCTTGATGGGAATCTCATTTGAGGCACGGGAGCATTAGATGGTAAAATTTCTGTAGCGAAGAATTAGTTTTGTTTAGTTCATTATCAATCTCATGCAATCCTGGGCAATCTCACTGATTTGACCTAACAGTTCTGTAAAGGGAAAGCTATCCAACTTGATCTCGATATGCTGGTGTTGCTTTCTTCTCAAAATGACTTCATTGGACTAACCAATTCCCAGTTTTAATGATTTATATCCATCAAGTTTGATCAAGCAAATTCCTAAGTTATTTGATTATGTAATCACATATCGGTGGAACTGACCCTGTAAAGCCTGTTACCCTTCATGTTTCCCCTTTGTTTCATTTTTCATGCAGACCATTGTGCTGGGTTGAGCATTTGTCACTGGACAATGAAACTGGACTCGACCCTCCTGGTATAAGAGTGAGACCTGTTTCTGGACTTGTGGCAGCTGATTACTTTGCAGCTGGTTATTTTGTTTGGGCAGTTTTGATAGCAAATTTGGCTCACATTGGTTATGAGGAGAAAACCATGTATATGGCTGCATATGATTGGAGAATATCATTTCAGAATACTGAGGTGCGTTTTCAAGTAATCCAGCTTTTTGTACAGCTAACTGGGTTTCTTTCACTTGTGGAATTGTATTGCTTGCAATCTCTTGGTGTTGTCCGCTTCTTCTATATATCTTTCTTCTTTGTTAGAATTGCTATCTGACGTAACTCATCAAATTTTTCCTGATTAATTTGATCAGGTCAGGGATCAAACACTGAGCAGGATAAAAAGCAATATAGAACTTATGGTGGCTACAAATGGTGGAAATAAGGTGGTTGTTATACCACATTCTATGGGTGTTCTGTACTTCCTGCATTTCATGAAATGGGTTGAGGCACCTGCACCAATGGGTGGTGGAGGTGGATCAGATTGGTGTGCTAAGCATATAAAGGCTGTGATGAATATTGGTGGACCTTTTTTAGGTGTACCAAAAGCTGTGACAGGCCTTTTCTCAGCTGAAGCCAGGGATATTGCTGTTGCCAGGTTTTTCTTCTAATTCTCTAATTGCTGAGAAAATATCAGACTATTTTAACTAATGACCATTACTTTTCTCCTTTTTCCCACTTAGTGTAGACTGGGAGGCATTCAATGGTGGCACATTAACACTTTAGCAACCCTATTTTGCACTTAATTGTTCTTCAGGGCCTTTGCACCAGGTTTTTGGGACAAGGATGTTTTTGGTCTTCAAACCCTGCAGCATCTAATGCGAATGACTCGTACATGGGATTCAACCATGTCTATGATACCAAAAGGTGGGGAGACCATCTGGGGTGGCCCCGATTGGTCACCTGAAGGAACTTACAACTGTGGTGTGAAGAAACTCAAGAATGGTAATACCCATAATGGTGCCCAAACTGGCAAAGCAAGTTCCAGTTTCCCACAAAACATGAATTATGGGAGAATTATATCATTTGGGAAAGATGTTACTGCACTTCACTCCTCCAAGATTGAGAGGATGGATTTCAGGGTAATCTTTCAATTTTCACTTACTTAATGATATGACCCCCATTGACAATCACACTTCCTCCCGCCTGCTATTCCCTCGTTCTGTCTCTGATGATGAGTTCTGCTCAGCCACCTGTGGCATTTTTTGGATTTATCCATCTCGCTCAGCCTCATTTACCAAATTGCCTTGATATGTAAAAAGATTGCTTCATTGGAGAATTTCGCATTTCTTCTGCTGCTAGTTGATGTTCTCTCTGCCATTTGTCATGCTTTAGGAATAAAGTGCTGTCATTTTCTCAACATCTGTTCCAAGAAGATCTTGTTTTGCCAGGGCTTGAATACATGTTAGTTATGAGAAAGAAGATTGATGTCTCCTGCAATACTCACTGTCATGAGCTTTTTAGTTGCATGCTGAACTTTTGTTGATTCTCTTGGGTTGTGTTTGTATTTTATGTTTATATTTTGTTGGCAAGCAGGATGCCATTAAGGGTTATAATCCAGCAAACAACTGTGATGTCTGGACAGAGTACCAAGAAATGGGTGTTGGGGATGCTAAAGCTATTGCAGATAACAAAGTTTACACAGCTGGATCAGTTTTGGATTTGCTTCATTTTGTTGCTCCCAAGCTTATGGCACGTGGAGGTGCACATTTTTCATATGGAATTGCTGACAATTTAGATGATCCAAAATATGGACATTATAAATATTGGTCGAATCCTTTAGAAACAAGGTATGGAAAGCCAGTTTTCACTGAATTCTTTTGATAGCATACAATACATGGGGCCAAGGCATGATGTCATATGCTCATATAGCCTAAATTCATTGTGCTCCTTTTGTTTATAAAGCTTACATTTAGCTGATTGTCATTTTTTCTATAGATTAGATTATCACAAGAAAAACAGAGAAAATTGGAAGTGTATTTTTTTTCATCTATCAGAAATGTATGTTAAATCACACATTTTTTAAAGTTTCACATTTGGTTAATCCAAAAATTTCCCTCTTTGGACTGCCTTAGAGAAGTTGTTATTCTTTCTTCATTTCCCTCTAAATTGGTCAAGTTTCCATTTAGAGCGTAATACTGTGACCTATCCTTATCTGCTTTTTTGCAGATTGCCAAATGCTCCTGACATGGAAATCTACTCTATGTATGGAGTTGGAATACCCACTGAAAGGGCATATGTTTACAAATTAACTCCTGCTGCTGAATGCTCCATTCCATTTCAGATAGATACCTCAGCCAACGGTGAAAGCGAGGGTTCATGTTTGAAAGATGGAGTTTTTTGTGTTAATGGTGATGAGACAGTCCCTGTTTTAAGTGCAGGTTTTATGTTTGCAAAGGGTTGGCGAGGGAAAACCAGATTTAATCCTTCAGGCATCCATACATACGTAAGGGAGTATGATCATGCTCCTCCAGCCAATCTCTTGGAGGGTCGAGGCACCCAAAGTGGTGCTCATGTTGATATAATGGGGAATTTTGCATTAATAGGGGACATAATAAGAGTGGCAGCCGGAGCTACAGGAGAGGATTTGGGAGGAAACCAAGTTTACTCTGATATTTTTAAGTGGTCTGAAAATGTAAACTTGCAGCTTTAGTTTCAAACGGTGAGCACTAAAATCTTTTTGGTATCTATTAAGCTGTGAAGCACAATATTGATGCAGGCTGATTGCTGAAAATGGTCTCTTAAATGAATTCTTAGTTAAACTCTGAATCAAATATCATAGGGTCATAGATAATTTTCTCTTTCAATTTTTCAGTTCGCTTCCTTGGTCGATCATCCCAAGTCCAATTTCTTTGCCGCAAATCCTTTTCCCATTTATCTCAATCGGTGATATTCTCTGCAGTCTCTATCAATTGATGTTTAAGGAAGGCCTGGTGCTTTGAGTTACATTACTGCTGTTGTCGCTTTTTCAGTGAAATTGTCTACTAAGTCTCATCAAATTTTCTTCCTTGTATTTTTCGTTCATCAACAGCTGCAATCATATCTGGGTATCCCTGCTATTCAAGACACTCCCGAAGCAGCCAATGCCGGTGATGGGGAGGTACATTCTTTGACATGTATTGATCAAGAATTCTGTTGCCATCCGCCTGGATTAGCCGACATTATCTTGGGAAGCACTGAAACGGTTCTGGAAAATCGGCAGGTGTCTGCCTGTCTCTCCCACCTGTCTTTCTAGGTGCACTTCCCAGTCTATAGTTTGCCCCAAGTTTCGTTTACTTCTTTGAATTTGTTAAATTTTGTCAATTAACTTTTCTATCATTTTTGTTTTTGATAGAAGAAGAAAACTGCTGCAAGAGATCTGCATGCATTTCTGAACTCTATTTCCTAAGCCCACAAATGACAAATGTAGACAAAGGAATATATGCACAATGAGACATGAACAAGTCTTTTATCCTAATTTATTATTATTATTATTATTATTTATTCACTCATCACTTTAATAAAATTAGGACAAAGTCGGATGATTTATCATCATTCTTTTTTTTTATTTGTAAGTAGCCGTAAACAAAATTGGGAGCTAATTTCACCACTAGCTACAAACTTTAATTTTAATAATCAAACTTCCTGACCGAATTCTCTTAATTACAAGTCCTACTGATAAAATCAATCTACCTAAACAAATTTACTTGAGGATCAGGGGTAAAACTGTCAAATAATGTTTAAATTTTTTTACCTCGCAAAACGCAGTCCCCCGCCCAAACTTGTTGTCGTGTTGCCGTCGCTCTCGTACTTCCGTTCTCTCCGCTAAAACTGTAATGAAAAATGTTTGCTTGTCTTGTCTCTCTAGGCATTCGCATGCCCCTACCCCAACTGGCCCCTTAGTTGCTTCCCTTCTCTATCCCTTTCTCGCGCTTGCTTGCTTGCTTGCCTCGCCTCCCACAGTACAAGAAAACAACAAATAAATAAAAACGTAAAGAAAATTTGGTGAGAGTTGTACGGACGCTGACGCAGGAGCGCCGTACAACCTACGAACAGCGGAGGAGGTTTTCAGGGACTTCCAAGGGTTGTAGAGCTGGGATGTTAAAAGCTTTAACCACCGGTTCTCTCTTGTGTTTTCTGTTTGTTTGACTCAACCAACCTCTGTCTCTATCTCTCTCTGTCTCTGTTTTTTTTTTATCTTTCTTTTGATATTTTGAGGTTTAAGGTTTTGGGTTTCGTTCTGTCTTGCCAGTTTCTTTGCATTGTGTTTTTCAGTTTCTGATTGGTTCTGTCTTTTTTATCTTTTTCTTTTTTGTCATTCTCTCCTGGGTGGGTTTGTTTTGCAGATGTCCTAGAATTCTATCGACAGTGCGATCCTGGTTAGGGTTCTTATATTAATCTCCAGCTCTTTCTTTTTAAGGGTTGCAACAGAGTTTTAAAAAATAATAATAATAAATTATTCTGTGCTTCGTTATTTGAATTAAAATTTTGGGTTATTCCATGGTCAGCCGCTAGCATGTTTTTGCATGAAAATGCAGGCTTACTCTATGAGTTCACTGGAATTTTACTGAAGTTACAAAATTTAAAAGTGTAGGTTCTGTTTATCTCAAGTTCTTGTCTTTTGCACGCCTTGTTTTCAATTTCCCATTCACTCTTCCCCATGCTCGAAATTAAAACCTTTCTTGACTTTTGATGACGTAGAGGTGGCTGAATTCTAGAGAAAAAAAAAAAAAAAAGGGTTGTCTTTACCGTGATGTGCAAGATTGTTCTTTTTGGCAAATGATTCATTGGTGAGCAAGGAGGTCTGTTTACATGTTGTGTCACGTTGTTCGATGTTTTATTGGAGTATTAACATTAGGTTGGTCGCAACAATTGAAGCTGCGGTACATGGGATTTATTTGGGTTTGGTCTGTGCGATGATTATGGACAATTTTAGGAGTATTTATTCTTGAGGAAACAAATCCTGCTTTGTGGTTAGAATATTTATACAGAAGACCCAGTGTTTTTTTTTTAATTTTTTTTTTGAGGAAAATCTTGAAGCAAAGAGATATAATGATTGTAAGGATGGATTTTAATATTTCTACACGGAGATCATGTAATTTCGGCAGAAGTTGAGATGAGCTTTAATTCATGATTGTCAGTTCCTGAGCACTTTGGTGGAAGAAAATCTTACATTCAAAGTGGACCAAGTTTGCTTAAGCTGAACTAGGAATCAGAATCTTTTTCCAGTGTACTGTAAATCAATTAGAGTCAAGGTTCTAAACTATGCCTTCATCAATGTTTCTTGAAAAATATATAATAAAAACCGGCTACTGACAATCATTGGAGTGATGTTAAAAGAGTTGCAATGATAGCTTCCACACCTATTTTACTGACTTTCAATCTGTATTTACTTGTTTGTTGTGCATATAGAAGTTGCAAATTAAGAACCACATGTGTCTGCATACATGTGTGCATGTACTCGTGTTTTGTTTTGCTTTATACGTTTAGATAATTTTTTAAAAATGAATGGAGTTCCGAACTTGCTGCATTGGCTCTTTAACGGCAATAAATAACGTGTGTAATGTATAACTAACTCAAGTACCATACAGAGAAAGAGAATCTTTATTTGTATGGATTCCCTAACAAGCAGTGGGAAGTCAATTTGCCTGCTGAAGAAGTGCCTCCAGAACTACCAGAGCCTGCTCTAGGAATTAACTTTGCCAGAGATGGGATGCAAGAAAGAGACTGGCTTCCCTTAGTTACTATTCACAGTGATGCATGGTTACTCGCTGTGGCTTTCTATTTTGGTGCTAGATTTGGATTTGATAAAGCTGACAGGTAATATCTTTTTTCTCTTGCCATTCTAACATCTTGATGCGAAGATCCATGTGACAGGCATAACTAATGTTTTTGTAATTTACATTGATATTCAATGGTCACTGTTCTTCTCTTTTATTAAATGATACTGTATGCAACCTATTGAGAAATTTGGTGCAAGCCTATGAAATTTCTTTTGTATTTAATGATGTCATATGCAATTTATTGATAAATTTAGTGCAACTGCTTCATAAGCTTGCACTTAATTGGTTGGATTGAGCTAAGTTGCATCAGATTTAAATCCTTTTAACTTTCAAAAGACAAAAAAATAGTTAGTTTATAACTTTCAGATTTTTTGACAACCATGTCATTCTTTGACAAGGATTCTCAGCGATCTGTTTGGATATCAGTATACATATTAGAGTATAGGTCTTTACCAAGATCTTGTTGTCAGCAAACTAATGCAGTCTTTCTTAGGTTTGCCATTTTATCACCATAATACAGTATAGATTTATGAGCTTTGCACTTTGAATGAAACAGTTGGTATATTGAAGAATGGCGGGTAAAAAGACAATGGTTGTGGGTTAGTGTTGTTCTGCATTCAAATAGATTGGTAGAAGATGAGCAACATGAATTGTTAGTTTCACTAGGCACTAGAATTTTTCTTTAACTAAATTATGCATGATACAGTTTTTGAGAAATTAATTTATTCCATCTCCATGGCGTATGATTTTGTTGGCTTTTGTTTGTGATTTATCATTTATGTAGCTTATTGATGTGAAGGAGTTGTGTTCCAACCTAAACAATGGAATGCAATTATGATGCAGGAAATGTCTCTTCAACTATGATTAATGATATTTGAGGCTGTGACTAAGACCGCAAAGAAACAAGCAAAGGAAAAATCATCAGTCTCAAATCACAGCAGTAGCAAATCCAAGTCAAGCTCCAAGGGTTAAAATCAATTTCCTTTTTTGATTGTTCAAATTAATCTGAATCTAGGATCATGAATTTCATTAAGACAAATTCAAAGCTTGGATGGGCTTCTGTTAACATACTTGATTATGCAGATTTGCTTAACCATTTGGATTTTACACTCACCAGATATAATTTCATACCTGATGACTTCTGTGGTGTGTCTGCCATGTCAATCATCTTTATCTTCAGGCATGCGTGTGTTTCATTTTTTCAAACTTCTTCTTAGGTCCCTTGTTCAAACTCTGTCATTTCCACTGTGCCATTTGTTGTTGTGATTGTCTAACCATTTAACCCTCCTTTTTCTATTCTTAGCACGTATGCTTAGTAGTATGTACTGGGTATTTTCCCTCTTTTTGGCTTTCCATTTCTAGTTCTAAGTGGAAAACAGAGGTTTTAGAAACCAATCCTGATATTAATCTTTAGCATTGAAGATGCTTGGGTGTAGACAACACATCCCATTGCTTGGGATTGTGATTTCTCATGTTTTGAGGAAAGTGAATATGTGTGTCATAAGCTGTAAGATAAAACTGATTCAATTTCTGGACAGCACAATTATTTTGCCTGATTTGCAATGTATTGAGTAACTAGGCATCTGTTTCAGCCAATGACATATAGTTTGTGATTGACTGCTTGTGACTAATGGTTAAAATTTTTAGTTGATAAAATTACATGGTGCTTCGTAGAAGTAACTAATAGATATTTAGTACAAGGTTTTTTTTCCAACAATTAAACCCAACACCCGCAAGGTCTCTTGACCCTGGTCTTTTTTGCTTCTTATTTTGTTGGTTGGTTTGTGCTGTGCCTCAACTGGTTAAAGATGCTTTATCGCTGAATGGTAGGAAAATTTTGGCCTCTGTATAAATATGGGTATATTTCTTGCGGGCACTTCTATGAAAAGTTGTGTAATTATGTGATAGCAATAGTTTGAGATGTGGCGTGTGGCTATTCTATTCTTCTCTTATAGAAAAGATCATTCATGTAAATTATTCATGATTTTTCTGGATACACAGTTAATGACGTTCAATGCTATGCTATTCATTGTTATCTCACTCCTGTGAATAAAAACAATATCGAGGATCTGAATCTAGCAAATATTTGAAGGCACAGCCAAAAGAGTGAGGGGATACTTTGTGTGGGGCATGTGGGGCATGTGGTGCAAACTATGCTACTGGTGAATTCTGGATTTGTTGTGACATATGTGAAAATTGGTTCCATGGAAAATGCGTGAAGAGTACTCCTGCCGGGGCCAAGCATATCAAGCAGTATAAATGCCCATCGCGCAGCAACAAGAGAGCATGGCCTTGATATTTACAAGTGTTTCCATTTGTACGCTTCTGATATTTCACTCTTCAGCTAACTCTTGTAAGTAGTCAGATTTTGAATGCTGCAAGAGAGCATATGCATCGTGTAATTTATTCTTAGGAACTTTTTATTGGCCTACGTTAGCAAGTGGTAATTTGCAGACTCTGAACGTTTCTATTACTTGATTCTGGATTCGGGAATATAACTTTTCCTTTAAGGAACCAGCCTTACAATTGAGTACAGTGTGCTCTGAACTATCGCATTTGATTTCAAATCCTGATTACGGTACCGCTGAGTTTGGCTGCTATTTTGTGGTATGTTAAGGAAGCAGCTCATTGCTCTACATATTAGAGGTGGAAGATTTTTTTTCTTTTTTTTTTTTGGAGTACGTCCCTATGTTCCCTAATAATTGGCCTTTCATATAATGACATCAAATCATGCAGTGGCCTCGGGGGAGAAGGATTGAGTATTAAATAAGAAAGATGGCGAGGCAGCATGAGGAAACTCTGTGGGGCACGTGTCTTTGTGTTTCACATAGAAAACGAGTGGCTAGGGATCACTGGCTTGACGAGCAGTTCCATTTTACGGACATTGAGCGGTTTAAAGTTCCGTTAGTGCAGCAACAATAGAGCAGGGACTTGATGGAAGCGTTTTTGTGATCCGGGACTTTGACGGTTAGTTCATACGAGGAGATTTAACCGTGAGTGAGAACTGAAGTTTGAACGCGAAAATTCACTCCCAAGGTTTCTACTCGATATCCACTAGATTATACCTAGTTACAACTAAGTGGTAAGATGGTATATATATTCGACAATTTGGAGATTCTGGACAATGTGTACCCTTTTGTATAGTTTGTGAAATGGAAGTAAGGGGGCAGCAACTTTGACCATTTACGGCACTGAAACTAATGTGGAATTGCGGGTACAAGTTCCTGAACTCAATCAAGAATCTTTTTTAAGGGAATTTCATCTTTTTAAGGAAATTTCCAATGAAGTTGATGTCATGACTTTGCTTTTAGAAGAAGCTAACGCTTCCACACACGCTCTCAACGTTCCAACAACCACTGGCCATGAAATTGGTTGGTGACTAGCTAGAAGACGCCCAGAGGTTGGTTAAAACTTAGAAAATCGAAATTTTCAGGTCTTTGCTTAGAATATATTTACATGTGGTTGGAGAGAGAGAGCGAGAGTATTACTTGAATGGAATATTTTTCTGGGTCAATGCGAAAGTTCATATTTTTTTTAGCGTGAAACCTGGAAGTTGAACCGACAAAGCCATATGCATGCTTTAAAGTGTATGAGAAGGAAAAGGTGCATTTCCGCTTCATTTCCTGGCAAATTCTGTCCACTAATTGTAATATTTTCAACAGAAAACAGGACTTGGACCATTGACGCAGCCCTGTCCCACTTGTTAATTCCATCCTCACTTGCCACTATAAATAGATTCTATATTTTCCTTGCTAAACTCAGAACCAAAAGGAACAGCTTCAACTGCCCACATAAATAATATACCAAGCCCTTCAGCTCTCTTTGCCTGAAATTCTAGTTTGCCGATGGCATCCGGTAGAATTGAATCTGTTGATCTCCCAACTGATACTGACAACCCTTTCTGTCTATCACAGAATTCTTCTAGCTCCACCCCACTACACTGGAAGAAGGCTGCAGAGTCTTTCCAACGTGCCCATGTTGTCGAAGTCTGTCAAATGGTATCACAATATGCCGAAGCCAAAACTGTTGAAATCCAGGGCACAGCCCTCACTATTGCTCAGGTCACTGTCATTGCCCGTCAAAGCGATGCAAAGGTCAGCCTTCATGAGGCCGTTGCTCGTGACCGTGTAGCAAAGAGCGCCAATTGGGTTGCTTTGAACATCTCCCGTGGGACAGACACTTATGGTGTTACTACAGGCTTTGGAGCCACGTCTCACAGAAGAACAAACAAGACTGGTGATCTTCAGACGGAGCTCATTAGATTCCTCAATGCTGGAGTCATTGGCAAAGATAATCTTCCAACAAGTTATGCCAAAGCAGCTATGCTTGTCCGCACGAACACATTAATGCAAGGCTATTCTGGTATCCGTTGGGAGATACTGGAATCATTGGCCAAACTAATGAACGAAAACTTAATCCCTAAACTTCCTCTGAGAGGAACTATTACTGCTTCTGGTGATCTTTTGCCATTGTCTTACATCGCTGGCCTGTTAACGGGTCGAGATAATTCCAGAGTAGACACTCCTGAAGGCAAAGAGATCACGGCTATTGAAGCACTGAAGAGAGCTGGAATTCCTGGTCCGTTCGAACTACAAGCAAAGGAAGGCTTAGCTCTCGTGAATGGAACAGCAGTTGGCTCAGCTATGGCTGCAACAGTTTGTTTAGATGCCAACATTCTTGCCCTCCTTTCGGAAATCCTGTCAGCTTTATTCTGTGAAGCCATGCATGGCAAGTCTGAGTACGCAGACCCGCTAACTCATGAGCTGAAGCACCATCCTGGCCAGATTGAAGCAGCGGCCATCATGAAATTCCTGTTGGACGAAAGTGACTACATGAAGGAAGCAAAAATTCGCCATGAGAAGGACCCACTTACAAAGCCTAAACAGGATAGGTATGCATTAAGAACCTCTCCACAATGGCTTGGGCCACAAATTGAAGTTATTCGAGCGGCAACTCACTCTGTTGAAAGGGAGATAAATTCTGTTAACGACAATCCATTGATTGATGTTGCTCGAGACCTTGCCCTTCATGGAGGGAATTTCCAAGGAACCCCTATTGGCGTTTCTATGGACAATCTCAGAATAGCCATTGCAGCAATAGGAAAGCTTATGTTTGCTCAATTCTCTGAACTTGTTTGTGACTACTACAACAATGGGTTGCCTTCCAATTTGAGTGGAGGGCCTAATCCAAGCTTGGACTACGGGTTCAAAGGTGCAGAGATAGCCATGGCCGCATACTGCTCAGAGCTACAGTACTTGGCAAATCCTGTCACCACCCACGTTCAGAGTGCAGAACAACACAACCAAGATGTCAACTCTCTTGGCTTAATTTCAGCAAGGAAAAGTGCTGAAGCCATTGAGATCCTGAAACTCATGTCTGCAACATACATGGTGGCACTCTGCCAAGCGATTGATCTGAGGCATTTGGAAGAGAACATGAGGGAAGTTGTAAAACAAGTCGTGCACCAGGTGGCAATGAAGACCCTTTACGTAGCTGAAGATGGATCACTGCTTGAATCTCGTTTCTGCGAGAAGGAACTCCTGCAAGTTGTTGAACATCAGCCTGTATTCACTTATATTGACGACCCCATCAATCCTTCTTACAGCTTTCTGCCAAAACTGCGAGAGGTACTTATCGAAAGAGCATTTAAAGACCCTGAAGCTGGATGTGATGGTGAAACATGTTACTCTGTGTTTAAGAGTATACCGGTCTTTACGGAGGAGTTGAAGACAAGGCTAGCAGAAGATGTAACAAAAGCAAGACAGAGGTTTGATGATGGCGAATTCAAGATAGCAAACAGGATCAAGAAATGCAGGACTTATCCGATATATGAGTTTGTGAGAAGCGAAGTGGGGACTGACATTCTAAGTGGGGCAAAGAAGGCGAGTCCAGGAGAGCATATAGAGAAAGTTCATGAAGCTATTAATCAAGGAAAATTGGGGGAAGTTTTGATCAAGTGCTTGGCAGGATACTGAGAGACAGATCAACTATTTTCATTCCATGTTTTTGGGATTAGGGAATCGTGTTATATGTGTGAAATTAATCCAACCATTATCTTGCTTTTTCCTTAAACCTCCTGACTTTCAGAAAGCATGGATTCTCTGCAGCCTTCCTGTGCGTCGGCTGATATATATATATGTTGTGTGTTTTTGGCTCTCTGTGTTTGAATCACCACGTCGTCAAATAAAAGTTGTTTGGGGCAGTCGATTTGGAATTTTATTGTACATGTTTGTATGATCATTTGTTGCTTGCCGACCGGCGTATGCAGAAATGGAAAGTCAAGATAAAAAGGAAGCTAAAAGATGAGATTGAGTTTTTAGGGTATCATTTGGTGGTGATTTCGTATATTAATTGTTCAATTATGATAATGCTGCAACGAGTACTGGCAGGGAGTAATGTATCTACCCCGGCAACAATTTGTTTGGAATCGACCGTATTACAATGCCAAGCATGCTTTGTATCTTTGAGATCGACCTCTAAAATAGTATTGACAGAGATATTCTTAGGATAAATATAATTGCAACTTTACTTGTTTTGTTTTTATTCTTCAAATTTAAATGAGGTAACACTGGATACCAGGTCTGGTATTTTCGTTAGATCAGTTTGTCCATCATTGCATTGTATATGTTCGATCTTACATCTCCATGAGGTCTGTATATTTCTATTGCAATTGAGATTGTTTGGTCTATGATTTTCAAAATAACAATTGTAATTTGACTTCACGTTACGCCGGATACCATTGCAGGGTTTGCAAAGGACAATGGCAATGCACCGACTCCCCCTCCAGCGTCATGCGAGGGATGCCGTATTCAAAAGTCCCAAGTGCCGTATTAGAAATTTTAGTATTAATTTAATAACAAAAGAGTGAAATTTATGAAAAAGAATAAAAGAAACTATTTTTATTGTATAATTTATTATTTAATAAGTTTTTATTAAAAAAATTGAATGTGACGGTGCGTAGGCATTTTCATATCCATGTTGTTCTTGGAGAATGTGAGCTTTGGATTTTCAAAAATAAATCACACTCTGATCAATCACTCAGTCTCACATGCTCACCGTTCTTAATGTCTTTTACCAGTGGTTTTAAATGAGTGCTCCTTGAGAGGCGCGAGTCGGGTTGGACCCCACCGGACGGAGCAAACCATTCTTCTCCGGTGAGTACGTATCATTCGAACTTGTCGAAAATAATTTAAATTTGTCATAAATTAAAATTTAATATTTAAATAACACTTAAATAAGTAAATTTTCTGTATTATAATTTTTACGTTAAATTACAAATAATAATTATAATGATTATTTATTATATAAATATTTAAGTGTTTTAATTTATTATACAATTAATCGGAAAATTTAATTTATGTATTTTTTTTTATTAATGGTGTATTTAATGAAAAGTGTGTTCATATAATCACTCTCTTACAAATATGTCAGTAACGTGTATGTTATTACAAACATAACTCCCTCGAACCTTAATTTTGAGTAATCAGAAACGGGGCATTAAAAATTAAAATTAAACGGGCTATTTGCGTCAGGATTGCAATATGCTATTAATTAACTCCCTCGAGCCGCCCCACGTCATGCTGATAACTTCAAAATGGTACTACTTTGTACATGACGTCTTACGGGGGAATTCCTAGCTATTGATCATGGACTTTCATTAATTGATTATTTTTGACAAAGTTGAAGAACCACACTTCTGTTAATAAGTTGCTTGTCGGTTATGTCGTAGACTAATGTTTTATAGTCTACGGTACATATATATATATATAATAAAATAAAAATAAAAAGTCATAATAGTGTTCAATGAAATGGAAGATAAAACAAAAATATCTATGAATAGACTAGATTCATCCACATAATTATGGACATAAAGATATGTTAATATGACCCGATGAAACATAATAAAATATAATCAAGATTAAATTTTTTAAAAAATTTATCTAACAAAATATCCCATCTTTATTCTATAGGGTTAAAAATCTACAAAATTAGTGAAGTTAGACAGTAATAAGTATGATCATTCCAATTTCATCTTCAATTTTTAACTTTAACCCTTTTCCCGTCTTCGGTGGAGAGAAAGTTTGGAATCTCATTTTCAAAATAATTTACAATTTTAGTTATTCAATTTATTATTTTTTATTTATTTTTATCACTTAATTTTAATTTGTTATAATTAAATTATTTTATTTTAATCTAATCACTATATCACTTTATTAAATAAAATTTTATAAAATTTATTATCTAAATAATATATTTTTATACAATTAAATCTATTAATTACTATATTTATAAGAATTAAATTAAATTTTTTAAATAAAAACTCTACGATTAACAACAAAGTTATGAAATTTATAAATATTAGTATTTCAAAAAAAATTATTTAATAATTTGTTTATTCTATAAATGATTCAATCCAAAGTAAGATCTAATGACTGAAAGAGTATTACCCGTCACGCAATGCTAGTGTGCCGCATGGGAGAAAAAAAAAAGAGCTTTTCTTTATTTTTTTTATATAATTTTTAAAGAAATAAAATTTTATTAATATTTTCTAAAGGAAGAGGGTTTTTTCTTTTTTTTATTGAGTAGTACACCGAATTTCGTGCGATTTACAATATTTTTCTAACACTTACACTTTATCTTAAATTAAGTCATTTTTAAAGTAAATAAATTGTTAAATAAAAAATGATTCTTTTGAAATTTTTGATAATATTTTTAAATTCTTTATTTTTTTTTTGTCAATCATAATAAACTAATTTGATTCTTATTAATGTATTGATTAATAATGATATAAAATATATTTTCAAAAAAATTTAAAGTTTTTTATTTAATAAAATAATATAATTATTAAATTAAAATAAAATTAAAGCTAAATAATTTAATTATAATAAATTAAAATTAATGATAAAAATAATAATAAATAATACATTCAGTTAAAAAATATAAATTATCACATTTCCGTCTGCCACCCACCTGGGGCGCGCCGCCGGCGGTGGGCGCGGGGGTTCCCAAGCAACCAAATTGCTCAAAATCATTCCCCCCGATCAACGAAATCAGAGTTAGAGGGACTTAATTGCCAAACTGCTCGTTGATTTCCATTTGCCAATTGTGAATGCAGGGTTGTGTTTGGGATCAGAGAGAGCTCAAAAAAAACAATTATGGTAAACGAAATTACAAAATTGTCCTTACGAAAACATGTTATGATTATTACTTAAAAAGATTAAAAAAAAAAAAAAAGCAGTAAATTGATTAGAAGTGCGAGGGGAAAACGAAGGCTTTGAATACTATTTCAAAGTACTCTGATCCTCTGAACGCATATTCTCCAGAGCAGGGGACAGCATCCAGGAGTTCGGGTTTTCTCTTTTTTTTTATTGTTTTTTTTGGTTGGTTCTCTCTTTGGTTGCCCCTTGTCGCTATCGGTTCCAAGCATACAGAGCGATAATAAAGCCAAAATGCCCTCCAGCGGAGATGAACATGCGGAGGAGGAGGAGGAGATAGTTATAGATCGGGATTCGTTCGAAAAGGTTAAGCAGATGCTCAAGGATCGATCCATGGTTAACATTCGAAACCTGCGTCTTTTGTTTTTTTGTTTTTTTGTTTTTTGTGTTTCCCGTTGGTTTTATTATGGGGTTTTCTGATCTGGGTATGTTTGGTTTTTACGTTTTAACGTAGAGAGTGGTTCGAACCAAGGAGAAGACAAAAGAAATCTTGTCTAAGCAGGCCGTTAAGATCGCTAAACGAGCTGAAGAACACGAGAGCTTCATCAATAAGGTTGTCGTTTGTCGATTTTTGTTATTGTTAAGTGAATGGTTCTGTTGGGTTTTGCCTTTGAAATTGACATAATGTTGTTTACTGCCGTTGGCAAAGTGTTTGTTCCTATGAGCTTGATTTTCCTCTGTGCTTGTCTACCTTTCTCTTTCTTTTTGTTTTTCTAATTCTTTGCTCTGTGTTTCAGGTGACTCATCTTTTGGGTGTTCTCGGCTTCGGGGCGTTTTGCTTTATATTGGGAGCAAGTGAGTTGTGCTGTATGTTTTTTTTTATTTTTTTTGGGGGGTGGGGGTGGTGTTGATCGATTAGTTAGCAAACTCGTACTAGCAGAGTTCCATTGACTTGCTTGTTTTCTTGTTAATGTTCATGGTTCAGGGCCACAAGATATTCCCTATGTGTATTGTTTGTTCTATTTCATATTCGTGCCTCTTCGGTGGATATATTATCGGTTCAAGAAGTGGCACTATTATCTGCTGGTAAGCTCTTAACCTGTTGTATTTACGTTGCTTGTCACACATGTCTAATAAATTAACTCATGAGAGGCTTGAAAATGTTTCATGGCCCAGTCTTTTTGAGTTTCTCACTTGGGATGAGGGTGGGGATAGTGTAGACCTGCATTCAAGAATGTGATCTCACGTATGGTGGAAAGTGAAAGCACACTGTGGAAGGATTTCTATCCATTAGATGCTTTTATGTAAATCTTTCTAAACATCGAGATATCTTCTCCCCAATACTATTACCTGCCTTTCGGTCCTCTTGAATGAAAAAGTGCAGAAGGTGATAATAATCACTCTTTGGCTTTCAGGATTTTTGCTACTATGCCAACACAATCTTCTTGATTGACCTTCTTCTATATCCAAAGAATGAAAAGCTTTTCATGGTTTGCTTCTCATTTGCTGAGGTAGGAAAATAATCTTATGCCTCTTAATTAGTTGATGCTTTAGTTAGTTCTCCTCTGCAATCAACTGGCTTTACGTACAGGGACCATTGGCATGGGCATTAATTGTTTGGCGTTGCAGTTTGGTTTTCAGTTCTCTCGACAAAATTGTTAGTGTCCTTATACATCTTTTACCGGGTAAGTCATTTCTATTTTTAAGATGAACTTGTGTAAGATAGTTCTGAAAATGGACAAAGAAGTGGATTGTGCATTGGGTTTTTACTATCCATCTCAATCTAGCACAAAATTGCTATTGTACTCTATAAATTCCTGTCACTTGTTGGGCTGGCTGTCTGAAAAATTGATCAGTTTATAGCCAAAGATCCGTATAACAGAAGCCTTTGTGATGTTCTATTACATCACATTCAAGTATCGTTGCAAAAGTTTGGTGGTTGTACGTGAGGCAAATAGTGATCTACATCTGTATCATGTCTGAAGAGTCTGATCTGAATTTTTTAGTTGCCGGACACTGATTTTGCATTTCCAGCCTGGGATGTTAACTAGATATAGGTTCCAATGAATGAATGAAGTTTCTGGAGTCTTCAGGTATTATATTTGATAGGTTTCTCTTTCCACCATCATTGTGTTCCCATTTATATTCAAATTGCCATATACATTTCTGAGTCAGTTAGCCAGCCTTTCTCCTGCTATTTGTGATCTGATAGGAAAATTATCAATGAGGGTGATTCTTACGGGGTGCAAACCATCCCACAGGTTGGATAATGATTTTTTCACCCTGGTTTTACGGACTTGAGAGTAACATAAGTTGAAAATGTGTTCCTGTTGATAGATATAGGATTCAATTCCTCAATAGTCCTGACCTCTACAAAAGATAGATTCTTACACTCCTTTGTTTAACAATGATTCCATTAAATATAGGAAATTGCAACTTTCAACAGGGGTCTATTTTTCTGGAGAGAATTAGCCAGTATACTGGGCTCCTTGAACTTAAAGACCGAGGTCAGTTGTCAATCAACTTTCCAAAATTCATAGAATGGTTTTCTTTCCAGGGATAGTATTCTTCACGATTCGATGGTGGAATCCTGCAACCTTCGAAGCCATGCATCCTGAAGGAACTTCCCATAGAGTTTCATGGCCATATGTAGTAGAAGACAAATCCTACCTCCTAACTTGGTTGTTCTGGGTTCCTCTGATTGCATATAGCCTGTGGCAGGCCCTTTACTTTCTCATTGTCGATGTACTACGTCGACAGAGGCTTTTGAGGGATCCTGAGGTCATGACTTCTTACAGGTCTTTAATTGTCCATCTCTATTTATGTGTTTAATCTTATATAGGTCACACTCTAATTTTATGGATCACTCTAAAATTTGGATTTTGTCTGATAGGGAGCTCTCAATGAAAGCACAGAAAGCAAACAATATATGGTGGCAGTTAAGTGGTTTGCTTGGAGATCAGAATCGGTTGATCATGTACATTGCGCTGCAGGCTATATTTACTGTGGCAACCATGGCACTCACGGTCCCCATATTCTTGTCATATAAATTGCATGTGGTTTATCAAATACTTAAGGTTTCTGCGGCAGTGTGGAATGGAGGAAGCTTTCTGCTAGATGTAATGCCGAGGCAGGTGATTCTCAAACAGAAGAAGAAATCAGAGATGCAGCCGCCAATTAGCTCAACCAGATCAATCGTTGAGGAAAATACAATGAAAACAAACAATTCCACTAAAGTGCATGGTTCCTAAAAGCAGAGTGTAATAATCTCAGCATTCATCCTGCATCGTATCACTGCTCATGGTAGGGTAGTTGGAATTGTATTTGTCAGTTCCTGGAATAATTCTTTTGTTTTAGATGGGTTGTATGATGTAGATTAAACAGGTAAAGCCTTTTTTTTTTTCCCATACATAAAACTGGCACCTTGTTCGCGTTGTTAGAACCGACTTTATGTGTTCAGGTGACCATCTCCGGTTCTGGCTGCCTTGTATTGATGAAATCTTTGATTTCTATTTTATATATCATACTTCCAAACTACACAATTCATACCTGTTACCCTGTCCTAAGCCCTTGATTCCCCTTAAAAAGAAAAACTCATATTTTCTAGGGAAATTTTAAAAATCACTCGAGGAGGCAGACACAACTGCAAAGCACGGCAAGAACAGCAGCGTAGACCCCAACTGCACCCATAGGGCCTGCCCCATTAAATGCGCATGCTATTACGTCCGATATTTGAAGGAAAACGGTAAGCTGTATCATACAAATAAACCAAGTTTCTTAGCAAATTGACTCGGGAACCTTCTCCTGAAAGTTGCATGCGCGGCAGTGTCTCCTTTAGCCAACACAAGGTACATAAAAC
This sequence comes from Bruguiera gymnorhiza, assembly GCA_020883675.1. Classification (NCBI taxonomy): domain Eukaryota; kingdom Viridiplantae; phylum Streptophyta; class Magnoliopsida; order Malpighiales; family Rhizophoraceae; genus Bruguiera; species Bruguiera gymnorhiza. The sequence goes on along the minus strand of JAIRCJ010001049.1, from coordinate 3,882,829 downwards.
AAGTCCCCAACAAGTCTTAATGAAATGAATATTAGCCCCATATTGATGCATTGACAAAGTTTGGCCAAAACCCTTTACTTATGGATTCAGAAATCAAACTTCAACGGATTCAATGGTTAAACAAATGCCGTTGGTGAAGCCTGAAGCATTCAGTTTCAACTGTAGGACTCAAGCACATGGATATTATTACTAGATTACTAGGTCCTCCCGTTAAACCCAACAGACTTGTACGTCAAGTTTTGCACCTCCAATTGAGATTGAAATAAGACTGAAACTGAAATTGCAATTTTGGGGGTTGACTTCACCTCGGGATCGAACTCATTTGCCAAACTTCAGACGGAGGAGCTTCAAGGGTTGCAATGGTAAGCATTGGGATCCACATCGAAGCCCCGAACAAAGCCACTGAACCACGCTGATGCCGCGATGATGCCCGACGGATCGCAACCATGAGATTATTATTATTTTATTTTTTATTATTTAACATTTATTTCTTTATCAATAATCATAATTACTTCAATTATTGATGAAGTCTTTTTAGAGCACATTTTGCTTTAATTATTAAGTCTGGCTCAAATAATAAAATATATCAAAGTCAATAGTTTGGTGGAGGTCCATTTAATAATCGCCGATTTCTTTAAAAAAAATTAATCCCACATTGTTCTATCTTCACAATATTTTTATTTTTAATTTCTAATTCTTCATCAAAACAATGTTTTTAAAAAATTTTACTTTTATTTGTTATCTCTACCACCACCACCACCACCACCAAATGTAAAAAATAAAAATAAAAAATTACTATAGAATGATTATATTATAATATTTACCAAAAATTTTTAAAATTAGATTATATCATATCAAAAAAATTAATATTTCTTATTTAAGAATTTTTAAATGTATTATTTTTTTATTAATATCAGATAGAAGATAATAAATTTGTCATTAAATTAAAAAAATAAAACTTATTAATAAGTATTATTATTATTATTAATTTACTGTCAACTTACAAGAATATTTTAAAAAAAATTTAAAGAAAAATTATAATATTAAAATTAATATAACACTCGGTTATTATTAAGAAAAATGTTAATTTGAAAAAAAAAATTAATGAAAAATTATTATTAATTATGTTATTTAATATTTTTTATTTGATATAATTTTTTAATATAAATTTTATTTTAATTATTAAATTTAAATTTATAAATATATAATATAATTCAGATAATCAAATATATCATTATTATTAACTTATTGAAATATCATTATTAATTCCTTATTTTTTTAATCTTCGTAATTTTTTATTTTTTCATTTTAAATTTTTTAATTATTAATAAATATTAAATAAAATAATTGATAATAATCTCTTGGTTAAGAAATCCTGTCAGACGCCGAAGCAATGGTTGGTGTTGGTGTGCGCTCCAGGCTCTGCTCGTCGGGCTTCCATAGCTTCACAGTCTTGTCAAGAGAGCCGGTGAGGAGGAAGGCCTGTCGGGTGTGGGTGGCCGGGACGCACCTGGCCGCCCGTATCGACTCCTCGCGTGCGTTCTCTATAGACTTCAGCCCAGTTGTCGGCCCTATTATGCACGCATTGGTTTGCTCTTTGCCGATTGGAGAAAGCATCAAATTAAATTAGTCGATCTGAGTGTCGGAGTCTCGGACCAAAAAAAAACCGAAAAAGAAAAAAAAAATCAAATTAAATTATGTCATTCTTATAAGGTCCTAAATCGTAGGACTATGGGACACTATTTTTATTGTTTCATTTTGTTTATAAAAAAAAAAAAAAAAAAACAATGCAACTTACGTATTGCCCTAAATTATAACAATATTTTTTGGCTAATCTTCTTTGTATCATTCCAATTTTATTGGATGACATCTAATGTTAGAGGTTCGGGAATATCATTCTTTTTAATCCATCCTTTGTTGAACTCGTCAGCTTTTATTCGAGAAAAAAATAAGCAATTTCTACACAAACAGCAGACAAGCATCATATTATTCAAATTCAAAGTTCAAAACCCACATCTTTTGAGGACTTAAAAAAAAAAAAAAAAAGAGTTCCTCGTAAAAAACGCAAATAAAATAAAATAAAATAAAAGGTGCTCCAAGAGGCAAACCAAAAATAAACACCACTGGAGTCCCCCCCCCCACCGCCACCCTCACCCCCATAACAGTACACCACCTTTTGCTATAATAGCCTTTGATCAATCGAACCATTCAAACTCGTCTCAAACGGCTCCAGGAAGTGAAGCTAAAACCACAACTAGAGCCCCCAGGCCATCATCAACATGGCTCATCCTGTCAACCCACTAGGCATTATTTACCTTCACACCTTGTATTATACCACAACCAAACCGAGCAACCTGACCCCACCTACCCACTTCATCTGTCACAAAAGAAGCTCCAAGAAAAGAGAAACGTTTGCATGCTGGCAAAAGCATATCGGGAACTGAATTTCTGTTTCGGGGCCTGAGCATGGGCCTCATCCTGGGCCTTGGCCCACACTTTTCTCTTTCATGGAATTTATTTTGTCCAGCCTCCATTCATCTCTCAGTCTGGCAATGAAAGTGTCCGCCTTGACGTTCACGTCTGGGCTCGGACAAAACACGGACCGGCCACTCCCATCCCGGCGGTCCGTGACGTTGACTGTCTCCGTCGACTCTCTATCAGGGGAGCTGCATCGTGAGCTGTGGGTGCTTGCTATCTTGACGAAATCCCCATTTACCACAAATCGGAAGCCTGGCACTTTAAACGGCGGAGGCGGCGGCGGGGGAGGCATCGGAATCAATGGAGACTGTCCTCCTGTGTTTACATTTTCTTCATAGACGTTGTCAATTCTTTTCGGCAACGGTGGCCGGCCAGTGGAGGCGGAATTTCTTCGACCGAAGGTTTTAGGTGGCAGGGTTGGTGGTGCAGGTGGCGGCGGCGGAGGTGGTGGAGCAGCCAGGATTTTGCGCCTGGAAGATCTTCTTGAGGACGAAAGTGATGGTGGGGGAGGAGGGGGCGGTGGCGGTGGTGGCGACGTTGAAGTCGTAAACGAATGAATTCTCTTACTTTTGCTTCCTTTCTTGAATAAATTATGGAAAACTGATGGCGGTGGAGGCGGCGGTGGAGGCGGAGTAGGTGGTGGTCTACTAAACGAAGGTCGTTCGGACGGCAAACGAAGCGTATCATCATATAAATTCCTTGTTTCCTGTTTCTTCTTTCTTCTCCGCTGTTTGTATATCGAAGCGATAGCCATCCTTATCTCCTTTGTTGCATTACTCTTTTTACGTTCACGTTTGCGGTACTTATGATCTGATTCAGTCGACGCTGGTGGCGGAAGCGGCGGCGGTGGGGGAGGTGTTGGTGGCGGAGATTTGGTTTCATTAAATTCTGAGCCATCTTCTCTCTCTACCTTTTCTTTACTTGAATCCGAAACTGCTTTATAAGCCCGCCTCCGACTCTGAATGTAATCGGTCGGTGGTGGAGGAGTTGGAGGGGGTGGCGCCGGCGACTTTGGTGGTGGTGATGGTACGGAGCGACGAAGTACAAAAGTATCGACAGGAATCTCCTTAACGCTAGATTCTTCCATACAACTCTGTTGCCTACGTTGGTGAATATACTCCGACGATGATGTCGGCGACCGGAGCTTGCTTATCTCAAAATCATCAAAGGACCGGTACCGATCAACGAGAGATTCCCACAAGGACTCCTGCCGGAGATCCGGGTAAGAGCTGCTGCTCCTCTTTAACCGATTGCTTTGGATCTTTTGATCGTGGAGCTGATCATCAAACCAGTTACTCGAGGCTGCCGCGTGCTGTTCTGCTTTACGGCCAACAACGTTGTGAGTGTTCCTGTCATCTCCGTTGTCAGTCGATTCGTCGTCGTTTCTTTTGGCGAAGATGCCACAGAGGATTGCAAACAGGACTAAAACCACGTTGAGCGAGTCCCACCCTTTCTTCACTGTATTGGGTCGGATTTTATGGGAATTGACAGATAGCAGAGAAGGGACTGCGCAGAACAAGAGAAGAATTGCTATGGTTGGTATGATTATGATTAGGAGTGGCAGGTTGATGAAAAGAAATGGTGATTTACGGCGAGGCATGGAGGGAGGGGGGGAGGGAGAAGTTGGCGATCTTTGGCTTCGCTGTGTGGCGCGGCCAGAAGGGGGTGGTGCCGGGTCTGTGTCGAAAGACTTTAGCTTTGCGTTTGGTTTTTGGTTTCCTTGCGGTGAAAGGCTCAAAGGAAGCGTTTGGCCTTTACGACGCAGCACGACAGCGTATAAGACAGAAATGTCATGTCAAAGAACTAAATAACGCTCCTTTAAATGGCACTGTACGTCTAATACTTGGTCGTTACCGATGCTTTTAACTGATTAATTAGACATTAATGGTCTTCTTCTCGAGTCAGTGCGCTTCCGATTCCTTTGATTTTTTTATTATTTTTTATTATTATGCTAATGCGTATAAGTTCTTATAAAATAAATAAATAAATACTACAGCCACCGCTTTTGACTGCCTCTATGATTTGGAGCGTGGCTGCAATCATCGAGTCGTACCCTTTCACAAACAGAACCCGAAAACATACCTTTAGGGGGACGATTTCCCTGTCGAAACAGGAAACTCCAACGCTTTGTTCTCTGCCCTTTCGCTTTTCACTATTGTTTTTGACTTGCCATTATAATTATATTCTAGCGATTAGCACTAATTCGGTTCGAATAACGCTGTTTAGCTACACCAACGCAGAAATTCAATTCGGTTGGACGCTGAAGAAAAGAAAAATCTACTCCCCGAAGAACCCATTTTTATATTATTAAGAAAGGTGTTTTTGGCCTCGTATTCATGTAGGAAAAATGGCTGCCTTCAGCACCGTATCCTAATCAGGCTAGGCAAGGTGGACAAAGCATGAAACGAGGGCCTATCCCCCCCTTTTTTTTTTGTTTTTGTTTTTGTTTTTGTGGGCCATGCTCGTTTTGTGACTTGTTAGTGTGCCGACAAAGTGCCAATAACTAAGCAACTTTTTGATAAATGCATGCTTTCCTATTATATGATAGCCCACAGGATCATTGTGTTATGCAATTGCAACCATTTTCCTTCTTGTTTTTTTTTTTAAATTAAAAAAAAATCTTTTTAACTCATTGAATTCAAATTATATTGGAAACTTCCGGACTGGCTCCTTTCATATTAGAAGTAACATGTTACTTTAGGTCATTTGAATTATTCATTTCAAATTTAAAGATCGATAACTAATGCTACGGTATTAGTATGCGTCGGAATTTTTGACAGAAAGTATCCTCGAGCGCGAAAAGAACTGGTGTATTCAAAATCATTACAAAAGTGCATAAAACATTTCCACTTTCCTGCTAAAGTTATCATTTGAAATCTAGCTCTCATCTTATTATTCTTGTTCCTCGCATGTTCCCATTGCAAAATATTAAACCACGTTTGAGAGGTCCCATTTTCCATGTCCCACACCCACCGAGCTACTTTCTCGTTAACGTTTAATCCCTTTTCTAGTCGGGACACACCATCACTAAATACTCAAAGTTTCTCTGAAACAAGATCTGTCGAGAAAAAACCAAAAAAAAAAAAAAATCAAAATGAGCTGATTTGTGAACTCCACGAGTTTATATACATATATATATATATATATAATTTTATCACCAGAAAATACAAGATATGTAATAAGGATAATAAAATGTATCAGAAGCATAACAAATGAGCAACTAATCAAAATAGAAAGTGAAGCATTGTTGTACATTTTACTATAGTTAGTCTAGAAACTTAATTTTTTTGAAATAAAAAAATAATTTTTTATTCTGCGAAATTTTCTCGTCGGCTCACTCTGAGTGCTCGCTGTCCTTATTATCTCTCTGTCATTGTCTCGCACGACGAGTATGCGTGCCGAAAGGGCGCGTGGGGTTATGATCAATTTTTGTGCTTGATTGCAATTTCAGGAAGGGTGGGTAGGGTCTCGTTTCGTGGAAGATTTTAATTAATTAATTATTTATTTATTTTTCTCTCCGTGCTCGACCCCTGCCCACCGAGTGCCCCTCCCCCCCCACCCCCGCGGTCTTCCCAAAAGCTGGCGTCCGGTGGACAGCACGTTATTTTCTCGCACGTGACGTTTACGTCTTGCGTTTTAACCAATCAAGTTCTTCGCCGGAAAGACATTTTCAATTAAAGTTTTGTCGATTAATGATTATAGTCCAACAAGTTGTCGAGTGAAGTCATCCACCCACTAGCTGCAATCAATCCCCTTTATCCTAAGCCCTATAAATGAGAGACATGCAATTGATTCCTTCTAGTTCTATCGTGTTTTAAAGAATTGTGTGTGTGTGTGTGTGTGTGTGTGTGTGTGTGTTTTTTTTTTTTTAATGTTAAATGTACAATTTACACTTTTTTTAATTTAATTTTTATTAAATAATTATACATTAATGTTTTAGTTTATTAATTTAATAACATAATATATACTAATAAAAAATATATGTACAATAATAAAAATAATGTATTTTAATATAATAATATATATTTAAATTTTTTAATTTAATTTAACATTAATAATTTTAATATTTATAAGATGAATGCTTGAATTTGGAACAATTTCCTGAAATTTATATCACTCTCATTATAGAGACTTAGGCTTTTTTTCAGAAACAATGTCACTTTCATTATGTAGGCTTATACTTGTTAAATTTTTATGAACCTTTGTATAAATGTCCAAATCACTTCTCACTTGTTCTTTTAGTGATCTCTTTTAACAAAAATAGTTTGCCCTAGTTCGTATGATGAACAATTTACAAAAAATCGAAGTATAGGTACAATAGTTGAATAGTTGCTTGATTTTTATTTTTATTGTCTCTTTCAGTACATTCAACATCTTTTATAGGACCACAGTGAAATGTACCACCTTACAAGCTTATCAATGTTTTCGTCAATTCTTCCAGAATAAAGAATATCAATTGGAGATGAAAGTGACATAATTGGAAATGAGTGGTCTGAGCGACGACCAAGAGAAAAAAACCAAAAAAAGAAAAAGAGGAATGGAAAGAAAGTGGTCCTAAGCTATCTTTTCCTTAATTAACTATTTCTGGTCGGCATTTTTTGAAATGTTCCTCTGTTTTTAAAGTGTGGGATGTCCATGCTATATAAGTACATTCAACTGGAAAGGAAAAGCATATCTAGTACCCTTTCTGCCCTGGCACTATAGTGAAAATACTGTAAGGGATACTAAATCTTTTACTAAGAGATTTAAAAAAAAAAAAAAATCCATTGTGACACAAACAGCTTGATTTACAATTGTCTTTCATCATTAAATCTTTTACTAATGTAAAAAAAAAAAGAATATTAATTATCAATTCAAATATATATATATATATCTATATATTAACTATTAATTTATATTGTGTTATACCTTATTTATTATTTTTTATACTTTTTTTAATAAAAATTTCATGTTAAAATCATAATTTTTATTCAAGACAGATGGAATTTATATAAAAAAAATTAAAATTAAAATGGCTGGTCCATATAAAATTACTACATCACTCGATAGAAATGTTTTTAGTAAAATTTTATGTCGTATATCAGCCATTGATATTGTACTAAAAAAGTTGGCCCGTAACTTTGGGGCCATTTGGGTTGAAACCCCAGGACTTTGCCATTCTGCCGAAGGAATAAAAACGGAGCGTTTTGACGGATCGAGAGCCGCACATTCAAAACGGTGTGTTTTGAGCACACTGTGTCCAGAAGCTTCTGGATTTCGGTTCGGCACCACCAGCAAAACAAAATTGTCCAAAACCCTAATAACAAAACCCTCGTGAAAACGAAGCCTTTCTCCGCCTGGTTTACTTCCTCCGGCTTCCATCGGCGACGCGTCTCTCCACCTGACGCAGCCGGCGGCTTCATTACTCGAAAGGGGGGGAGAGAGAGAGAGAGAGAGAGAGAGAAATGGTGTGGTTTCAGTGTGAGGATTGTGGAGAGAGCTTGAAGAAGCCGAAGTTACCCAATCACTTCAGGATTTGCCGTGCCGCCAAGGTACCTTACAAGCCTTCGTTTTTTTTTAATGTTTTTTTTTTCTTCTCAATGGATTATCATTTTATCACTTTGAAATATTCAATGTTTAAAACTTTGTGTAGTTTTCGTGCATTGATTGCGGAAAGGCTTTCGGGCAGGACAGCGTTCAGGGCCACACTCAGTGTCTTACAGAGGCGGTGGGTTTATCTTTTCTTATTTAGTTATTTATTTATCAATTTATTTTTAAAATCTAATTGGGCATTGGCGAATTTTGAATTCATTTTCAGGAAAAATACGGTCCAAAGGGTCAAGGGAAAGCTCCGAATGGTACCACTCCGAAAGCCAACAAAGATGCAAAGAAGCAACCTGATATTGATATAAACGTTGGGTTGTCCGAGCGACCACCATGGTTTTGCAGGTGTGTTCGAGCTGTTTAACTAAACGTTTAATTCCCATTACACGAGCTGCTGCTTTAGTCAATGAAATGTAAATATATCTTGAAACTATATGGTTCCATCGACATACAAAGCCTGGAGTTGAAGTGTCTAGGAAATTTCCTCGGGTTAATATTAGAAACATTGAGTTTGTGGAGTCACCATCCATCCAACATCAATTTGAAGGTTTATCCTTTGTGACATGTAACTTTTTGAATGAAGAAAAAAGTGAGGAAGAAAAAGAGTACATTATAGTGGGCAAGGGGTTCTAATGGAAAAGAAGGAAGGTGTATCATTTACATCAGTTTGGTGGTTGCAGTGATTGGTTGTCTATGGAGATGAGCTAATTCATATGTTGAACACAAATGTGGAACAAACTGATGTATGGTTAAATCACCATCATGGTTCTGGCTTGCAAAATTCCCAAGCAGAAGTGATAAGCCATCTTTTTCTTCAAAAGAGCCAGGTTGAGGTCGTAATGGATGAACCGTGCATTAGATTTCAATTGTGTTGTTTAGTTGAAAAATTTTCCTGCAATTGATTTTAAATATCTCTTTTACTGTGGTTCTTGAGTTTAAACTGTTGCTCATGCATCTGAATGGGTGCAAACTATTTTCTTTGAATGTGGCCTTCAATTTCTTCCTACCATATTATGTTCTTTGTGCTAAGTCCTGTTTTGTTGCAAATCTGTGCATTTTCAGTCTCTGTAACACTAAGGCTACCAGTAAGCAGACTCTGCTTCTTCATGCCGATGGAAAGAAACACCGGGCAAAGGCCCGGGCTTTTCATGCTGCTAGACAACAGCCTAAACAGATAGAAGAATGTGCTCCAGATGCAAATGCTCCCAGTGAGACTGCTGCGCAGGGCACATTATCTAATGGGAAACACTTGGAGGAACAGAATTTTCAGGATATGTTTAGAGTTGACAGTGAGCCTACCAACTTAGAAGTAGAGAATGGTAAGCTGCTGTTGAAGAAAAGAAAACTTGATCAAGGCAATGACACAATCCCGGTTGTAGGAGCAAAAGCTGAGGAAACAGAGAGTCAGTTGAAGAAAGTTAAACATGATCTGCCTGGAAATGAATATGTGGTAGAATCTGGCTGTCCTGTAGAAGACCACAAGAAGATAAAGTGGAAGAAGTTGATCAAAACAATATTGAGATCTGTATGTCTCCCTAGTATAATACTGTGTGCACAATTTTGTCAGTTTCATCTTTTGGCTATTATTGTTGATAACATGAGCTACATCTGATAGCGTGAATGTAAATTCCGCTGGAAACGAAGCAGCCTTTTGATCTCACTTATTTGACTTTATTGTGCTGCTCTTTCATATCTCATCCTTTGACATTTGCTATATTTTTTATTTTGCTGCACGTGATACAGAATCCTGATGGAGTTCTAAGGATGAGGAAATTGAAAAAACTTGTCCTCAAGTCTCTACAGGAATCTGGCATAACAGAAGATGAAGGCCGAGTTAGTGATACCATTGAAAAGAAGGTCAGCTCATTAGAAATGACTGACATTCAGTTTATGATTTCTTTAGTCTGTTGAGAACATGGCCCCTAGTCTTAGGGCATTTGGATCAGTTGTAATTTCTTTTTGTGTTTTTATTTTGATTGTTTGATGGATGATTTAATTTTCCTTCTTAATTGCTGTGGGCAGATCAATTCAAGCTCCAGATTCAGAATTGATGGTAAATATATCCATCTGATGGCAAAAGATTGAAATTTTGGGCAGTTAAGGAAGCAATTCCTTGTGGATTACTGGACTGACTGCTATGAGCTTTTCTGTCACACTGCTAAGGCATTCATCTATTTAACCAATTAATGGGAATCAAGTTCAGCTGGGGCTACTCTCGGATCAACCCCTGGGAAATTTTTGCATGTCAAGCGGCTAGTCTTCTGTTGGTTCTTTTTTTTTTTTCTGTTTTTTCTTTTGGGTCCAGTTGAATTGGGGAAGAGAGGAGTTTAGCTATGAATGAGATCTTGAATTTGATTCTTAAATCTCATCTCAAGCTTTAGACTTGACTATTAAGCTATACCCTAGTGGTTACTCATCTTTGTTTAGAAAACTTTTCACAAGATGTGATAAAATGAGTATTTTCTTTGTTTTGATATGCTCTCGGACTCGTCGGACTCCTGAGCTGTTTGGTGAACGATTTTTCCTGAGAACTATAGGAAATTGGGTTTTGATCGCATAAACCTGCAAACATGAATGTCAGTGGGAACGACAATGAGAAATCTACCTTGTGTAGCGAGTATTCCTGGGATTCAGTTTCATTTCGGCCAGCTTGGGCAACCCTGGAGATCAAGATGGTAGCCCAAATTGCAGGTATTCAAACGCATGTATACATCACGGAGAAGTCCTCCAGCAACCGTCCATCGCCCTCCATCGGCGAGGTAGTATTAAAATTTCTATGTTCAGTTCTTAGGTTTCAACCATTAGTAAGACGGGGGTGGGAAATTTTGATATGGAGTTGGGCCTCGCTATGGAAAAGGAAGAAAACGATGTGTTCTATCTTTTTTACCACAGAAAAAACAATATAATTTGAAATACACTTCCATGTAGTTTAATTTCACGCATCATTGCAACAGGAGACCTGAGTCAATTATCCGAGTTATTATTGGGCCTCATAACTCGTATACATTTCAGCTTCCTTAAGAGATGCATCTGCAAGTAATTGTTTAAACCATCATGGGTTACAAGCGAAATGGCGACAACGTCATAAATCTTTCGACTTGTACCAAGGAAAAAATATATATATGTGTGTGTGTGTGCGCGCGCGCGCGCGCGCGTGTTTCGAATTTGTGAATTCACAAGGTCCATCGCGCATAAACGAACTCCTATATATCAACAACATATCTTTCAACATGTGGTGAATGCAATGCCCATGTTTCTTTATATGAATGTTTTGAATTTGTTAAGTCACAAGGTCCATCGCACATAAACAAACTCTTATATATCAACAACATATCTTTCAAAATGTTGTGTAAGCAATGCGCAAGTTGCTTTCCTACCTGTGGTTTACAAGGATTCCTCACTGACAGATGGGACGCAAAAATACCGGTTTTTTTATGGGTTTTGCAGCATGCTTATATCCATTTCTTGAGGCATAATCCTTCCAAAAAAAAAAAAAGAATCTTTTGTGTTCTTCTGCCCTGGAAATTCTGTTCTACATTTGCCAGTGCAACACTCTGCAACTCACTTTGGCGAGCAATGATGGCATTGGGAGCATCTTTGAAGGTGAAGTCTCAGTGCTAAAATAGGAGATAGCAAACCAGAATGATTATCAAGACAACTGAACATGCCATTGCCTGCAAAAAACAATCTCCTTACAATTAAGACATTGAAATCTGTGTTAACAGTGTATAATATTACATGAGGATGGTGAAGATAAAGTTAAGGATGTAATTGCAGCGTATAACTGCCGCAATTGCAGTTATGGCTTTTGTTGGGGGTGGGGAAGAGGGACAAGAGAGAAATTACAGCAATTGCAGCAGCAGCAAGGCCTGCTCGCTCCCTAGGATCCTTGCGGTAATAATTTCCGAAGTAAAGAATTGTGGCAAAGTACCACATCAACGGGAACACAAATCCTAAAAGAAAGCTGCATCAAAAGAAATAAGCATAACAGCAACAGAAACTGTTTTGGGAATGTAGTGGTTGGAAGAATACTCACGAAAACCATCCTATCCCACATCCGAAGCAAGGAAGAGGTTTGTCGTAACTCCCAAATTGGAAATCTTCAGGGTCTCTAATAAGGGTGTATTTTGCTTTGTCATGTTCTGCAGCATCTGGTGCTTGCCCTACCATTACCACAATCCCCCAATTATTTAGATGAGCAGCTATTTTACCATACCAAGCTATGTTTTATTATTTGAGAGAAAATAACATATAATGACAGACAAAATAAGTTTAAAGATCAACATATTGAAAAGGTCAGATCCTTCAGAATTATTTCTGATGAACTTGAAAGTCCAGACAGATGCAACAGAAAGCATAAAGCCTCTACTCAATCCACGGGCAAGTATGACAACTATCTTTCAGCAGGCCAGAACTCCTTTGCTTACAATAAGGTATATTAACTTTCATAGGAATTTCTGAAAAACAGTAGATGAATATATCTTGGTGAAAGTATTACCTTTAACTGCAGAATAGTATCGAGCTGCTGGTCTCAGCAGGTCTATACGCTTATCAGTGTTAGATTTCACCAGTTCGACACCATTCCCCAACAGCTCTTTCTGTTCTACTGCAGTATCCATAAAATACCAAAAAGTTTCACTCATCTATAAAGGTGATTAAGTCATTTTTGCTATGTAAGCCATTCCAATTTTGGTGGCTATAAAAGTGAAAAATTAGATCTTGGAGCCTAGAGAAAATTTTGTCTCTCACTACAAGAACATGTCATTAGTCCTAACGTGCTCTACGGAAATTGAATCTGTTGATCAAGTTCCTTGTACCAAACACACGGTGCTTCGATATTTCAAGCAGAAGGACACAACAACAGATACCACGGTATCTGGATCATCATGTTCCTCTTATATAATTTAAATCCTTATGTTCTTTGCATTACAGGGGGTTTCATAGCAAAAGCAAAACCAGATTGTTGCAAAGTAAAAAAAAAAAAACACACGAGAACCAAATTCAAAATGATGAACTACACTGCTGAAAACCAGTGTCAATAGGACATCAACACAAATTGAGAAAACCAATCAAGAAAAAGAACAGTACTTTGATCCATGAGGGCCAAAATAGACGATCACGAACCGACAGACCCAGATGCCTGCGCAGAAATTCAAAGGGCACTAAATATCAAATTCTACCATCATGCGGAGGAGAACAATATGGAGATTGCCGAGGCTTAAAAAAAGCTACAAACAACCAATAACATAGTTTTATTAGGCTAATTTGTACCCAAAAACTCCCACACAAAACTACCCCAGAGATCAATTCCGGACATATAGTAATCGCACGTATAACAGCAGAAGTAAAACGGGACCAGAAAACATTCGAAAGACAACGTTAAAAGTGGCAAGAGAACCAAACTCGCCAGCAAGAAGGAGAATCCCAATCAAACGCTGGATTGATTGGTTTTTCTTTTTCCCTTCCTTGGAAATTTCCTCTAGATTTGGGATCGCAGAGGTGTAGAGAGGATGATTGTCGTGGGAAACAAGAGCTGTTTTGCTCGGCAAGACACAGTTTCTTGTCAGGATTATGTTGTCCGAGCTGTTTCTGCCTTCTGTTTAAACCAAAAGAGTGTCATTTGTTTTTTTATTTTTTATTTCCTTTTCTTTTCCATATTTGCTAAAAGACTTCATCGTTATAATTTTTTTGAATATATATAAAAAACAAAAATGCATCTTAGTTATCGCTAGCTAGTTATAGTTGAGGTCAGACCATCTTAATATTATTATACATTTTGCCACGCATATTCAAATAATAAAACTTAAAAATAAAATAAAATAAAAATAAAAATATGAAATTATTATTTTGAAATGATTTTATGGTTATGCTACATTTATAATATTTTATATATTAATATTTATTGTTTTATTATAAAATTTTTATTTTATATAAAATATTATTTATATAATATATAAAATTATCCTAAAATCGTAAGATTTGAGTCCGACTAGACTTTTCTTCGGCTAACTGCTGCAAACCCAAATCCTACAGTGAGTTGGAGCGGTGAACTTGGACTCAGTGAACTCTGATTGGACAAATGGACTTTTAAAGACAGCTTATGCCGCCGCTCTATTGACTTTTCTGCGGAGCAGCCGGCTATCATTGCTTGACCTTCTTGTGAACCCTGTGGTTAGACTTGGCGATTGGCAGCTCTCTCCTTTCTCCTTGTCCTCCTCTCCTCGTCAAAGGAAAAATAAAAAATAAAAAATCCATCCGGAATTTCTGATAAAGTTTACTGCTTTACATGAATTTCTGCTAAAAAAAATTATATAAAAATACAATGCTTATTATATTTAACTATTTTTTATATGAATATAATTTATTCATAATTTTATAATACATAAATTTATTTTTTATTTTTTATTTTAAATAAAATTTACTTATTATATAATATAAAATAATAAATGAATTATATTAAAAAATTAAAATTAAAATTAAAATTAAACTTAAAATTTCCTTAAAAAAATAAAGGATTGTTGAAGGTGTCAGTTTTTTTATATTTAGTAATGGTGAAAGTGCAGCAACTTTGGTTGCTATTGTTGCCAATGAACTATAGTGCTATAATAGGGTTGAAATGATTTTTAAGATTGAAAGTCGGTGAATTTAAATTTCAGACAAAACCAATTAACTAAAAAGAACGAAACTTTTGTTGTTGCCCGATCAGTTTTTCCCAGGCGGAAAAGTTCTATGTTGGAAACTTCAAGCAAAGATCTTCGTCTTAGGTTGGATTTTGGTTATAATGACACCGGGCTGAACCCACTATGTTCCTTGACCCATGTAGGCCTTTTGGCATGCCACGATTTCCAATCCATTCCCCCACTGGGCCTAGAACATCTGATGATCGGCCTAGCATCTCCTTTTCCAAGACACACAAAAAAAAAAAAAAAAGAAGAAAGAAAGATTTCCATATTTAAATTCCCAGTTCTCTAAGAATGTTGATCTCTCTTGTTCTGAAAAGAAAAGGATTAACTGAGCAAAACTGGAGATGGGTGATCAAATGAATGTATCTGTAATGACAAAAGGCAATAATAATGGCGAAAACAGCAGCACTGGTCGAAGTCTAGTGATAGACATATACCCACTTAGTTGTTACTACTTTGGATCCAAAGACCCTCTTCCTTTCAGGCATGAGACTTTGGCGGATCGTGTCCAGAGAATGAAATCCAAGTTCCCTTTTGTCCCTTTTCTCTCTTCTCCTTTTTCTTTCCCAGGGGATTTTATTTTGGCTGAGTTTGATGGTTTTTTTTTTTTTTTATTTTGGTTCTGGATTTTCTGTTTAGCTAAGATGCTCATGGGTTGAGAACTTGTGTGGAGGCTGTTCTTCTGGTTAGTTTCTATCCCTTACTGCTTTATTTCCATATGATTTACTTCTTTTATTCACATGGGTTTCCATCCGTTGGATGCTAATGTAAAGAATTGGTTACTTAATTGACAGAATTGTGTGGAACGGCCAAAGTTTACAATCTTTGCTAAACACATGTAAAACGCCAGTTGGAATTAGTTTTATGCAAACTTTGCTGCAGTAACAGGCAGCGCAGCTGTACTTCTGATCCTTAATCTATATTTCGAGTTTAAAATCTATAGCATCAAGTACTAAATTTTGCTTTAAATCAGGTTGAGTTGTTCAAACACCCTCATCTGTTGGTATTGCAAGTAAGAAATTCCATCTTTAAGCTTCCTGGTGGTCGCATCAGACCAGGTGAATCGGGTAATTTTTTGTCCGAGGAACCAAACTTGTTAAGGTTGATCATTACAGGATTGAGGATTTTTCTTCTTGGGGTTCATTGAACTAGGATTTTTGGGAAGTTACAGATGTTGATGGACTGAAGCGCAAGCTATCAAGAAAACTTTCTGCTAATGAAGATGAATCTGGTTGGGAGGTAATTACCTGCTGTCATGCTTCAGGTTTAAGATTTGGTGGCATGTTTTGATATAACATACGTGGTTCCTGTTTTAAGGTGGGGGAATGCCTTGGCATGTGGTGGAGGGCTGAATTCGAAACTTTGTTATATCCATACTTGGCCCCTAATGTAAAATTGCCTAAGGTACTTATGTGAGATGGCTACTTTGGAGTTTGGATTGTGCAGATTCCTAACTTTGCATTCTTGTTTTGTTATTCAGGAATGCATAAAACTCTACCTGGTGAAGTTACCAGCCAGTCAAAATTTCATGGTGCCCAAAAGTCTGAAACTGCTTGCAGTTCCTTTGTGCCAGATTCATGGAAATCATAAGGTACCATTCTTCACACTCGCGTTACTATTATGTTCGGATTTGTGTGAATGTTTATATTATTCCACTATGCTACCATGAATAACCTGTGCTAACGTTTGCAACATGCATGCAAACTGCACATTTATTGAAGTTTTTGCATTCAGAGTAGTCATTTTCTTAAGAATGGCCATAACAAGAAGGTTTTCATTGGTTATGCCTTTTGAACTCGTTATATTTGCAGACATATGGACCAGTAATATCAGCAGTCCCGCAGTTACTATCAAAGTTCACTTTCAATACGGTGAACATTTAAATTTGGCTTGTTAATTGTGATTGAGTGACCTGCTATAAGGTGGGTATAGGGCTAGCTGTAATATTTTCGTTGGCAGAAGTTTTATCCTCGGAGGGTATCTAAATTTCATGAAATATAGACTGACACACATTGTATGTATGTATGTAACTCTTATATACGTAGTCAATGCTGAGATGCTTTGTAATTAAACCCACGGTAATATACAAATGTTACACTCTAGTCAGAGCCTTCCCCCCTTTTTACCTTTTTCAAGTTACCTTTTTGCCTTCCCTCTAGTTTTTAGTAGATGAAGGATAAGTTTTGATGTAACATTAAAGTTACCCTATTATGACTTTACAGTCACAACTTCGCCCGAACCTTCTCTCTGTGAAAAACAATAACCAAGCAGAGCATATATCTGACTTTTTTTTTGGGAGACCCCACAGTGTGATGATGTAATGCATAGACGAAGCTTCGTAGGTAACACGCCCATCGCCACCTGCTAAGACTTAACGTTTTTTACCATATATTTCGTGCAAATGGATAAAAGACATTACAACTCAATATGTTTTTGGAAAAATTATTCAGTATTCCCCATTCGACTCAGTGTGCAGACGAGCTGGAATTGATCGATCGTTGATCAGTAGTGCTCTCGGCAGAAATAAAAGAGAAATGATAAATGGGGGTGCGACTTTCTTTGATCCACAAGGACCTTGGATAAGATTGTTGCGCTTCCCAATGGGGGGGACATATGATCAGCTCGGAAATGAGATAAAAGTGGGATTATGTAGTGTGAAGAGAACTCTTTCAATACTTTTCAGTTCATGGTATCTTTTCCAACGTCAGAAATGTCAAACACAGAAAAGCGATGGGGCTGTGACCCTTCTGGGATTAGGTCGTTTTACTCGACAAAGAAATTAAGCGCGAGAACGCAATTTTTCAGCAACCCAGTTTGACGGACAAACTGCAGCGACTACCTCAATGCCAAATTGTCAACTACTTCATGGGATAATACCCCTCCACGTTCCTTTTCTTCCTTCTTTGTCTGGTACATCGGAAAAGTTAGTTAAGGGGTGGTCCACTGAAGGTCTCTGAGAATTGTCAGTCAAATGATGCGTTCCCATTAGGCGATCCACCCTGGAAATAGAGAATCATAGGGTCAATTCCTCATAATTGACTCTCCTTGTTCTGAAAACGACGCAACGTATTTCAAATAAAACAAAAAATCTATGTCAAATATGAAGATGAATCTACTACTACCGTAAGATGAAAAGCCAAAATCAAGAAAGGGTTAAAATAGTTTGTTTATTTATTTATTTATTTATTTTTGGGGGAGCATATCAAAGGGAAACATATATGGAAATTATATAAATATGGACCGTCCAACCTACTGATTGTAAGTTTCACACGGTTTTCATCTTCTTTTCCGGGTTTTCTGCGAAGGAAAAAATTCTTCGTAAGCACCCAAGATTTTATATTATATATATATATATATATATATGCACTATTAAAAATAATAATAATAAAAAAGATATTCAATTAAATTAAGGAAATTTGCGTTTACCTAATGGAACGCTTATTCAAAATATGTCGAGTTGGTGAATCGTCTCTTCACCGACCAAACTCTTCGGTGACATGGAATTGGTTTTCTCAGATGTCACTTTCAGAAAGTTTCACGATTGTTTTTCCAGATTTGACTATTATTTATACCAGTCGTTTAATAATTTTCCACCTGTGGGTGTGTAAAAGTTAAAGAGGAACGAATTCTTAAAAAGTCAGTAAGTCTGTGATTTTCTAGGAAGACTATTCGCGACGACTCTAGTGTTGGAAAGTTCAACTAAATAAATACAACGATCAATCCGAACAGCAGGAGCCGAAAACAGCTTCATTTGTAACAAGGAATCATGAAGAAGGGAAGCTTAAACTCGCTTAAATTGTCTCTTCCCCCTCCCGACGAGCACTCCTTCGCCAAGTTCCTGTAACTCTCTCTCTCTCTCTCTCTCTCTCTCTCTCTCTCTTTCTCTATTTATCCCATCAATTTTCTCATTTTGCTGTAATTAGGGGGGTTTTTATTTTTATTTTTATTTTTTTTGGATAATTTTATGCAGGACGCAGAGTGGTACTTTTATGGATGGTGATCTCCGAGTGAATCGCGACGGAGTCCGAATTGTCACTCAAACCGAACCTCAAGCTGTAAGTGATTTTGCATTTTTTTTTTTTTTTTTTGTAATTTCGTTTGTTATGCCTTTGTCCGTTTTGATTGCTATTATATAATGACTGGCTTCTCTCTGCTTTGTATGATCTGATGTTGTTGAAAGTGTCCTCTTTGCAAGGAATGATTTATTTGTAATTTTCTCTTCTTTCTTTGAAAAAGAAGGTGCTGTTGTTATTGCTGCACCTAATTAAAATGGTCGCTTTGAATGACAAGTTAAATTGACATATCGATTCCTTGAGAAATTCGGTTTAACTTTGAGATTGAATCTTGTGATAGGATATTTTCGTGTATACACCAACAACAACAAAGTGTTAATCCCAAATTTAATTAGAGTTGGTCGAGTATATTTTAATTTCTGTGTGATTGGTCAAAATATCTAGTGAATTTAAATTACAACTTTTTCTTTTTGGGTTTTGAATGTCATTGTAAGTAACTGTTTGTTTTAAATTTTGTGGAATTTAATTGGCATTTCCTACTGGGGAACTTTCTGCCCGGAGATTTTGTTTGTTTATTCTGCATATTTCTGCTCTTTTGCTTTTCAGCAACCTCCTATTCAGCCAACAGACGATCAGTTAAGTTTAGCAGACATAGATACTATTAAGGTTATTGGAAAGGGAGCTGGTGGAATTGTGCAATTGGTGCAACATAAATGGACCGGCCAGTTTTTTGCATTAAAGGTTTCGTATGATAACAGCACTTACATTACTTTAATCAAGTATAATGGATTATTGTATTCCCCTTGTTGTTACAATATAGTCTGCAACAATCACAGTATTGCCTTGTATCGTCTGTAATCCTTTTCACTTTCATGCCAGTATACTGCGCAAAGCATCTCAAATCCTCTCTCATCCTGCCTAGTATGGAGTTGAATGTTGAACTAGATCAGTTGGTGCCTGAAATTAAGATTTTAAGTTTTAAGTTACTTGCGTCATGAGCTTTCCAATTTGCAAAGATACTGGCTGGCAGAATTGGTGTTTTTCAAGTGTCAGCTGTCAAATTGGAGAAGACATAACACTTATAACATTGGTGCACTGGATTTTCTGTTCTTTTTTCTTTTTCCTTGTTTTGCCTTTTCAAAAGGTTGGGCTTTAGTGCATTGGTAAGATTATTCTGTTGTGAAATGAAGGTCACAAAAATAGTCTCTTTTTGAAAACAGGGGATGGGCTGTATACATTTGATCACCCTTCCCGAGACCCCACAGTGTGGGAAACTTTTGCACTGGACGCTTTTTGTTGTCTTATGAAATGTTTAAACTACAAATCCACTCCTGCTTTTATGTGAAAGTTGTTTATCAGCTCCAAATTTTGAGGATGACAACCAATTTATTCGTGAAAGCCTTTCTTAGTTTTGTATGTTTGGTGATTATAACAACTACATCAACACTGAAAGCAAGAGATCTCTTAATGGCCATTTAGCTTTCTTTCCAAACTAAGTTGGCAACTTGAAGTGGCAATGTTCCTTTGGATTCTGCCCACAAAGTACCTGTCTCAGAAGTGTTATTACTGCATGGATTTGTAGGTCATCCTTCTCGTAGACTTTCTAAATATACTTCATGCTCATTATTTATTTGGCTGATGGGCTGCTAATCTCTACAAGTAGTATACTTGTCTGCCTTTTCATTGACATGCATGTTAATGATTTTTGTCAATTTTTTTCATCCTTGTTGATTTTCAGGTTATACAAATGAATATTGAGGAGTCGGCACGCAAGTCTATTGCTCAGGAGCTAAAAATTAATCAATCATCACAATGTCCATATGTTGTAATGTGTTATCAGTCTTTCTATGATAATGGTGCCATTTCAATTATCTTAGAGTATATGGATGGCGGATCTCTGGCAGATCTTTTGAGAAAAATAAAAACAATCCCAGAACCACACCTTGCTGCCATCTGTAAGCAGGTGGAAAATATGGAAACTTTTACCTTCTGGAATTTAATTTTTGTAGCATACAGTCATCCCTATTGTGCAATATATTATCACTATTCCTTTACCTGTTAAAACAGGTGTTGAAGGGTTTGATGTATCTTCATCATGAGAAACACATTATCCATAGGGACTTGAAACCTTCTAATTTGTTGATAAATCATAGAGGGGAAGTCAAGATTACTGATTTTGGTGTAAGCGCAATATTGGCAAGCACCTCTGGCCTGGCAAACACGTTTGTCGGTACATACAACTATATGTCTGTAAGTGCCTAGCAGTTCAATGATATGCATTGTTAGTTTTATTATTTCCTAGATACATCTGCTTGCTTTCATTTTATGACAAAAATTACTAAATTCTGCCTACATTTGAAAATTGAAACTTGTAATGTGTTTCTGTGCGATTGTTTTTTTATGGTGTTTGTAGCCTGAGAGAATTAGTGGAGTAAAATATGGCTACAAAAGTGACATTTGGAGCTTGGGGTTGTTATTGCTGGAGTGTGCAACTGGTCAGTTCCCTTATTCCCCTCCACAGCAAGACGAAGGCTGGACCAATGTGTATGAGCTTATGGAAGCCATTGTTGAGCAGCCACCGCCTTGTGCACCTTCTGATCACTTTTCTCCCGAGTTTAACTCATTCATATCTGCCTGGTAAAGATTACATTGAGCCTGTTGCAGAACTAGCTTGCTCTCAAAATCATTATATTGACTTGCATGTGATGTGTTAGACACGCGCGCGCGCGTGCGCGAGCCTGTTGCAGAACTAGCTTACTCCCAAAATCATTATATTGACCTGCATGTGATGTGTTAGACACGCGCGCACAGCATTGAACACATATACCTTTGGGAGGTTGATGTGTGTCTGCTATCCAATTAAACTCAAGTCCTTCCATCCTTGAAGATGTGCAATTTGTGTCTTGTTCTCAAAATCATTGGAACTTATTCGAGACTCAGTTTCCCTTTATTTTCTGTTTTTTTACTATAAGTTTTGTGCATTATGTGTAAATTGTTCTCCTTCTCTCTCTCTCTCTCTCTCTCTCTCTCTCTCTCTCTCCATTGAAAGCTATATACTTGTATCATTGTGTCTTATTAATGAATGTTTATTAGTTAGTTAATATTTTCATTCAGCTCATACAGTTGTTTGATATGATTAATTCCCATGCTACTGTTGTCATTTTCAGTGTGCGGAAAGAGCCCAATGATAGACAGTCAGCACAAGAACTAATGGTTGGTGACATGCCTATATTTTATATTTTCTCTTAAGCTTTGACCAGGAACTCTACTCCTGATATATATAATTTTTTTTTCTCTTCTTTCCAATGTGAATCTCAGACACATCCATTTCTGAATCTGTATGATGACCGACACATAGATCTTGCTTCCTACTTCACAAATGCTGGTTCTCCACTTGCAACTTTTTGAATCTTTCTGGTAGGTTCAATTTGAGTACATTGTTTCTTTTTCTAGATTCTTTTATGATAATTTTTCTTTCAAAGGTAACTTTCTGGCAAAACATTAATTGTGATTGGGGGAGGGGTGCAGGGGGTGGAACCACAAGACACCAAGAAAAAGTTTCAAAAGTCCCTCAGAGGAGACCACAGTGATTAAGAATTAAGACTTCTATCCTTAAGATTCTGGGTTTTAATCTTGAGAAGGGAATGTGGGAATTTATGAAAATGCTAAGAGCTAATCTTATTATGTAGCTCACGGCTCATTGAGTCTCATAAGAGTTCAATTCTTCATATTTGCATATATGCTTGCCAGCTTTATCTAGAGTCCTCATTTGTAGACAGGTAGAATAAACTGAAGAGAGTTTCAGAGATGCTAGAACTACCGAGAAATTCAGAGGACATGGTTAAAGTTTTTGAGCTTTCACTGCAGTTAAAAGTAAATGACTTGCCATTAGGCAGATGAACTTTGTAGCTTCTATGTCATTGGCAACTTAGAAAACATGTTGATGCCAAAGATCTGTGCAGAGGGACGCTTACCATGAAGTTGAGGGCTTGTGATGTTTAGGGAGAGGCACTTTGGTATCGCTGTCTGAGATGTTGTGCTTTCCTGTGCTACTTACTAGTTACTATTGTAATCACAACACTAATTTTCATTTGCCTGGGTAGAGTTATGAGTACACTGTTTGAAGGGCACGAATCGTTCTGGGAATCCTTTTTCTTATGGCAGACAAATTTCCAAGGAAATTTTCTTTCGCGGATGTGTTGTGGGTTCTTTCATTATTCGTGTCACGGTGACCCGTACAAAATATAATAAATGTTCTCGTGTTGCCGGTTAGCAGATGAACATAATAATTACCGTTAATTCTTCCGTTTAAATTTTCTTCGAGCTTTTAAGTCTACGACAACAACAGTGATATTGTCTTTGCTTCCTTTCTGGAGAGCAAGACTCGAGAGGCACTCTGCCGCTGCTTGAGCAGCAGAATCAACTCCCTCACCACTTATTGCTGGCGGTGTGTTGGGATTACCATTACTTTTATGCCAAAGTAGAATGTTTCTACGCGCAACGTCGCATGCCTCCTCATTGGTCATGACATCCCATAAACCATCACTTGCTAGAATAAGGCACTCGTCTTCTTTTTCTCGGGAAACAAACACCACCTCTGGATCTGGGATAATCCATGGTTTCAAGTATCTATCACCTGAGTGAAAGAAAATGATCTCTGTAACTAAGATTTGGACTGAACTTGCATGTTGGCTAGAGTCTTAAATCATATTCTTAGATCTTCAATTAAGGTTATTTAGGTAGTCGTTCGTTCTAAATATCCAATTTCTTGGAATGGATTAACAAGTAGCATAGATGGATGATTGATGCTATGCAGGAAACAAGAGTCGTGAAAGCTAAGGGTAAAGTGGCATACATACCAATGGACCTTGACATTGCAAGAACCCCAAAAACACGAGATCCATTCCATTGTACGATCCTGCCTCCTGCAGCCTCTATCCTTTCATATTCATCTTCTCTATCTGGCTGTGAGCAAACCAAGGTTAATGAAAAGGCGGCCCATTGAAGCTTAGATATTTGGTGAAGATGGTAAAAGAAAAGGAAGCAGTTTTATTACCTTGTGTTCTACTGACAATGGGATGGCCAATTTTCCACGACACAGGACTGCTCTTGAATCACCGCAATTTGCAATTATGACATGAGTTGGACTGACGATGGCAACCACCGCCGTAGAACCCACAGTTTCTGGGGCAACAGGCTCAAAATGAGACTTATAGTCATTGCTACTGCTTCCTGTGCTGCACCTGCATGGTCCTTCCACCTCAGAGTCAACTTTTCGAAAGCAATTTGAGAATGCTTTCTTCCACAGTTCCTGCCAACTGTCCCTGTTGATTCCGTCACAAAAGCTTTCTTTTACCAGGTCTAGCTCCTCAGACAAAGCCCCATGCATGCGCTTGCTGCAATAATTAGCAACCTGTGCAAAGAGAGCCTCCTTGATTAAGGTCCTTCTAACATGAACAAGACCCGTTTATCCATCTACAATAATAAAAAACACTAAAAAATAACTGGAGATTGTAGTAAGCATACCTGAGAGCCCCTGTGTCCATCATATATGCCAAAGAAATGCGCAGTCAAGTAACTTGAATTCCGGTTCATTCCATTCAAAACACAATCGGCCATTATCATTTGAGTGGGAATTTGCAAAAATCGGGGGATAGCAGCTACGGCATCTTCCATCTCTGGTCTCTTCCCACGTACAGATGTAAATCCCCAAGGTGGTGTGCTATCCAATTCAAAGGCCCGGCTGCCTGTTTTTCTGATCTTCCCTTTTCGCGTCACGTCACGGACCTCAGTGCATGATTTTGGATCATGCCCATAAGCAATCTCACATTCGATGTCCAATGCAACATTTGGTCCTCTAGGATTGGACTTGGCTATAGTCTCAGAATTATTGACCCAACTTTCAAAATCCACTGGGATAGTTGAATTCTTATCAGAATCAACCTTCAAAGCCAGGATCTCCTCGCCACAGTTACTTTCATGTAACTGGTGATCAGCTAAAGATGTAAGCTGATCTTTCTTGCTTGCAAAATTGATGCTTTCGCTTGAACTTGCGCTGCAAGTCATACCTGTCAGCATGGTCCCTTTTCTATTCTTCTCGTCGTCTGCAGCAATTGATATCCGCCCCATTCGACTCCCCGGGCTGTCGCCACTATAACTCTCCTTTCTGCAAAGAACTAACGCAACAGGGGCAGGAACGGCAACGCCCGGAGATACCCCCTCCATTGAACCCCAGTTGACTTGGCGACAATAATCTCCGCTTAAACGTAGCAGACTTTATGGTAATGTAAGCCAATTGGAAACCATAAGCGTCGAGAAGCAGGGGAATGAGACAAATTGAAAATTAGCAGAGGAAACGCGATGAATGAAATGGACATGCAGGTGCACAATTATATATGAATTGAAACATTCAGTAGCTAGAAATAGTTGCCCCCAGAATTCAGTTAATCTCAACCCGGACCCCCCGTGAGAGGAAAAACAAAGAAAGCGAGAGAGCCAATATCTTATTCTCTACCTAACAAGTAACAACTCGTAATCTTATTCCCCTAGGATATAGGGAAAACAATGGAAATAAATATAAAATTAGTCTTCAATTTTTATTTTTTTTTAACTTTTACAACGTAATTTTTTATTTTTAAAACTACATTTTGCTTTAATTTAAAATAATTTCAAACGAAAAATAATTAAATCAATATTTAGTATTTAAATTTTTTAATTTTTTTTTATAAATTTTATATTATCAACGTATGAAATTAACGCTCGACTTTTTACTGTTTAAAATTTATTTTAAAATAAAATAAAAAATTTTAAAAATTTGGAATTGCATTTTGAAAAAAAAAAAAAAAAAAAAAGGTCTAATTTTTTACTGGATTCCCTACGTCCGAGGCAAAGTATCTTCGGCTCTTTGAAATTTTGGGTCGCCATTGCTTTCCCACTTCAACTGCCTTCAACCAAACTGTAAAAGTAAAATGACAAAAGCCCATGTCACCGCCCAACTGAAGCTGCCGGCTGCTCACGTAAACTACTCTTAGAAGTACGAGCTTCGGGAAAGACAGGAAAAAACACAAAGTCTCAACTAGTTCATCAAGCTCCCACTCCAAATGCCCGTGTTTTATATGACGACTAAAATTTAACCCCCCCCCCCCAAAAAAAAAAAAAAAACAACAACACATGTGAGAGCTGCAACAATTAACAAACGAGGAGACACTCCAGAGCCTAAGGAACGTGATACTACGTTCGAATTCGAGCATGGCTGAATGTGCTAAGGTGGTTGATTTTGCCGAGGGAGCAGTTTCGTAGACACAGAAAATAAATCAGATGACCGAAGAGTTAAAAATAATATTATTTTTTTTGTCAAAAACAAAAAAAAAAACACATATAATTTTTTAAAAAATAATATATTTTTATTTTATAATACCCATAAGTGAACTCACTCCGGCTCTTTTCTTGTCATTTTTCTCTGTTTACTAACCCTTTTTCTTTTGCGAGTTTGCATGTAAGTGCCAGTAGACCTATAAAATTAGAGTTTGATTAAGAGGACATCAAATAAATACACGTATCACTTAATATATTATATTTAATTATAATAAATTAGTGTTTATTTTATATTTAAATTTAGTATTTTTTAACTTTTAATTCAAATTAATGTCCTAATTATTTTTGTGCATGCCCCGAATTGTTGGAGAGAATAACACTGCTCAGAATTTAATAATATATGATAAAGTTAGGGAAAATAAAAAATAAAAACAAAACAAAGTTTGTGTCTTGTGTGAGACGAAATTGAAAGCTCGAAAATGTAAAAAAGGAAATAGATTATTCGCGTACGAGTGCGCCTGTGATCGTGCCTCCGATCCGTTTTGTCTGTCAATGATCCAATCCAACGGCTAGGGGGGAGCACATTCGCAAGTGTTCTTGTCTGGAGCGAAGGAAGCCCTAACCCCACTGTAGAAAGATAAGAATGAGCCCACTTTAGACGAGACTTTTTTTTTTTTTTTTTGGTTGGAACATAGAATATTTTGTCTCATTTATTTATTTATTGATGAAATTTTATAGAAGGGGGTATTTTGTGTAGAAAGAAGGAATTTTTAATAGCAATAAAACCCCATGATCATCGAGACGACGGGGAAATGAAAATATAAGTGCGAATCTCCAACATAAACTGAAGCATGAAATAAACAGAAACAACTAAGTAAGATGGCAACTGTTACGAAGAAGCACATTCGAGGGGTGAGAACCAAACCAACCACTTGAAACTCAAAGGAAATGAGCCACCGGCCAAGAAAGTCGCACTTCGAGAAGTTCGTTGACTTCCCACCCGGAGCCACAAGCTTACATGTCACAAACTAAAGTCTTCAATTCCAGGCCCTAGGAGCTTTTCTACATTGTCAACTAAAGTACAAAATCAAATGCTTATGAGTTTTGACCAAACGAACAAAATAATAGAGACGGAGAAACAATGGAGAAAAAAAGAAACCAATTAGACAGTTATCACCTTTCTAAACAAAAGCTCATGGATAAAAACCACCCGCGACATAAATTAGACTTACCTCTGTGTAGTGCAGTGAAAAGCATCTCTTCCATTTTCAAATAAAGCCCTGCAATGAAGGCCAAGACAGACCACTCTGGAAAATGCTGATCAATAACTAAAGGGTAGGGAGATTATCAAGTTGGTTCAACCATGATCAATTAGGAAGGCATGTGAGAGTTCTTCTAGCAGCAAATATGGCCTCGTACCTGAAAGATGCAGGAGATGATATTACCTCATGCCTCATATACTGTCCAGATGCGCAGTAAAAAATTCAAAGAAACATAAGGGGAGGCAAGGAAGATCTTACAGTGAAGTGAGTTTGATAAATTGCAAATGACCAAAACCTGTGGATGAATCAAAGCTGAACTGAAACATGCAAACCATCATCGTCATGGAGTATCTTAAACTGCAGCAACAGGAGAGAACCCTCAGTGGACTATCCTACCTACGGAGGAATCCGCTGCATTTAATAAGCCTAAATTCTATTTATAATTCTCATTGCAATGTCCAAAACAAATTGGAAACTAAGAAAGAGATGGGATGGATATGTATGAGGAAATTTACAGGAGATAACTTGTACTGAACAGATAGCTGAATTTATTAAAAATATAAAATGTGTGTACAATGGACTTTGATCTCTGATTTTTTTTGCAGCTGCAGCCAGGATACATGTGTTGCTAAGATGTGAATTCTATGACATTCTAACTTGTAACAAAAGATCTTTACAGTCTTAAGTCACCAATTTAATACACGAACAAAAAGTTGATGGACCTGACAGATTCATGTGAAAATCTTGTGGAGTCTACAAAAGAATCTATGTAACCTAATTGTGGACCGGCAACCAAATGACCCATCTAACTGGTCATTTTTCCATCACGGTGATTGTCTTTTGATTGTCAATGGTATAATGAACAAGACTATACAGAGAAAACCTTCAAACCATCATATTTAGGCCTGAAAGGTCATCCATTGGAATTTCAAGGCCCACGAAGTCATCATGATCTTGTAATCCATCATCATCAATGTTCAACCACAAAGCCAGATCGT
Source organism: Bruguiera gymnorhiza (assembly GCA_020883675.1). Classification (NCBI taxonomy): domain Eukaryota; kingdom Viridiplantae; phylum Streptophyta; class Magnoliopsida; order Malpighiales; family Rhizophoraceae; genus Bruguiera; species Bruguiera gymnorhiza. The sequence continues at coordinate 3,854,498 of JAIRCJ010001049.1, read as the reverse complement.
TCCCTTGGCCTTCCAGTCCATCGATTCCTGGTAGGTTCGACAATGTAATGGCCTCAGGATCATCCGATACATTCATGCCAAGGCCATCCTTGGCATTGCTGTTTGTAGTCATTTTGCTTGACTTTGACTCAGAAGGTAATGTCGATTTAGGCTTCTCTGACGTCTTGCCAACAAGGCCATTTATAGAAACAGATAACTGAGCTGTTTTCTGTTTGGGTTTTGCTTTATATTTCCTTTCACCCTTAGCATTGGATACTGGCCGACCAACTTTATTAGCTCCATTCCTAGGTAATACCTCTCTGTTGTACTCCTTTCCTTCCCTTTCTCTCTCGCTTCGCTTTCCTTTTGTGCTTCTTGATAGAGAACCTCCAATTCCTGGTGGGGCACCTGCAGTGCCAGTGCTAACGACTTCATCAAGCAACAGATCTCTATTCTTCACCCCGTTTGACCAGATATCTTCTTTACCATAATTTTGTTCAGGCAAATGATTTCCAGTGTGAAGTACATTGGAAGTATTGATGTAATGTTCTCCGTTCTGACTCAAATGTGAAGTCTGAGGACTAGGCTTTGAACCCATAGATTCTGTAGAAAGAAAAACCGCACCCCACCGAACAAAATTAGGAGTGTACAAGGAAGCTGAAGACATCAAAACACCTAAGAACAAAATGAAAGACACATGACAAACCAGATAGTACCCTAAAGATGTAAGTCAGATAGAACATCTAGACACACATATACAAAGAACAAAAGCAATACAGAGGTTACTACCTGAAACTCTACCTTCCAAAGAGTGGCTTGAAGCACTAGAATATAATTTCACCAATTCACAATCACCATTAGAGTCCACTGATCGTGCACCACTTCGTTGGGACACTCCAGAAAGAAACATATCCCTAAACAATGGTTCACCGAAGCAGCTCTTGCCTGTATCTTCAAATTTATGACATTTTTCTAACACACGTTTAACAAATGCCAGGGCAGCTAGCTTGGCCATTTTGTTACTGGAACATTTCCCGCCAGCGGTGCTGGGACTCCGACAATTCTGCAAAAGGATGTTGAACTAGTTAGCCAATGAAATCTGCATCTGGTACCAACTAATGATACCATAACTCCACCATGATATTGAAGGGAACAAGGCAATCCAACAAATGAGTTGACATTATAAAAAGGGAACATCAACACCATCTAAAACTTTCCAGTGCATTAGCAACAAGCATAGTAGTGTGTAAGCAACTGATGGAGATATCTACACAAATCTGCAGGGGCAGAAATACAGAGAGAGAGAGAGAGGGAGGGAGGGAGGGAGGGAGGGAGGGAGAGGAACACTTTGCAAAAGGTAATTTTCCATGCAATCCAGTTAGAGGTAAAAGCTGAGTCAGCTAAATAGCAAGTTAGAGATATATCCCCGTTGAGTTCAGGAGTGCACAACTAAGGACCTTATCTAAATTCCATGTTTTGGTTGCTAAGCTTCAGGTCCTAGATGCCTGCTTAAGAGAAATTACCTCCACCTCTTTAGATTTCAGGGCAGTAAAGGAGGGCAAACATTGGAGTGACAATAACAGAAAACTCCAGGGGAGGAGATTGTAGATTGTTTATTTACTTATCGTACTTTTTCCATTAAAAGCTGTACTACGCAAGGAAGAGTACTTCCCACCTATCACATAAAAACCCAACCAGTCAAAAGGAAAAAGAAAGAAAAAAACAACAAAGAGAAGCTCACACATTCATATAGTAAATTATGACATATGCATACCACATCAAAAAATTTTTTAGTTGACCATAACTAGCAGGAAATTCCTCAAAAAAGCTAGCAGAGAAGTGATTATTAGATGTCTAAATTAAACAACTGATTAACAGGCTGCAATAGACCAAAGCAATATGCTTTCTTTTTTATTTAGTTTCACAGAACTTTTCAACTGACCATTACCCTAAAACATAGCAAGGTTGTCCACTGCAGAAGGTGGCAAAAATTGAAATCGATAGGATCATTTTGTATGCTATATTGCACATCATCTTTCAAACAACCAACATCAAGATAATAGTCCAAGAACCAAATAACGCGGACAACAGAAAATAAACATGTATTTGAAGCATTTGGCATGCCTCTACTCTCCCAGGTTCCCTCTGTGCTACTCCTTTTCTTCTATCCCTTGATATTAACACCCTTAAATGAAACTTTCTTCCAATAACACAGAGAGGTGTTTGAGAAAATTTTGTTCTTATCTAAATGGACAATGCACATGGTTCAGCACTGCAGCTGCAAACTTTGCAGCACAACATTATACCAAAAGGTTCACATAAACTCCTGACGCAGAAGCATCTATGCTATTTTGTTATTTTGTTTTATTTGAATTATTTATTTTAGTTAGATGGATGGCTAAGATTAGATGAAGTTTTATTTCATCAAGGGTTGAGATTTATTTTCACCAAAACCTAGTATAAATAGACTTCTAGATTGCTGGACGGATTTTACAAATTTGCTATTTTATTGAAATATTAATGTTTGTTGACAGTTGTGGTTTTCTCTAAACCCTAATCCTAATTCTCTTGTTTCAACTCTGATTTTCTACCTAAATTCAGCTCTAATTTCAATTTATCTACACCAACTCCAATATAGAATGCAAATCTATGAGGGAGAGTGAAAATGCATAAAATGTAGGGAAAAATACCGTATAATTTTGATAAGCCATCGCAATGAGTTTGTCATAAGCACACCTTTTGAATTCGCTACACAAAGATAAGATATTATAAATACAAACACCGTAGTAAGGCTTGCACGTGGCATTATATGTGGAATCTCAAGAAAAGAACAAATTCATTACTGTTCTTGAAGATCTTTTGCTTCTGAGGCAGAATTCATCAGTTTATATAGGAGAGCTTTCTTCTTTGAAACCTACTCAAACAACAGAAACAAATAAGAAAAAAAAAAAAAGACAAAAAATTTTAGAAAAATTTAATTGACATTAAAACAGGATGTCCAAGTGTAAGATTTATTACTATGCATGCAGGTCTATTAATTTATTTGCACTTATATATAAATTTCTCTTGCTTATCCACTGAAAATTGCAAGAGATTGGAGTGAAGAAAAAAAAATGAAAAAAAAAAGGATCCCGGAGCAGAAGGGAAAATTTTTTGTTTTCCAAAAAAGGATGCAGATATTAAATTCCAAGTAATCTGAAATGAGAGTTTTTATTGCACAACTGAGATACCTGTCCACTGTACTTCTTTTCCAATTTGCTGATCTCACCACATATTCCGCCATCCTCTATCTGCATGTTCGGCTGGACAAAGAAGAATTTGAAATCAATAAACTACATCCATAGACATTAGTTCAAAGAGACAAGGGAACTACACAAGAGCCAATTCAGGGGCGAACAAAAGCCAATGACCACTGCTCCTCAGCCAAAAAGAGAGCAATACAAAGACAAAAAAGATATAAGGAAGAATGGAAAGAAACCATGACAGCTTTTCATTTGATAATCCAACATTGGAAGTTAAAAGCATCTTAAACTAGAAGTACCAAGATATTAGCTGACCCCCTTCTGAGAGACATGCACAGAAAAGCATAGAAAAAATTAAGTGGGAACAAAAAAATGCTTTTGTCAAAATGAAAATAAGCCTACCATTGGTTCTGGTAAAATTCCAATACTGTGAACTTCGAGAAGAAGTTTTTCATTGATCTGCATACTATCATACTGAAATTCTGGATGTATCATGCTGGACATCAATGCCTGGTCTGAAAGGACACCATTTACAGAATGATTGATACTTGAGCTAATCTCAATATTTGAGATGCTCGTGACATTAGTGTCTGCCTCATCATGTTTGGGCTTCTGAATCACACTATAACAATTAAATGCAATATGTCCAGAAAACTGCAAGTTATCTGGATAACTTAAACCCTCCGACCCCGATTCAAAGCCAGCTCCATGAGCGTCAAGTTCAAAATCTCCAATTCTACAGGCATAGTCTTCCTCAGGAACTATAGCTGCTAAGAGTCTCTGGCAAAGGGAGATGTCTCTTCCACCTTGTAATAACTGCTCTGGATTAAGTTCAAAACCCCCTGTTTTTGCTGCACCCCCCACATCTCTCTACAATAGTAGATTCATTTGTTAGTTGTAACAGTATGGAATTTTCTTTAAAATGATTCATAATGTAAAACAAATCACATAAATCACCCAAAGGAAGATTTCTGACCAAAACAGAGGCTGATAGAACCACCTATTACAGGATCTACAATGTATTGAACTACATGAGTAGCCCATTATATATTGTTAGAGAGCATTAACAAATGCAAGATTAAATTATTGTTGTGATACTTATGTGATGTGACAGATAAGTGGATCCCTGTTAAAATTCACGAAATAGTACAAAGCAGGTCACAATGCAACTTGTTGTCAATTAGACATAAAAAACTGAGGAATTTTACAATGCTATAGAGAATGAAACAAAGCTTCTTAGTAATATAGAAAATTGATTTAAAACATCATAGCAATACTTTTTCTTGTTTGAAACATGAACTTGATAAACAGGCTTCCACGCATAGTAGGTGATAAGTGCAACAACACTGACAAGCCAGAACATTACATGTAATGCATAGCCACAAATAATTAACTACATAAAATAGAATAAACTTCATCATGTATATGGGACAAGCAATTCTCAGTGCCATTTTTATCTTTCACAGATTCCAACCTAAACTGCACCCTTTATACCTGAAGCGCCCCCTGCCCCCCCACCAGAAGAAAAAAATAAAAATATTGCTGACAATAATAGCAAACTCCATCTAACAGAGAACCAAATTTCCATGAGGATAATAATCTATATAGTATTTCCACCACAAGCAATAATTGTTTTAACAATGCTAGAGCAATAAACAAAGATAAGGTTAGAAATTTTAGCTGTTAAAGGGAGGGCATGTCCGCTGAAGCTTGTAAATAATTAAGTTACCATTACAAAACCACTAGAACTTGAAAAATATCAAAAAGTCTGTTTGTTCATACATGGCTGGGAGCTTATGCCTCCAAATTACAATGTTAAACAAGACTGTAATACAGAGTGCTTTACCTGCTGCTTCAAGTAGGCTATGTCCACATCAGATATAAAATCAAAAAAGTGCTCCATTTGCCTCCAAAATGAGCTCGATAGAGCATGAGCTGCAGTCCCATTAAAATTAATGGGCCATAAAAGACAAGCATTTTGGAAAGAGAAACAGACATGACCAGAGGCTATACCAGGGTTAATGACAGCATTTGCAGCAGCCAGCAGTTCCCCCTTTCCATCATCTGAACCAACTAGAAAGGATTGAATGAAAAGTGGCTCAATGAGAAAGAACAGGTAATCACAAAAATGTGACAGAAACATCTTATACAAGCAAAATACCAAGAAAATCTGCAGCTACATTGACTGTTGAGTGCTTTTGACGTGAGTATGCCTTGCGATCAGAAAGTTTTCTAGTTGGAGGCTGACCTGACTTACTGATTAAAATGTTAGAAGAAATTGTGAGATTTTCAATCTTGGACCCAATATTTGCTAAGATTAGAAACTGGAAAGACGAGATAATGGAAGAAATTGGATGGGTAAAAAACACCTAACCCTTCATTTTTATCAGAACCAATTCTAGCACTTCTAAGCTGTTTTGCTCTTCCAGCATTGCCAAGCTTCTCAACTGCCATTGGAATAAGAGACCTTGTTGAGGCAGAGCCCCGCCCTGACCTCCTGTTCTTTTGTACACTATCTCCAAGATCTTCCCTAGTAACCAGCTTATTCTTTCTCGATGGCAGGCCCACAGTTGACACCTTCTGGACATTCTGTCCAGCCTTCTTGTCCAGCTCATCAGATTTTTTCCCCTTTTCTTTAAACCTGATCTTGGGAGGCCCAGCTTCTTCACTTTCAGACAGTGCAGCAGAAGATGGCGGGTCACCTTTTGGTTTAGCTTGTTGGGAAGTACCACTTAAATGCCTTGCAAATCCCAGCCCAATTTCATTCCCTGATATATCAGATACACTATCTAATGCAGAATTTTCATCATTATTTGAAACAATAGGAATCAAATTAGTTCTTCTAGCAATACGGGAAATTTTTTGGGGTCTCTGGCCAGCCCAGTGGGCAACAGGTGGGGATGAAGACTGAGCTGAAGCAGTACGTTTCCGATTGTTAGCTCTAAGAGCAGAGGGCTTGTTTGTACAGTGAGAAAGCTCCCAATCATTACTTGCTCTAAGGATCACTGGTGACAACTTGGGGGTGACACTTGAACCTGCTTGTGGCACCCGAATAGATGCATTCATTTTTGTGCTTGATGTAGGACTAACAGAATTAAAATCCTCACGAACATTTGCTCTGAGCATTATAGGGAACCGAGGAATATCAGTCACTATATAATCTGATAAAAAATATTTAAAAAAAAAAATGAATAACAGGCTTGATACATCAAATTACGTAGACACACCCAAAACTCAAAAGTAAAACAAAGGGTAAAAAAGCACCGAATGAATGACATCAACAGTAACAATAACAACAAAAATAGGATAAGAACAATAATTAGATTTGCTGAAAACTTTGTTAGGGATACTATGCATACTTATTAACAGCTCTGAAATTCACCCTTTCCTTCTCTGAACCAATAGGACGTTCTCTCCTGTCACTAAGAAGAGAACTATTATCCATATCAGTCCTATGAATGGATGACCTCATACTCAAGCCTGTAGACTGAGAGATACCATCTGATTTGCCACTTCCAACAGTACCATTGGAAACACCAGGCCTATATCAAGAAGCATATTAGTACTGCCTCACAAATCACAAATGAAAAGCAACTGACAAAAACTATATGTTCAAAAAGATAGCCAGCAGATAATAAATACACAATTTATAGGACAACGTACTGCACAGGTTTGGCACTTAAAAATGGATCTCTGCTCAAGGGGAATTCTGTTTACTATTTATAAGTAAAATCAGAGCTTCAATTGTAATCAAAACACGAGAATTTCAAGAAAATGCTACCCAAGGCAAGAACTCCACAAATGATTCATCACAAATGCTTTTCATCATGAGGTAGGTAAGGGCAATCAAAGGAAAGATAATCATTATGTTACTTTAAAAAGCTTAACTCCAAATTTACCTCACAGGTTCACCTCAATATATACAGTTTATGGCTCACGTAATAATGAGGCATTGACAGCCAGAGATTACTTAAGCAGTGACACCCAAGTGTCCTGCACCTTTAGCGCAATAAAAGGGACACCAAATAAAAGGGACACCAAGTTAGGAACCTGTTAGTTCTGGAGTCGCATCTCTATTCTACCATTGTGATGACCTTACAAAAAAACAAAAAAGAGTAGTGGACTTAAGTAGTAACAAGTATCTAAATCTAGTTGTGATGTATCTGAATTGCTTCTTAACTATTGTGTCCATAGTAATCTGTATAAACATAGTACAGGGTAGATTGCACACACTCAGGACTCCTTTGAATTAAGAGTCTTCAGAATTTTACCATATAAGTGAGTCATTATCCTGTTGATTTTCTCCATCCCCTAATCAAATTAAGCATGTCATTATTCTCTTGATTTTCTCCATTCCCTAATCAATATAACTATCATGAGTCCATAAAAAAGAAGATTTCTAATATCCATCTCATATTGATATGTGTTTCAAGTAAAAATACAATAAAGAACTCAGATTGATTTGACAACAGAAAATGCAACAAGTACCATTAATGCATAAAATAGAAATGCGTATGGTAAAAAAATTCTTTAAAAGCCAAAACAGAAGATAATGGTAAAAACAAAGAAATTATAGATTTTAATGATAGAAGCAAAAAATAATGGCACTTTGATGCAGCACTACAATCAAAAGTCCATTAATTATAATCCTTTCACAACAGTATGCAGAAAAATATTAATAGCTTGTTTGTGAGTACATTTGCAAATTTTACCAGCAACGGAAGCAATAGTGCCAATGATGGCAAAGGTTACCAGAACTAATGCTGTAAGTTGCTTAGTTGTACGTAGAAAAGTACTAACAGTAACAACTACGGCAAAAGTCCTAGAGGGAAAAAGTACAACAACCATGATGGAGGAATTTATTAAGTCTTATTGTGCCAAGTGAATATAATTTCCAAGATAGTTGCACCAACAACAACACCTTAAAAAGATATACCTGAACCCATGTGATTCACTGCTTAATCTTGACCGAACATCAGTAACACTTCTTTGCTGCATTCCCAGTTTAGCTTCCCGATAGCTATCTGTGGGTTTAGTTGATATGCCACTTGGAGAAATATCTGGCTTTATTCCAGAACGCTTTTTCTTCATTTTTGCCTTGTCCCAACTATCAACAACAATCGATAAATTTCGATCGTCACCCTGAACTGCACCAGTATGTGCAAGCCTTTGCATTTCTCTATCTCTTTCTAAGGCAGCAGATGACCTGACAGCAGCATTACTCTGCACATCCAAAAAGTTTTCACTTTCACAGCTCACATGTCAATTCTGTCAAGGAAACTAGTATGCAGGCATGTGACTTAGTGAAGAAGGTGGCAACCTCAGAGATGCTAAAACATTACACTGATGGATTGCAGAATAAGACCCATCAGGCAAAACATACATCTAACCCTTGACAAAAAAAACACCTAATAAAAAAGAAAAAGTTTGCCAGTTTATGAATCCAAATGGTCTCCCTTTCTACATTATCTTCAGGAAGGAAACAGGTATCATGATCTAGACAGAATGAATAGGAGTTCTATAAGAAATTGTGGAGCCACCCATTAACAGTAATGGAACTCTATGCAAAACCAAGAAAATGGGGAAATTCAACAGAAGTGACCTTTAATGTTAGGTGGCTAAAAATGTGCATGAGAGCATCAAAACAAGGAGATCGAGATTAACAAAATACTGCCTTACAATTTCTTGCTTACAATACTTTAGGCTTACTAATAAGTGAAAAAAAAAAAAAATTAGTAGAGCACAACTGAGTGAGAAATTAGAGCCATTCTTAATCTATTATATCCACTTTCACTATAAAACAAATGAAATGAGCAAAATGGAATCAAAGAGGGTACAAGAAGGCCAAAGTTAATTAATTTAAAATGATTATTGTTTTGACAAATCCTGCATGGCTAAGGCATTTGAAAACTGACCAAGTAGCAGATAAGTTACTGCACTATCATCACTTTTATGCTATTAATCATTTGAGAAACAGATTAAGCCTGTTGGGAAACAAAAGAAAGCATGTAGCAGCAGCACTAATGTCAAATCTCATTAAACTGCCAAATACACACTGAATTGTTTCCAAAGGAAATTAAAATTTCAGAAGAAAGAAGAAAGGAAGCATAACTAGAAGGTACAAACCCTCATGTCCACCAAAGAAGTTCGCGTGCGCTTGTTTGGTACTGCATTCTTAGCTTGTTCTTCTGACTTTTGCAGTTCAAATTCACAGGTACTAGTGATAGCTGGATTTTGAATTCCCAGCTTAGCCAGGCTCAGCCCATGAACTGACCGATCACTTGACAATAAGGCCCTAGACCGATCATTTGATAAGCCATCTGATCTAGATCTCTTCTTTGATGGTATGCTTGGGAAAAACTTGTTGAGCACAGATAGGGCCTCATTGAAAATCTTCACTCGTTCCCTGTTATCTAAGAGGACTTAATGAACTAATCCTAACAATTATGCAAGATACAAAATATTAAACAAACTACCTGGCCTTGACAGAGCTTTCACGTAGAATGGCCTTGACCCGCTTGACATCCTCTGGTGGCAACTTTCCTTTTGAAGAAACAGTTAAAGAGTCATCCACTGAAATACCAAGAGCTACATTCATATGCCATCTGAAGTCCCCTTGAATGCACTTATGTTCTGCAGCCACCACCTTTGGATCAAATCGCAGGCATTGGAAGAAATTCACCACATCTCCCTGTGCTACTACACAATTGTTCCTTGTCATGTTGGGCAGAGAAGATGGATTAGGATTCTTCATGTTTTCACAAAAGCCTTCCGACCTGTCCAACTGAGCAACTAAGTGAGATCCACGCTGCCCATTATTATATACTGGCCGATCTGGGTTAGCAGAAGGCAGATCAAACTTATTGGATGCCGCCATTGTACCAATGTCCTCACATCTTCTACATCACAAACCCAATAAATACAATAATGCATCACCAAATTGTTGTGCAGGGGAGAAATGTTGATCTGAGACTTTGCATAATGCGAGTGAATGCACCTGCTAAAAAAAGTAGATCTTAAACCCAACTCCCTCTTAAAACAGAAAGAAACTACACTCTACATATTATCCCAACTTCAAGTCATTTAATACTTAATACTCATGATAGAAAAATGCAATAATGGCAAAATGTGATTAAAGTCACAACACAACCAGCAGTAATTTAATTGTAGAATCTTGGAAAATCAACTTTAAAAATCATAATGATTTTACTCCTGAATTCATTGACTTCATAGAATTTAATTTATTTCCCAATCTTATGGGCAAATAGTTGCCAGGGCTATAGTCTTCATGCAGACAAATTTTGGTAATGCAGAAGAATAACAAGAAATAGAATCAATAAATCACATTCTCTATAGTGATAAACATCAGCTGTCTAAAATTTGAGTTGAACCAAAGGAGGCTTTCTGTGGATAAAAAGAATGGTGCTTATGAATCTTTGTTGTAATTGAATCATTCAACCAAATCCTTTTTAGCCAACTAACTTTGTCGAAGTTCTTATCCAATGTTAGCAAAAATGTTTTGACACTTTTTCATTACAACAGATGCATGTAGGAAGTAACTCACCATCCCTTAAGGCTAGTGCTTATTAAGTCCCACCGCACCATGCCAAATTTCCTTTGACAAGTTATTCTCTAAAAGCCTTAACTTTGCTCCAATACCCTATTATTGTATCATACGTGCATTCCCTTGCTCACATAAATATGATAAAAGCATCTTCCATCTGTGAACTTAAGATTGCCAATATATTGCAAATAAGTTCAAAACTTTTTCATGAGTTTGTTTCCCCATTAGGAAGCCAACAAGCTAAAGTATTTTAGCAAGAATGTCAGGATAACAAGTCTTATGTCAAACATTATGATGGTCCAATGACTTTATCGTGACTTGCTACAAGCAGTTAATGCTACATATATGTGATTAGTATGCACTGCAAGCAAGCTGACCATACAAAATTACGGCATCTTTGTGCAGCAAACACTTAAGGCACACTGCACATAATAGGATACAAAACACATGAAATGCAGCCCACTTCCAATGCAGGGATGCCTGCAGCACCCCATCGCATGGTGCTGGGCCCCAATGGCCAAGACAATGGTTGTCCAAAATGCTACAAATCTGAGGCAATTGGGGCCAAGCCACATGCCTAGACATGCCAAAGGATTCAACTACAGCAAGCATCCCCTGCTTTGGAATGAGCACTGCACCTAAACTTTACGGGGTAAATCCTTTTGCATGCCCAAGCATGGGGTTCAGCCACAATCACTTTGGCTTTACTTCATTTGAGACAATCATGGCCTCTGCCATCGGGGTTAAACTCCATCTGATAGGGTGCTGTTGGCATTACCCCACACTGGAAGGGGCACAGCACCAAAGTGCCTCAGAAATGACTACTGCAACCATTTTAGCAGGAAATCAAAATGCAGTGAATGTCATCTACATTACAATATAATGAAAATGAACTTAAGGAAGAACATGCTATAATTAAGTTCATATGTTAGAGACTGAAGTGTTGCAATAGTGAGAAACAGACCTGTATTTCCACTCATGAATGAAAAAGTTTGTAACTGGTCTACAGTAACACACGCCAAAATCACATACAAATTAGAAAAGGAACTAATGAATACTTTCATAGCTATAAAATCCAATAATGGACAATATGGTAGCAAAACCCAACATATTAATCACAATTTGAGGTAGATTTCAGCAAACACTAAAAGAAGTAATTAGGAGAAGATGACTGCAAGCCATAAGCATTACACATACTCACGAAGGCTTCTATGCCAAGACTAAGGACTTTGGGTAATGAGCTTAAAACCCGGGAGGCCGACATGACTGGTCCTATCCCATTCGCTTTAAAACTGACAATAACCACCATCACTTTCCATTAGTCACAATCTGAATATGCTTGACAGTAAAAGCAGCATTTTGATTTAAATCCTTCCACCTCTAGCGTATGTATTTTGAATAATAATGATTGCATTTTTCCACAGCTTCACCCAAACATTTACATTTGTTTTCCACTAAAATTGTGCCTTGTGAGAGCAAAATAATATTTTGAATTTCTATATTTCTCCAAAAATACAAAATCAATCAAAAACCAAAGCAGAATTTTTCAAAAAAAAAAAAAAAAAACTCAAATCAGGTGTTCTTGCACAAAATTGTGCTACTACTAGTTAACAAACGGTGGTTAGTTTTCAACTGCTTACAATAATTATCAAAATCTCTTCAGTACATTTATTACAATAACATTACCGCAATCAATAGGAATTAAATCACCGTCTGTGAAAGTAAATAAATGAACACCACAAATTGAATCAGCATAAAACAAGCGCAATGAAAGCAGAATCCGAACTGAACCAGCCAGGAAAATTTATAAAAACGAACAAAGAAACCCTAGAAGCAGAACCAAATTGAATTAAAGAAAACAATATATATATATATATGATGAATTACACGTATAATCGACAAAAATCTACCTTCAATATTTAAAATGATTTTTATAGTAAGATTCGCTTCGGGCGATAAGGTCAGGGGTTATAGAGAATTTTTGCGAAATTTTAATTTGGAAATTTTTTGTGAGGAGTCGGAGCTCCGAATCGAGGGTTCGTACAAAGCAAAGCCATGGAGGACCGAGAACTCCCCTTCTTTCTCTCTCTTTCCGTGCTTTGATCGGCAATGGCATCGGGGGATTTTTCAATTTACTGTTTTGCCCATACTTTGATGTGTCCAAAAATGAAAAAGCCGTTGACTGAGCTTGGGTATTTTTGAGAACAAAAGTGTCGAGCCGGCTCGTGGTCAGCTCCCCAAGCCTTTGGCTGTCTGGGTTGGCTTCTGTTTTCGCAGTTGTCTCAGCGAATCGGGTTTTTATGGTTGGAAATTTCAAGAGAGGTTTAAGCTGTTTTTTTAGTAATATATATATATATATATATATATATATATGAATTATAATTGTATTATTATTTTTCTAAATAATATTATTAATAATTCTAAGTGATGAAATTCCGTTTGTAGTAAAATTGGAATGATACGTAGCCTTGCCGTAAGTACCAAACAAAATTCCAAAAGAATGATTAAGGATAACAAATTACAGTAAAAATGATTCTTTCTAGGCATTACTTCATTAATGAAAATGAATGCAAATCAGTTTTAATATTAGGTGACCGCAACACAAAAAAAAATAAAAAATAAAAAAGTAAGAAGAATCCTAAGAAAAAAGGACTAAAATTGATTTACTAAATATGCTCACAAAAAATGTCATTGAGTCATTTTCATGTAAAAATTAGAGATAATTTTAATACTATTTGACTATAATGTGAATTTTTTAGTTTGATATGAATTATATCTGATTTTATAATGCGTCACATTATTCATTATAAAAGATTATATTATAGATTTTAGTACATCTAACATTACTCATTTTGAAAATAAAGGTTGAGATTTTTAATCATTATCAATAACTCAAACCACAAATAACTTATCCAACTATTCTATAATTAGGCGTCTGCCATTGATATTAAAATCAACAATCCAAATAAACCAAGTGCAATAAATTGTACCTAACAAACCTTTGAAAACATGTTGTCGAGGTAAGGGGTCCTACGAAAACTGGAAGTGAAAACTATTAGTTTTGCATGTAATGCGGTAGACCCAAAAAGTTCAACATCGATAAGACCGATTCCGAATAATACACACTTTAGGCAAGTCGGTGATGGCCGTGGGGGTCAGAAGCCAGACCTCGCGGAACTTTGGCTTTAACGATGCTTTTCAGTAGTTAGTTGTTAGTAATTAAAGAGCCCTTAATGTTGCTTTTCAATGGTTAAGTGTTAAAAATTAACGAAAAGAACGACACATAAGTTAACAAAAAAAAATTAGGGGGACGTGCCTTTTTAGACGGGAAGGAGACATATTCCTTTATTTATCCTTGTCCTTCTAAGTCACGGCGTCCCTTTCACCCCAATACAACAAAGTTCCGTTGGAGCCCCGTCAACCTATTCCGATATTTTGCAGGTGAGGAAGCTCTTCCGTCCAACACCAAGCCTCGGGGCTTTGTGGGGTGATCAAGCATGTTAAGCTAGATGGTTGCTTGCCTTGATGATGTTTATAGTTCGCTTCTTTAAACCGAGATTTCAAAACTATCCCACTTTGCCCTTCCTGAAAATAAAAACAAAAAAAAAAAAGTTCAAAAAATTGAACGAATTTCCGAAAAGAAATGCGATTCCAACCACTTTGCCCTTCCTGAAAATAAAAACAAAAAAAAAATTAAAAAAATTGAACGAATTTCCGAAAAGAAATGCGATTCCAAAGCTAAACATTTAATCTTTTTCTCGTCTTGTATGGTTGGGATAGAAGCAAAATGAGTGTTTAGAATAACGATATTTGTCCTGATTGAATTGTACAAACAGTTAACAGAGTAAAAACACTAAGAGATAAAGTTATGTAATACAAAGATAACTCTTCATAATCAGTTTTCACATAAAATCAAAGATAACCAAGGGGGAAAATGGTCATTACTTCACACAGAAGCAAAAGTTTGCGAAAGCCGCAATGAGGGCTAGTCAAAGGCAACATGACAGAAGTCAACTCACCGGAGCCCCTTGGAGACAAACGTTTGTCTAAACTCTCAATTAAACAAGCCGTTTTCAAAGATTAAAAGCCAAATGTCACAAAATCAGAATCACAAGGACTCCACTCCGTACCGTAAAATTAAAACGTAGGAATTTTGTCTGAAATGAACAATACTAGAAAATGGTAAAGCCACAAAGGCACTGCGGTCGGGTCTCCGTTCTCATTTCTTCCTCTTTTGGCCCTATTGTAACCAGAAAAAGAAAAAGGGTTAAAGGCGCGTTAGATTTGGAGTCAGTCGTACCCTTGTACATGCGAAGCAGCGCTACTAAGCAAAAATAAAATAATAAAAAAAAATAATGATAATAAAGGAAGATTGCTTTAATGAAGGAAAATTTATGTTCTATTTATCTGTGGGATGGGCAATTAAATGTTTTACTTGGACCCATAAAAAAATTGAATTTCTGATCTTATTCTACTAACAGTAAAAAAGATGAGAAACAAGCCAATAGACCTATAGGATGGATAGAGAAGAAGACTGTGAAAAAAATGTTACGGAGTACAACAAAACTGTGAAGGATGAAACCGATTGCTACGCCCAGCTGGAAGTGCCTGCAAGGCCATGATGCAGGAGATTGTGGGCAATGTGATCTCTAGAATGCATTGCAGCGACAGACCTCAAATTGTTCTCAGGAATCACCTCATCGTCATAGAGTTCAAAGTTGAGCTCTGGATCCATCATTTCATTTCTCGACTCACAAATATTATGCAACACACAACAAGCCCCGAGAACCACCGGCAAGTCCTGGAGTTTCACCTCTGTTCTCTTCTGCAAGCAAGCCCACCTACCTTTCAATTTCATAAATGCGTTCTTAGCAACCCCTTGAATTTGCCCAATCTTCTCATTGAAAGTGTGCTGCGCCCACGTCAGGTTCTGGTGCGTGTAAGGTACCAGAACCCAGTCGGTAAGAGGCAACCCAGAGTTCCCAACAATCCAAACGTCCTTCAGAGTTCCCCTGATGGCTCTCTGGAACAAAGCGGACTTCTCCAATACCTGATCATCAGGCATTGAGCCAGGCCAGCCAATGCAAACATCAGTGAAAAGGCCTCTGGAATCCACAACCCCCTGAACTGTTATCGAATAAGATGTCTTCTGATTCCTCTCCGTGTGCCTTTTATTGAAATAAGCTGCCACTCTAATCTTTGGAGCAATGATTGGCACATGGGTTGTGTACATAGAACCGCCGACATCGGGTATCCCAGAAATTGATTGATACTCGGTTTTAATCATCTTCAATTTCTCGTCATCAGGCCATTGAAGAAACTTGGGCATTAGAACGGTCCTTATTGCAGAGCAAACCTCCAGAATTAGCTTGTGACAGGTGGAAATCCCCAATCCGAACCGTTTCGACACGAGCCGCAAAGGGTGGCCGGTGGCGAGACGCCAGATACATACGGCAACGCGTTGGCGAACTGGAATGGCGTCGCGCAGCATGGTGTTCTTCTTGGTCACGGCGGACTCCAGCTCCTCGCAGATCATCTCGAACGTTGCCTTGCTCATCCGGAACTCCTTCCTGAACTCCTCCTCGGGAAAATCCGGATGTTTGCAGCGGTCCCACCAGTCCTTGGACCTGTCCTTCACCCACAGACGGCGGTGCTGGCCCTGCGCCGCCCCGGAAGCACCAGCACCACCGCTACCGCCACCACTCTGGACGGAATCACCCGAAGTAGCCGCATTCTTAGCGACTGAAGAAGCAGCCACAGCGGAGGCAGCCGAGTGGCGAGCACGCTTGGTTCTCTGATCTTCCATTTCAGCAAAATCAGAGTAATGGGTCTGGAGATTGTCGGAATCGTCATTCATGGAGTGGACTCGCCGGCTGTGATTCGAATAGAAAAGCTCCTTATCTTGCAGGGATTCGATGGTACATTGCTTCTGCTGACACTTCTCTTCTTCATCAAACGTGATAAGAGAAGCAAGTATATCTCTCACTGTTTTCTCCTTGGAGTACTCGTCCTGTTCACCACCTCGTTTTTCTTCTCGGCCATCGTCGTCGTTTCTTCTTCGCTTCGTCAAATTGTTGTTGGCTTCAGAGCTGCTATTAGTAGTGTCCGTCTCCATGTCCTGGAGAAAACTATACAAATGTGAAACCTCCTCTCGATAAAGAAATGGGAACGATGAGATTTCCATTCAAATCAAGACCCGAGTCAAAGACAATACAGGAAAAGATGTAAGAAAAGTGTTCCTCAAACTAGACAAATGAGAAATGAGAACGCAGGTGCGGTTTCAGACTGCTGCTGAGATTGGAGATGGTTGGTGTGGGTGGGGATTTATTTATACGCACATCTTTATTCCACGTCAGGCAGTGGCCCGCTTCGGAGGGGATATGATGCAAGGAAGCGTGTGAGGCCGGTGTCAACGCGTCGTCGTTCGTAGATGGCCTTTGACGCTGACTAGACCCCTTTTGTTTTGGGTTATTTGAACATCGATTATTCTTTTGTTATTTTGCTCAAATGGTTTCACATGCTAAGGAAAGTTTTACGCGGTTGGGGTCCGCGGCGCCAGGGTTTCGAAGGATCGTAGAAAAGTTTTTGGATTCTTATATCGGACGATTTGAAAACGTTTTAGAAAAGGGCTTGCGGAGAGCGCAACTGGAAGCTTCATTCCTGGCTAGGAAAACGTAGGGAAGGAACGGGCGGGAGGTGGAGGAGGCGAGGGTGAAAACTGTCACGCGACTCCTATTCTCTAATTTAAATTAATCTGTCCTCGCTTCCCACCCGGGAAGGTAAGAGTTATAAGAGATAATGTCTTGTAATTACATTTTATTTAAATTAAATTAAGTTGTCACTTATCGATTACACATATATCAAATAACATATACAATTTTATATTGCCGATGTTGAAATTATTAATATAATATTCATTATAATTTTTTAAAAAATTTTAAAATATCACATAAAACAAATATTTAATAAAATTTTTAAAAACATTTTTTAATAAATTATATAATATTTTGTAATAAAATTTAAAATATATATATTTTTTATTCCTATTAGTAGACAAAAAATCTCAATTACTTTTATAGATTATTAATCCCTTATTGTTATTATAGTCAATAATATGTTGAAAAATTATTATATTAAATAAAGAGGATTTGCTAAATATTTAAGAGAAAGAAAAATATAAGTATAATATTTTAATATTTTTTATTTTTTTAAAAAATTAAAATTAATATCACGTCAATAATTTTAATAATATAATAATAATATGAAATTTTATTTATCACATGATAATAATTAATAGAAAATTTGTAATATGTAATAAATTTAATTAATAAAATTAACATGTTGAGTAAATTTTTTAAAAAATAAAATAAAAATAATTATAAAAATATTTAAATATGATGAGTGAAATTAATCTTTTTTTGAAAATAATCCCATTTCTATGAATAATTTAGAATCCCTACTTTAACTTGTTATCAAATCCAAAAAATAAAAAAATTTAAAATTGTGCATAAATTTACAAAGAAATTGCATATAAAAATATACATTATATTTATAAATTTGTCATAATACTAAGCAAGTGCTCCTCCAACAAATTTGGATATGCCAATAACCAATTAACAAATTCAAAAAGTAAAAAAGGAAAATTGAAAATATCAACAAATTAGTTTGACAAAGAATGAAACACGATTATCAACAAATTTACCAAATTAAAATTACCAAATAAAACAATTTATAATAAGAAATTATTTTTGAAAATAAGTTAATAATCTTTAACTTATCAAGAATTTTTCATTCTTCTCTCTTTTTTTTTAGTGATAATAAAATAAAATTCTATTCTATATAATAAATGAAAGGAACAAAGGAAAAAAAATCTAAAACTACAAAGAGTAGATGAAAAAGAAGCTACCGTTTACAGGGCGAACACAAGTTGAAGAAGAATCTGTGAGATGAGCAAGGTTGTGGGGTAGATGTTAGATGTTGGAAGGAGAAGATGCGGCGCTAGTAGGTTAAGAAACAAGGATTTTAACCATTTAAAGATGTAAGTGATAAAAGTTAAATGTCTAAATTATCACTTTAAGAAGTTATATTGTTCTTTTATAAAGGATAAAATAGTAATTATAAATCAGCAAGAGATAAGGTTGAAGTAAAAACTTTAAATATTGTTTTTGTTCTCATTTAAAATTTTAGAGATTAGAGATTTTCACCTTAAGCTTTGGTTAAGTTCTTTTAACTATCTTCATTAAGATGAATTTAAAGGGTTTGTAAGAAGGTAAAGACTATTATCATCCCAAAGTACACAAAGGTATAACTATAACTAATTGCTACATACTATTTGGCTATAAGTTATTAAATATCAAATTTTTTACACATTATTTAGATAGTTTATATTCCTTTAATAGAAATTATATATTTTTTAGGTTGCACTTATGTAGAATTAAATTTAAAGAGATATTCTACTAATTAAAGACTTAATATTAATAAGAATATTTTTTATAAACCTTCAAATAGTCTCTTAATCTAACCTAATTATACTTGATACATTCCTCTTTAACTCACATTAGTAAAATTGTGCCTTCTTATGGTGAAGATGTCGCTTTGTGGGCCCCATATATATCTATTGAAATTATCCTTTGGCTGCATAACAACCTTTGAATCTTATTATAAATACTCCATAGACATTATTCTCAAGATACGCATTAATGACTCATTTATTTGTCAACTTCATCTAAGTTACACCCTAACTTAAATATTAGAGTACTAATACCACACTCTTTAGCCTACCAAGATTTGATATAAATGTTGACATCCATACTATCTAAATCTTTGCTTAATCATAAGACACCAACTGCTGAAAATCAGTGTCTCTTCTCTCTTAACATCATTCTTCTTTTTATATAACTTGTAAGTTTTCTTTACTTAGATATGGGTAACAATATCATTACATTTTCTAATCTTTCTAATAATAGAACTTACTATGTTTCTTTTAATCTAGGCAATGAACAATTGTCTTTGTTCTTCTAAAATTAACTCCACCTCATGTAAGAACAAATTAAGGTAAGAAACATCTTTGTCGCCTCCTTTTTGGAAGAAAGGAGGAGTTATTTTTGCTAAATTTTTAAATCTATTCTTCACTAAAATAAATGATCCCTTAAATCTATTTTTCACCAAAATAAATAATTTCTCAAGTATCGTATGTCTTAAATTTTTCAAAATATTAAGAACTCCAACTTACACCCTATAATTCGAACTTTTTTCTTATAACCAATCAAAGTAAAACTAATTGGTTTATTTCTCTTATATTTTAAAATAATAAAAAAAGAAATCTTAAATATTTATTATATTTCAAGGAATTTCAAAATTTAAACAAATTTAAAATGATATAAAGTATTTAAATTTTTAAATTTTGAAGAGAGTCATTAGAATAATAAAAAGTTTGAATGTTAAATTTTTAAAATTAACATTGAAATATGATGGAGCGGTTGCAACAAATAGAAAACTTAGAAGAAAAAGATAATAAAGAGCTTTTAACAGGACAAATAATGCAAATCTAAAAACAGTATAAAAGTAACAAACTCCCTTTTCTCCGAACCCTTTACAACCCATGGCCAGATGGATAGATATGACCATTCATGTGGCAACCCAAGTTGGTTTGTGGTTTCAAGTTTCAAACATTCTTGTTCCCATTGTTTGTTTGTCCACTACAAGTGAAGGAATCACCCCACAACCTTGGGGGGGGGGGGCACCTGGCCGAGTAAGCGAGTAGATCATGCAGACTATTTTCAATCTTGGACGCATGAGACAAAGTGCTAGTCAACAGCGTGCATCGAGGTCTCTTATCACTCTTAAGTCTTAATAATATTGTACAATATCTTTCGACATTGATCAGGTGCCAGCGTGCTATGGGAAGTCATTGTTGACCTCGGTTTTCTAACATGTTCTATTGTCATTAAAATTCACTACCAAAGCATATCTCATGGGCCCATAAATAGCCCAAATACAATTAGAAGTAACATTCTAATCTCTCCTTAAGTTTTTATTACCTATTTTCTCCGCTCTCTTATTAAATTCAATTTTAACACTAGAACAACCACTTTACTTTTAGTCATGTGTTATTCTCTTAAATGGTAAACCGAACGCTGAACCGAACATCCTGAGTGACCCGCCGCCATTATCATATGCATTAAATTGTGTGTCAATAAACACACATGGATTAACATGAACACATCATCACTGAAAACTAAAAAGTACAATCATGAGGACGCTCCTCGACAAAGGAAGTGCCCATGAAAGGTGACGTCAAGGCTTAACAGCTGGCCGATAGCATCATTAGCGTCAACCAAAAAGGCTGTGATTCACGCAGGCCTTTTGTTTTTGTTTGTGCCTTTGCGGCCTTTTTAGAATTATGTATTTAATATTCCTTTTATCTCTCTCTGTTTTTTTTTAATCACATATATATTTTATTTGCAATCCATGCCCCTCGAACACAACTTATTTACACATCTCAGCTGCATTAGTTAATTCATTTATGGAGATGACCCAAAACATGCAATAGAAATTCCAAAAATTTCCAAAATAATCGGCGGAAGAGGCTAGAAGCCTAGAACAATAGTTGGCTTTTATGGGTTCTGGGTTAGCAAGAGAAGTAGATGATCACTCATTGTCATTTTCACTGCCCTTCCATGGCTTCCATTCTCAGTCCATCTGCCACAATCCCTATGTAGCACAGGGTAATGTTATCTGCCTTTACTTCTCTTTCCTTGACCAAAGTCAAACATTAATCAGTACTACTTTATTCTGCAATTTTACAATTTCTGGGTTTATTTAGCAAAAGAAAAATGGCAATTGTATGTAATGTATCGTGGAAAGAACTGCACAGGAATCTTAGGATGCGAATTGAGTGAAGTTTTTTGGCTTAAGGTTATTGATGGCATGGCAATACAGGCAAGCCGTTTAGGTGTGAAACCAATGTCTACAAAATCGTCATCCCAGTTTTATCACACAGTTCCGAGTGGTGATATTCCTCGTGGGGTTTGCTTTAAGACAAAAGCTAAACCTTCTGCGGAGGCAAATGTAGTCGAGAATGAATCAACCAGGTTGCATGAGAAGATAGGTAACCGTGCTAATTGACATTTGTCACATCCCATTTTCCTCCTAATCGACCTGGAATTGGATTGTTACGGCACACACATGTGTGTGTTTTGCTCTTTTTTCCTTTTTTCGGTCCTACAGATTTGAATTTAAATTTTATATTTGAAAATAAGAGTTCGGGAAACTCTAACACTAAGGTTCTGGTGGCTAGTGGCTCTTTGTCCCTTTTCTGTTTCGTGAATCTGCATGATTTAAGGTTATACACTAGGTTAAGCCGTATGGATAAATTCACAAATTGCAAGAACACAATGGGGATTCTTGGTTAGTTACCTTTGTATTTGAGTGTTGATATCTTTCTATCACATTGATCGCCCACTTCTTGTTCCTCCTGAAACATGCGAGAAAGGAAAAAAAAAGAAAAAGGTTAAAAATCTATTTCCAATTAGGTCTTAAAAAAAAAAAAAGAGGCAAGGCCACAGGATAAGCTTCCATTTAGGGGAGCCTGGTTGTGGGTGGGCTCTGAAATGATCCATTTGCTGGAATTGCCAAATCCTGACCCTTTAACCGGACGACCTGAACCTGGTGGCCTAGACACACACACACACACACTTGCATTTCTGTTCAGGATCTGTCTAAGCTGAAGGCAATCCTTGATATGGCCGGTAAGACTTCTTTCTTCTCATCTCCGGATGTCATTCTTTGCATAACGTGAACAGATTATAACTTGCACGATGAATTGAGTACATATTTAGCTAGTAGAGGGTAGATTTGCAGAAAGCTCAGGAAGCTTACATGTGGAATGTCTGACTTAATTCTGCAGGTATTTCCTGTACACACGGCAAGTCTGATAGTCCTACAATTTTTACTCGGGATCCTGATGCAAATGCAATAAGGTTTATTCAAGTGCATAAATGATTTTGTGGGAGTTTAATATTTTATGTATTTGAGTTTTTCTCAAACAGTTAATAATATATATATATATATTTTATATATATTTTCTGGCGTATGACTTCGGGACCCAACCATTCCAATGGACCCATCTCTTCGCGAGCAATAACTTAAAATTATGAATAAAATTTTATTAAATGAATGTTAATTTATTATAATGTTATTTCTCATTTAAGTTGAACGCATTCTAAACTCTTGTAGTTAAACCCTGCGCTCCCAACTCATTGATTCTTCAAGGGAAAACGAGATTGCCGTGAAAATTGGGTCTGGTTCGGATTTATGCGTCGGCCAATCGATAATGGTCGCAAAATACTCGATGAAATGCCTGTGAAGGACTTGATTACTGTACAGAAATGATTACAGACCTCCGGTGCAACCAAACACCACAAGACAGATTTAGATTGCATCCTTTGTAAATTGGGAATTCAGTCCTGGAGGAGGGGGGGGAGATGAAAGGGAACTTGAGAGTCCATCGCTTCATAGAAAATGTGGATGATAAAGGAAAAAAATACATTAAATTATCAACTCAATTATTATTTTAGATGGTATAAAATGGGTGATTCCATTACATTTTTATTTTATCGTCACAATTGCACCCAGTGTTAGTCATTATTACAAAACATAACTTTAATACTGCATTATTAAAGGCACAAAGCTCAATTTAAATGTTGTGGGCAGGATTCCTTCACTAAAATGAGACAATGGTGTGGGTCCATTATAAATCGCAAAGAGCTCACTTTTTAGTTACATTATTCTTAACTTTTTTCTTTTACATGGGAGCCCTAAGCCCATCATGAAATTGTCAAATCAACATTCCCTCTTGTAACACATAAACAACATTCCCTTATCAATATGGTATTGGTATGTTCTTTACAACTCATCTCTCTTCAAGCATGCAACTACCACTTGTACCCAGCTCCAGTTTGCACTACATAATCGCATGGGTACTGTATATAATGTCTAAATATTAAGAAATGAATATTGCTAATTATCCTACATCTTTTTACTACGTGATAAGACATATAGGCTTCTTGTTTACTAGGTAATGAGAAGAAGCTATGACACCTCAATTCATAAAATATATATATATATATATATATATATATATATATATATATATATATATATATATATATATATATATATATATATATATATATATATGTATGTATATAGATGTCAATTATTCAATCTTGAATTGCTTTTTAGTTCTCTTGTCCTTCACGTATAGATTTCCTCATCATGAATTAAGCACTTTGCTGTAGCTCGCAAGGTTAAAGGACATGGATTACAATTCCACGTAAACTTTCACAAATACGAGAAATTGATGAGGGATTATGAACTCAACGTGTTATATATGGATCTAAATCCTCATAAGTTATGCATAATGTGACGAGCAACCAATTAGGTCACTCTGGCTCTTAGAAAAGTTTAGGGTTCAAATTCTAAAGTATGCGGAAAATAAAGCATACCATGGCTATATTAGTTCGAAGGTCAGTTATCATCTAAAATTTTGCAAAAAGAGAACTACCACATTTCAACCATTCAAATCGATGTTATAGGTTCATCCAGATTGTGATAAATTACTATCAATACCATTGTGATAGCCTAATACGAGATGCGAAATATTTTTTTTTGTGTAGTCTTTGAGGGGTCCCTTCACCCTTGTGCAGTGGCTCTAGAATCAAATTCAAGCAGGCCAGTTTATGCCTGATTTAACAAATTCACAAGGATTTATATACCTTCCACAAACTCCGGAGGATTTGCATGGGAAAAAGAAAACGTTCCTTGTCATGCGAGGGTACGGAGTCTTCCATAGCTTGCAGCACTAAAGAACTGAACCAAAAAGTTCGGGAAACACACGTATATACGCGGGCAAACCCATGAGAGTACATCACAATTTATGGCCGTTGGGAGTTGGAACGGCTCAAATATAAGAACTATACTAAAGTGAAGTTCATTGATCATCAAATGAATCTAGACCAAATACCATAGAGATGAATAAGTTTTCAAGGACCCCATATAGAGTATGTATATATCTATATAGAAATAGAGAGGGAGGGAGTCGGAGAGAATTAACTAGTTGAAGCACAATTTATGAAGCAGAGGGTTAATCATATAATTTGATGAAGAAGAATATATTATAAGGTATGCTTGTATACAAAAACGTTAGGGAGATATGGAAAATGGACATGGATGTGGACACAGACTCGTCATTAATTAGAGTTGATTACTTGATTATTATGCGTGAAAAGATGCGTTAATTGTATCTGATCCGTGTCTATTTTCTAAACTCATCTGCACAGTATATGGTTGCACACGCACAAATATTAATGCAGGCTTAAAACATGGACGCAGAGAATTATAAAATGAGATAGAGAGAGATCAGGGAGGCGGATGACAGGAAGAGAGCGAGCACGCAGGGCTTCGAGCATGAACCGACCATGCAAGAAGACAACCATGTGTGCTCACTCTCTTCTGTCACCTTCCTTACAAACCTGAACGAATGATTAATTGATGGTTTCAACTTTCAGCTTTGCAAGAACAGGCACAGGGGTCTAAGACTCTAAACGCCCCCTACTGGATGATAGCTAGCCATTACAGGTATCTTCAACGATTTGATCTTTGTGTGGTGAGGCATATAGTCGCCAGGGGTTTTATACAAGGTGATATGTGCGTCAATTATGGGATATATATTTCGGACAAACATTTTAAAAATTCTGCATATTGAACTCTCATGATTGGAATCTTACGTATTACATATATAGTCAACACACACGACGAGCCATGTCCATATGTCTTCCAATTTTCTCTCGATCTCTCTCTCTCTCTCTCTCTCTACAACTATAAAGTTGTAAAGTATGACGATGCATGCATGCATTCATATAGATTATGTACTGGGGAAACTTAATCATGAAGTTTGTTGGGTGCTGCGACCATACACGATTATTTAATTAATTATGTTTGGTTCTCCTTTGGTTTTCGTTATGGTTGTCGCTATTCAGGTCTAATTCCTTGTCCCATCTTCATGTTTGACTGGTCATGATAAATTACTTTGCTGACTGATGGTTCCTGGTCGGCAGCTCCAACGCACGATGGACTTTAATAAAGGGTCAGCAAAACAAAGAAAAACTAAGGTAGACATGAGTACTTTGAAACTCGAATTAATTCTTCAAAGAATGAGTGCGGTGTAAAGTAGGTTTAGTAAAGTTGAATTGTGACTACCTTATACAAGGAACTAGGGGTTTTTTTATACTAACCTTAGTTAATAAATTTGATGCGATGAATAATTAAATTCGAAGAGTGTTGTTCATTTGATGTAAGTGGCCCAATCTCTTATTCGAATTTTGGATAAAACTCAATCTCAATAGTAAACTTAAATTTAAGCATTAGGTCGAACTATTTAAAAGGAATTAAATTAACTTCTTATTACTGATTAGGATCTAATTTTTTGAGACTAAATCATATGAGAAATTGATTTCCCACAAGCCTGTTAATTTAGGCATGGAATGATGATTTGTATTTTAACAAGTTAGAAAAGTGAATTAAGTTGACCAATTCATTGCCAACTAGAAATGTACTCTTTGTATGACCAAGAGGGATGCGCAGAAATTTGCTCCCCTTGCAACTATGTGAGAGCTGACAGGGAGAATCACTTTGAATAAGAGCACAGCAAGTGCGGCAGAGGATGACACTGGTAATTTTCAAGCTTAATCAATGCTAGCACCACTTGTTAATATGTGCATTAACGATCACCTGTCTAATGGCCCTAGTCCAACATAAAATTAAGCACTTCTTCTCCCAGAGCAACCAATTCAGCCACTTTTACAGACATACTACTCACTTTCATTGACCCAATTGCCTGAACTATCTCTGACCGATCCACCAGCACTTGAGTTTCTTTTCCTTGTTTTGCATCTGATGCTTCCAAAATAACTCGCAACTCCAGTTAAAATTTCAAACATTTACGCCCCAAGTTATATCAAGAATGAAAGGAACCCCTTTCCAAGACTTCTTTATTTCGTTGCCTCCAATTCTAACTTTTTTTTTTTTTTATTTATAGATTCTATCAGTTCATGCTACTAGACTAAGATTTGTCATTCTAGAACATGGAGAGAATCTGCGCTCTTATAAAAGTTTAGTTGATGTACTTTTAAATATGCCCGCAATGCCAACGGGATAAAAAGTTAAAAAATGGCTATCTTTTTTGAGTAAAATACTTCAAAAGGAGAATAACGTAGAAGAAAAATTTTTCCACGTCGTTTCGTTGACGAACCACTCTGAGCTTGACAACGCGTCAATGATAATGTAATATAAGCGGGTTCAGAACCCACAAAGATTTGCCAAGAACATCAGTTGGCATAAAAGTATATATACGTGCATTATGTTAACTAAACAAATGTAATAACTATACAAGAATCATTGAATTTGGTCAGAAGTCACTGTAAAAGCATACGACTTCAAACCCTTTTCTACGTTCTCCATCGCTAGATTATAAGCACGATTGTATCAACTTTTTTGTTAGATTTGATGCTCCCCAAATGCATTTGTATCTGAACGAGGAAATACAAAGACTGGAAAGCATTGTAACCCTGCATGAATCCTGGCTAGATTTGGTCAGCGACTATTGATAGTTTTCTGTTTCCGCAAATATGGGCAAAAATAGCATATGATTAAAACCTGGCTTGAGCGAAAAAATTATTACGAGAACTAAAAAAGTTAAACGCAAGCCTTCAGGATGTTTGATCTCAATGAATGCCAAAGAAATCCACAATCTTCAAATGTGAGCACAACGAGAAGAAACAAAATTCATTTCAGTTGATGCAGCAATACATGGCTAAAGTCACGAACTACATGCATCAAATTGACATGAAGCGGGGTGAGGGAAGATTTGGTGATGGCTTCTTCCCTACACGAGTCCATCCCACCATTCCTTGTTACCATCGACTGTAAGTAGCATTGAAGTGCTGTTAACATTGTTACTATGATTGATTGGTAACTTTTTGTGCTTTGGACAATCAATCACAGCAATAATCTCCAAGGAAAATCCGTTGCCCATTTAGTCCTTAGATTAGGAAGGTCCTCAATGGATACTGTTGTTAGGCTTGGAAATGCCTTTGAATCTAAGATACAAATTTTGCTTGCTCAATAAAAGATACATTATAAAATTGCACCTGAACTTATGTTATGGAATTGTCAAACTAAACTAACAGAGGAAAAATACACACAAAATCTTTATGTAAAGGTCTGTAGCAAGTCAAGGGCTCCAAGCACCATTTTTAGATGGCAACACAAAATGAACCAAACAAGGGAAAATCAGCAACGATAGAGCCTACAGTGCAAGATAAGTTCTTATCATAGTAGCCCCAGTAGGATCAGAAAGTAGATGCCTGACAAGGCACATTCTCATATCATTTGGGGCAATAACAAACATATAGAAAGCAAATACTACAAGGTCAGCCGAGGAAAGACTAGAGCCCAGGAATCCCTGCCACATCCTGCGAAAAAAAAAGTCCCACATATCAGTTTTTCAGTTACTTTCACCTGTACGGCCCATGGCCACCAGTAGAAATATTAAAAAGTCCTAATCACCTGTTCTGGCAAAAACCAAGCTGATGCTACCAGTTAAAAAATGAAGAGAAAATTGAATTCTCATGCACAATTTCAGATCCTTGTCACAAGTTCCCCCCAGATTATTTTCCACACCATATCTGGTAGTTATGCTTTCACTATTCAACCTTCACATATGTATCAGTCACCATCTTTGTTGCTTACAACACACAAAATCCATATGGCTAATCATGCATTTTTATCGAGAATAATTTCAGTTTTCTACAATAAATGCAAAAATGTTACGGTCAAGGCCTTTGCAAATAACTAGTAAAGAAATGATTAGTAAAAAGATGGAGGCTGACAAAAGAATAAAGGTAAATGAAATTAAATCGTACCAACTAGGTAAACGGAAGAAGGTGTGGAAGAACGTTCTAATGCCCTCAATATCCAGTTGGAGAATAAGTGCGAGCCCAAAGAGAAAGAATGATCTTTGGCGTTTCCTTTCTTGTGGCCAAAGCGCATTCCATGCTGTAAAATGTTGTTCACTCATCATTAATCATATTTCCCATACTTGGCAAATTGCTTACAGCAATGGGGCATGATGTTCTTGGTTCCTCGGGCTGATTGCATTTGCAAATCAGACAGAAGCCACTAGGAATGCAGATTTATCATTTTTTGTTTGCATGAAGACAAGCAAACACAGTATTTATGGTGAAGGGAAAAGACAACAAAAAATGGCACTGCTGTTCTGTTGGCATCTGCCTATATGCCATTCATGTACTGAACTTAATGATCCATCAAATGAAGGAACATAAAAAGGGATAATATTACACATCGCAAGATATACACTCCTAAGAATACATAGATGACTATATAGTATGCTCTGTGCAGGAAATAAAAGGTTCAGACACTTGGTTACTGTTAGTTCCCATCTAGTATATAGGCTTCACAAAAGAATTAGTCATGTGTTATTAGTATACGGTAAGAACTAGGAAAGTGCAAGTTCATTCTACGGTCATAATTTTGATTGCTAAATTTGGTATGATTATCTTTTAGGATGCTAGCTAATTATATGGAACAGGATGCATGCTGTGTGCAAACAAATGCATGAGTTTTCATACCTTGCATTGAGATATTGGCATTGCTTCTTTCATGAAGAACCTTCCTGTTAGAATGATCATGTTTTAATATATTTGCAATTACGGAAGCATAGTTTGGAGCCTCCGACAATGATCTCACTACTGAATAACCTGTTTAATTGAATGGAAATTCAATAAGCACTGTTAAATTTGAATTGCATCAGTAAACGGGGATCATCTCTTTCTTTTAATACCTGTGGCTGGATGTACCATGCTAGCAGCAGCACCAAATGCAAGGTTTTTCTGCTCAGTATTTGGTAATGAACCACCGACAGGGATATAAGACCACTCCTGCATAAAGGTTAATAACCCTTTTATAGAATATACACCCAAAAAGCTGTGATAAATGAACATAACTCACAACATTCTGTTTTCCAAAACACAAACTATGTCCAAATGAATGCAACCTTGGACGCAAAAGGATTGCTAGTGTAAGATGCAGCAATACATGTAGTAAGAGTTACAGCAAGATTATAAGAGCATCCTATGAGGCTGGTTCAGGTGTTATTATCAATCTTCTTATTGCAACAAATTTCAAATCAGTAAGATTGATATGAACATAGGAAGTTAAACTTCTGTGACCTGAAGAACTACATGGAGGGCAGAATAAACTTGAAAAAGAAGGAAAAGTAAAATGCTTCTCAGTTGGTCGCGTGGTAATATCAATAAGATTGGTTTTAAGGCCAAAAGTGACTACTGTTTGTTGATAAATACGAAAAGTGACTATCTTACATGTTTGAGAATCTCAAGAATCAGAATCACTTAAAGTCTCTATATCTTGCATAACAATCGACCTTTCTACAAAAGCGTGCCATACATGCACAAACTGTAAAACTACTCAGAAGAAAATGACTACCAAATCTGGTTATGAACAATAAAAACACTAAAGAGAAAATTTTTGTTCTTCTGCCTTGAGCTCATCACAGTCGTAGTAATGAAGGTAACCTCTTCATAAGTTTTCAAAACTCTGACGCCCATTGTCTCCAATCTTGACATGAGTTTTTTCTTTAGTAAGTCAAAAGGCATGGCATATTTTGAAGCCAAACATGTTTCCTGCAGTGTAGTGTCCTTACATATTAGCGCACATAACTACTCTGGATAGAAGTTTGAATACCCAAAATTATTCATATTGAACAAACCTCAAAGAAGACTCTTGTTGACGACATGGGCATTGCGTAAAGAAATGTTGGGTATTCAGCTTCTAAACATGGAACCTTTTGTTTCATATAGTCTCTGTAATCCATGAATACCATAAGACTGGGATCATATGGATTGTTTTCCACCTGGACTTAGAGGGAAAAGAATTCAGGGTCTCTAAAGATTGAATCATTGGACAACCATACATTGCATTTCAGAGTATTAGTATTGACATTTTTATAAATGAAGACCACATGAAAATAAACCAAGTGTATGCAAAAATTTTTAGAAAGAACCGAAAGGAAGTACAATGACAGCACACTCAGGATTGCAGCAGAACACCTGTGTCAGTCCAATAAAAGGAAAAGTTAAAAAAAAAAAAAGCACATATAATCATCTTGTGTTGCCCACATTTGCCTTTTTCAAATTTCTAGTAAGGTAGGCACAACAAGTATACAGAGTCACACATCATATTAGAGTTAGAAGGTCCAGCAAAATTTTTAAACAGAGAAGAACAGGAATTCAAGCAGGGCTAGCAAAAAAATCAGCTCATAGATGTGCAAAATTAAACATGGAGTCTATAGTTGGGAACTTAGGGTGAATAATTGAGGTTTATGAAGCTTCTAATTTTGCAAAACAGTTGATACTACCCTCATACCTCAACTTCTACACCATAAGCTGTCTGGACAGAAACCCGAGGACCCCCCACCTCATACTGCAAAAGTTTTCCAGAAGCTGCTCCAGATGCAACACTGACAAGCCTATAATAATATGTTAGAAACTTGATGCAGAGTGTGATGCCAATCCAATTTTAATACAAAATAACCACGAAGCCATAACAAAAGAACATTTATTACCTGCATGAAATAAAAATATCATCATTGCAAGCTATGATACTGTGACCATCAGCTGCTTCATCTATCCTTTCCACCTTTGAGCTCAGATACAGGACACCTGACTCGACACACCTAGAGGAAATCAATATGGATTACATATCCAGGGACTATCACATTTGCACATTTAATTAATGACATGGCTAAGATTATTGAAAACACAACAACGGTAAGAACTTGGAATTAAAGGATTCCCAAGAAGCCTTGCCTCCTTAACAACTCTTCGTGGAGCAAATGTCGACTAACTCGCCCATAGGCACGGCCAATCATGATGGGGTCATCATCATCATCAAGATAAACAATAGTATCCTGCCAGACGTGCTCAATGCATCCTTCGAGTCCAAGATCTGAGTACATATTCAACCTAAGGGAATGTAAAATTTCCAAGGACTGAAATTTTTTCCATACATTAGCTTGTTAGCCTAGGACTCAGGTTTGGCAAGAAACAAGCAAACTAATGCTAAGAACCCAAGTGTCTCCCCATTGAATTGGAGTAAGTATGAGAACTCTCATAGGATTTTCAAATGAGAAAGATTTGTACCTCTGAATTCATGCTCCCATACGCCATAATTATTAGTAAAAGGAAGGTCCGGACCAATAAGTCCAACTCTCAATCCCAACTTAGCCGATTCAGCAGCCAGAGACAGACCAGCCGGGCCGCAGCCAATCACCGCCAAATCCAATATCCCATTTCCAAGAGGTATCGGCTGCAACTGCATGAGCAGCCATAACATAACCAAACAAGAAAATATTCAATCAAGCACATGTTTGGTTTAGTTGCCAGAGCATCAAAAGCCATCCGCAAGAAAGGGAAATACTAAAACCTTGTCGGCGAGCTTAGACTGTTTCTCCATGTCCTTGTTCTGCTGCATTTCTACAAAAACGAGCTGGGACCCACCGGCCTTTATGTAATCTTCCTCGTCGGCGAAACCTTCTTTGACGGCCACACAACTCTCTCTCCCGGCTGCACTGCTCGCTCTCACTTGATACAAAACGCACCGTTTACACTTTAACATACTCTGCCTCCACCTCGCCGGTGTAGTTCTCCGAGGCGAACTCCATGTAGGACGAGAATAGGCCGCCACTGCTGCGAAGTTTGGAGCTCCAAGAGACTCCATTTTTTGTACTATTTTCTTCCTTTCTCTTTCTTCTTTTAATATATACTTCGAACTTATTTTCGGAATGGAAGGAAGGAGGGCTTAGCCTTCACGCCATTTGAGCGGTTTTTATTGTTGCAGAGAGCAAAAAATGCACGTAGTCCTCTGTAACTGAAAAAGTAACAGAAAACTCCCTGCTCTCACTTGTGAAAAAGAAATTAAAAAAAAAAAAACAGAAAACAAACAATGTTTTTCACGCTCTCTGCGTTTTGGCGAACTTTGTTGAAGCTCGCGGGGTGGGGGGGGGGAAGAGTCTGGCCTTTGGGGGATAGAGTCGGGGAGCGTTGCGTTTTTCTGGTGATCTATGCCTTTGCTGAGTTGTTCAAACTGTCATCCCGAAACCGCCGCGTGGAGGGATTAGATTGGCGGGGGCACTCGCTCCTCATCGAAAACGTCTTGAACTCAAACGGCGTCGTTCGTGGGCCACTGGACTAGAGCCCACGACGTCGTCGTTTCCAAAGCGAGTCTGTTTTAACTTACGCAGATTAGGGCTGACACGTCAACGGTTTCTTTCTTTCTTTCTTGCTTGTCGGAGGGGATTGAGTTGAGCGAGAATGCAGAAGAACAACGCGCCATGAACGGAACCCTCGAATAGGAGAACTAAAATTCTTTGCGTTTCGCATCGTGCAGAGGCAGAGAGATGGGGAATCCAAAGCAGAAGTGGACGGTGGAGGAAGAAGAGGCGCTAAGAGCAGGGGTAGCCAAGCACGGTCCCGGCAAGTGGAAAAACATCCAGAAAGACCCCGAATTCAATCCTTTCCTCTTCTCACGCTCGAATATCGATCTCAAGGTCCTCTCTTACTCTCTCTCTCTTTCCCTCTCTATGTTTGCATTGTTCGGCCTTGGTTAGAAGGCGTCGTCGCCTAAATAGAATTTTAGCTGGTGGTTCAAGATTCCTTAACGTCAGGATGCAATATGCAGGAGTAAAAGCTCGTGATTTTTGTTTGTGTGCTGTAGGATAAATGGCGGAATATGAGTATCAGTGCCGGGGAAAAAGTACGGTCGTCAAAGCCAAAAGCCAGTTCTGATGCTCTTCCTCTTCCTTCTCCTCCTCCTGCTACTGCTGCTGCTGTAACTCCATCATCCACCAATCTGCAACCTTCTGCTCCAGCTACCTCAGATGTTGTCGTCTACGATCCTTCAAAAAGCACGGTCGATAGCAAAACTGCTCCTAAGTATGTACTCTCAACTTTCTCTTTTCTACCTTTTTTTAATGAACAATATAGTCTGTAGTTCTTTTATTTTATTTTTCTGCGCAGATCGATGACAAATTATAAACCAAAAAATTTATTCTACCAAAGAGGAAAAAGAAAAAGAAATGGAGTAAATTAAACTTTAAAATCAGTGATTTGATTAGGTTGAGCACTGTTTCCTCGCGGTGTCCAATAAATTGTTATGGAAGCAGAAATCTTGTTATTTTGTATTAGTTCCTTTGTTTTTGTATGTTGTATAGGTGTGTAATGTTTGGCCAATTAATTTATTTGTGGTAGGTACAATGCATTGATTTTTGAAGCAATTACAGCCTTGAACGAGCCGAATGGAGCGGACACCGGTGCAATTATTAGCTACATTGAGGTCCGAAGATTGTTTCTATCACAATTTTAATTTCCTCTGAATTGATGGGCCATTGATGTGCTGTGGTGGAAGCTATTTTCTTCATTAGTAAGGAATGTCTCCGTGATGGTTTCAACTTTAACAACTGTGTGTTCTCGGCATAACTATTGGCTGCATGGCACATTTCTTCTTGATTCTCCTTGAGTTTTGGACTGGAATTGGATTCTTCAAGGAATAATCATGTGCTTGCCTTCTAGAGTTACCTTTAGAAAATCTCTGACAATTAGTGAATTGTGAATGAGAAACAGACTAAAAGGTGCTATTAATCTGTAGGGAGTTTTAGGGTCCTACTTAGACTAGATGGGTGCCCTCCACTCTCCAGCGCCCAAAATTGAGGGGGAAAAAATAATTATGAGCTCCCCAACCAAGGAGGAGAAATTGGAAAGCAACCAATTAATTGACTGAGTGCATCTTTTTGCGACTTAGTTGAATGGTTATGAACAAATGATTTTAAATCCAAATAACAAAAATTGTGAAATTATAAAATTGATCTTCTTGAAGATTTACTTTTTGCATTCATCTTCAGTATTTCCTTCTTCCTGCTCTATTTATTTCAAGATGTATGACAACTGTGTTCTGTTCTTGATAACTCCTGCAGCAAAGACAAGAGTTGCCACAAAGTTTTAAGAGGCAATTAAGTTCCAGATTGAGAAGGTTGGTTTCACAAGAGAAACTTGAAAAGGTGAAGGGATTTTAATTTGCAATACAATACCTTCCCTGGAATTAGTATCTTTGGCAATGGAACTCATATTGCCACACTATATGTTTAAAATGTGGAACCAAACTTCTGCAGTATACCAATTTTGATTGTTAAGTGATTATTGCATATTGCATCCAATGATGACACCACCATTTCTATGGGAAGCTAGTCATTGCATGCAACCAGATGGATAATGGGATTATGTAGCAATATATCAGAGTTTCCACTACCGTTAGGAAAAAGAGATACTGGAAAAGAGATGAGATGTTATGGATTGACTTCCAGAGTTTCTTCGTTATGAGTACAAATGTAAACATCAATAAAAGTTGCAGCTAAAGAAGCTGTTAAAAAGAATGGTCATTTATGTATTTCTTCATTCTGATCAACTAACAGGAAAAGCATAGCTTGAGTGACAAAGGAAACAATTTTTTGGTGGTATTATAACAAAATAATCTGAATATCTTGCCTTAAGATTCTAATATGCATAAATTGGGAGTACATTTGGCATGGTTTTGACGGACATTAAAATGCAGGTCCATAATTGCTATAAAATAAAGAAAACCTCTTCATTTGGTACTAAAACACCAAGCCCAAAACAGAAAGACTTTCAGCGTAAGCAATTAGACAGTGCTGGTTTTGCAATTGCTGGAGACACCATTGAAGAAGCGGCAGTGGCTGCTGCCTACAGGATTGCAGATGCAGAAAACAAATCATTTGTTGCAGCTGAAGCAGTTAAGGAAGCCGAGAGGGTTGCAAAGATGGCTGAAGAGACAGAGTCTCTTTTGCAATTGGCCAAAGAGATATTTGAGAAATGTAAACTGACATTTTTGCTTCTTTTAGTCATTGCCTTTCAACTTTATTGCCCACTTTATATTCTTATACTTGACAGGTTCACTGTCATTGCCTTTCAACTTTATTGCTGACTTGTATTCTTATGCTTGGCAGGTTCGCACGGTGAGCCTGTGCTTATTGCATGAATGACAAGTCCAGAGCTGATGGACAAGGGACCATTGCATGTAAATATTGTCTCTGGCTGCCATTGCAGCAATTCGTGTAGTGCAATTTTTCAAACAGAAGGCCTAATCTTTATGATTGACGTACTCTTATCCCAATTTATTCACGACGGTATTTAGTGGGGGTCATTTTGTCGTTCCTTTTAATCAATTTACTCGAATCCATCCGAAAAAGTAGCTCTACAGATTTGCCCCTTAAATTTATCGGAGGGGCTATCTAGCTTGAATGTGTCGATATGCCCCTTTTATGCTTAGATGGTTGAGAAGTGTGCCTAGAATAATCGCCATTTGCGTTGATGACAGCATTTTCTTGGGCGCAGGTGGCTGGCAACTGGCGCATTGAGGTTTGAAGTGAGCTCTAATGGACTCTCGTAACTGGACGATTTAGATAAGATGCAGAAATCCAATTGAATTTAGATGTGCTCGTCGTTATAAAGCTTTAATCACACAAGGGGTATAGAACAAACGAAATTTCCATCAACCACTTTATTCGGCATTTCCAAACATGGCTAGGTACCGTAACCCTAAAGGGGTTGTTCTCTCAATGTTCTTTGTGACACCGTAATGGCCTCAATAGCCTAGGCTGAGAGAAGTAACAGAAACTGTTCGATTGCATCCATTGCAGGCGCTCTAGAGGACGCCTATTCCTATACTAAGCCAGCAAACAAAACAACAGAACCTTAAAAATTATAGAACTAGAAGAGCACAAGTCCAAGTTGTGATGGCTGCAAGGAATGGAGAATCCGATAGTTGTGAGGATAATAGTGAAGTTGCCCATCGCCCGGTCCAAATTTCAGCTCTTCCAAAAAAGACTCATCGTGCATGACATCGAGAGCATCAAATACATCAAAGTCCTTCTGCTTGGCGAAAATCAATGCATCGTCCATCAACCGAATCAATGGAGTCCTAGTATTGACGTTGTAATATGATTAAGCAGCTTTCAAGGTTGAGTAATTTTGTTCCCAAGGATGGAGGAAGGAAGAGTGTTGAAGCTTCAAAAATCAGTGATCTCATGATTCTCAGGGCTCTCAACTGAGTAACTATCAACTAAGCCGTCAACTGGAAGAAGCAGTGCTCCACATCGTTCTCATTAAAATCTGGTGCAAGAACAAACTGGTTCAAGTAATTTCTGAGCAACCGTGTAACAGAAGGCATATCAAGAAAAGGGTAGCTGTTGAATCTGGCAATATATGAAGTTTTATTGTTCTACTCATCGTCATCCTCGCACCAAGCCCGGGAAGCCAACATCAATAAGCTTCTCTGGCTTCAAAGACCTATGCCAATACTGACAAGTTCTTATTGGAGTCGGAAGAACCATGCCAGCAGTATAAGCTGCTTGCCAAATATTCTCCAAATGAACCCTTCTAGTAACCGCCGTAATCATAACAGGGGGCAATTCTCTTTGACCTAAGCCTCTTATGAACAGACAAGAAATTGATCTCAGCCATTTTAACAAGTTCATCATAGCACCCTAATCCTTTGCAGGCACTCCTGCGATAAAAGCGACGACCTGCTTCGATGCATTGGCACGGACCCCAATGCACCAACTTTGATTGTAACCAGGAAGGTTCAGCGCCCACCTAAGAGACTTCTCCGCGTAATTAAACCAGAACATGTTTTCATCATCCTCAACATGTTTAAAACTCAAAACAAAATCAATCCCATAATTTTATTTTGATCCTGTTTTTTTTAATATAATTTATTTAAAATAAAAAATAATAAAAAATATAAATAAATTATATTCACAACAAAATAAATAAATATAAACATAAATAAGAGTCAAATAAAAATAATAACCATTTTGAACGATACCGTGAAGGAGGTTCACTTGAAAACTTTATAAATCTCCGTCGTCCTCACCGGCTCGTTTCGCGGCACAAGCAAGTCAAAACTAATAGAAACAGGACTGGAGGGAAGCGCAAGCCTGAAACCCGCCGAACCCTAGCCTCAAGACACGATGTGCGGAGATGCGACGGCCTGGGACGAGGATGCATACAGAGAAAGCATACTGAGAGAGCGAGAACTTCAATGCCTAACGGTTTTTAGAACCGCCTGGGCTCCCTCGCAGGACCCTGGCCCCAACACCGTCGTCGTTGCCGCCAGCGACGGTTCGATCGCCTCCTATTCTATCTCCAATTGCATCTCCAAACTCGTACGTCTTCGTTTCATTTTCTTTTCTCTTTTGCTTACTGCTGTTGTTATTGCTATTATTGTTATTTTCTTTTCTCTTTTGCTTACTGCTGTTGTTATTGCTATTATTGTTCTTTCTTTTGGCTGTCTTGATATATTACTTTTATTTCCGTATTTTTATTTTTATTTTTTCGTTTTTTTTTTTTGTTATTCTGTTATAGCAAGCGGGTTTTAGCAATAATCGGGCTCAACAGTAAGTACGCCAGCCAGCCGCCGGTGACTTTGCATTCATTAAGCAAGGCTTTATTTTTCCCGCTGCCGAAAGTTATTGTTTTCACTTACCTATTTGACAATTGCTTAGGATTGAACCAAATGGCTTCCTTCGAGGGCACGATGGACCTTCATACGATGTCAAATTCTATGGAAATGGTGAAGACGCTTTGTTGCTGAGGTTCAATTTGTTAAATATATGCTTCTTTCTATCTCTCTGTCTGTATCTCTTTCTGCAATACTTCCTAGCCCTTTTGCTCCCTATTCTATTAAATAAAACAATGTTTATGCCATTTCCCGGATTGTGGATCCGTTTTGGCTTCTATTCTATATTGGAAAATCTCGGGGCTACTCTTTCTTTTGCTGGGCTTAGCTTTTGCTGTTTATCCCAATGATTAAGCAGTGCAATTGAAACTGACCAAAGTGTGACTTGATTGGACCAGTGCGCAAACTTGTTATAAAATGTGACTTTGAATTGCTCGTCTGAAAGTTGTAGAAAAGTAGAGAGCTCGTTTCCTTCTTGATTTATCATATTTGTCCTCATATTTTTCAGTTGATTTTTGACATTCTTAAGTTTAATATTCTAATGACCTCTCTGATTTCTACCTGGGGTCTAAAGAAGAGATCATCTTTGTGCCCATGCACATAGTTATTCTCCTGTTGGCATTAAGAAACGTATAACCTTTTTTTTTGTGTGTGTGATTGCAATTTGCCTTTATTTCATATCTTCTTTGAAGTTGTGGTGATGACGGTTGCATTCGAGGATGGAAGTGGAAGGAATTTTCAAATTCAGACATACCTGTTTCCTTGCAAGGTAAGAGGTTTCTGAAATCAACACTTGCGTTTCTATAATTACAATTGCAAATTTCTTCCATCACAATAGAAGAAAAATGGATCCTTGTGTACATTACTTGTTTTAGTCGTTCCAATGTTGTGGTCACAGAGCTCTTTCAAGTTATTCCTCTGATTTATGGAATGCAATCTTTTCTATTTTTGTATGTCTTCTTTCTATGTTTTGATTGCTCATTTTCGTTTTTCCCCTATTCCAGGAGATCACATAAAGCCAGTACTTGACCTAGTGAATCCCCAGCACAAGTGAGTGATCACAATCATAAAAAAAATGCTATCAAGAGACTTTGAAGTTTTACTTATTATGTGCAATCAACAAATATTACACAATTGTCAATCTATGCCTTTTTTGTCTTCTTCTTCTTCTGGATAACTCATCCAATTTACATGGAATCAGCATGGCCTTATTCCTGAAGGTCCAAAAGCTGTTAAGCTATGCAAAGAAATATGTATCTGCCTCTTTGTTTCTTTCAGTTTTCTTTTTAATGTTTGAAAAATAGGTGCAGTTTTCCATAAAATGCCTCTGGAGTGTGCTTTTGCATCTTCCAGTCTTAAAAATTTCTGGGTCAATGTTAGTCAAAGAAGCATAAGGGTTACCATTCAAGATATCATAACTAGTAATGTTAGTTGATTCAAAAGTAAGAGGGAAGAGGATAAGGAATACCTGTATGCCAAAGTATCTCTGGGCTACTTGTAGATGAATTATTGTCTTATATGGGCAATCTGAGACGAGTAAATACTGTTTTCTTGATATCTTCGTCATTTCTGGCCTGATTCAACTTCATCACACAGAAGCTCCGTGGTATTCTGAAAAACAGGAGAAATTTTTACTAGTTTGGCTGTTATGCTATCACTGTCCCCTCATGGGTTTAGATTTTCCACATATACAGCCATCCACAGATTTCATGCATGATCCTCTTAATACATAGTGTGGCGTGGGCTTACAGCTCAATCTGACTTAACATCCCAGTTCAGCAATGTATTCTTTTAATGGTATATACCTTTTTAGGAAACCTGTGAGATTCTGTATGGCTTAAGTAGTATGATGCAACAAGTGGCACAGTATATTCTTTAAATAATATAAACCTTCTAGGACACGTGAGATTTTGTGTAGTTTAACTAGTATTATACACGAAATATCAAGTGGATTCTGTGGTAGTTTTGAGTTGGTATACTCTGCAGTTTGCACCAATGCAATATGGCTGTCACTTACTGGTGCTCTGTCACTTCAGTAATACACTGTAGCAGGGCTAATTGTGACAATGCCATTTACACAATAGTTAGTTATTATCTGGTTTGAAATGAACTCTGGTTGTCCAATTGCTTAAATTTTGGTTGTTATTACACGTTTTTTTAAATACATATATATATTACTGGGTTGCTGGGGGTTTGGAAGTGGCCTTGCATTAACTGCTTCGTTTAATTGTGTTTCTTTCCTTGTTACCATGTTCCAGAGGTCCTTGGGGTGCTCTTTCTCCAATTCCTGAAAATAATGCCATTTCTGTGGACTCTGAGGTTTGAGACATTCCTCTTCTGCAATTTTCTGCCTTAACATGAGAAATGGCGGAATAAAAATGCACTGTATATGTGTATATAATCTTCTGCCTTTTGAAATTGATTGGGTAATTGTAATTGCACAAATAAAAAGAAGTTATTTTGCTTTGTTGCATGCCAGAGGGGTTCCATTTTCTCAGCAGCTGGTGACTCTTGCGCTTATTGCTGGGATGTGGTATGTATTCAGGCTGATCAAATTGATCAGGCATTGTGTTTCAGTTATGAGATGCTTCCAAATTTTATGCCCATCTGGAGGGCACAGCATGTTTTTGTTTTGCTCTTAGATCAATATTAAATCCAATGCCACTATTATTGGGATTTTCAGGAGACCGGTAAGATCAAAATGACTTTCAAAGGACACTTGGGCTACTTGCATTGCATAGTTGCCCGTAACTCTACCAATCAGGTCATTCCTACTTTTGCTTGGTGACCTTCCTTTTTTAAATCAATGTTGTTCAAAGTTATGTGCATTATATGTTTTACTACATTCATTTGATGACTGTCAATTTGTCATCCTCATTAAGTTAAAAGATTGATGACATAAAGGAAAAGTATATTATTTTTTATTTTTATTATTATTATTATTTTTTAGGTTAGGGGAAAATCTGCTGGGCAAGAGATAGAATCAAAAGAAAGTTGAAGCATTTAGGATCCTTGTTAAAGAAATTTCTATTTCACCAAGTATTTCTTATATGGACATCTAGGGTGATTTTATCAGGATATTGAAACCTCATTATCCAATCATCTTTCAGCTGCAGAGTCTTAAATATCATGGGCTTCAGAGAGAGTAATAGATTGAGTACTTCCATAGTAGATGAGTTTGAAGAGTTTTGTGTGCAATAGTTTCTCACCAGATTTTTGTAATTTGCTAGAACTATTGGCAGAAAATTAGATTTGTCCAATGCTGGTGTCAATGAAATCTTTCTTTCAATCACACTCTGATTTTGGGGTTTAAGTTTGGCATGTTGACACTGTTATATATGTATTCATCAGAGTTCAATTGTCAACATGTTTACATAGGAGTCATGCATTGCATATCCAGCTGTTAGTGTAGGTTAGAGATACAACAGCACAATTACTGACTAGACCTGATTGCTTTTCTGGTGCTTTTAATTTCAGATTGTAACTGGTTCTGAAGATGGTACTGCACGAATATGGGGTAAACAATTTGACCCACAAAATGACACAGGAGGATGTCCAAGTGTTGTTTGGTTCCATATCATTTCATTAAGTGCCATAGTTGACTCATTGAATGATGCTGTCATCCGGAAGCCAAACAGCTTCTTGACTTATTGCAAGTTTCATTGGCTTTAGATCCCAACAGGGTTTATTGCCTTGAGATAAGACTGTTATAGTTGCTATTTTGCAAGATTCTGTGTTTGGTAGGTTAAGAATTAAGAATTAATTTTGTGGGTGTCATGTGGCCCTGAGATCTTGCAAATCTGTGTCTTTTTTCCTAGGTTCTAAAGCTATAGCCAAGAGGAAGGTGTGGAGAGGAACTTCTTATTCTCTTTAGTTTTTCAATGAATTGCAGCAAGTTGAATAGTTCCATCATTTAGATCAGGGACATGATGCAATACTAACATGGCAATAATTCCAGCACAGAATAGTTATCCCACTTCGACCAAAATACCTTGGTGATTTAACAATAAACTAATTTCAAATGAATCTATTTAGTTTCTTCATAGTTTTGTCCCTGATATCTGATCGACTATTTACAAGATTTTTTCTTAAGATTTTCCTTAGCTGTGGCATGTCTTTGTTCATTATTTCTTCCTTAGATTGCAAATCTGGAAAGTGTGTCCAAGTAATTGATTCAGAGAAAGAGAAGAAGGTGAAGGGATTATCATCATTTGTTAGCTGCATTGCCCTTGATGCAAGTGAAAGCTGGTTGGTAAGGGTTCATGCAGTGAAGATGTAATTGCTTTGTCCACTTTAGTTGGAAAATAGTTATTTTGACTTAGGTTCTTAAAGTGACAAACTTTGGTGTGTGCTGGAAAAAAAGGTCCACTATAATCATTCCTTTTTTTCAGATCTTCAACATTTCATTAAAAGAAAAATAAAAAATTACATATTGATAGCAGGAGACATTGTTGAGACAATAAAGTAATTATTTGCTGTCCTTAAGGGTTTGTATTTGCATGCCTCCCATGTGACATGGCCTTATGTAGGCAAAATTTACCTTTGGTAGGCTTGTAGCAATGGCCAGAATTTATCTATTTGGAATCTTCCTGCTTCTGAATGTGTTTCAAGGACTTCTGCTCGTGCATCAATTCAGGATCTGAGCTTTGATGATCATCAAGTTAGTGATCCTTTCCCCCTTTTTCTAAAATAGTAGTTTTTCTTCTTTTCTTAACTTTTTAGTTTTACCATGTTTTTCATATCACGCTATGTACTAGAAATGCATAGTATTGTAGTCATATTGACACATAGGCTAATTGGTCACCAAAATTCACAAGTAGTGAAATTCTTGGGCTTGCAAATTGTAGACGACTCATTTTAAGTCAAGGTTGTTGCATGCTTCTCTTTTCCTCTTGTGAGTGGGGAGTGTCTGGAGGGTGCATGGGTTAGGCATTATTGAATGTTGTAGTACACAAGATGTTTGATGATTTTGTTCTTCTTGAAAGCATCTCAGTGAGTTGGTTGGCATTCAAAGCTATCCAGCACTGTATGACTTCTTATTCTAAGTATATTTTCTGGTTTCAAATTGATCACTTTTTTCTTGGCTCTATAAAATCTCCTCATAAGCAATTATATAATATGTGGGTAAAATAGCATTTATGACTTGGCCATTGGAAGCTTCCTTTCAATTATTTCTGTTGAACAGTATAATTTTGTGCTGTCAGTTACGAGACTCGGTGGTTCTGAGAATTTACAAGTTATAAATTTTTTTATTTTTTACATTTTGAGACCTAGTAATGGTTGATATCTCCGTCTCAGATATTGGCTGTTGGAGCAGAACCTCTACTCTGCCGTTTCGATATAAATGGAATGATTCTTTCACAAATTCCATGTGCTCCCCCATCAGCATTTTCTGTTGCTCTACACTCATCAGGGGTATTTCCTATTTTTGTGCCCTTATTATCTACACCCTTTTGGGGAGCTTTGTGGTTCTAGAAAAACTTACATTGATGTATTTGTGTTTGGATTTACTCTGTTGCTTGTACTCTAGAGTATCAATTTGCCTAATGATTTTCACCTTTTCTGGCTCTTTTAAACACAACAAACTACCTACAGTTCAGTTTGTGTGCTATCTTGTACTTACTAATTGAGTTGGATTCAGACTGATTTTCTCACCTAGAAAATTATTGTCATCCAATTGTTTTGCCTTGAGTCAATACGTCACACTTTGTCTGTGAACTATGAGAACTTTAGTGTAACCATCCTTGAATCATGAAACAAGCAGCATTACCCAACATTATATGATAAATGATTTCAATAAGGAACATTATCTATGTTGAAGATGTTCATGACAAATTAAAGGGTAGGTCTTTTAAGATGTACAACCAAAGGTTG
Organism: Bruguiera gymnorhiza; assembly: GCA_020883675.1. Classification (NCBI taxonomy): domain Eukaryota; kingdom Viridiplantae; phylum Streptophyta; class Magnoliopsida; order Malpighiales; family Rhizophoraceae; genus Bruguiera; species Bruguiera gymnorhiza. Next base: position 3,810,152 of record JAIRCJ010001049.1, on the reverse strand, counting down.
GTCCAACCCTGTGGTCTTTAGAGGGAGAAAACTGATGTGCAAGGGGTGAAACCTTTTCAGTGGTGGGGACAAAAGGATAAAATGTTGACCTGTGGTTAACATTGTATAAACATTTCAGTTTCCAAGCATCATCATGGAACATGACTTTGGATAGGATGGAATGGAGGATCAAGGATGAGGATTTCTGTATCTACCTAGCTAGTGATTAAGAGTTGTCAAAACTAGTTTTTGTATAATACTTGTTATGAAAGGTCTCTGACCTTTTCGGCTCAGGTGCTCATCTTTTGGAATGAATTCACGGCATCTTTCTATATTCATTTAGTCAACTTTAGCATATTTAACATGGGAGTGAAGTAATAATATTGGCCATGTTTTGTGATCACTGTATACTTCTCATGCTTGATTCTGTTTCTTTATTCAGGTGACTGCAGTTGGAGGTTATGGAGGACTTGTAGACATTATCTCCCAGTTTGGAAGCCACTATTGCACATTCTGCTGCAGATTTATATAAAGAGTTCATCGTACATCTTTGTTAGTGATTGTGTGTTTGAAATAGGAGGCATTTTGCTTGCAGAAAGCTTCAAAGTCCAAGGGCAAAATGCATGCATTTTGCTGGGATTGATTTTGCTGGGATTGCAAAGTATTTCTGGTGGTGGAGTCAACCTGTTAATTGTCCAACTTTTTGCCCATTTGTTGTCCTTGCCTAGCAACCAAGGTAACTGGTCTACGCATGTGTTCCGTGCTACGCAGTATTGCGTTGACATGGACTTGGAAGAATAAGTATTTTGTATTATTAGGTGTCTGCCGTTTGTATTGCAACAAGTTGTGCATGCCAACTGCATCGTTGCATCAATTTAGTTCACTCATGCTGCCTTTTCTGTCAGGTGCAATTTCCCTGCTCAAATGTGACCAATCACGGCGGCAACAAAGATGATATAATTGCCTTGTACTTATTTGACTTCAGAATCGGTTTTTGTAATTTTATGGAGTTATTGGTACTATATTGTGCCAGGAGGATATTTTCCGGAACAGGAAATCATCGCGACTGATAGCAACGTGCCACGATGCCTCTTGCCACTGGTTCTAGTAGAGCTCTTCTAGTACCCAATTATTTATCATTCAATAATTGTTCTAATTGACACCTAGTTGGACAGTGGATTTGCCTTTTCGTTTATTAAAAATTGTCATCTGTTCACGTTGACGTGGACTTATTGCTTTCAACTTGGTGTGAAAGTCGGTGGAAAATTCCAATCGTAACCAAGATGGGACATTTGTGGCATGTTTTGAGGATCGTGTTGAACAGAGCGGAAGGGAGGATTTTTTTTTTCTTTTTCTGAACAATAAAAAAGATGCATGCGGCTACTGATGGGACTTTGTGGGTTCAGGCTGGAAGTTATCTGCTTAATATCATATTTTTCGAAATAAATTTTAGTTTATTAGAAAGTGGTTGGTAGTGAAAAAACTTGAGTTTAGGTTAATACGTTAGGATCACTAACCAAGCTATTACACCGGTACACTTAAGGGATGACTCCTTTCGAGTGAATATTGTAGGCATGACGATTTTTAACTCCTAAATTCACCTAAAATCCTAACAGCTGATCGCAACGTTAACTTCTTGTTTAGGGGTAATCACTGTGAATGAACCAAAAAATCACTCTTTCAGGACAAGAAGGTGGGAATTGTCTGCATCTAATTTCAGTTTTTAGTATTGCTCTAAACATCAGATGGACGTAACATGGTTGGAGTTAAAATAAATTGATACCGTATACCTCGAAGTATAAAGCAAAATATTATTATTTTTATTATCCTTGTTTTTTTTTTTTTCCGGAGGAGGGGTGCAGAGGTTTTATAAAGTCTAGTGAGTAATCTAAAAGAGAAGAAGAAGCTACGTGGAGGTAAAAATAAAAAAAGAAAAAAGTCATTGGGCCTATGGCCCAGACACTGGATAGTAATGGTATGAGCAGTCCATTCTGTAGGTGAAACTGAGAAAACCAAACGAGAATAGGATACGGAGTGTTGTAGCCGCCTATGTATATATATACACACACCCACACACTTCACTCTGAAGACACCAACACAAACTAGCCGACGGTCGATATTGTACCCATTTTTTTCCTTTTTAACAATTTTTCTCGACTCCGCGGCTGAGATTAGAGGAGTTTGGGAGAAACCCTAATTTCCTCGAGAAAGAAAGAAAAACGTAGCCACCCTCTCTTCAACTCACTTTTTCTTCCGCGATCATCGTCATCATCATCAAAGGTCTTGTTTTTCACTCTCTTATGATCAATATAAGGCTGTTTGGGTTTTCTTTTTCTAGGTCTTTCTTTAGGGATCTGGGCGGGTGGGTGTTTATTGTCTATCAGATTGGTTTTTCTTTTTAGGTTTCCTTTTTATTCGCTGGAGATCTTTATATATTTTGCGTTTATTGTTCAATGATCGGTTAATCCGTTGCCCCGAGAGATCTAAGGAAGCAATCATGCATAAAGTAGGTGAATTTTTGGATGTATGCGTGTGTTTGATTTTGGTCGAGAAAACGAACAGAAAAAGAAAAAAAAGAAAGAAATTAAAGCATGTTGTATTCTATCCTATAGAAGAGACATAAAGCGAAGAGTTTTTTCCATAAATCTTCTACTATTTTTGGCCTTTTTCGGGGGCGGGGAATTTTGGCATCTGATGCAGGAGGCTTTTAAATTGTCTGATGATATTATTTCTCGTTTTGCTTTTGCTGTTAGGCGCTGCCTGCCTGCCACCTTCCTGTCTTAATTATTTGGGCTTACTACGTTTTCGGGGTTCATGCACTGTTTGCAGTATTAGGTTATTTTTGTTATTGAATAGGTCTGTTTACACTGGGTGGAATGATCTGCTGTTATACGTTATAGCCACTGTAGTTGGTGTGAGAAAGAGCTCTTGCTTGGTTAGGAGCCCAAAACTCGACCCAGTTGATAATGCTTTGGTGGCTTAGCAATAATTACATTTTAGTCTGTTGTATTACAGAATCTTTTATTATTATTATTTTAATGTTGATGTTTTTGTATTTTGTTTTCATTACATAGCTCTCTCTCTCTCTCTGTCGCTTTACCCCATGCACAGCCACACAAACAACATGCAATTGCACCTGCATGCTTTTCTTGATGTCCATGTAGGTTTTTCCCGTATTTTATGTAGCTGATGAGTAATTTTTGTTATAGTTGCAGTTATGGCAGGACTAGCAGCAGAAGGAACACAATTTGATGCTCGGCAATATGATGCCAAAATGGAAACGTGAGCTTTTTGCCCATTTTCTTGCAGACACACACACAGATGCATATGATTTAGTGCATTGAGGCATGGGTTGGTTGGGGATCTAGTGCTTGGGGCATCTCCACCATTACTTTCACTGGGTTGTTATTTAGCTAACAAGGACTTGCTATAATACATTTTCCTACCCTTTTTTGTCCTCTCAAAAAGTATGTAAAATTTTTAGTGACTTGCTTCTTGTGGCTTATGTGCTAATTTTGCTCGGTTCTTGGTTTGTTTATAGATTGAATGCTGATGGAGGGGAATTCTTTACTCCCTATGAAGAGGTTTTTGAAACTTTTGATGCTATGGGTTTGCAAGAGAATCTTCTGAGGGGCATTTATGCATATGGTAGGCTTATTTCTTTGCCGTTATCTTATCCATGAGGATTTGTGATATGATGTAGAATTTTGAATAGTAGCACGCTGTGCTTTAATAGACATCTGCATTTAGCATAAGTGCAGCCCTCTATTTGCCACATTTAGTATTGTGGAAGCTTGAAATTTCTGTGCATTCATGCAGCATGTATTTTGGACATCATCAACTTGTTTTGCTTTTTTCTTTTGGAATATTGTCAAATTTCTCAACTTTGGGCAATTTCATTGTAGGTTTTGAAAAACCCTCTGCAATTCAGCAGAGGGGTATTGTTCCCTTCTGCAAGGGACTTGATGTGATTCAACAAGCTCAGTCTGGAACTGGAAAAACGGCTACCTTCTGCTCTGGTATTCTGAATCAGCTTGATTATAATTTGGCTGAATGCCAGGCCTTGGTCCTAGCACCCACTCGGGAGCTTGCACAGCAGATTGAGAAGGTTATGCGAGCACTTGGAGATTACCTCAGTGTCAAGGTACATGCTTGCGTTGGTGGAACCAGTGTTCGTGAAGATCAGCGCATTTTATCAAGTGGAGTGCATGTGGTTGTGGGCACTCCTGGTCGTGTTTTTGATATGCTACGAAGACAGTCCCTTCGTGCTGATTACATCAGGATTTTTGTACTGGACGAAGCTGATGAAATGCTTTCACGTGGTTTTAAGGATCAGGTTATTGTTTATCTTCATTTACTTGTCTATTTATTGGTTAAAATTCGTCCAGCTATGCGCTCTAATTTAGCTTGCACATGCGTTTGCATTTTGCATGATTTTTCTTGTTAATGGAAGGATTCAATGTGGGAATAATGTGAAAAGCAGTTTGTTAGTGAACAAACATGTTTTTGGAACAGAAACGACAAAGATCTCTTGTTTTGCATTTATTTCTCTTGTTTTGGTTTTGCACAGAGGATTGGGTATGGTGTAAAAAGATCATTTAGAAGCACAAACCTTATAAGTTGGGCTTGTAAATATATGAATGAAATAGAGTGATTTGTTTTGTTTTTTGGGATGTTTAAGTTGTTTGGATCCATGTGTAAGGGAGTTTCACATTTAGATCTGTGCTATTAACTCATTATTTTTAGCCATGTTTTGTATCAGCTCCTTACTTGGTTCTAATCTTCTTTTGCTTGCTGTCAGATATATGATATTTTCCAGCTTCTGCCAAGCAAAATTCAGGTGGGTGTCTTCTCTGCCACAATGCCGCCAGAGGCTCTTGAGATCACAAGAAAGTTCATGAACAAACCTGTCAGAATTCTCGTGAAGCGTGAGGAGCTCACTCTAGAAGGCATAAAACAGTTTTATGTCAACGTGGATAAGGAAGAATGGAAGCTTGAGACACTCTGTGATCTTTATGAAACCTTAGCCATTACCCAGAGTGTCATTTTTGTTAATACTCGACGCAAAGTGGACTGGCTGACTGACAAGATGCGGAGCAGAGACCATACAGTCTCTGCTACTCATGGTGATATGGACCAGAACACAAGAGACATCATCATGCGTGAATTTAGATCTGGGTCATCTCGTGTTCTGATTACCACCGATCTGCTAGCCCGAGGCATAGATGTGCAGCAAGTCTCCCTCGTCATAAATTATGATCTCCCTACACAGCCCGAGAACTATCTCCATCGTATTGGACGTGGTGGTAGGTTTGGGAGGAAAGGTGTTGCAATTAACTTTGTAACGAAGGATGACGAGAGGATGTTGTTTGACATCCAGAAGTTTTATAACGTGGTGATTGAGGAGCTGCCAGCAAATGTTGCCGATCTCCTCTGAGCAGATTTTGTTTTCCAGTTACCAGTAGAAAGAGGGATATTACGCATGGTAAGTGTTATTTGTTGTGCTTTGGGCTTTTTTCTCCCGTTCTCATCTTCCCTTCTTTTAACCTAGATATGCTTTTATAGGCGTGATAAGAAGCTTGACTTCTGATTATTTAAGTGATATGAAACTTCTCCTTTTGTGATGTCAAGCACGTCTGTCCCAGATGGTTTCTAATGGGTTTTGTCACTTTTTAAGTTATGGTAATGGAGGACTTTCATTTGTTATGGTTATGCTGTTGTTCTTGTGATGCTTTCTTTTTCTTTTCTTTTAGAACGTCGTCATGTTACGCTGCCCGTAATTCAGTCGTTGGGTAACGACTGAAGAATAAGGGAATAATTAGTGGGAAAAGATCTGAAACCAATTGTCTTCTTGTTGATTTGATCTTCCCGCAAGTCCCAGTGACAGTGGTTGCTGAGGAATGCATCTAATGAATCCTTCCGATTAATTTTTACACACTTCTCAACTTTTTCGCTAAGCAAAATTTGCCAATTAACTATTTTTCTTCCTCCAAACCTCTTTTACTTTGTGTTCTTCAGATATGATTAATATATAGGCTCCTATTGTGTCTGTTATTAGTTTGAACACAGAATTTATGCAGTTCTTTCTATTTATGTAATAAAATACAAAACAAAGAGAAACAAGGAGGAGATCATTAAGCCAAATAAGGTTTATGGTACGACAGGTAATTCGGTAAAAAAAATTTTTGGGCCATGGATGGCCGGTCAACTCTCTCTGCTCTCTGTCATGTAGTCATCCTAATAGGTTACGAGGCTTTTGGCCCGAAAAGAGGTTAAGAGTCCCAATCACGTAAGACAGGCAAATCGTCTGGTTACCAAGGCAACCATTTTCTGGCATTTAATCCCACCATTCATTATAAAGTGCCAAAAAATCCCGGAGGAACGCGGCTTAATTGAGTGGTATGAGGCGATTCCCCTCATAAAAAGTAGCGAGTTCGAATTTTCGCTTCCCTTGCCCTGTCCCTCCCTTTCGGGCTAAAGGCTTCTCCGTAGATCCAAATAAAAACATAAAGCTAAAACCTTAGAAAGCCTGCGGTCCATTGCAGCCAGGTGGTAACTGGGTGTGTCTCCATGGTCAAACTCCCTCGGTGCATTCTTCCTTAAAAAAATGTAAGTTATGAGTTGAAGTGTGTATTTAGATTCTACATTTAATAACCATTGTAATTGGGTGTGGAGAGCCTTGCTCAAGGCTATTTCTGTTCAAATGGTAGGTTTCTTCTATGAAATATGTTGAATTAAATAGAAAAAGATTAAATCAGAATGAATTCGTCTGAACTCACAAAAATGATATACCCTTTTTTTTGTGTTAAAAAAAAAACAAAAAGACAAAGAAAGCCGGCGCTCCGTATGACAAACGCGTACGTACGCTAAAATCATTGTTGCTCTCCATATAGATATTCAATCATCCGACTGCCCTGAAGCCTTGGCACCCACTTCCACTGATCATATAATTTCTACAACAGTTGAAATTGTTTGGTGATGAACGAAAAGTTAGAATTTTAATTTTATGATTATTTATGTTGTTTAGTTTTTTGGTTCTTATTGTGATTGCTAATCAAGGGGCATTAGAAGTGGAAAGGTAAGGTTGCTATCAATATTATTTGATCGTAAGAATGTTAGACTGCTGAGAATGTAATTAGAATGTGAAATTATGGTATTTGGAGTTAATTTCAACCTATATGAGACAATTAGCGTTATCGTATCTGATGCCAAAAAGAAAAACATCGTGGTCTTAATTTTATTATTGTAATATGACAAGAATGCTCTTGTAATATGGTAATATGGTTATATATATATATATATATATAATATTACGACTACTTTGATGAATTATATTTGATAATCAATGATTCAATAGAGAAGGATATGGAATTATCATAAAATTACAAATATATTTATAATCATTACAGAAAAATTTTGGTAAATAATGTAGTACGCATAATACATTAATTACATATTATTAATTTTGTAACATTAATAACTTTTACAATAAACTCTTGATCAATTGTATGTACATATGAGTGAGAATGATTTTTTTTTTTATCGATTTAGTCCAAATACAAAAAACAAAGAAAGGTAAAATTATCCTAAAATTTTATACATTATTATGGGGTGACGATAATATTCTCTCTCATGATAATATAAGATTATTACAATTAAAATACTATGAGCTTTTTATGAATGTCACGTCACCATATTTTTTATAATTTTTTTGGTACATGTTATATTTTTATAATATAAACGTCAAAATATAAGAATATTCTGGCTTCCACCGCCCCTTCCACTGCGCGAAAACACCAACGGGCAAACAGACGGAATAACACAAACCTAGAGCCGAGCCTCTTCGGGTTGGCGGGTTGAAGAAACTGAAGCATATCTTTTGTCTCGTTCGTGTGCGTGTGAAATATTGGCAAAAAAATAAAATAATTTTGCGGTAGTTAGGAACAGACTCATCACCGGCATCATAATTTTTTATTGAAACTTGATCAATATTTCTTTGAAGTTTCCTCACGCAACTCCTCGTCATCTGTTGAGAACTTCCGTGACGTCTCTCTCTACTCCCTCCTTAAAAATCCAAAATTTCCAGATATTAGAAAAAAAATCCGAAAATTCTGAAAAACAAAAGAAAAATAAAAAGAACCTTATTACTAATACTGTTTAAATATAATGTACACTAATTTTTAATTATTAATTATAATTAATATATATATATATATATTGTATTAAAAATATGTCATTTAATTTACAATTATTATAATCAACGATTAAAATGTTCAATATGTAAATCTACGCAATTTTTTTTTATTTTTATTTTTTGTAACCTGCTCTTTTTGGTCCATTGAAAATTGTACACGTCTCCCTTCCGTCGTTAAAAACCTTCATATCCGTTCCGTCGTTAAGTATTACTTTCTCTAGGACCTCTCTTTCTCTTTCTCTCTCTAAACAGTTTAAAAAAACGAAAATAAAAAAAACACCTCGGACACCGCTACTAAAGCCGTTACTAGTCGTTGTTTTTCTTGATACTGAGGAGGCGTTTGCTGGTTGCGTTTCTTTAATGGCGGTGGAGGCCACGGTAGCGTTGGATTCTGGCCGCTCGCTTCGGCGGAGGACGACCGGGTCCGCCGGCTCGGCCGGAGAGGTGGAAATGAATCGCGTGGCTACCGTGGAATCGGAGAGTTTTAATGTTAACGGAAAAGAGCACGTCGGTGGTGACAAGGAAAAGACTGAGAATCGTGGAGAACAGGATGTAAAATTCGTGTATAGACCGTCCATGCCGGCTCATCGTAGTATCAAGGAGAGTCCGCTGAGCTCCGATGCCATATTTAGGCAGGTATAAGCTGTGTTAATGGCTTCTATTAACTCTTTTCCTCGTCATCCGCTGTGTACACGCGTAGCTGGCTGGCCGATTGTCTTTTGAAAATTTCTGTTTTGCATGTCTTGTGAATTTTACACAATTCAGCTGCTCGGTTCAATAGGTAGTGGCAGTGGCTGAAATAGGAAATTTCAGCTTGTGCTTTTTGAGCATGCAATTTTGCATATTTTATGATAATCTCTGGAGTCCTTAACTATTCTGTTCAACCTTTTATTTATTTATTTGTTTTTTGGGTTATAGCAGAGTCACGCAGGTCTATTTAATCTCTGTATAGTAGTGCTCGTGGCTGTGAACAGCAGGCTCATCATCGAAAATATAATGAAGGTTTGTCTTTTCATTGGCACTTAATAGTTGCTTTTCGTCCGTTGTGCCTGACCTTTATTTTTGTACTAGATACATATTTTTAGTTTTGGCTGTTAGTGAGACGAGGCAGTAATACTGTTATGCATAATTTGCTTTTCTATATATATATATATTTATTATTTTTATTTTATTTATATATATTTATTATTTTTATTTTATTTTATTTATTTATTTATTTTTTTGCAGTATGGTTGGTTAATTAGGACAGGATTTTGGTTTAGTTCGAGATCATTGAGAGATTGGCCCCTTCTTATGTGCTGGTAAAGTTCCTTGAGCCATTCCTCGTTCTATTTGATGGATAATAAGTTGGGTTGGATATATCTTGTTTGGGCTGTTTTTGAGTTGACATGAAACTTGTTCGTTATGACCTTTATTGCAGTCTTTCTCTCCCAATCTTCCCTCTTTCTGCCTACCTAATTGAAAAGTTAGCATACCGAAAATACATATCTGAACCAGTAAGTTTTCGAATCTGACAATTTTTCCTATCCTTTTTTAGTGAAGACACACATGAGTTATTAGCTTAATTGTAATTTCCATATTACAGATTGTTGTTTTACTTCATATTATCATCACAACTGCAGCAATTTTGTACCCCATTTTTGTGATTCTCAGGTTTGTTTTCAGCTCTCTCTCTGTCTCTCTCTATTTGTTTACTTTCTGTTTTCTAGTTATCTGTTATATCTACTTGTGGCATCAGAGTGTGATTATGTCCAAATGACTAGTCTTGGGTGTTCTGAAGATCAAACTAATTGTGCTCCATGCAATGATAGTTTAGAAATCATTTGCTCCTGGGAAACTGTCATAACTTTGTAGGCTGCCTAAGAAGCATTATTCTCTTTAATCACTGTCAATTTGATCAATCACATGAAAGTAATAATATTGAACAAATAAGTAATCCTGTTAAACTCATCATCTGCCATTATAATTTGGTACTAAAATCAATGATATCTTTTGATCCGGGGAATTGGAAATGCCAAAGTAGCTGTGGCATATCAATATGAAGATGAAAAAAAAAGGGTGAAATCTTGGTCTATGTTTACAAATTTTAAAATACTGATGGCTTAGTAAACCTTATGGTTGGAAACTTTAGCATCAAATAGATGTTATCTTGCAATTAGAGGGGATGACATGAAATCATTAGTAAATGATTAGATAAGTATATCAATCATAGAAGAACCTGATCAGGGTGAAAAAAGAACCCATTTTCCATCAAAAAAATGCAAATATTTAAAAAAAGAATTCCACATAATGCAGCTGGAATATGGAGAAATAATGAGGACCCTTTAGCAAGTTTTCTAAAAGCTTCCATAATTAAGATATCATATTTTGTGGGTAAGATACCCGTCTAATTTACAGTGGCAGTGCTTTAGCTTCTTGCAGCCAGATGAGCAGTACTGATTAGTTATTTCTTTATCACTGCCGGACAACTTGTTGCAAGGGTTGTTATGCAGTCTCTCACATTTTTTTTTCCAAATTTTCAGTTGCGATTCTGCTTTTCTATCTGGTGTTACATTGATGCTCTTTACTTGCATTGTGTGGATGAAGTTGGTATCTTATGCACATACAAATAATGATATGAGAGCAATTGCCAAGTCTGTTGAAAAGGTGAGATTGTATGTGAATGCCCCAAAACATGTTTATTTACTCTAATCTAGAGTTCTAAGGTTTAAAAGATCTTAGGACACTTTATTTCCTCATTGTTGTAATGTGGACCATTGGAAACGTGAGCCATTGGTTATGTCATTGGTTCTTTCTTAGTTTTCTTTCTCTGACTGTCCTATCTTACAACTTTGGTGAACAGCAGAGTGTTTTTATCTTAGTAAATGGTAAAATTTTTTTTTATTATTTTCATCTCCTCCCCATGCTGCCCCCCCCCCCAAAAAAAACCCCACAAAGACAAGAAAAAGGAAAAGGAAAAAAATGGATGGAACAGCTTTGGAATCAGTCTCTTAAAATCATTGCTTACTGAAACTCTCTCGATGATCAAAATATCGTCCCATGCTTAGTGAGGTTGTGTTTCATGTTAGGGAGATAGCCCACCAATTTCTACAAATGTTGAGCTTACTCAGGATGCCAATTTCAAGAGTTTGGCATACTTCATGGTTGCTCCAACATTGTGTTACCAGGTAAGAATACAGGTTTCTTTTACAGAAAAAAAAAATGTTGGCATTTTTGGCGTTCTTCACAGGATGTGCAATCTTGCTATTACCTCAATCAGAATGTTCTAATCAGATCCAGCAGAAATACATTAACTTTGTCTAACCCTTAAGTTTTTGAGTTAAATGGTTTCTTGGCATGGTATTAGAGTTTTATGACTAAGAGGTCTTGTGTTCAAACCATGCCAGCCTCATATATAATTGTGAATTTTTACAGGTAAGGTTGGCTTGTGCTTTGTTCACACTTTTAGTCCAGTGGAATTACATATTGGGGGGCATGCGAGAGTTCAATATATGATCCATTATTTGACCTCACCCAGTAGCTTAGTTTTTGGGTTGAACAATTTCTTGACACCTTACAATGCTTTAAAATTCTGGGGTTAGGTTGTCTGACATCAATTTGATATAAGACACTCCAACTGTGTCACAATGATAATTGGATGATTACTATAGATAAGTATAAATTGGGTGATAGCTTGGTGCAACTCGTAAACTTTATGATTTTCTGGAATCTATATGTATGGTATAATACAGCTTTTTTGACAATTCAATTTTCTCTGATCTTCATGTGTATATTTTTGTTGTAGCCAAGCTATCCTCGCACAACATGCATCCGGAAGAGGTGGTTGGTTCGTCAATTTGTCAAGTTAATAATATCCACAGGACTAATGGGATTCATCATAGAACAAGTTCGTAGAGCTTCATGTTATAATTATTTATGTCCTCGTTTCTTCTCCTGCTATGGAAGTTGGCATGTGTATCCTTGACATGGCTGGTGGGTCATGCAGTATATCAATCCCCTTGTTCAGAATTCACAACATCCTTTGAAAGGGAACCTCTTGTATGCTATTGAGAGGGTTTTGAAGCTGTCAGTTCCAAATTTATATGTGTGGCTTTGCATGTTCTACTGCTTTTTTCACCTATGGTGAGTTCAAAAAACCTTACAAATGTTTTAGTGAGATTATGATTATTTATTTACATCATGTGATCTGGTAACTGCCTTATTGCAGCCTGGCCAGAATCCAACGTGGCTAGAAGCTTATTCTGTTCTTAAGCTCTATGAATTTTCCCTTTTTCATAAAGTGTTTGTTCTGCACTCAAAGTACTTTCACCAAAACTTTTTTGTGGTGAAATTTCTGCCCAACACTTGTAAATGAGAATTTCCCTCTAGTGCGTGCACTAGATGAATCTCTCTTCTGCCCTGCACCTGCCCTTAAATCCTGCAATTGTACCATTTATGAAAGAGGACAAGAGCAAAAATGGAGGATGGGGGAGGGGTGTTGTCCACCCGTGTTCATTTAAAAATAAAGTTTGGAAAGTGAGAGGACTGAGAGATGAGGGTTTATATATCTTATACGTGTATATCTTTTTTTTTTTTAATTGTTTACTACTAGGACAAAGTGCTTTGAGGTGAATTGTTCTTGTATGTTATTCTTAAATATAGGCTAAATATTCTTGCTGAGATCCTAAGATTTGGTGATCGAGAGTTCTATAGAGATTGGTGGAATGCAAGAACAGTCAATGAGGTAAGCTGTTATGTTTCAACAGTTTTACTATGGCTATGTCTTTCAACAATCCCCCGCTGACTTCAAGTTTCTATGTTCACCTGTGTCTTCCTGGATTCGTGGCTCTTATCAGTATTGGAGGTTATGGAACATGGTATGTTTCTTTACTTCAATTTCATTTTATTTGGTCTCAGCATTTTTTATATGACTAGTTGATTGATCCTCCTGTGTCCTCGTTTATATTGTTGCTTCTAAAATCCACAGCTAGCTATATTAGTTGAGCTTTTATATGTTTGGAGAGTATATATTTTCCATAGATTCATCACATTCATATCAACAATTGTGACAAGTGCTTATGTTATGTATTCTGTTGCATACTAATAATTGTGTTAGCGGAGTCATGTGATGAATGGAAAGTGCAGATCTGTTACGGATAAGATATAGATGTATACAAATGATGCGCATACTTCAACCTCCCAAACACACATACAGATGCACACACAGGGATTTGTTTTGCTAAGCATTTACTAACAGAATTCAATATATCATCAGCCTGTTCATAAGTGGATGGTTCGCCATATCTACTTTCCGTGTATTCGGAATAAAATACCCAAGGTAATTTTCTTCCTGTTACTCAATGCTTCATCTATTCTTGTACTAGAAATTGATATATCCCTTAGCCATATGTTAATTACATTTTTCATCATCTAAATCTCATTTCATGGTCAATGGTCAAATCTGTATAACGTGTCTCATGCCTTAGTAGACATAGTATTGAATGTGAAGTAGGAGAAGAACAATTAAAATCTAATAGAATTGGTAATCATGGAAGGATATTTTGATCCACAAAACCAGAAAAGGGTATTTGGTCAATCCAAATGTTTATGATCCATCTACATCCACTGTTGGAACTGTCTGTCATAAATGTGACAGAGAATGGGGCTGGAAACTCTGTGATAGTTCTTCCTGATATTTCTAGTGAAGGTAAACAATTGCTTATTTTCCAGTGTTGAGTTGCATTTCATGCCTGTCTTTTTTGTTTTTGTGCCCCAAGTTGAAGTGTGGAGTGGTCAATTCATTGTTTTAACTGGATGTTAAAGCAGCTTTTCTGTATTGACTTCTGGTGTATATATATTTTCAGTTTATGTATTTTATCCTTTAATTGTGCTGAAAAGATGTCTATAACTAATCAACAAATTTATCTACCTGGGCAAACAAACTGAATTTGAAAAATTAGCATTTATACTTAAGCACATTCAAGAATCCATAGGGAGCAAAAATGAGTTGTTACAACAAATTTGACATAAAAGTGGTGGACTCCAGATTACGGCGATGCAAACGACATTTTATTGTGTGTGCTGCACCATTTACTTAGTTGTGGATATTATTGCCATGTCAGCTGATATTTTTCCTTATACGGAAGATTCAATTCCTTCAGCTCCTCATCAGAGGTTTTTTTACTTGGAAGACTAATTTGATAGGCTGCCTCTCAGCAGTTGGAGATTTTGTGATTTTGATTATTGCAAGGATAAGCTCGTATTTGTATGTTTTCAGCAGTAGTAACTAAGGATTGTTTCTTTTGTGGAATGATGCAGGGAGTAGCCTTGCTTATTGCTTTTATAGTTTCGGCTGTATTTCATGAGGTATCACGCAATTAATCTCTTCTTTCTTTTTCTCTGACTACAGTGAGAAGTTCATTCTTGGTGGAAATAACGGTGTCCTTGAAATTGTTATGCATCTTAGATCTTTTTTCTCAACAACTTTTCTTAATAAACAGTTCTGTGATGGTAGAAGGCAGAAGACTTAACACATTGAAAACAAATTACTTAGGTTTGAACTTGTGCTACGAGGGTCTTATGTATCATTAATGAGTAAAGAGGAATTAGAAGAAGAGCAAGGTTTAGATTGACAACTGAAAAAGTTGGGTACTGTGGAATATGGGTTTGTGTCACCCATGCATGATGCCATGCCATGAGTTGTTCCATCTGACAATGATGGATGCTAGATTTTGGATAGAACGTCTTTCCTAGTAAATAGACATGAAAACACCCTCTTCAGTTGCAAATTTACTTGAAAACATTGTTCTATCTCTCATAGATTCGCATAAGCTTTAAATTTCCACCATAGCTGCACAGCTGGGTCCAATAAATAACTGTCTTTGAATCTGATGGAGCATATTTCTCCGTGTGGTGGGGACATTGGGGAAAAGAACTCGTGTAGTTGCCACAAGGAACTCCGTATTATGATAGTTAATGATGTTCAACTCATATATGCACTATCATGATTCCAGATTTTATGTTCCAGCACCTTTGAAGTACCATGCAGGCTGCATCTCACTGTCCTAGTGATAAATTGGTCAAGTTCTTTAATTGCAATCTCACACCCGCATCATACAGTGGGCATATCTTGCTTTTAATTCCTCTAATTGGTACCATCAAATAACCTATATTGACTTGCAATATGTATATCTGTTTGCAGTTGTGCATTGCTGTTCCTTGCCATATATTCAAGCTCTGGGCTTTTATCGGAATTATGTTTCAGGTAAGATCATTTGGAGTATAAGAGATTATTTTTGGTCTCACATGGCCATCTCAGCCCACGAAACCCCCGTCTGTCTTCTTCCCTTGGGCGGGAAATAAAAAACCACAAAACCACACATGAAAAAGAAAAAAACCGGGAAAAAAGGACCACCCGTGGAAGGCATAGAGATGCGAGAAGAAAACCGCTTGGGTTTTACATGATGGCAGCTCAGGTTGATGCAGGATATGGTGTTAAAATTCGATTCTCTGTTTTTCTGTTTGATCCAGGTCCCGTTGGTTTTGCTCACGAATTATCTTCAAAAGAAATTCAGGAACTCAATGGTATCTTCTTATTTTATTTCTTGTTTTCCAAACTTCCATGAAAAAGGAAAAACCTGTAATTAGATGCGATGGAAGAGGACAAAAGTGAGGTGTGATGAGAATCATTGCCATCTGAGCTAATGCCAACTAAAGATAGGTTCATTGTGAAAAAAAAAAAAAAGAAAAGAAGAAAAAAAAAGGTCATTTAACGCGTCTTTCTGGCCTTGGAGTTTCTTGAGTTCGTTCTGAGCAGCTTTTCATCTGTTGGCTTTTGGGAGCATTGCATGATCTACAAAATTGAATAATAAGAAACTAAGAAGCGAAAGCGTAGCATCATCGATGTTGGGTGTTGCAAACAAAATTGAAGCTTAATTGGCAATTGAGGCTAGTGGTGTCCATTTTTCAGTAAAACATAACGTTGATTTTTAATCGACAGGTGGGGAATATGATCTTCTGGTCCATTTTCTGCATTCTTGGCCAACCTATGTGCGTGCTTCTTTATTACCATGACTTGATGAATCGGAAGGGGAAATCCGAATCGATAGGAGCAAATACATAAAGCTTCGGTACATATCAACTTAGGAGTAGAGTTATGTACAGACTGGTCAGGCATCAAGCTGAGATGATCGAGTCGCATCCTGCTTAGTCGCTCGAAGTGGGTTACTGGTTAATACCAATGATGTACAAGCAATTTTGAGAGTCTTAACATATGGGCGGTGACTTGAACTGATGTGATCACGTTGGTCAATCCTAATAGTGGAAATTTTTAAATGAACTTCGCATAGGTATCACTTGCTTTTATCTTTTTCTCGTTTGGAAAAAACATATGCTATGCATATAAAATGTATAAACAGGTATTTTCTTTTTACATTCAACAGTTTTTATCGACTTTAACTTTATGCACATACTTTATTCTTTTTATACATTTTATCTTTTTTTTTTTTTTTTTGTGCAATAAAAACGAAATAGTGCGCGGGACTCGCTTGGATTTCACGCCGTCACGCCACTTGTGTTTTGTATGTCCGTCTGTTTCCTCTGCCCATGTAACATTTTCCATCTTTTTCCTTAAATTCTTGTCTTTTGCATCAGGGAATCATAATTTACCATTGGTGGAGTGTTTACTTTTAGAGTATATTATTTATTTATTTACCATTAATTAATCAAAACCCACCAAATTAGGCTGACGCCTGTGGTGTCAGCTGCGGCAGCCAGTTTCTGTCTCCAATCGCTTCAGGTCCCATGGAGGTCCCGTCGTTGACGCCGAGGTCCGCTCCTTCTGCTCCCACCCCAACACCCCTTTTGCTTCTAATTTACGCGTTTCTGTATTTTTTTCTTCAAGTTATTTTGTCTGCGTATCTCAATTCAACGAATATCATAATATTAGATCTCTTCGGCGGCACATTCCCCTAATTATTGACTCTGAGATCAGATCCAAGAAAGAAAAATCCAAGCAGCACAGGCGGTAATCGAAGTGGGTAGAAGAGTTGCCATATCCTTACTCAATCACGGGAATTAAAAACAAAGAAATAATATTAAAATAAAGCGAGATTATAAAAACGGCATGCGAAAATTGTGGACAAGATTAGTGAAAAAAAAAATAGTAATAATAATAATAAAAGGAGAGGTTTGGTGGAGATATAATCTCGCAGAAATATTGGTGAAATTAAAAATGAAAATAGTTCCACGGAGTGCGAGCTGCGCTCATTTTAATCTTTGGATCATGACCAAAGAGTCGTTCACAAAACTGTGCCGGAAGACAAAAATCTTTCAAATTGTAATAATGACGTTCGGGATTGACAAGCAAATTGAGGGACTAAGCTACCCTTAGTGGAGTCCAGCCTTATTCTCTTCCCAAATGATCTCCCACTACTGTTCTATTCCAGATGCTGGGCACTTGTAGTTAGGAACTATTGTTTCACAACTACCAATGAGCTTTTATTAAATAGAACTAACTTTATCTATTATAAAAAAGACCCCTCAACTTTTAATTATTGCCTAAAAGTTATCGTAACAAAACAAAGTCAAACGTTTGTACGCTGGGCGACTTGGGAACGAAGTATCCACTCCTGGCTTTGCACTGTACGTTCACCAGCTTACGACCCAAAAACAAAAGAGGAAAGCGTCGTATATTATCCATTGCCATCCAATAATTCCATTAAATATAATTGAGCATGGAATCGAGTAGCAATTAGATTTGAAATTCGAGTGGAGAACCTTCGTATGCCACGAGATTGTTGTCCGTTGCTCTGCTAATTTTGAAAGAGTTTTCATACGTTGGCGCGATGCATTTTAGTTAAGAGCAATGTCGTCTTCTGTGACTTGGTTTTCCGATTGAGTTACCCGAAAAGAGAAGAAGAAGAAGAAGAAGAAGTAGGGTTTAAGTTAAAAGTTAAAAGAACTTTTTTTTTTCTCTTAGTATTGTTATTTTTTTTCTTTAAATTAAATTTATTTAATATCAATTTTTTTTATAAAAAAAAAATCGTGTAATTTAGTTACGACCGAGTCGAAACCAATATTATTATTTTTTTTAATTATTTTTTGTTTGAATAAAGACAAGATGTGCTCATGCGGGACAGAATTTATATTGTTCTTAGTGACGGCATAATCTAGAAGCCAAACGCTTTGGTGTGCACTTTGAATGCCTCGAGATGCTCTCAATATGCTCGGTCAACCAGGTAATCTGGCCTAGAAATCGTGCGTATGCTTGTCTTTTTAGCGTAGATCTGTAATTTGGTGAAGCTGAACGAGGCAATAATTGGAGAATTATGATTTGTAGATTTATTAGTGTGTTTATTTATTTATTTTTATTTTCCCTAAAGATTGAAATTTGAATTTAAATTTAAAATTAAGAGTTGTTATTCTGTTACTAGATATCACGGAAGCAGTATATCTTTTTTTTATTATTTTTTAATAAATAACAATGCTGATTATGTTTTCGTTATTAAGAAGTTTATGCATGAAATGTGTGTTTGCCGAGGCTATTTCTGAATAATATGGATTTGTAAAACCGCCGCAGCATAGCATTTGCTTAAGTTTCACTTGTCTGTCAAATCATAATTTTGTTAGAGATCTGTTGAGTTAGCTGCACGTAAATCACATCATAGCTGTCATTTTTCACTTTGAGTTCAGTATATATTGAACTGAGAGTGAAAAGTGACAGAGCACAGGCACAAATGGAGGTGGAAAAGGTGAAAATGACTTTCTAGAGAGAGAGAGAGAGAGAGAGAGAGAGAGAGAGAGAGAGAGAGAGAGAGATGGATGGTTTCAGATCCAAGTCGTGTGGTGATGGAAGAAACCAGATACAGAGCTACTACTATGGCGGAGGAGCTAGAGGGCCCATCCCATCATCAGCCTCGTCAGTTGCCAGTTCTGCTACGAGTATGCAAGATCTGAGGTGCTACAGCGCGTCCTATGCTTCCTCTGTGTACCCAACAACACAGACCCAGATGGGGGCAGCCAATAGCAACGATTTCAAGTTCAAGAAAGGCAGCAGCAAGTCCACGAATGGGTCAGCCGCTCCTTCTAAGAGCTGGAGTTTCAACGATCCCGAGTTGCAGAGGAAGAGGAGAGTCGCTGGCTATAAGGTTTATGCTGTGGAAGGCAAAGTCAAAGGGTCTTTCAAGAAGAGCTTTAGATGGCTAAAGGATAGGTGCACTAGAGCTGTTTATGGCTGGTGGTGACCACTCTGACTCGTAATATTCTCTGGTAAACGCCTAGCTAAATTAATGGTGGATTCTGGATTTTCATCGCATATTATTGCCTAGTTTCTACTTTTTGTGCTTTGGGGATTATAAAAAGTTCTGTGTCTTGAGTTTACTTCTGTTTTTAATAATATGGTATATGGTGAATCGTATATTTCAGTTGAGATATTTCTTAAATTTTGTGATAGAATATCTGGGATTTTGAGATTTTGTGTATAGGTTGTTGATGAGGAGTCAATCTATTTTCCATTGTTGGAGTCGTTGAAAATCTGCTTCAGGCATAAGCCATCTGGTAGCCGCCGTACTTATGTTTCCTCGTTTCGATTAGAAGTTGTTGTATCGATATCCTGCAACATAATCGTGCTCTCTGTGTTAGCTAATGGACATGCCACAGAAAACTTTGCTTTAAACACTTCCCTAATGTCCATCTGACCCCTCCAAGATCCCATGGCGTGGGAGTGTCCCATAAGTTGGGACGCCCTGTTGCCCTTATATACCTCCCTAATATCCATAACTTGGAAATTTAATCCTGATTTTCTTTAACCTGATAAAGATTAGTCTGTAGTTCATGTGGCGAGTCATAAAGTTCCCGAATTTCATGAAAAAAAAAAAAAAAGAAATTGATTGAAGTAGTTCCTAATGCTCGGTATCGATACATGATCTGCTCTTTCCTCGGGCATAGACCCTGTGGATTCCTAGCTCTTCGTCCAGTAAAACAGATAAGGCCATTAGCATCCTCTAATTTTCTCCCAAATTGGCTTGCCAAGTTCTGCAACAAGTATATATTGGTAATTTGTCTAGATTACAGACACAATGTTGTGGTGTTCAATCCTGCAAAGCTTGATGCAAAGACGGGGGGGCATCCCTCATCAAAGAAGCTATGACAACAATCCAATTGCATGACTGTCTCTTCCCGAGGGATACTTAGGGACTTTTAAGCCATTTTACTTTCGGAACAAATTTGACTGGTTTACTTTGATAAGAGATTCCACCTAATTTTGCCCTGTGAGAGCTGAAAAGGCCATAATTCCTGCTCTCAAATATTGTTCATCTTTTTCACCTTTTAAGGTTGTCTACTTATGTTCTGAATGATTGAATCAAACAGGCAGATGCACCTTATAAAAGGCTCACCGGCGGCTAGTTGCCACAATTTCATCAGTCTAATGTGGGCTGTTGGGCTGTGAAACTTTTGCAGAAACTTTGCCGGCTCAGAGTACTACTTAATTTGGGTAAAGGTGAGGCTATCATAGAGGTTTCCATTTCATTTAATTTACCTTTGTATACCAGGAGTCTAATCTGTTCATGCCTCAAGTCTTTTGTGAAAGCTATATATAATTTGAGACCTGGATCTTGTTGATAGTTGATAAGGTGATATTTTTTGTATTGGTGTTGCCTCATGTGATCCTTTACTCGGTATTCCCAAAATCTTTGGTTCGGTTAAAAAACTGACTAGTTTAAAAAAAAAAACAAAACAAAGTATTCAAAGAAAATTGCAAGTTTCAAACAAAAAAAAATACACGAAGGGAGATGGCACGGTTAGTGATGAAGGATGGAGCCCTTCGGCCCTTCCTGTCTCCCTCTTCCGTTTTACTTTTTCGTGACGCTTTCGGAAAAGTGTACGTGACTCTTCCTTCTTCCCTTTCTAAAGTCGTCGAAAGCATTGCCCCTTGCGATTTCTAAAACGAGCAGTGTTCTGTGAGAGCCGCTTATGGTGCCCATAAATAGCGAGTAAAACCACCATTAGGCCCCTCACCTTGAATTATCATCAATTTCGGACGTCGCTAGGTAGGTACCCAGCAGCGTAAATCATCATCAAACAACAAATGAAACTTGTGATTATGCGCAAGAAACGATTTACGTCACTCGATACTTGCAATAACAAGGAAATGCTGAACGTGGTTCTTTGTGAGGCAAATGAGCATAAAAATCACATCTGGTAGTTCATCTGCTAGGTCAGTTCAAATCCAGCGCATTTAGGGAACAACCGTACTTGAAGCCCCAGAAAAACTTGATCCACTGAGCTCTGTAATGCAAGAACATTTTGAAAAACTAAAGCGGTGTACGGGTACCATAGCCAATTTACAACGCATCAACTCCTAAACATTTTGGGTTAAAGAACAGATAAAAAATCGTGGTTTAATTGAACAAGAGACCCAGACACCAGGTATACCACTCCAAACATTATAAGAAACATGGTAACTCCATGTAACTTATCCAGTATTTATAGATGTGCTTTCTCCGTGTTTGTCACACTCAAATTCAGCTTCCGTCTGTTTTATATGTAATCAGCTGGTGGTTTCACGGCGCAACATCCATACCAGTAGTTACCCAGCGCCTGCCACACCTTCCAAAACTCACCTCCGCCAGAATAAACTATTCATTCACTGCGTGCACACACCAGGAAATACGAGATCTGCGACAATCCCCAGTGACAACCGTCTAATAATGAACCTTCTCATCTGTGTTGAAACTCAGTTTCTCAATGCCCTTAATGTTGGACTCATATGTCTTCACGTGAGATATGTTTCTCGTTGATGATGACCACCTAGGATCCAGAGATCCAAGCGGGGGACATCGAGGCCTGCTTGATATTTTCTGTGTTGCTCCTGGGCTTGCCTCAGTTGTCCGAGAGCGCTGGGGATCAGATTCACTTCCAGCAAAGAAGTCACGACTGCTAGAAATAGCAGCAGCTTGCCGCAAAGCTCTGCTTGAATGACCCAAAAATGCGGAGCTTGGTAACTGCATTGTCCGAACATAATGCAAATTAGATCTGAAACAGATGGCAAAAGACCAAACATCAAGAATTTTTTGTGAGGGGAAACCTAACCACCACTAACTAAATATTAGACATCTAAAAACATCCTATTTGGGAAAAAAGGGCAAGAAAGATCCAATGAGGCAGTAATGGAACAACACTGTCCCAAGCTAAAAGAGGTTAGGCAACTGAAACAGCTGAGAATTGATGTGGCAAATGAACAGTAATGAAAAAAAAGGACTAATTTACTGTCACACTGTGATAGCCTAATTACAAATTCAATACAACAGAAAGTAAGGCTGATGCACACTGACAAGTTGTGATAGAGAATACATCTGAAAGGGCAAATTGGAAAATCGAGTTTGATATCCATCTAGCTGTGACTAAAACTCTACCATGTCTTACAATACAATGACTAGAGCTTTACAAAAGTAGGAACCAAAAACTGGCAAAAAAGGCATCCTCTCATACCACTGTATCCTTTGCAGCTGGGCCCTTCTGCTTGGCATGGCTATCACTACTGAGGATGGGTCCTGATAGTCTCTGCCGAGCAGAATCCATCAACTGACCAGCTGAACGTCCTTCTCCACCTGCAATTAAGAGAAGCTAATAGCATCAACTCCAAGAACATGTCAAAGAAGTCCATGTTCACTGCAGCTTAAATGACAAAAACCAGATGATCCCTCAATTTTTTTATCCCTCTGTTGGTGACCTTACAGATTAGTGACATCCTAGGTTCAGTATTTACAATGCAAAGTCATATAAACATCAAACCTAAAATGCTGAAGAACAGCTAAGACAAATAACATCTAAAGGGGAAAATCAAACTAGAGAACACAACTTAAAGGAAGCGATGATTTTCCCAGGCAAGCAGGGGAAAGCAGAGAAAAATCTTCCAACATTGATCCTCCACTTGGAATTAGTGTTCATGCATAATGAACACTGTTGTATAAAGGAAATATTAACATCAATCCAAACAAGGAATCAAAGAAACCACCTGTGTGTCTGGCTGCACTGGCAATAGCAGGAGATATTCCAGAACTAGTTCCAACTCCAGGGCCCTGGCAGAAACAAGTATTTTGAAGTGCATTCCACATCAACAAGCAATGAAATCAACATGTTAGAATGTAGCACCTACAAGGCCACGAGCTGGAGGATTAACCATCTGGGATTGCTGATACTTCAGTATCGTCCAGTCAAAAACATAATCAAACTGAAAACCTAATGAAAAGACCAGTAATAAGAACAAGTAGTGGCATTATTATGCTGTAAAGCTAAAAACTGTAGAGAAGTGGAAGCGTCATCAGTTTGAAGCCATTCACCAAATATTCTATCCATACCTTCACGAATAAAGAGGTCACGGAATATTCTTTTCAGGTAAGCATAATCTGGCTTGTCATCAAATCGTAGTGACCTACAGTAATGAAAATAAGAAGCAAATTCGGAGGGATAACCGCGGCACAAGGCCTGAAAAAGCATATAATCTCCAGTCAGCCTGATATAACTATGACAACATTTGCGAATGCAGCCTCAGTAATGAGGAACACCTTACCTCTATTGACGTAGAAACCTTCTTTTCACTAATTTTCTCATATTTCTGTTTCTTAGTTCCTGCTTTCAGTCCCTGCCAAGGAAGGCTACAGAAACGAGGGGCACCAGTAAGTTACCAACAGATAGCATGCAAAGAAGTAACATAGAGTTTTTGGGCAGTAAAAATCACCTTCCTCTTAAGAAGTACACAAGGACATAACCAAGAGATTCAAGGTCATCCCTGCGGCTTTGTTCTATGCAATACATAATGTCAGAAACAAGTGAATCAATTAATTGGAACCAAGAGACGGCACTTGACCAGATGGCTAATAGATTGAAAAGAATACCAAGCACAAAAAAGGCAGAAATGCATACCAATACCCAAGTGAGTGTTCATGCTCGCATATCTAGCAGTTCCAGTCAAATTTTTGTTTTCCCTGCAGCATTTAGAACCAATGACAACACACTATAATGAAAACATAGAAACTACATCAAAAATCTGGCTGAGAGGTTTTTGCAGTTACATTAACAGAAAAATACATACATAGGACAAAGATAACATTAAACCATCTATACACCCCTGCACTAGTGCAAGGCAGCAGCTATAGTGCAGCAATTATCATGCACCCACAACAACAATGAGTGGCATGACTTAAGTGTATTACTGAAAATAGGTTTGATGAGCATATGTTAAGCCCCAAGAGAGAAACTGATCCACTCAAATCCATGCATAATACATTCAAACACCAATCTCTCACCTATAAGGAATGTGTTGATGGGTCGAACTATCCCTGTATTTCTTGGCCAGTCCAAAGTCAATGACGTATACCTATGTAACGGTAAACAATAATAATCAATGTTAATAGCAACCTCCTTGAAGATCACACATAAAAGCAAAGAATATGAACTTTTGCTTCAAACCAAAACCTGATTTGCACGCCTTCCCAAGCCCATAATAAAATTGTCGGGTTTGATGTCTCGATGCAGAAACGATTTGGAATGAACAAACTCAATGCGATTGATCTTAAAACAAAAGCAGAAGACACAATGAACAGATAATTTCCATAAGCATCTAAAGAAAACAAAGCAAATGCATAAACTTGAAGCAAACTACCATCTGATCTGCAAGCATGAGAACCGACTTCAGAGACAGTTTCCTACTGCAGAAGTTAAACAGATCTTCAAGACTGGGTCCAAGCAAATCCATCACTAGAACATTGTACTCTCCTTCCACTCCAAACCATTTCACATTTGGAATCCCAGCTACCACCACCAATAATGAACAAAAGAATATCAGAATAGTTGAAAACTGAACTGAAGATAAAAGCTTCAAAATAACACAAAAAGGAAATCAACTAATGAAGCTCAGAGATTTCATTACTTCCTCCCTGTAGGATCCTGTATAACTTTGATTCATACAACAGCTGTGGATACTTTGTCTTGACACTTTCCTGAAGATAAGATAACAATATCAACATCTTGAACAGAGAGAAATTAGGCTAAGAACTTATAATTTGAGATGATCCAAGTATTCACACATCCTGGTAGACCATCTGAACAAAAAGCAAAAAGAATTCAAACAGCTAAATCAAAGCAACTCCCAAATTGTTGTCAATGGATACTTTGCACAGAGACACTTGCCCACAGAATGTTCTGCAATCAATGTCCAAAACAAACCAACAGGAGAAGTATAGATGCCTGCAGTCCTCAACAGATGACATAATATTGATCAACAGCACATGTAATTAATGCAACTTATTGCAGCAGTATATTTAAATCGAAGCTTTTCCACTCCCACTATTGCTCAAAGACAAAAAGAATTGATGGCATTGTAACATGCATGTCAAAGTTGAGATGCAATGCACTCCTATTTAGGATTAACATCCCATACACCAAATCCAGTTAACTTGCAATACCATCCCTTGCCCTTCTTCATTCATCCACTTACGAACAGTCAGTCAAAGCAGTTAAAAGCACGGCTAAATTAACACATGGAGTTCTTCAAATCATAGACAACCATGAGGAAACTCTAAGTAATGCAGTCAACCTTAATCTCTACAAATGGAAGCCAACTTCACCTATAGGACTAGGAACCATCTAATTTGCTTCAAAACGTCCTGGTGATTAAATGCCTCAGACAATTTACCCAATTGACTTCCCAGTAATCAATCTTCGAATGGTAATGGTCAAAGTAGCGTCACTGGAATTTACTACATGTCATTCTAATCTACAAGCACATGTTCCAATTGCATTGCTATTGCTAAGTTTTTCTCGTTTTATATTCTCTATCACCATGGATCTGCAACCCAAGTACAAAATGGAAATTGAACTATTAAGTTATCACATTGGACTCAAGTGTTCATATACTCACCAGAACAACCCTTTAGTTAAGAAAAAAGGCAGGCCAGCTTAAATCAAAGCCAAAATAATAATAAATAAATAATAATCAAATTATTAAAATCAGCAAAAGAAAGTTGCTGCACTCACAAGCTTAATGGCAACTTCTTCATTAGTCTGGAAATTAGTACCTGAACAATACGTTTCCAACCAAGATTCGCTGCTCAATATCACCAAACAAACCTTTTTCGTGGAAACTAAAAATATATATATATATATATATAATAAAATAAAATAAAAAGCTAAATTAACGAACAGACCGATATAGATCTCGCCGAACGATCCGCTGCCAATCTTTCTACCCAGTAGAAACTTTTTACCAATACGCGGCTCCATATTATCGAATACAATCCGAACAACAGCAAACTCAAAACCGAAACCCTAGATACGATTACGATACGATACGATTCAAGCTCCCCCACCTCTCGTAATAATAATAATAATAATAATAAAGAACAAAAATTGTTCCACAACTGAAGAAACAAAGAGAGGGCGACCTAAGGCGAAGAGAAAAATAAATTTGAAAAAAAAAAAAACAACAAGAAGAACAAGAAAAGAAAAAGAAAGTGAAAAAGAAATAAAATCTTTTCCTAAAATCTAGTCTATGTTAGAATTAAATTAATTACAGTTGGGAATGTAAGTAATTGGGAAAAAAAAAAACAAGTAATTGGGAAAAAAATGAGAAAAAAAAAAAAAACTGTGTCTCTTCCTCGTCGTCGACGTCGTATTATCATTTTTCGACAAACAAACACACTTTCTTGCACCTCACGCACTTTTTTTTTTTTAATTTAATTTCTTTTTCCCCTTTTTAAGGCGTTGACCGGTTAATTTTCATAAATTATCATAATTTAGGTAAACTCTTGCGCCTTTACTTTCTAGCTTTTGCTTGTGATTTTTTTCTTTTTTCGCCTGGACACGTACTTGCAATGTTTTTTTTTTTAATCATAAAAGGTGTCTTTTAAATTATAATTACTTATAAAAAGATTGTAACGTTTTCTCTTCCCATTTATTATCATAAAAAGTAAAAGTTTAGCCAATAATATATACCATTAGTTAATTATCTTCTCTAGCTTTTGGAGATTATATTGCATAAATTGCTCCCCCGCGACTTCAGACGAGAGCGCTTAAAACATATCTAACCCACCTGTTATTTTTTGTTTTTTGTTTTAATTATTTTTTTAATTTTTATTTTAAGTTAATACCACTCTTCCGTTCATTGTCGTCAACGTTAGCTAATCATTTTTGGACATTTCTCATTGCTTTTTCTTTTTTTGGCCCCTCTCCTCCTTCTCTTTTCCCATTTCTTCATCCGTAGTCCTAAACATGCGTGTCTTCGTGGATATTTTATCTGCATTCTTGATAGAAATCCGCCAATCCAGGAAACAAGACTACATATGGTTCGGAAATTGCTGAATCTTGGCAAGTGCGCTTGAGAACTAGATGTTAAGCAATAATGGCGGCCCCTCGGCATGAAACAATATTGAGAAGAAGATGAAGAACTTATTAAATCAATTAAATTATGCTGCTGCCTCAACTTTTTGTATACAAGAAAGATATACAAAACCCAGCGCAAAAAAATGGGGTCTAAAAATGACAGAAGACAAAAAAAAAGGTATGAATAAAGAGATGAAAAAATGAAGTGATAAAGAAAGGGGGAAAAAAATCATAACTATCTAAGAAACTAAAACAAAGAAAAAAAGGTTAGCCAATGGGTTTATTTGGCAGCAACGATTGGGGTCCTCGGACTGGGGAGACCCATACATGCAAGCCTAGGGGAGACCCTGACCTTTGGGCTGGGTCGGGGAGATGGGATTGGCCCATAATTGCATAAAGTCCCAGGCGCCACCCTCGGCGATAGTTTGACTTGTTCCAGGGCTCTCGATTGTAGCTCGGCAGGGTAGTCCCGGACACACCCGATGCGGGGTCCAGCCCCTGTCGTCCACTTGCAGGACAAGCGTTTGGCCAAGTCAAAGGGCGGTGCCTCCATGTTAGCATTGTTGCTGTAAGCATGATCTCCTCTTTTACCACTAGTTATTGCAGTCTCCTTCGTCGTGTCATTTATGTCAGTTGAATTTGCAACACTTGATTGAGAAACAACAGCAGAACCCAAATTTGACTCTTGGCCTCGTTCCTCTTTGGTGGCCTTAGTGAATGAAGGATAGTCATCATCAATTGCGCACCTCTGAGTAGAAAAATAATAAAACCATCGTCATCGGCCATGGGCAAATTCTTACTTGGTCAACTATTATGGGGCAAATCGGACAAAAAAAAACAAAATTACATGCATGAAAGCCAGGATGAACATACCTTAACGTTGGTGAGATCCACATGGTTGTCCTCAAGAAAAATAATAAATTCTCTAAAATTTTCTTCTGTTGGGTGATAATGACCACTATAAGGCCAAATAGCCTGAAATGGTTGAGATGAAATTGGATGATTAGTGAGTGGGAGTGCACGAGCATGACATTTTTGTCCAGTTATAAATAGATGCATGAAAAGCAAAACATGCATGTCTATATATATATACCTCGAGAATTCCACCGTGAGCAACCAATCTCCCAGCCGCAGTGGTGGCACCACCGGCTAGAAAACTAGAATGCTGAAACACACCCTTCTTCTTCTGCCCCACATACAAAGCCCTCGTCGTGCTGAGCACAAATATCCACTTACAACCCTCAACTGTATCCACAAGCATTCCACTTTGCTTATAAACAAGCTTCCCATTTTCGACTATCACTTCATATGCTTGCCTTTCCTTCTGAAACAGCAAAACAGGAAGGGAGAAACATCAACTACTTGCGTACATTACACTTGCATTGATTGATTGGATATGAATCGACTTTTGAGAGGTAGTAATTTCAAATCGAAGCGTGGAAGAATATGAGCTTACCGGTCCAAGGTATTGGATGCACTGCCCTTGTAGGACAGTCCTCGGACACTTCTCGAGATTCATTTCTTTGCCATCTCCAACATCCAGCCTTTAATGTTTAATAGAACCAGTTAAAAAGCAAGTGAAACAACATCAATTGCACTTAAAGTGCAACTGATTATGGTACTCTATTGTTTGAGGAAAACGGGAAAAGAAAAGTTGAAAAATGATATTCTTACCAGTAGAAGAATGGTTGGCTGCTCTGGCTATCAAACCAAACATCGTAATACTGGTGCAAATTGTGACCATACCTATGGCGTGGATCAATCTGCATCAAACACAAGAACATTATCAGGGAATAGAACTACTCCGTTCCTACTGTGTTGTGAAAAGGTGGTTATAACTATCTTCAGTGTATACGATATATACAGAGTCAATGACGATGGAGGAGTCAGAGGAGCAACTAGGGCCATTTTTACTAATGAAGACGTGTTCAGGGACTCACAGCTTCAAGCCAGTGTTGCAGGGCCAGTTTCTGAGCCTTCTCGTCTTTGGATAGACCTTTCCCCACCTGCCACAAGGAATTACTAGCTATCACCCTCATCTCTCGATATCATGATTGTCCAAAAAGACATATGAATGGAAGAAAGATAGAAGGATTTTTTTAGCTAATAAATACAGAAGGATAATGAAAGGTTACCTTGGCTGCCCTTGTTCTGGCCCTTGCCCATCTTGAAACAGCAGTCTCTGGCTTCTCTACATTGAAGAATGACACGGAACTCCGCTTCAGAGCTGCAAAGTCCAAAGCTTTCCACCTGCGATATTTGGAGCAATAAATTAGCACATACCATAAGAAACAGAAACTTCAATCTTAACTTTCAAGCAACTACTGAAAAATAAAGACCAATCAAATAAATACCGACCAGAGTTCTTCAACCACAACTGCACAATCTGCAAGGTTTCTTCTAGTCCGGTAGCTCTTATAAACCTTCTGAAGTTTAACTGCTGCGGCATCCAGCTCGCTAACCGGCCTTGGTGAAAACAGAACTGCCGGGTCAGGAAGGGACGTTGTTGGCATTGGCTTACGTACATCTTTCGCACTATTGAAGTTTTTTGACACCAAGTTCCCTTTGTCTCGAACTAGATCCGTGAATGACAAACTCCTCCCAAGCAATATGTTTTCAGGCTTGCAATTCGTCAGGTTTATTGAATTTCTACGACTTCTGGGTTTCGAACTGACTGAGTTAGTCATGGTTTCTGCATCTGTTCTCTTGAAGCTATTTACTCTTAAGGGCACACCACTCAGTTTAGGACTGAAACTAATGTTATAGGCCAAGCCAAATAATCTGTGTCTTACAATTTCTTCCCAGGCTGAATAGAGTAAAGAAAGCGATAATCCCATAGATTTTAAAGCAACGACAGCTTCAAGTGTATCAATTAAACAAAGCGAGCTGCCTGCACCAGATCAAAATGATTTAAGAAAATTGATTAGATTACTAACATGATGCAAATTATAATAAACGTAGAATGCCAACAGATAATGTTCAAATTACGCTCAAGCCAAACTAACAAATAGATGATGAAATTGAGATTCCGATCACTCGTAAGAATTTCAAGATTTGGCAAAATCAAGACAAGACTAATGCCCCAAATAAAAAACCCATTTGCACCAGGGCCATAAAAAACCCGACCTTTCGTTTTGTAATGGCAGGACGGGAAGACCCAAGTAGCAAAATGCCCCAAGTAACAACAAAAGAGAACAGGCAAAACTGCAAGATGGTCCAAACCCAGGAATCTTTTCACTGTCACATTCAATCTGCTAATGAAAGAAAAACTAAAACTAAAAGGCCTAACCCACTACCATAAACGGCAAAAAGATACAGGATTAAGCTTTAAGCAAGAAGCTATTTAGTTCATGAAGAACTGAACTCTGCTGAAGACACTTTAAATTTGAAAAGACGTGAACGATTTGCTTTACTTATATTCATTTCTTGCTTTTGTTACCTGCAATCCAGAAACAGAGCTTCAATATAATATCTTTAGAAGAAAACAAGAACAATTGAGGAAGACAAGATATCGCTAATGGAGTCGAATGAAAGGATGTTTCGAAATCTTGACTTCTCCTTGCTTATATAGACACAATAAAGAAATGAGTCCAACAAATACCTTTCAACAACGTCATTGAAGTGCTAAAAGGGCACACGGTAGTCGTGGAATTCTCGTAGACTGCCAACTATGGAGAGAGAGAGAGAGAGAGAGATGACTGCTGAATGGAAATCAAATGGTGGGTCTGATTAAAAGATCTTTTTCCAAGGTCAAAGTCACGAGTAGTTTGATGGATTCAAATGTTTGATATTTTGAGTACCCACTTTCGGAATTTTCAAGATAAATATATGTTCTGCCTTTTGTCTTCTCCAACCTCGGCAGCAGGGTGAGCAGCCATCGCTGTGCGTAATTGAGTTGAGGGTGCGTTGGAGATAGATGGTCAAAGAAAGTAAGCTTTGATGGGTTTCCCTGAAAAAACCCGAAATCGCTGTAATTCTCCACGCTCGTGGAAAACTTCCATCTTTGGCTCTCTGCTATGTTTCTTAACTGCCCTCTGCGGTCGCTGTACCGTGCCTCTAACAGTCAACGATTGTGTTGGTCAATGGTTATTGCCCATGCACGCGGTTCTCAAATTTTCATATTTGTTTGTTTCATATGGCTATGTTATGTTCTTTTTTTTTAAATATAATTTATTAATAATTTTACATTATATAAATTTATTTTATTTTTTATTTTAAATAGACATTATTTATTACATAATATAAATTATAAATAAATTATACTAATATTTCGTAACATTGTAATATTTCATAACATAATATTGACTATAATCTCACCATTTCTATTCCAAAGACATCTTTGGTGAAAGATTACTCCATGGATGGATATGAGTTAGTTAATTGTGTAAGTTTTATATTGTTTTTCTTTCTTTATTCGAACGACTTACTGCATTTATGTACAGCTGGAGTTTGAAAAATGAAGATCTTTCATAACTTTCAATATTAACATTTTTCATTTTTAATATTGTCAAATGGACTTGGCTTTTTTTGGTATACCTTACCGGTTAAAACAAAATCTGTTAAAACACATTACGAAGTAATCTTCTATTACCCTATTCAATCAATATAAGCCCATATTAATCTATATATTAATCCATATTTTTAGTACGATGAGTTCGTGCATGGATGGACCCCCCTCCACTCTATCAGTTGTTAATTTTCTTTCTTTTTTTTTTTTTATCCTATGCTTTCTCTCATTCGTCGTCATCTCCTCCTACACCAATTAATGAAGTCGACAGGTGAGTTATAGGTAGGTGGCCGTTGGATTGGTTTCAGGATTAAATGCACCGAAAGTGGGCATTGCTTTCTGTCAGCAGGAGCAATGGCTGTTTGGGGTCACTGCTTATTGTAAACAAATTCTATTTTTTAATTATATTCTTCTAAAAATAACTTTTATTTTGTTTCAATTAAATATATTTTAAGAGATTCGCTTCTACACGTTAAATAGGCTTCGATTGCGTATAAATCAACAATGATTATAATTGCATCAATCAAAATGCATTAGGTGATATTAGGTGAGATCGGTCAAAAATCAGTAACATCCAACAGGTTGTGTTAGATTTGGTTGGACTTTCAACAGCCGGTCTAGCTAGATCTCCATAGCTTCAATGTAACAAGCAAAAATTAAAAAAGAGGAAGACACCAAATTTTAACATGAAATTAATATTGATGTATTATAATTCTTAATTATAATTAATTTTTTGTGTATATAAAATAGATAATTAAGATGAATTGATATCTATTTTATATTTATTTAATAAAACTTTCAACGTAAATATTTTCTAGTGTGCCATATCTAAAGAGCACTGTAAGGAAAAAGAACAGGGCATACGAGATTCTTACATTCAGAAAATTCAACACGAATGTAACAAAAATTTTCCTATACCAATCTGATTAATTACGGTTATTTCATCCGATCGTTGAGAAAAGTTGGTTTACTTCAATTTTAAATTTCGAAATGAATGTCGACTGTACTCCATGTCTGCAGAGACGAATTATCAATTATAATTGTTTGCATCACATCATAAAACAAAAATATGAAAGCTGAATGAATTGTTGAAATTCAATGTTTTACTTTCTTCGATTTTTTTTGTTTTTTTTTTTGTACCATAGAGATACGGCCTTGAAAGTCGAACATGGCCTCATGGTTGAGAAAAGTCAAAAAGTCAAATTTTGCGTTTTTCGTTTTTTTCCCGTTTGTCATTCTTTGAACGAGGGAGGGCAAAGACTGTGTTTACCCTTTGCTTCCGAAACCACAAACTAAAAATGAGTTACAAAAGTTGCATGTTCAATAAATTTCATTGCGCTGCAACTATTGGACTATATATAAAGTTTAAGCTTTTACATTGGAAAGAATACCTATAAATTAATAATATACTTGAGTATTAAATTGTACTTATACCAAGCATCTGTGGAAATTCAAGCGGAAAAGATAAACCTAGTCTATCATCAAGTGGAAAAGCGATAAATAAATAAATAAATAAATACATCCAAGTATAAGAAAAGTCATATGCGATGGTTTCATACTAAAAAAAATAATAATAATAAGAAAATCTCCAAATGGTGTACAGACCTAAATTAATAACTCGTACCAACAACCTGTAACTTAGACTTTTGCATGAATATTGGACTCACAGATTATGGTAAGAGACTCCAAAACAAGATTAGGGACAAACCTCGAGTTTATTATTATTATTATTATTATTATTATTTTACAATCTTTATTGTAATTTTATAAGACAAGTAGTCTCCGCCAACTCTCGTTGTTTTAAGATAAGATCCCTGGCTATTGTACGAAAGTGGAGCCATCGTGCGTGGTGGCGTTAAATTTGATTTCACTGTTTCCATCCTAACCCATCTGGCCGGCAGGGTGACTGCATGCATTGCTGACTTAGTGTATATATAGTGTATATAATCTTTGACTGTAACTGATCCTCCATTTTCATTTGTCCCCACTATCTTAAAAAGGGGTTAAATTAGAAGGAAAACGATGGTCGGGTGCGTAATACTTACATAGCCCCAACGCACGGGCACACCCGACCAATAAAATATATGTATTTTTTATTTTTTATATTTTTTGGTCGACAAAAGTCACACATAATATGGACGAAAGCTAACAACAAATGCGTGAGATAGGTTTAAAAAAAAAATATATAGTCCACGAAGATAGGTAAAAAGTATAAAAAGAGTGTAATTTATGGCATTGCACTTTTTACTTATTCTCAAATACATTTTCTTTTGTATATTTGCACATTTTATTAATTTTTATATATGTTAGTAAAAAAATAGTCAATTTATTATTTTTTTTTTATTGCTCGGGTGGGCTGTGCATCGAGTCTGCGTTTCGTTACTGCGTCTCATTAATAGGGCTCAAATTAAAAATCCCGTAGTCTAGTATTTATACAAAGCTTAATTATCTCCAATACGATCTAGTAGACTGGTCGACGCGGAGGGAAAGGATAATTAATGGGATAAGTTTGTATGAAGTCTTAAATTTTTAGTGATTTTGTCAATTGAGTTCTAAATTTTTAAAGATTTTAAAATTAGTTCTTAACTTTTAATTTTTATTATATATGAAATTTTTTCAAATAAAAATTTATTAAATTATTAAATATATAATTTAACTTAACAAAAATACTATATAAAAATATTTAAAATATATCATAAAAATATATTTTACAGAATTCTTTAATTTTTTATGTATAAAAAGATAAAAAAAATTATTTTTTTTATTTTTTCAAATTAATGATGAAAAATTAAATTTTTTATTTTTTTATATATCAGATAAAAAGAAAAATTTTAGTAGGATATGTTCGAAAAGATATTTTATATTTTTAAAATATATTTTAAAAAATATATGTAAAATTAAATTAGATATCTAAATAATTTAATTAATTTTTATTAAAAAACGGTTTTGTATAAAATATGAATTTAAAGTTTAAGAGTAGTTTAAAATTTTAAAATACTTTAAAATTTAATTATAAAAATTTTCAAAAATTTAGAATTTCCTAAAGACTTATCTGTGCTAAAATCGAATTGAAGGTGAATGGGATAGCGACAAGTTCTCATGAATAATTAATGCAGCAAGGCACACAAAATCAGATACAATATTTGTTTTCTTTATGAAAATATGGTAGATACCATTACAAGTGAACCGAATGGACTACGATTAATTAGCTATTATACAATTTTAATCTATAATCCAATTTTAAGAGGATAGTAAAGATCCCTATGAGTTTCTAATTTTTTTCAACTAACTCTGTTCATCAAATCGTTAAGTTTTAATCTTTAGCATGATGGAATAAGGGATTAATTGTCCCTAATTATAAAGATATACCTACAAAATACGAAGTGCAGAAAAATTATTAAAAAAAAAAAGATTTCTGACGGTAAATTGAAATCATGCAAGACCTTGGATAATTTAAATCTAAAGCAATTAACTTTATCATTATCTAGCAAATTTTCGTACATGTACAATGGGACATAATCTTACTAAGGTCAAATTTGAATCCTAGAGGAGAAGTCTCTGGTGGGCAAGAGCCCTGTTGGACCTTCCCACCACCCCCAACGCAGAAAAATATGTGTAGTTTGTACAACTTCCACGAAAAGGGTAGATTACAACTTCCACGAAAAGGGTAGATTGACCTTGGTTTTCAGCCCAATTGACTGGCTAAAACCTAAAAAAAAGCTACACTTTAGACTAAGGTTGCGTTGTCCAGACCCCAAACGCAGCTGGCATGGCAAGACTGGGAAAACACTAGGAAATTGGTGAAGAAGAAAGTTCAAGAGATGACTTGTTCTGAAATTTAAATTTCCATGCACTGATTGTTGCACTTCAAAAATTACCAAAAAACATCATTTCATAATAATTGTCAGCATTTGTTTAGGAAAGGCACTGCAAAATAATTTGAAGAATCTCAATTGTATATAAACCCGGCAAAACCCAAAGGCTAAATACACAAAAATCGCCCCAAACTTTTTGTCTATGTTCAATTAAATCCTTTTATTTTTTTTTTAGATCAATTAAACCACTAACGTTGCATTATCTCTTGTCAATCATTTTAGGGGGGGAAAATAAAATTTAAAAAAATGCGGAACCTAGACGACCTTTTAGTCTATCTTTAACCTATTTACAACGCATTTTTACTCCGATCCGACCACAAGAAATGTCGCGGATGACAATTACAGAACTACACTAACCAAATTAAGAAATTTCCGACATTTAGTTAATGTATCTTTCTTTAAATTAAAGAAGCCAAACGATGACAGTGTTAGCACGTAAAGATGTATAATATACTTCTTTTTTTCGGTCAATTGATGCTTCGAATGTAATTAGCAGACATTGAGAAATTGCAAACCCCTTCTATGACCGAAAGTTCAAGACCCAAATCTGTAAACCCAACACAAAAGCCACCAGCAAGACCACATAGAAGCTCATTTTTGGATACCACCAGTAAGAGAATTTTTGTGAGTTTCAGAAGATAGATTGTATGTTCTCTGCCAATGATTCAAGTGACGGGATGGAAAATGTAAAACCACCCAACACTTTCGTGGGGGCCGGAGGAGATTATAGCGGTGCTGCAGAATATGCTTGAGAGAGCAGAGGAGGAGATTGAGGCACTTGAACGACTTGTTTATTTATACCAAGAAACTGTCCCACAATTCTGAGAAAACGTATGATCGAATTTGCTCAGAAATGGACTGAATGTGCAACAGCAGAACCGATATATATATATATATAGATATCCTTTTTTGTGGTGGCATTGTCTTTGGCAATCAATCTCCAGAGATGGAGTCGAAATTGCAGAAAGCAGGTTTCTTGCCTGCTTAATTTGACATGGCTATGCACTGAAATTGCTTTCTTGTTGTGTTAATAGCAATTTAAGGTCGTTCCCTTCTATTTGTATATTAAGACCTGACTACTGGGAGACAAAAAATTAGAATAAGTTCGAACCGTCAGCCCGGCTTTAATATGATTCGGACCGGTTCCGAATTGAAACCAGCTAGATAGACTGACTGGTTATAGCTCAACCATTTCAGAATCGTTGAACAGATGATTAACCGACCAATCCAACCGTCAGTTCAAACCAGAGGTTAATTATCAATTAACGGGCAGTTTATGCCAAAAAAAAATTTAAGAAATAAAATAAATGGTCTTTTGAATTTTTTAAATAAGTTAAATTAAAATTTTTCTTTACTCTAAAAGTTTTAATTTTTCTATTTTTAAGTCAAAATTAAATTAAACTAGACTAAAACCAAATCAGAATCAACGGCTGACCCAAAATCAAAACTGGAATAGACAATTTAATTAATACCAAAATTGACCCAAAACCAGAATTGCCAATTAACTTAATCAAAATTTAGAACCACCCTCTGAACAATTCGATTAAAGTTCCCCATTTCTGTGAACCTAAACTGCGAGTTTCGAACCATAACCGGCCCAAAACCGGCCTTTGGTCAAGTTTATGTGTATCATTCATTTTGTGCACATATTGTCCCTTTATTGGCAGAGGATGATGTCAAGGCGCTCAATCTAAGCGGGTGAGCTAAGGAAGAAATTGAAGCTATAATCCATTACAGGAAGTCCTCACAACATCATCATCATAAAGAAATACATGCGAGAGGTGAGAACACTGATGATGGCACCCCAATTGATGAAATCAAAGGTCCATATGTTTTTGAACGAGACGAGGAAAAAATCTAGGCCATTGTCCGGGCAATCCATCCTAAGAAAGAATACGGCAACTTTGCCTCTTCAAGGAAGAAAAAAGGTGGATTTAAAGCTTCTACTTGGAGAAGGCGTACTGACAGGAGGATGGTGGATTCGGAATTTCTCTTGGAAGAGGATTCCAAAAGGTTTGCTCTCCTCCGGGAAGTAAGGGAGTTTAACATAACGCCTGTGCGTACAAATGATTCTTGTCGTTCTATTGTCATGGAGGGGCTGACGGAATTAACTGCATGGCTAAGGAAAGCTTGGGAATCATTCTGTAGCAGTGTATTGCATATCCTATTGTTATCAGGGATGTGATGCTCTTGCTTTTGTTCTGCATATGTTTGCTCTGTATCTGTATTGTTCCATATCCTCTGTTTCTCATAGAATTGGATTTTATGTAGATATCGGTATCCTACGAATTCGCGGTAGAGAATTGCACCCATACATTCTCTCACACGCCCTCTTTAGAACTACACTATGCAGGCGTTGCGTGACACATGACACGACCTTTGAGTTGATAATGCGACACTCAAGTCAAACCAGAAGTCCCCGTGTCTTTCTGAGGTAGGACAGGGAAGAGACCAAAATAAATGACTTCCGAAGATAATACATGCACGGACTATTTGATGGGTGGCATTGCTTGCAAATGAAATTACTGAAAAGTTAACACTCTCGAGCTTACTGGTCCAAGATACTTGAAACTTAGGTTGGGCATTTCTGAAGATTTAGTTTACTTCTTTGCCATCTCCAACATCTTGCTCCTAACTTTGCCGGATAGCCCAACATTCATTTACGTTGTTGTTCATTTTTGTTTATTTATTCATTCTACTTTTTAGAGTACCTCATCAGAAATAGAAATCCCATAAACTAAGTGGGGGGCTTACGTTGATTTATGCCTCCTCTTTCTACTTTATACCTAATGATAAATGCCCTCGGTCTTCGTTGTATATAGCATAAAAAGTTGGCATTATTATGAACGTAATGCATATTTTTCTATTGCCTTGCTTCTCCAAGACCGGTGGCAAATGGAGACATACATTTTAACTTTTGCCATTATTACATTATAATAATATGGATGGATCGTCAGTGCAACTCTGCAACTAAATTAAAATACTCCTGGACAACTTTTGCAAGCACATCTAACCGCTATGGCTGCAACCTGCAACAACAAAACAATCCTCTCCTTGCCACTAATTTCATGCTAGAAACTTCCCAGCAACTTCTAAGCATATATGCATCGACATGAAAACCACGAATCTTTCTGTCAATGCTAATTATCTAATTCCTGCACAAGAAAATCATCTAGAGGGGTCACTTTCTATATCATAAAATCTTGTCCTTGTTAATTATTAAATATAGATTAGTGACCATCAAATATAAGACTCGAGTGCAAAATTTGAAGTTTAAATTCTAAATTTTATTTATAATTAATTCTCCTAAACTAATTCAATTTGACCCCCCCCAAAAAAAATCTCGTTCTTATTACACTGTACGGGTACAACAGGTTCTTTTTTAGCCTTATTTTCAGATGAGCAGAGCTTTCTTGAATTGCAACGAAGCTGCTTAATGGCACAGTGAGCCACCAAAAATGGTGATGACGACTGTCCGGAAGATATTATTTTTAACAAAACAAACAAATGGGAACATTTCAACAAATGGCCCCAAACGGAAATTCAGGCCCAAAATTTCACAACGTGACCACGTACACCGGACGCATAGTGAAAGGCAATCACCTATCTTCAGGGGTTATCCATTTCATTTTCACACCCCTTATAAAACTGTCCCGACACATCCCAACCGTCGGTCGAAGCATCAATCTGACGACATAACAACGCCGTTGAGAGGTCAAAAGGTGCAAGTGTTTTTCCTTTCCGGAACTTTTTTAGAGACAGTTTTTACGCAGATCAGATGCGAACGGACATTTGGGGGAAAAAAAGAGAAAAAGCATGTTGTATGATCATTGGTCATAAAAATTACAAAGTCTAATTTAATGGGGTGATAATTAAACCAGAAAGAAATTGTGAATGACACAAAGATCCCTAAAGAAAGAAAAGAAAAGAAAAGAAAAGAAAAGAAAAGAAATGGTTGACCGGTCAGTTTGGGAGGAGGAGGGAATAAGGAAATGCAGAAGCTGATAAAGAGACAGAGAACAGAGCATAGCATGAGTGCGATCCTGATGTACGGAAGAAAGCCCGGATTCATTCACTTACAAACGAGGGAACAAACCCAAAAAAGCCATGGCTCTTTCTCTCTCTTTTAATTCTTCTTCTTCTTCTTCGTCTTCTTTCTTCTTGTTTCGTTTAATGGTGTTTCTTTTTTTCGTGTTCACATTTCGTCACTCATGGTTTTAGCTGATTCCAACTTAGCTTGGCTCTCTGTTTCTCCCTCTTGACTTTGATTGTACTTTGCGTATATCCATGACTCAAGTATTTATGTGTAGCTGTTTTTTTTGTTGTTCTTGAGTGCTTTATGTGCGAACTCATGTTGGGTTTCTGTCTTCAATAGCTTTTTTTTTTTTTTTTTGGTGCACCAAACTCTTGAATCAGCCCAGGTCTTGAATTTTATTGAATTGGTTTCTGGCTGCGTGGCAATAAATAAAATTTATGGATAATAGAACTGGTTTCTCTGATTCGAACGAGATCGTCAGCAATGGAAGCAGCATTTGCTGCGTAGAAACCCCCTCCATATCAAATCCTCCAGGCCCAGAAGTCTCAGCTCTCCAACAGCTTTCAAAGAACCTCGAGTTCATATTCGAATCCCACGATTTCGATTTCTTCGCCGACGCCAAAATCATAATCTCCGGCTGCGACCTTGAGCTCTCGGTCCACCGGTGTATTCTTTCCGCCAGAAGTCCCTTCTTCAAGAATGTGTTTTCGAGGGAAGAAAGGAGCTCCAAGTTGCAATTAAAGGAGTTGACTAAAGACTATGATGTGGGGTTTGAGTCGGTTGTGGCGGTTTTGAGTTATTTGTACAGTGGGAAAGTGAGGCCTTTGCCTAAGGGTGTGTGCGTTTGTGTGGATGATGATTGCTCCCATGAGGCCTGCAGGCCTGCCGTGGATTTCATGGTTGAGGTTCTCTATGCTTCTTTTACGTTTCAGGTGCCTGAATTAGTAGCTCTCTATCAGGTAAGTGAGAACTAGACTGATTGTTCTTTCAGTTGTTGGTGATTGTTCGCCATGTAGTTGTTTTCTGTGGTTTGGATTCTGTAGTTGTTTTTGAAATTGCGTTTGTTCTGTAGTATGTACCATACTTGCTTAGTGTCAATTGTTTAGAACTGATAGAAAGAGGAATTGGCAACAGATTTCTCGTGCAGCTGTGCAGTATCCCGTGTTTAAGAGCTAGATATTGCAGTTTTTTGTTTTAGATGCTATGAGTTGATGTTAACTTGCTCATGGCTGGCTTTATCATTTTGATGCTGATGGCAAAAGTGCTGCAACTTATTTTTGAGATAGATTGCAAGTGAATATGATGGATTCAGTTTCCTCTTTATTTGAAATCAATCATGAGAGAACAATTATTTTGACTGTTGTAACAATATAGTCAAAATTGAAGTTCTCTGAGCTGGGGAGTCTTGTAATAGTTATTTATGTTGCTCTCAGTCTACTGGGAAAATCCATAGTTTAGACTATAATCACTGGAATGACTTGCATATCCAATCAAGTGATGAACCATTGGTATTAACTAAATGGACAGAGCCCTATTTATGGAACCAACACCATAAATTTTGTAACTATTCTAATGTATCAATGAAAAATATGCATGGTCAAGAACTAGAGATTTCTGAG
Organism: Bruguiera gymnorhiza; assembly: GCA_020883675.1. Taxonomy (NCBI): domain Eukaryota; kingdom Viridiplantae; phylum Streptophyta; class Magnoliopsida; order Malpighiales; family Rhizophoraceae; genus Bruguiera; species Bruguiera gymnorhiza. Next base: position 3,768,583 of record JAIRCJ010001049.1, on the reverse strand, counting down.
TTCATTTATTTCATGCATGTTAGAAGCATATGGGCATGCTACGTAAATAACAATTGATCCTGGTGGTGAAAAGAGAATGGCTATCTTTTGAGTTTCTGCTAAGTGAAAATGGTTACAGTATGAAGTTCCACATTACATTATTTCCTTGTCTGTGTTTTTTTTTTTACTGTTCTGTTTAATTGCAGAGGCATCTACTGGACATTCTTGACAAAGTCAGTATTGATGACATCTTGGTTATCCTGTCTGTTGCAAATATATGTGATAAAGCTTGTGAGAGATTGCTAACAAGATGTATTGAGATTATTGTGAAATCTAATGTCGATATTGTGACACTTGATAAAGCCTTGCCTCAACACATTGTAAAGCAAATCACAGACTCTCGTTTAGAACTTGGTTTGGAAAGGCTTGACAGCAACTTTCCTGATAGACATGTGAAAAGAATACACCGAGCTCTGGACTCAGACGATGTTGAATTAGTTCGAATGCTGCTCACAGAGGGACACACTGATCTAGATCGTGCACTTGCCCTCCACTATGCTGTTGCATACTGTGATGCAAAGACGACAACTGACCTTCTTGATCTTGAACTCGCTGATGTCAACCGTACAAACTCAAGGGGCTACACTGTGCTGCATGTTGCAGCAATGCGAAAAGAGCCTAAAATTATAGGATCACTTATAACAAAGGGAGCTCGTACGTCAGATCTTACTTTAGATGGTAGAAAAGCTCTTCAAATTTCAAAACGACTTACCAGGGCCACCAATTACTTTAAATCTACTGAGGAAGGAAAAGATGCCCCAAAGGATCGTTTGTGCATAGAGATATTGGAGCAGGCAGAAAAAAGCAATCCATTGGTTGGAGGGGCTTCTCTTTCTCATGCTATGGCTGGTGATGACCTGCGAATGAAATTATTGTACCTTGAAAACAGAGGTAATTCTTTGTGTTCATGTCTTTACTTTTCATAGGTCTTCCTTGGTTACAAACTTCTATATTTCTGCTTGTTTGTGGAGATTTTACAAAGAATTTTGGTCTTCCATAGGAGGTACTTATAATCTTGTCTAGCTTTACTTTCAGCCTTTTCAAGTTTGTTTTTGTTCATTATGAAATTGCAATGTTCAATTCACAATTCAATCATTTTTTAAAAAAATAACAATCATATTTTATTGATCTAGAGAAAACTTATGATAGATTTCCTAGGCAAGTATTATAGGGGACAATGAATGGGAAGAGGGTTCCCACATTAGTTAGCAAGCTAGTTAAGGACATGTCTGAAGCAGTAACCCTTGTGAGGAAAGTGGAAGGTGAGTGTGAATGTTGGGGTTTTAAGAAACAATATTTCCAAGAAATGAGTATGACGGATAAGAATGCTTAGATGGATTTATGACCAGTTTAGGAGGAACTAAATAAAAAATGAGGATATTCATAGCAAATTAAGTATAACTTCAATTGGCGACAAACTGAAGAAGTGATGTTTGTTGGTTTGGACTTTTGAAGTGCCCAATATAGACTTAGAAATGCGCCAATTAATAAAGGGGAATAAACCCCGTAAATTATGAGAGGAGACTGGAGAGGTAAACGACCTCCTAACAACAACAACAATAACAAAACTTTAATTCCAAATTTAATTGGAGTTAGTTACATAAATCTTTTCTCTCCATCTCGTTCTGTCATATACTAGGTCAATTGTAAGATCTAATTGTTCTAAATCTTTCCAATCTAAAGATTCCTAAGTCAATTTAGGTCTACCTTGCCCTCTCCTCACTCAATTTACCTGAGTCTAGTCACCTCTCTTAATAGGAGCATTTGCTGATCTACATTGGATGTGTCCAAATCAACGCAAACGTCACTTCCTCAAATTACCTCCAATAAGTGCTACACCTACTTTGTGGAAAATACCTCCTAAATTGAATTGAAAATCTTGGTCAAGAAAGATTTAAAACAGTTATGCCTATCAAACTCAATTCAAAATCTAATGGAATATAAAGCATTCATATGGTTAGCCCCAATTTAGTTTGAGATTAAGCCCTTATTATTGTCGCACTACAATCATATGGTATAGTCCCATGTCACTCTTCTTTGAATAAAAAAAGTGTCACCAAGAGATGAGCTTCTTAAAATTTTATTGCAAAGATGTAGGAAACAAATTTTCAATCACCCCCTTCCTTAAGAAAATGTTTCCCCTGTCACAGTAATTTCAAATGAAGCTGGTTTTTTATCTCAAGAAAACCTGCTTTTGTATTTTCTTCTCTTCTATTTTCCCTTTCTGATTTGTGTGGAAACTTATTTTTCTATTCTGTCTGTGATTTGTATGTTCTTTCCTTTTATTTTTTTTCCTATATTCCAATTAATGGTCAATGCATGTGTGAGTTGTACTCATCCGTGCCCTCTTATCTTAGTTTAAAATAATATCAGTCTTTTGCCTGCCTTCTTCTTTTAGAAATATTTGCTTTAGGCAACATTTCTTTCTTGAAGAATGAATTTCTTTAGATCTAGAATGCATAGGTTGCATTCATTTTTCTCTTAGGTACTTGGAGATCTATTTAGGAGAAGACTCTGTTACCTAAGTAAAACCGAAAGCAAATGTGGCACCTGTAACCCAGTGCTCAATGAAATTTCAAGCTGCAATCAGTCTGTGTGAAGTTCTGTTGTGGCTAATCTGAGCATTTCATAATTATCAACTGAGAATTATTGACCTAACATCATCTGCTGTAGAATTGAAATCTGTATCAACATTACATGACACATACTGTTGAACTTTGTGCATCTGTCCTATATATGGTGAAGAAGAGTGCTTTTTGTTGTTCTAGAAAAGGAGTTGTTCAATTATCTCGAGAGACTTATAATCATCCTGGAATTCTACTGTGCCACTTTTACCCTGCCTTTTGGCTCCTTGCTTCTGTGACCATCGCTTAATAGTCTGCTGTTGAGGACAACCTAGTAGAAAATATGGTCTCTACTCTCTAGATTCAGTCTCGCTGTTGCATAATAATTGTGTTGATGTTGATATTTCTTCTTGATCCTGTTGCAAAAGGTGCAATTCTATCCCGGAAAGCAAACTGTTAAATGACCCTGTTCAGAAACGTACAAGGTCTTGTACCACATAAACCTGTGTCAGTTACAGTGGTCATAATAAGATCCTTTGTGTTGGGCAGTTTTGACTAAACCATAATAGCAACAAGCATGCCTCTCTGTGTGGACTTCTCCCTCCATCTTTTTCATTTCTTTCCCCTTAAAAATTCACATGGTGTGGTAAACCATTTATCATAGCATACATTAATTTTTTTCATATAATTAATTCAGAAATTTGCTCTTTAAATCTGTTTATGATGCTTATGCTATTGGTTGTTCATATTAGTTGGACTGGCAAAACTTCTGTTTCCTATGGAAGCAAGAGTTGTGACGGAAATTGCTCGAGTGGATGACACTTCTGAGTTTGAATTAGATGGCATCAGGCCTAAGAATTTGATTGGCTACCAGAGAACAGCCGTTGACTGTAACGAGCCACCCTTCATGATTCAAGAGGAGCATCTAAACAGAATGAGAGCACTCTCTAGAACAGGTAATGATCAGTCCTTACATACGCAAACACAAGCATGCATGTTACTTATGGTTTCTGAGAGCTGAGGACTTTGGCTGCCCAAAGTGGCATTAATTTACCAAATTCTTGCCTTTAAAGTGCAAGCCACTTGACTAGTGCTCATGCATCATATCAGCATCCATTTATGCATTGGCACCTTGATGACTTCAATCTCTATGGAAAGCAAATTGCAAAAAATGTCAACCTCTTCGTGAGGCAACGGCTGCTTCATGAAATTAGGATCACAGATAATTGATCGTGGCTTTTGATAACCTTTTGAACAGTGGATCTCGCGAAACGGTTTTTTCCTCGCTGTTCCGACGTACTCAACAGGATCATGGACGCTGATGATTTGTCTGAGCTAGCATGTATGACAAAAGATGCTCCGGAGCAACGACTCCTGAAGAGGAGAAGATACATGGAAATTCAGGAGGCTTTAAGTAAGGCCTTCAACAAGGACAAAGAAGAGACTGATCCGTCTACAATATCGTCTTCGTCGTCATCCAAAACAATAGGGTCCGTGAGGTCTAACGGCAAGCTCAGTGATAAGGGTCGATAGGTTAGGCCCCCAGTCCATTCTTCTCTTCATGTGTGGTCTGGTAGGGCTTTATTTTTGCTTACTCCTCTGCCCATCCTATTTTCTAATAGGATTTAGTTATCCTTTTCCATTCTTTTTCCTTGTATTGTAATAATATGTCAGTTGGTCGGTTATACAGGAAGAAAGGGGATATCTTTTGTAAAATGTTAATATTGGATGTGAACTTTTGCATATTCAGAGGGAAGAGCGTCCCGTGTAGTGTAAAGTGAAAAGGTACGGAAAAAACACTGGTGCAATTTTGTAAAATCCTTGCGGACAATGATTTTTGTGGGCTCAGAGGCGAGGCAGGGCCCAGTTTTCAACCCAAAGGTAACCCGGACAAATTGGGCCGTTCCGGATAATTCACAATTTCTTTTCGGTTTCGGTTTTTCGGGTCGGATCGTAGGGCTTAAAAGTCCAAAGTCAGATCTCTGGTGTTCCCCTCTTTTGCTTGATCATGGATGGTCCGGACCTCTGGCCCCGAAGCATCTAACTGCAATCAAAATAAGGCAAACGCGCAACCGAACGTCATTGAGTTGTTCTTCAAGTTTACTGCCTCTACTTTTTCTCTTTTGCTTTCTTTGAGCCGTCGAGGCCTCGTTGAAAACGTTTCCTTCTTTAGGCAACGACACTCCCTCTAAGATACCACTTTATCGGCCGTCTCGAAGTTACTCCGGGACCCTCTAATCATACATGCTACGCGGCGAGCATCTGCTTTTTGGTCACACACGCGGCGTAAGATTGTGATTTTGTTTGGACGATCGGTGACTGGTGAAGACCTAACCACGTGTAGCCTCCCATATTGGAGCAGACAGAAAGAAGAGATCCATTTCTCAGAGAGGCTTCTTTTTCTCAAGCTATGGATGGTGATGACCTGCGAATGAAATTATTGTACCTTGAAAACATAGGTAATTCTCTGTGTTCATGTCTTTACTTTTCATAGGTCTTCCTTGGTTATAACTTCTATATTTCTGCTTGTTTGTGGAGATTTTACAAAGAATTTTGGTCTTTCACAGGAGGTACTTATAATCTTGTCGAGCTTTACTTTCAGCCTTTTCGAGTTTGTTTTTGGTCATTATGAAGTTGCAATGTTCAATTCACAATTCAATCATTTTTTTTAAAAAATAACAATCATATTTTATTGATCTGGAGAAGAACTATGACAGATTTCCTAGGCAAGTATTATAGGGGACAATGAATGGGAAAAGGGTTCCCACATTAATTAACAAGCTAGTCAGGGATATGTCTGAAGCAGTAACCCTTGTGAGGAAAGTGGGAGGTGAGTGTGAATGTTGGGGTTTTAAGAAACAATATTTCCATAAAATGAGTGTGACGGATAAGAATGCTTAGATGGATTTTTGACCATTTTAGGAGAAACTAAATAAAAATGAGGATATTCTTAACAGATTAGGTATAACTTCAATTGGAGATAAACCGAAGAAGTGATGATTGTTGCTTTACAATCATATGGTATAGTCCTATGTCACTCTTCTTTTGAATAAAAAAAGTGTCACCAAGAGGCGAGTATCTTAAAATTTTATTGCAAAGATGTAGGAAACAAATTTTCAATCATCCCCCTTCCTTAAGAAAATGTTTCCCCTGTCACAGTAATATCAAATGAAACTGGTTTTTTATCTCAAGAAAACCTGCTTTTGTATTTTCTTCTCTTCTATTTTCCCTTTCTGATTTTTGTGGAAACTTATTTTGCTATTCTATCTGTGATTTGTATGTTCTTTCCTTTTATTTTTTTTCCTATATTCTCATTGATGGTCAATGCATGACTGAGCTGTGTACTCATCCGTTCCTTCTTATCTTAGTTTAAAATAATATGTCTTTTGCCTGCCTTTGTCTTGTAGAAATATTTGCTTTAGGCAACATTTCTTTCTTGGAAAATGAATTTCTTTCCATAATGCATAGGTTGCATTCATTTTTCTCTTAGGTACTTGGAGATCTATTTAGGATAAGACTCTGTTACCTAAGTAAAAGGGAAAGCAAATGTGGCACCTGTAACCCAGTGCTCAACGAAATTTCAAGCTGCAATCAGAATGTGTGAAGTTCTGTTGTGGCTAATCTGAGCAGTTCATAATTATCGACTGAGAATTATTGACCTAACATCATCTGCTATAGAATTGAAATCTGTATCAACATTACATGACACATACTATTGAACTTTGTGCGTCTGTCCTGTATATGGTGAGCAAGAGCGCTTTTTGTTGTTCTAGAAAAAGGAGGTGTTCAATTATCTTGAGAGACTTATAATCATCCTGGAATTCTTCTGTGCCACTTTTACCCTGCCTTTTGGCTCCTTGCTTCTGTGACTATCGCTTAATAGTCTGCTGTTGAGGACAACCTAGTAGAAAATATGGTCTCTACTCTCTAGATTCAGTCTCACTGTTGCATAATAATTGTGTTGATGTTGATATTTCTTCTTGATCCTGTTGCAAAAGTGCAATTCTATCCAGGAAAGCAAACTGTTAGATGGCCCTGTTCAGAAACGTACAAGGTCTTGTACCACATAAACCTGTGTCAGCTATGGTGGTCATATTAAGATCCTTTGTTTTGGGCAGTTTTGACTAAACCATCATGGCAACAAGTGTGCCTCTCTGTGTGGACTTCTCCCTCCATCTTTTTTGTTTCTTTCCCCTTAAAAATTCACATGGTGTGGTAAACCATTTATCATAGCATATATCAATTTTTTTCAGATCATTAATTCAGAGCTTCGCTCTTTAAATCTTGTTTCTGATGCTTATGCTATTGGTTGTTTATATTAGTTGGACTGGCAAAACTTCTGTTTCCTATGGAAGCAAAAGTTGTGATGGATATTGCTCAAGTGGACAGCACTTCTGAGTTTGAATTAGATGGCATCAGGCCTAAGAATTTGATTGGCCCCCGGAGAACAACTGTTGACTGGAACGAGCCAGCCTTCATGATTCAAGAGGAGCATCTAAACAGAATGAGAGCACTCTCTAGAACAGGTAATGATCAGTCCTTACATACGCAAACACAAGCAAGCATGTTACTTATGGTTTCTGAGAGCCGAGGACTTTGGCTGCCCAAGTTTAAGTGGCTTGTGTAACAAACCAAATATAGAAACTGTGAGGCCGTTAAAAGCACCAAAGGCTAGAAAGCGGCATTAATTTACCGGATTCTTGCCTTTAAAGGGCAAGCCACTTGACTAGTGCTCATGCATCATGGCAGCATCCATTTATGCATTGGCACCTTGATGACTTCAATCTCTATAGAAAGCAAATTGCGAAAAATGTCAACCTCTTGGTGAGGCAACGGCTGCTTCATGAAATTAGGATCACAGATAATTGATCGGGGCTTTTGATAACCTTTTGAACAGTGGAACTCGCAAAGCAGTTTTTTCCTCGCTGTTCCGACGTACTCAACAGGATCATGGACGCTGATGATTTGTCTGAGCTAGCATGTATGACAAAAGATGCTCCGAAGCAACCACTGCTGAAGAGAAGAAGATACGTGGAAATTCAGGAGGCTTTAAGGGAGGCCTTCGACAAGGACAAAGAAGAGACTGGCCCGTCTACGATATCGTCTTCGTCATCATCCAAAACAATAGGGTCGGTGAGGTCTAACGGCAAGCTCATTGATAAGGGTCGATAGGTTAGGCCCCCATTCCATTCTTCTCTTCCTGTGTGGTCTGGTAGGACTTTATTGGTAGGACTTTATTTTTGTTTACTCCTCTGCCCATCCTATTTTCTAATAGGATTTAGTTGTACTTTTCCTTGTATTGTTATAATATGTCAGTTGGTCGGTTATACAGGAAGAAAGGGGATATCCTTTGTAAAATGTTAATATTGGATGTGAACTTTTGCATGTTCAGAGGGAAGAGCGTCCCGTGTAGTGTAAAGTGAAAAGGTACGGAAAAAACACTGGTGCAATTTTGTAAAATCCTTGCGGGCAAAGATTTTTGTGGGCTCAGAGGCAAGGCAGGGCCCAGTTTTCAACCCAAAGGTAACCCGGACAAATTGGGCCGTTCCGGATAAATCACAATTTCTTTTCGGTTCCGGTTTTTCGGGTCGGATCGTAGGGCTTAAAAGTCCAAAGTCAGATCTCTGGTTGTTCCCCTCTTTTGCTTGATCATGGATAATCCACAGTTCTGACCCGGAGCATCTACTGCAATCAAAACATTACAAACGAGCATCTAGACGTCATTGAGCTCTTCTTCAAGTTTACTGCCTCCAGTTTTACTCTTTTGCTTTCTTTTGGCTGTAGAGACCTCGTTGAAAACATTTCCTTCTCTAGGCAACGACACTGCCTCTAAGATACCACTTTACCGGCCATCTCGAAGTTACTCTGGGACCCTCTAATCATACATGCTACGCGGCGAGCATCTGCTTTTTGGTCACGCACGCGGCGTGAGATTGTGATTTTGTTTGGACGATCGGTGACTGGTGAAGACCTAACCACGTGTAGCTTCCCACAATTAATTTCCTATACACTTGGCGGGACGTTGTTTATGGATCATTTCAATACTGTCTCTTCTGACATTGAATGAAGGCACTCGGGGTCAAAGGATTTCTTTTGCCAAAAAGTTGAAAAAAAAAAAAAAGACGCCAAAAATCCAATCTCCAGCTCCGTGAATGAATATTCCAAATGTAATGCACACTCTACACTTTTAACTGAAAGAAACCTCATTCCACCCCAGGCTAAACTACAGTACTTTGCAACTTTTTAGGACCTTATGATGTGTATAGGAGTGTAGTGACTAAATATATTTCACAACCATCTGAAGTAGTAGCTTTGATTGATGATGATCAGTGAGATTTATCTTTATATCATCCAAACTGGACTTCTCTCATTGGCGCCTACTCTAAAAAATCTAGAATTTATATCCTGAACTTAGTCCACAAGTAAAATATAATAATCAACATCCCCACCTCGTAAGTAAAGTACAGGAGACTTACCCAACACAACCTGCTCCCTCCACCAACTCTGCTGCAAATACACCCCAATTTCGCGGCCTGCCAATCAATTCCTCCAATTCAAGGTAAAATTTGGAGTCATCTAAATCTAGGTCCTCGTCAACCGAATTCTTGGCTACCGAATTGTCATCCATTAGTTCCTCCGGCATTAGATTGTAGACAGATGACACGTCTTCAGAACCTGTACCGCACATCGAATTGGCCTCGTGATTCCGTATAGTAGGACTGCAGTACCCATCATTCATTGAAGCCCCAAATAGTCTGGATATAGGACTGGATGCCAGAGTCTCTGGTAGTATCTCAGCAAGTTCAGTTTGCATTGTGGCCAATTTTTCTTGAGCCTGGTTTCTACAACTTATGGTTTGGCCGGTATCCACAGGGTCAAGTAAGCATCCTGGGACTTGGGTCGGAAGCAGTTTCCTTTTCTTGCTGAATTCGCCCCCATCCAGTCGTCCCTGTTTCTTTCGTCTCTGGATTAGATGGTGGAGGATTCCACGGTTTTTGGCCGCTTTGATAAAGAACATAAACATTTGCAGTTGCTTACACTCGGCAGCTCGGATGCGCTCTTCAGCGGCGGAAAGTTGATTCTCTGAGTCCTCTTGTTGCCGCCTGAGTTTCAGGATTTCTAGCTTCAACGCGTCTTGTTCATTCTTCAAATTCTCAAGTTCGAGTTCCAATCCGAGTTTTGGTGATTGCAAACCAGTCGTTGCTCCATTATGCTGTTTGCTGGACTTACTTCTCTTGATATTCTTCAACAAATGCTTCTTCCCCCCTTGAAACCCTGGATTTGCAAATTCCCATCTATCTGGATCAATCTTCCTGAATCCCTGATAAGAAGTTTGTATCTTTAATTAATTAAATCCACAATACAAGCACGGACCAAAGAGTATATCTCTATATGTATATATATAGATATATATCAAATTAAGCCAAAAATAAAAAATAAAAAGAAAAGAAGAAGAAGAAGAAGAAGAAGAAAATAGGAAAAGGAAAAAACTTACATAGGTGTTGAGCTGGCGAATGAAGCTGGAGAAATTACAGTGCTTGAAGTATTTGGGAAGCAGATGCTTAGAGAACTCATGAGAGTCCCAAACTATGAAACTGTCGCGAGTCTTGCTCCACGACACTATTGGGTCGGTCTCCGTACTCTCCACCATCTCAAATGTCTTCTTCAGAAACGGCGGTGGACCGGTCTCGTGTAAACCTTCCATGGGCTTCGGCAGAACCACAGAAGAAGATGGAGAATTGGATGACCCATTATAACAGTAGCTTTTACTACCGCCACTGGCGATTTCATCAACTGCACCTGTATCCTCCTCCTCCTCTTTGACCGTCACGGATTTGAACGCCTCCTGGTCAGCTTTCTCCATGTTCGTGAACTAAGAAGATTAAGTTGCACCCACTCCGCCACCGCCACAAACGCCGCCTCACCTACACAACCGTCGCTGCAAGACGACGAGGGTGGAGGAAAAGAGAGGTTGGCGAGGCCAAGAGGCAGAGAAGGAAGAGAGAGAATAGTAACAAGTGTCACGCCGAGTGTGCGCAGAGATGGACGAAGGTCGCCACGTATCATCGCCTTTTTTTTATTTTCTTTTTTTTTTCATTCTCTGTAGCTAAAATGTAATTATTTAAAAAGCTGTCCCTCGATTCTCTAGAAATTTCTTTGAAAAGAGATAGGGTTGCGGGTTATTTTGGACAATTAATTCGCTGCAATGTCTTTTACTGTAGATTTTTTCCTCTTTTGTCCACGTACTTGTGTTGCGTGGTCCCATGCTATAAATACATAAATAATATAAAAAAATAATTTCTTAACAAAGTTTTTGTCGACGGATGACTGTGCATATCTGCCTTACAGCTGTCTTGGAAGGCAAGTTATGTGGAACCCACTGCTTTTGTCTCATCTCAGTCTCAGCTTTACTAATGCTTTGTTTGGAAAGAAAAAAAAAAAAAGTAGGAGGTGAAGGGAAATAGAAAAAAATAAAAATAAAAAAAGAGAAATTTATACTTTTTTCTTTTATTTGGCAGCATGTGAATCAAAAAGAAGAAAATAGAATTTATCTCGTACGGGAAAGAACAAAATTATTTTTACATCTCTACATTACATAAGACAAGTATTTAATTATTAGAGTAAATCTGTCAATTTATAATATAATAATTTTCTATGCATTCTTCTCCTAAGATTAAAGGGAAGGGATTGGTTTTTGTAGATTCTAAGAAAAAATTTCAAATTTTGACTTTTTTCTTTCCTGATTCAAAATTTCTTTCAAACACAAAAATATTTCTTTTCTTGTTTATTTTTCTTCCTTCCTCCGTATTCTTGACCCTTTCAAATAAGGGATAAGAGTCGATCATTCATGCCTTTTGTCGTCTTTAACGTGGGAAAGTTCCTTTGAAAATTTCAGAAAACAAATTGCAGATCAAGCATTTTTGCCTCCATTCAATTTTAATTTTTAAGGAGGCTTTTTGTTTAAAAAGTTTATCGGTGGCCCTCTTACCCTTCACCTGTACATTCAATATTTGTCGTTTTCTTATCCGGCCTCCCAGGGTAATGAATATTTAACGTAAAAAAAATTCAACCCATCGATAGAAGTTGACTCTTGAATCTCGACGGTTAGATGTCCTCCCGCCAAATTTCGGAGGGTGGAGATCATGCGGCCTATCGGTCTACCAGCTGCATGCGCGCCCATGTGGCAGATCTCGTCAGTAGGGCTGCAGACGAATCGACGTGTTCGTTAAGAGTTTGATTGTTCTTCTGTTTGATAAGAATTTACCCGCATTCGTTTATCTAATATACAAACGGCACTCAAATTTCATTTAGAAATTTATTTAATAAATAAGTGGAGTTTGAGTAAGATGATGTTCGACTCATAAATAGTTCGTTTGATAGTTCGGCTCAGTTGGAAAGAAAAAAAAAAAGAAAAGAAAAGAAGAGGGCTATAATTTTAATGGTTCGATTCAGTTTCAAAAGTAAGCAAATCGGCCTAAGCTCAATCCCACATCGCCGGTGAATTAAATGGCGAGAGGGTTTTTTCTATAAAATGGGACACTTATCGCTGTTGCTACAACTTAGTATGATTCCATTAACTCGAGTGGGCTGGCCCAATACGAAAATCTTATAATTTTGATTAAGATATCTGCTTAGAAGTGCATCCATGCTATTGAGCCTGATTCCTAGCTCCATCTCCAGCTCTTGCCACCCATTCGAGACTTATCTTTACTCTAAAAGTTTCACCAAAGAGAGTCCAAATACTCTTAAAGCTCGACTCAGTTTATTCGTAGCCCTACTTGTCGGACAAACCTATACTTTCGAGTTTTTGAAATGACTATTAAATGTTGAAAAATTGCAAAAAAGGGAAAATCGAAAAAAAAAAATCCAAAAGTACGGCCTCAACCGCACAACGGAGACGGGTAACCTCTTTTCCTGGGGTTATGTCTTCAAGTTCAATTTCCGGAGCCTCCTAAGACAAAAAAAAGAAAAGAAAAAAAAGTAAAAGAAAAAGGTGAAACGCTGATTCTTGATGAGACCAAACCACGGCGATCTCAAATTGGAACATCTCCTGCCAGTTTGAAATAGTTGATCGAAAATCGTTGCTTTGGAGCTACTTCCTGCAACCGGTTGCCAGACGGTGAGGAGTAGCGCGGGACTGCTCAATGCAATGAATGCCCTTAATGACAACTCGGTCCGTCGCTATTTCCTGAATTCCGGCGCACCCGCCAACATGGGTATCGTAGTTGACGCAGAGGTCATGTATGGCATCTGCCCTGCCTTGGATGCCATGATTAACGGCTGGTTCCATTAATAATTAAGAGAATACTAGTATCCATCTATCGTAAAAAGAAAAAGACAAAAGAGTGTAGTCTTAGGAGTTTAATTGACTCAGAAAAACTAAAAGCTTCCATTGGATATAAGTAAAAGTATTAAGGTAGTCTTCTGGCTTAAAAAAATGAAAAGAAACATGAAAGCGTCCCGACAAAAGACTTTTAAGTGAATAAAAAAATGAAAATAAGAAAGTTTTATTTTATTATTTAGTATATAAAAATTTAAATATTTTAATTTATTATATAATTAGTAAATAAAGTTTTATATTTATATTATGTATATATTATTTTATTAATATGTAAGATTTTATTAAATTAATAAAATAAAATAAAAAATTAAATTATAATTATCTAACGGACTCCTCCACACATGTGCGAGATGAGCATGCCAATAGCATTTTTTATTTATCATCTTCTTTATACATGTCAGCTTAATTGTGTAATGTCGTCCTGTCGCTGTGTTACTTTTTAGCCTTTTGCCTTCGGCTGGGACACGAGAGGACAAAATGTGTGTCGTCCTCACCAAGATCTCATGAGATCGTACAAATGGCACTGGGCCATTGGCGTTCGAAAGTTGGTGGCAAATTCAAATTAAAGGGTGAGATCCGGCGGACGGTCCGTTTCAATTTGGGCTTTTGATTAGGGGGTGACGTGGAATGGTTTGAGCCCAAGCTTCAAGATCACGAAAATATTTTGTTCATGCTTTGCCAAGGGCCCAAAAAATTACTCACGGAAAGAGTTCTTTTTCTTTTTCTTTTTCTTTTTTTTTTCTCTCCTAATTTGACAATCGACGTACATACATCACTTTATTAAAAAACATGGCCTCAATAAAATAATACTGAAAAGCATTATTATCATTATTTGCTTTGCTCCAGACCCGGAAAAACATTTATTCCAGAGATTTGCCCCGGCGATTCAAGGCATCGAAACACATCTTAACAAAGGCACAAAGCTTTATATTAACTAGGAGATAAAACTGCCACGATGCAAAACTCTCCGTGCCCTGTCCCGAAAGCATTGTCCCCCTTGCCCTAAAAGGAGTCGTGACAACCTGTCATAACTGAAAAATAAAAGGTACATATGCCAAAACGACAAGAGAGTGATGTCAACAATAATTCCAGAGGAGAAAAAAAAACAAAATACAACACACGAGAACCAATAGAAAAATAATATTAAAATTTTTTATTTGTAAAATTAAGCAAAAGGTTACTAATTTATATACTTTGTTGTTATTATATTGTTCTCTAAATATTGTCACTAAATTTTTATCCAAAAAAAAAAAGAAAAAGAAAAAAGTTCTCCAGCTCAAAAATCCATCTTTCACATCTCTGAAATCTGGATCCTCTCCTCAAATTTGTTGATGTTTTTCCAAGAATGCACGTGTGAATACAACAATGGTTAACAGATCATTTTTTGGGAACTAATACAACGAACTTGGAAAGGCAAAAGATAGAGCAAGATGGAGAACTGGTTGAATAATCAAGGTATTATCTTATATTCCTGTTTCTTTGCTTTTCTTTTCTAGTTCGGCCTAATTTTCTCAAAATTATAATTTCGTTTTGCCTCGAGCAGAAGTATTTCTTGGCTGCTTGTTGGGCGTTGACCTTTCTGCTCCAACAGATTGATATTGCAATGATATCCATTGGAAATTTAATCAGACTAGAAAGAAGCTATTATAGGTCGGTGGTATCAATTATCATTCGTTAGTACATTATAATTTGTTAATTATCATATTTATGTATAAAAATTAAAAATTATTTATTAATATTTTTATCTAATCTTTGCATAAATTTAAATAAATTTCTTTACAACCAATTTTAATATTATATTTTCAATGTAAATTTTTATTTATTATAAAATAAACAAGAAATTAAGAGTAATTGAATTAATGTAATGCACACGATCTCCAGGTTAGTGCATTGAATAGTGCTGTCTATTTGTATCTCGTAATGATGAAATTGATTGGAGGATTTTTTTTTTTTTCCCACTTAATCATATATTCAGCGGGAAATTTATGGTGGGTTTAAAAGAGAAAGTGAAGGACAGCAAGATAGAAAGTTCTTAAGAATGATTACAACTCAGCAAGATTTACATCTGGCATACTTAGAATTTCTCGGTGCAATGATACTTTCAACTTTCAACGGCTTTAAATTTATTGCTCAGATAGCAACATCATTATTTACTTGGTATAAAATTTTAATTTTATTAAGGTTAATGATCGGCATTACTGACCAATAAAATATTTACTAGGTACTCTCGAAATCGAAGTTTTTCTTTTCCCGAAAATATTTTCTTCATTGATTTCTTTTTAATTGTTTAGATGTCCATTATCTTCAACTAGCATATTGTACTGAATTACTTTTTTCTTTAAAAAAAGAAAAAAAAAAAAGAAAGACAGTTTCTTGTTTGAAACTAGTTGCCTATCAAAACTTTCCTTACTCAATATATCGTCAAATGAATATAATTGCTCATAAATTAACATTTAATGCTGTTATCAGCCTTTCAATTATTACAATAAATTAAGTACATCCTGCATTAAGTTATTGTCATCCTTTTTGAATAACTCAAGAAGAAAGTATGGTATTTTGAGCTAAAATGTCTATTGAAACGTTTATATTATTCTTAAAAAAGATGTTGAAATGATGATCTAGGTCAAAGTTTAACAAATACACAATAATTTGTGTGTATGCTAAATGGTTATAAACCGCAGCGGAGCTCAATTATTTCGAACGACCCAAAACAAACCAAATAAATAAAAGCTAACATTATGATTTATTATTATTATTATTATTATTATTATTATTTTGTTTTTGCCCATAAAATTAATAAGCAGTAGTTAACACTCTATATATGGGTCCGCCGGGGAGACTTGAACTAGTTTTATACTGTATAGTAGATTGATATACAATAACAGTTAACAGTCATCAGCTATTTTTATAATTGTGAAAGGTTAAATATATATTTAATTTTAATAAATACTTCGACAAAAATTTAAATCTCTAATTTTTGCATGAAACGATTTGTCTTTTAATCATTAAATTACAATGATCGGCGGTATGAATTTTTTTTTCTGCTTTTCATAATATAGTTCATGTCACTCCTTAATAGGAAACAATAACAGAAAATAATACCAAAAAAGAAATATGCACAGTTACCAAACACAGCTTCACCGAATTGGGTTATTTAGCAGGTAATTCAATACCTCCATATTATAATTTCCAAAATCTACTGCAACCTTAAAAAAAAAAACCAGACCTTTTTTCCCATCAAAGTTTTGTCACTATCAAATATAATAAATTTCGGGTTAATTCAAATTAATTAATTTTAATATTATGATGTGTTTTTTCAAGAAGTTTTGGTTATCTTAGCGTTGGGTGTGTTCATTTGTTTGTTTATTTTAAATTTTTTATTAAAGAGAGTGACTGCTGCTTCGCAATTATAAAAAGGAAAGAGCCAGCTGTAACGTGTTGGGCTTGGGCAAGGGCAGAAGCGGGTATTTAAGCGACATAAAACGGCGCTCGTTGGATCCGCCTTGTTTCTTTCGGGCTCTCTTCTTCTGCGCACTCGCGAAGCCAATTTAGGGTTTCAGCTGAGCCTCTCCATTCTCCTTCTTCATCCCAACATGAGTAACGGTAACGATAGCTTCAACGTGACTGATCTCAGCGGCGGTAATTTTTCTGCCGCCGGAAAAACCCTAACTTCCTATATGTTCGCCCCCTCCCCCCCCCTTTTTTTTTAAACATAATTTCGTGTATTCGATGCTGATTTCTGCTTGGTTTCTGTTTGGTTTGTAAAATAGCTCTCAACGACGAGGCGCGAGCCGGGCTAGTTAATGCTCTCAAGGTTCGTAACCTCTGTTTGGTTCCCGAGAACTGTAGGAAGGAAAATGAATCGGAATTAAGCATTCGGAAAGAGTAGTATTGTTTAAAATCTGGTTCTTATTCTGGAGATTTTGATTTTGTTTGACTTAGTGAAGAGCAAATGGGCTTGCCATTTTGAATTTCTTTGTTCTGCTCTTTCACTCTTTATTGATTTCTACGAACTGTGATTTGGATTTTTTTTTTTTTATTGATGACAAGGATTTGTGTATTCGTGTATTTCTTTCTTTCTTTTTTTTTGTGCAGAATAAGTTGCAAAACCTGGCCGAAGAGCATGCTGGTGTGCTGGAGAATCTGTCTACTGTTGTGAGGAAGCGCGTTGAGGTCCTCAGAGAGATCCAGGCATGTCATTTGCTGCTATGCTTGGCTGTTTTGGCCCCGTAGTTTAGCTTTGTTGTATTTGTATTAAACCTCTTTCTGTTGCCTGAATTGTTCGGCCTTTTGGCTTGCTATGATGTGTGGCTGTTTACCTAGTGACATGGCTTGACTGCTACCTGCTGTGTGCCAATGTCATTACTTGATGTGTGAGTAGTTACTAGCTAAATAATTACAGCCCATTTGTAGCTGAGCTTTTGTTGCTACTAAATGGGGATGGTAGATACATTTCTCGTGCATGGATTTCATATACCTGATTGCTTTTTTGAATATCATCAACATACATATTTCCTAATAGATAATGCTGATTAAATTAGGTGAGCCCATTAACAGATGCGCGTTTGATGCTCCTAAATGGGCCCGGTAAATACATTAGTTAGTTTCACATGTTTTTAAAATACCCAACTCTAAATATACTGAATAACATCAATGTCTAATTCTTAACTGCTGATCTTATCCTTGAAAGATGTGTAATGTAAAAGAATGACATCCAATCTTTTGTTATTCTTGCAAATATACGGATACAGATCCAAGGATTCAAATTTATATTTTATTTATGTGTTGTTCCATACAATGTTTTCCTCTTTTGTTCTCAAATAATTATTCCAAAGAGCAGTATACAAGAGATGAATGTGGAGTTTGATCTAGTTAGAGAAACAGTGTTATAAACACCACTATTCTGGAGCTATATGGGGCTCTGTTTTAGATTCATTACGTGTTTCCAACAAATATCTTCTTTAGGGTTGCTTGTACAACTCTTGGTAATGTTGTGGTTAGCTCCAAGATTTCACTTCTGATGGAAGCGAAACATATGAAGTTACTCATGTTGCTTAAAATTTCAATCATAATTCACATTAAATATAATTGTTCTTTATTGTATATCTTTCTCATGCTCTGCTTATGTTCCTTCTAATGCTTGAATGGGGAAGTTGTTGCTGTTGTGCTCTATAATGCTTGATTAACATGCAGAGCCAACATGATGAAGTAGAGGCAAAATTCTTTGAGGAAAGAGCAGCACTTGAAGCCAAATATCAAAAATTGTACCAACCATTGTATACCAAGGTATTAGTGTATTCCACGTATACAGAGGTTTTCCGTGCATATGATGTCCCTTTCTTTATATGTGTGTGCTTCTGTTTTTGGAATAATTAAATTTAATGGACTTTGTGCAGCGATATGAGATTGTGAATGGTGTAATTGAAGTTGATGTAGCTAAAAATGATGCCGAGATGGAGCAGGAGGGGGGTAAAGCTGATGAAGGTAACAGTCAAAAAATTATGAGGATGACCTTTTCTATTGTTATTTTGTGTATCTGATATTTAGATATATTTAATGCAGAGAAAGGTGTTCCTGATTTTTGGCTGACTGCAATGAAGAACAATGAAGTGCTAGCTGATGAGGTGGGTTATTCTGAATGTGATATTTTGTTTTGTCATAAGACTAGACACTGCATTGCTTCCCAGTTCATTTCCTTTCAGACTGTTCTGTGCACATTTATCTATATTTTTTGATGTGAATCAGATTACTGAACGTGATGAAGAAGCTCTCAAGTACCTTAAAGATATTAAGTGGCATAGGATAGAGGAACCAAAGGGATTCAAGCTTGAGTTTTTCTTTGACCAGAATCCTTATTTCAAAAATACAGTCTTGACAAAGACTTACCATATGATTGATGAAGATGAGCCTATTCTCGAGAAGGCAATAGGGTAACTGTATTACTTGTTCTCCCTTTCTTATTTGTTGCTGTTAGTTTCCTTTGCTAAATATGGTTCTTACTGTTTTGTTTTAGGACGGAGATTGAGTGGTATCCTGGCAAATGCCTAACACAGAAGCTCCTTAAGAAGAAGCCAAAGAAAGGATCAAAGAATGCAAAGCCAAGGACTAAAATTGAGGAATGTGAAAGTTTTTTCAACTTTTTTAGCCCACCAGAAGTCCCTGAGGATGATAAAGATCTGGATGAGGAAACAGTATGACCTGGACTGTTATATCTTAAGACAATGAGTGATGTTCTATTTTTGAAAAATGATTGAGGATATATTTTTTATTCTTCAGTGTTGTAATTATTTATTTGGTTTTTTATTTTGTTTATCTTTTTATCTTCTGGACAGGCTGAAGAGCTCCAAAATCAAATGGAGCAAGATTATGACATTGCGTGAGTCCCCTGCATTATAAACAATTAAATGTGGACATATTTCTTCATTAGAGATCCTGTTGTGGTCCTTTTGTTAAGCAACACTAATTTTACATATTATTAAATATTTCCTCATCATTGTCTTTTTGATATCCATGTTAGCTGTTCAAATCATAAGGTTTCCAGTCAAATGAACATCTCTGTTATTGGCATCATGATTTAGGTCAACTATCCGAGATAAGATCATTCCCCATGCGGTATCATGGTTTACTGGGGAGGCTATTCAAGGGGAGGATCTTGGTTTAGAGGATGAAGATGAGGATGATGATGAGGATGAAGACATTGATGATGACGACGATGAAGATGAGGATGAGGAAGATGATGAAGAGGATGACGACGATGAAGATGAAGGCAAGACAAAGAAGAAGGTATATTCTTCTTAAAATTTGAATTTTTTCATTTATCTTGTTTCTCTTTGAAGCTTAAGGTGCTGCCTTGGATCTTTTTTTTTTTTTTCATTGCAATTGGGTTTACACGTTGCAACAGTCATCTGCTGGAAATAAGGTATTTCCCTCAAATTGAGTTCTCACTCGTTTATGTTTTTGCTCTACTTAGTTCCTTTTTCCGCTACCATTCCTCTTTAGATGTCTTGATGAAGTTAACCTATTTTTGCTGTGATATTGTATAATACAGAAGAGTGCGAGGCCTCAAGTTGGGGATGGTCAGCAGGGTGAGCGGCCTCCAGAATGCAAGCAACAGTAACGCTTGATTGCAGTATCTGTGAAGTGGTTGGTGCAATGTTGTTCGGTTGAGGAGAATTGAAAAGACTCTAGAGTTATTCATTCTTTTTCCTCCCTTTTGTGTCATATTATGGACTATAGTGTACAGTTACCGAATTTTCTTTCATTCCCCTTTTCCCTTTTGTTTCGGAGAGAATGTGGTCCAAGGGTTAGAGGGTGGTCTTTTGATTGGTCAATGAATGTTGGGATTTCCTTAGTATGAATGTGTTATGAACTGTCTTTTTTTTTTGTGCTTAATTGTTCTAATTTTGTTGTCGCTTTCATGTTCTCCTCAAACCATTGTTCCAAAATGCAAATTTGGGCACAAGTTGATTGTTTGGATTTGGTGATAGTCTCATACTTCCATCGTTATATGTTTGCTATGCCTTGGCTGCAAGGTGGTTTGGTGTGCAGTGTTTGAGATTTGAGCGGCTGTGAGCAGAGAACATGTGGGAATGAGCAGATAATCCTCAGGATTGTGCCTTCCTCTCAATAACCGTAGAAGTCGGAAGTTCCGAATTCCTAATTTGTCCTTTCCCTTGTCGGCTTGATTCAGACTTGAGGAAATTAAGCTTAGAAACACATGCACCTAATGCGATGAACATTAAGCAATTATTCAATGATCAGTTTAAGTTTTATTTAATATAATTTATATGTTTGCACAGTTTTTTAACCAATATCTTTTATTTCTGAGGTAGGTTGTGGAGATAATTTGAAATGTTTGGCGATATTTAACATCAACAAAGAAGATAATTTGAAATCTTCCTGAAGAGAGAAAATAAGATTTAGATTTAGAGAAAACAACAAAAGAAGTGGACTGAGACAAAAAAAAAAAAAAAAAGGCTGAGCTAGCACTTATATGATATTAAGTATTTTAATTGTTTTTTAAAATAACTTCTCGAAAAATTGCTAATTATGTATGAATAAAAAATTCAGCAGCGCTCCCTAATCTTCAGGAAGACCTTTTGTCCGGCTGTCTAGAGTTGAGCAAGCAAGCATTGACAATTGAGATTCCATGGTCCGCTATATTTAGTCATGTCTTGAAAAAGTCGACCCACTGAACTAACGGGGATTTCAGGATGTGTTCCTCCTTTACCTATACTAAACAATTAGACAGAAGACTAGTCAACTAAAATTTAAATTTATTTATCATCACAATCCTCTTTGTAACTGGAGGCTGCCCAGGTGCCATTTAGATCAAAGTATCAAGCTAGCGCTGTGATTAGAGATGGGAATCACGGTTCATGAATGAGAATTGTCTTCATAATTATTTGCACAGAGTACAATTATTAGACACCATGCTTCTAGTTTTAGGCGAAATTCCCATATATCTATATATATATATATATATATGAATTGCTTTCTTGGTTGTCGGATGTGGGAAACGAAATGGCCATCACTGGACTTGTTAATGAGGTATACGTGATTTTTCCCCTAATTGAAATTGTGCACAGCAGTTGCTAAATTTAGTCAATCTGGACCGTTTGCCATATGTTAGTTAAACTACTTGCTTCTTGATTTCAGACAAACTATGTCACTCAAGGGTCATCTCCAAATTCCCAAGTCGAAATAAGTGTCCTGTTTTTCCTTTTCTTTTTTTTAATTCTTTTTCAATAGCTAATTTGAATACACTAGCGATCATCCCAAAACGGGTTAATTTGAGTCACTGTAGTATTCATTATATAAGTTCTTATGTTGCACAATAAGCGATATGAGTTAAAGCCTAATGACTCTTTTCTTTTTTTAACAGAGGTCATTTGAACGCACACACCCAAAATTAATTCAACATCCAAAAAGAACAAACTGTAAATCAATAAACTAATAAAATAAAATCAAATGATAATTATTAATAAGTATTTTGTATTTTATTAATAAAATTATATATATATTTTTATAATATTTTAACTATAGAGTGTAATATTATTTTATATTATAAATTAAAATTATATCATTAATATGAAATATAATTATAATTTTTTTAAAAAAAATTATCTTAATTGATAAATTAGTATAAGTATTGTAATTAATGAAAATTGAGTAATTAATAAAAAAATTGTAGTTAAATTAAGATATGTCATCGTTTCTTTTAACACCCCGTATAAGATGATGTGGTAGGATGCACAATAAGTTTGAATTGTATAAGTTGAAAGTAAGTTATAAAGAGTCCTTTGGTAAAGATATTGATATGTTGATTTGTAATGGAGATGTATTGAACATGTAGTTGATTTTTGGTGACCTGTTATCTCACAAAGTAGTAATCAATTTTCATATATTTTGTTCAAGTATGAAAGATAAGATTTCTTGTTAGATATATGATGGAGATGTTGTCATACCAAAAAATTGATGAGCCTTGTCAAGAAACACTAAGATCATATAAGATAACCTTAATCTAAATGAGTTCGGCAATTGTGTTAACTAAGTTTTTAAATTCAACTTTTATGTTGCACCAGGCAATCGTCTATTGCTTAAGAGAACTTCATGAGATCAAATTAAAGCCAAGGAGCATGCTAAAACCACCAACTAATCATCTAGTCTTATGATCTTTAGCCAATTTACATTTCAAAAAGTATGAAGATGAAAATTGCTATTGTAAGTAAAGAGGATGCCATGGTACTGTATGCTGCAAATAAGGCAAAATATGCATTTGAAAAATTACCAATATACCTCCATGGGTATATACATGAATTAACAAGTAATGTTAATAGCAAAGACAATATCGAGTTAAATGATAGTAAGATACTATAATACTTCCACAATACTACTAACAAGTGTCAAATTCGAAAATAACTCACCACAATAGATAGATGGAATATTCAAGCCAACAACATGGGGTGTGTGATAGGTTTTGCATCTTACATTTTTGCTTGGTTAAGAAAATCTATTGCATATTTTGTTTGGTGAAGAAAAATACCATCTAAAATGCATTAGAGTTCAATACTAAGAAAATAACTAAGTTCACCTAAGTTTTTAATAACAAATTCCTTTCGTATAGTCTTTAGAAGAGTAAACAATAACATTGTAAAAGATCTTATAACAATTATATTGTCAACATAAATGAGTAAAAAAATATTGTATTGTATTGTATGTAGTCGAAATAATGATAAATCAACTGAAAAAGCTACAAAACTAGTAGAGATAAGAAAATTACGGAGATGTTGGTACCAAGCACGAGGTGCTTGTTTCAGCCATAGAGAGATTGTTTTAAACAATAGATATGATACAGATGGTAGGGATCAACCAAACTTAACAGTTGATTCATGAATATTTCTCAATTAGATGACTATGGAAAAAGACATTCTTAACATCAAACTACCAGAGTTACCAAACCCAATAAAGTGTAGTTGCGAAAACTATGTGAACCATGATATATTTAACTATTAAACTAAAAGTTTCATTATAGTTGATTCCTTATTGTTGATGAAAGTTCTTTGCAACTAATGTGGTCTTTTACTATTTAAGAGAGCCATGTGCATGAAACTTGATATAAAAGACCCATTTGCAATTAATGGGCTTATAGGTAGAAAGAGATGATATAAAATCCTATGTTTGATTTTTCAAAAGTGAGGTGTACTCTTTGACTATGGCTATTCACCAATTTATATCTTTTATTACCTAATGATAACAAGATGGTATGAATGAGATTGTTATTGAAATGGAGTAGGCTAGTGGTACCTACTATGAAGGTGAGTTTATAGCCTATGAGAAGGTGGTCCATGAAATAGTTTTAGTAGTAAGAGAGAACACTATGGATTGTAGTTGGAAAGATATGAAGTGAGAAATAATGAGACTACTTTTGCACAATCAATATGTGAGATTTATTAGTTCTCGACTCATGCATATGTGAATTATCATGTTATGAATGTGTTGGTGGAGGAATATAAAGAGATAACTTCAATGATGTTAATTGATACACATTTAATGGTATGTTAGTGATGAAAGTAACAAATAGAAAAACAATCTCATCAAAGATGACATTTATAAATATATAAAATTGTCATTGTTATGGAAAATAACATTAATAGCCCTTAACACTTGAGGGATATTTAAAAAAAAATACGCCAATGTGACATAGATTCTAATTTGTATTTGGTATAAGATCATAAGTTTAGGTACATAGTATGGCTAAAAACCTAAAGATACTTAATGGGTAGTATGATGGAAAAAAATACTTTTAAAGAGCTACACTACTGTAGAATTAGAGTAGACAATTGGCTGATAATGTGAATAGTGTTTTCAAAAGTAAAATCTCAAAATGAGAAGAAATAGATGTATGATGTATTATTGTCAGACTTATTTCAACCATATATTTATATTTATACTCAACTAAATTATTTTAAATGGCTAAATGAGGACAAGATATTTGTTTATAAATGTCATATCTCTATAACAATTTATTAAAAAATGTAGAAAAAAAATTCTCTAGTACAATCATTTTAAATAGTTTTAACTTTAGTATTGATTTGTTTTTAAACAAAATTTAGAAAGATCACAAAGGTTTGTAAATTTTGATTATGATAATTAAACACATAAAGATAAAAAAATTTAAAATAATTATTAATTAAATAAATATAATATTTATTATTTTAGTGAAACGTTAAAATAGTTAATTGTGAAATGTCAAAATAAATTAATGGTAAGAGAGTTATGAAACTATGAAAAGTGGGAAGATAAGGATAACAATGACTTTTACTAGATATGCATGTTGAACAAGTTGGTTGTATAACTAATGATTTGTTGAATATACAATATGACCTTAATGATGGTGCTAACAAATAAAAGAGTTTGACTGAAACAAGTAATAGGATAAATGAGAAAACTCAAATTGACTTGATAGTTGATAAAGTTCCTAATTAAAATTCCTTTGGAAGATAATCTCCCATGTGCAACTACTCTTTATAGAAAAACAATTAGATGAGAAAATAAAATTACAATTATTTTCTTATGAAAATTGACAAACTAAAAATAAGTTTTTTCTTTGTAGAGAGAACAATTAGGACATTCAAAAGATAAAAATTTTGAAAAATAAAAGTACTTATATAGGTTATCGAGAGGATAGACTTATTATTTATGATAACATATTAGTTACTTATATAGGGCTAAAAGGAGGACAATCAAGACAAATTGTTTGTAATGTGGTGTGTAACACCAAAATTTGGATGTCACAGGTCTAAAAATACTGAGAGTGGTGGTGAAATTTTAGTAATGTGAAGCTTTATTACCAAGTCTAAAGATTATGGTGGAAGTCCACAATCATGACATATATTGGTTTGATGGTCAAAACCATTGCAAAATTAACATTAAACACTACCCTTACTTTGATTTATATAATTGTCTGCATTTGGTAAGTAATTTATGGTTGAATTTTATGAGTCAAAATGTTACCCATTTTGTGAAATTTGTTACCTAAATTGTGGTGACTTATCCGTGTGAGAAAGAAACTATTGTGATGATTTATTTGCTTGATGTGTTGTCCACATCATGAATATTGTTTGAGTGAAAGTGATTGACTCAAGTAAATCAAAGTGTGTCTCGTAATACAAGAGTAGACCATGTAGGACTCACATATAAGGAATTGATACTAACTTTGAATAAAGATTGATACTGCTAAATTTTGATATTCTGCTTTAAGTCCTCTGAACAAGTAAGTTTGGTATTCCTGTAAGAAGATATTTTCACCAATTGAAGCAATTTAATCAACAAGGAAGGGTGTCTGTTGTGCATAGTTCGTAATTATTTGATTTTTCTTTCAGAGAGTTTGAAGTTGCATTTGTAGATGTGTGGTATAAGTACTGTTACGTGTTGTATATGATTAAGCTAAAAAAGATCACACAATTGTTAAAGAGCCTTAATTGGAGAACTATGTAATGATATTATTAGTTATAGAATTGAAAATCCACCTCAAGTCAATTTGATTTCAAGTAAACCATATTTCATATATTAGATTTGGTAAATTTTTTATAATATCATGTTTACCAATTTCAGTGATAATGTATACAAAGTATTCTTGATAAAGTATGTTGGTTTAGTATTATTTGAAATTTGGTTAATTGTTATTTGATTATTTGTAACTACTTTTAAGGAAGATAAAATAATGGATAAATTTGATTGGTTAGACATTTATATTTTTACAATAAATAGTTTTAATATCATGTAAATTAATAAATTAATATAATAAAATTAGATAATAATTTTTAGTAATTATTTTATATTTTATTAACAAAATTTTATATATACTTTTATAATATTTCGACTATATAGTGCTGTATTTTTTGTATAATTTGAGTTAATATTATTTCGTTAATATAAGATATAATTATATTTTAAAAATGATTAATAAATAATTAAAAAATATAATTAATAGAAATTAAATAATTAATAAAAATATTATAATTAAATTAAAATATGTCATTATTTTCTTTAATATAAGTAAGACTTTAACACCAAAATTGATTGACTCAAAATTCATTATTAGAAGTAGGGAGAAGACAAAGCACAAACAATCCGAAAAAGATAAGCCTCGTCATTAGTGTCAGGTCATGAAGTTTGAATTTTGGAGAATGGTGTTGTCAAATTTTCTATAAGTGGGATCCGCCGGCACGTAGAGTCTAAGAAACTGGAAGACTCAGGGTGTGGAAATTTACAAAAAGTAAAATTAGGCTCTAATTGATTCATAATGTAGGGTCCTAATTGGTACAATGTTTCGAGACCCTTCTTTTACAAGAAAACGTTTAAAATGGATTGAATTGTGTAATTTCTATGTTGTTTCTTGATTCACTACCGTGAGGATTCAGCTGACTGCTGAGCAGCACGTAAGGGCTGGTGGCTGTAATTTATAGGTGAACTTCACATAAAATAAAAGCTGTTAGAGCTTAACATGTGAGGGAAATGAGCCATCATTCGGCAACTTGAATTTTAAGTTAAATATATAATTTATTAGTATGATAATGGATTCCATATAAATGGATGTAATTAGAATTTAAATTTCTATATCCAATATTGATTCATTTCGCACTATGATTTTTGTTTGCAAGCAAATGTTGCAGCGGTCTTAAGAATTCCTAATTCAACATGCTTTGCAAGAAAAAAAAAAAAATAATAACAATAATGATGCTGATTTCATTGGGACTCTCCACATTTGGGACTCCTTGGTACACTGCTTCGAGCAAACCATAATCGATCTTGCCATTCCAAGGGTGGTCTAGCTACCTAGGATCTTTACCGTTTTTTGTTTTCTTTTCCCCATGCTGTCATGGAAAGAGAAAAAGAAAAAGAAAAAAAGAGCGAGTGGCGACCCACTAATTATTATACAGAACCAACTAACAGTCCATGGGTGGACGTTCGTGCTTATTTGCAAGGTGGTAAAAACCATTTTCCCCTCCAATACCCTAAGATTAAGATAGAGAGGCGCTTACCTTGAATATAATTGGTTTTTTTTTTTTTTTGTCCTTTTTTTTGCCCCACAATTGTACTTCACGTTATATCTTATGCGCTTTTTTTTTTCTGTTTTATTTATTTATTTAAACGATAGTCATCTCTCATGGCTTGGGTGCTTTCTATTTTGGGAAAGGGTCGGGTTGGTAAACTTTTGAAATTTATTGAAATCAATTTTTCACATGCTGAAGCATACATTAATAAACCAAAATCTGAATTATAAATAAGAATTCTTGGCATTGTCACAAGACCCTTTATGTTAATCCGCATTTCTCATGATGTACTACAGTAGTAACTCGAGGACATTCATTATATCAATGGGTTTAAAGTCGACAATCCATGGGAAGTGTCACCCAACAAATTAAATTATCAAACGGTAACGCAACCTAATATAGCCACATTCTTACCAAACTTATGGTTAAAAGTATCGGACTTTTTCCTATGAAATGAATTTGAAGAGTTCAATGCGTCGCACAAGTTGAATGCAATGTTTAGATTTTAAAGGAGGGAGAGAGAGAGAGAGAGAGAGAGAGAGAGAGAAATGGATCCCTTCACTGTACAAAAGCGATTGATGCATGCATTCAAGCACTGTCCAGCGTCAAAACTCTCCTTTTATGTTAGAGCTCACCAACCCAAGGTAACTTTCATTGCTTCTACATGCTTGATTGGAATTGACATAGAGGCTTTTATAAAGTACCGAGCTAATAATAATCTATGGATGAATACAAAGGCGGACCCCACCTTTCATGTGGCTCACCCGTCGGCCACGCAATGACGTTCGGAATTACGAAAGTTGGTTTTTCCTTATTCAACAACACCCAGGAATCAAACGAAGCCGCCCGGCGGCGATATTGACCGCCATTTTACAAGGAGGAAATGACGATCATCAACTGTAACAGTTTATCGCGTCCATCAATCCCACGTTGTCCCATTATTTTCGTTTTACAAGCAATTCGATCTGTGGGTAGCAATCATTTTTTACAAGGAAAAACAGGTTTAATGGGTTTTTTTTCTCTTTTTTTTTGTGGGGGGGGGGAGGGGTAAATCAGGATTGATTAGCGGACTCGTATGCACAGCCGAAAGATGAACACAATTAGACGTGCCACAAATATCTCATCATGCAAGCATACATCTAGCTATTAATCATTAATTAAACGTGATTTATGGAATGCAACGTATCAATAGGCCCAAAATTGTGAGTCCAAGATGTTTTTTTTTTTAATTGGTACAACTGAAATTAAGTCTAAGGAATACTTGATTTGATAATTTAATTTTATTTTAATAATTTTTGATTATAATATCTTTGATTGTCTATTACACAATCCAAGAGTTAAAAATTATTAAAACAAAATTAGATTAAAGGCACGCACATCAAATGAAATTTCAAATTAACTATACTACGTCTAATCTTTTCATTTCCACGATTGGAAATATGGTAAGCAGCGTCGACTAAGATGGGGCCCTCGAATGTGAAAATGTAAGATTACACAGCATGCCAATGTGCCTAGTCGGCAACACGCTTTCTAACTGCTTCCTGGAAGGCAGACTCGTCCCATTCGCTTCCCTGCACAGAACCAACAAACAAAGTAGAAAAGATGATCAATTCCACAACATTGCTGTCAACTGATCAATTCATAATTCCCAAGTCTTATTTTCTATGATGACAGAGAGATACGAGTTCATGAATCGAACCACCATTGCACTTAGCATGACACGAATACACAAAAACCTCCTAGAAAATTGATTTGAGGAAAATGGAAACCCCTGAAAGGAGTGAAACTGTGCAGAATTTGTACCACTTCAATGGCGGCTAACTTTATCAAATCAGTTTTTATCTTTTTGTCCATTAGGGTGCATAAATCTCACATCCCTTCTTAAAATTAGAACTGGAGACCTCCAGGAAAGAAGTTAAAGTCTAACATGACACGAACACACATAAACCTCCTAGAAAATTGATTTGAGGAAGATGGAAACCCCTGAAAGGAGCGAAACTTTGCAGAATTTGTGCTGCACCTTCGATGGCGGCTAACTTTATCAAACCAGTTTTTTCCTTTTTGTCCATGAAGGTGCATCAATCTCACACCCCTTCTTAAAATTAGAACATGAGATATCCAGGATAGAAGTTAAGGGTTTCTTTTTTGTTGGAAGGATATAATGTAGATGTGAGTTAATGCAATGAGGTTGAAGTACTGCAGTGCTTTAATGGATCATCAATTCACTGTATAAAGATAGGAATTGCGCCCCTATATACTATATAGGGCTTTGGACGCACCTCAATTCTCAGTGTCGAGACAATATGGCTGGAAGGATTTGATTCAATTGTGTTCTGGACGGCTTGAATGGACATCAAGTTCACATTCTCAACTTGTTTCAAAAACTCCAATATCCGACTCACCAAATTCAATATGGAAGACTCTCCTCTTACTGTCACTTGCAACTGGACAACAAGGTGTTCTGAGGAAGTTGATTCAGGTGCATGTGTAAGGTGGACGTGAATTTTTTCAGCACTTGAGCTTGAGGATCCATCACATACTTCTTCAGCTGC
Source organism: Bruguiera gymnorhiza (assembly GCA_020883675.1). NCBI lineage: Eukaryota > Viridiplantae > Streptophyta > Magnoliopsida > Malpighiales > Rhizophoraceae > Bruguiera > Bruguiera gymnorhiza. The sequence continues at coordinate 3,738,528 of JAIRCJ010001049.1, read as the reverse complement.
TTCTTGGGCAGCCAAATCAGGCAAAGGATGTGATTCTAATTGTTGGTTTCTTCTACTGAGCTCCTTGATTCGAGCTTCCAAAGAGTTCAAGTACTCCCTTGCACGAATAAGTACTGAAGCTTTGTCTTTCTGTATCATCCAAGATCAAGGCCTTTTATAAATTATTAATTCCTATACCAAGTATTCAGCAATATAATGACAATGATTAAAGAGTAATTGGCATGCAGAAATTTCTATCTTTTTTCGTACCTTAGTCTTCGGAGGAAGAAGCGACCTCAGTGCTTGGAAGTTTTCGTTGAGCTTTTCACGCCTTCTTCGCTCTGATATCACGTGGTGCAACCGAGTGCTTGTGGGGCGGCTTGGCAGCATTCGTTCAAGTCTCACAATGTGCAAACTTCTGTAATACGTAATTGCTCGTTTAAGCATACTTTGCCTTTGTAAATTGGTTCTTGGTAGTCTTGTTTTGGGGTTTAATGCTGAGAGGTAGCTCTTGAAAGCAGTTGCTCTCTGGCTTATTTGAGAAATATTTTGTAAATTTTGTGTAGAAGAAGAAGAAGGAGAAGTCAAAACTGCAAGAATGGCTCCTGTTGTCGCGGCATCTACACTCTCTGTGGTTAGGGCAAATGCTTGCTGGTGCTGACTAGCTGTGCCTGTGCTCAGTAATGCTTGCAGAGATTGCATGGCGTTTTGAAATGGATTAGTAGAGCTCGGCATTGGGTGCAAAGATTGCAATTTTTCTTGACGTAGACTGCTTGTGCTTGGCGTTGGTTGCAAAGATTGCAAGGCTGGTTGAAGAGCAGCAGTTGTGCTTGTAATTGGCTGAAATTGCATTGCTTGTTGGAGCAGCGCACTAGTTGTGCTGATTAGGGGCTGCAATATTGGCGGAGCCACTTGGTGGGCTTCTGCGACGTGGGATGTGCCCGGAATGTCAAGGAGAAAAGAAGAGCTATCTGGGCTATCCATGGATCGTGATCCCAATGAGGATGCAGACGATGAATGCCGGCCAGTATTAACTGGCTGAGAAACTTCTCTGAATGGAGGAGATTGCCGAGAAAAGTCCTCTGGAAACAAATTCTTCATTTCATTTTTTATGCTCATCTGAAAATGAAATTGGTTTCCTTTTCATTTTAGTATGAAAATCAATCAACATTACAAGGTAATATATAATTAGATTTCTTACTCCAGGGGCTCTGGACCAACCCAGTTCAATTTCCCCGTTACTGCACCCCATGAATACCGCAGTCTGCAACCACAAAAAGAGGGGAGATGTAGAGGAAGAGAGATAGTTACATAGAGAAACATGTTATTTTTCTTAAACAGCAAAGTGAACATACCTTAATCCTAGCTTCCTGAAACATAATGAAGACACAGTAGCACTAAGTTAGGCACATAAAGTCAGCTGCTTTTAAATTGACCTAGCGCTTGCGACTTGTTCCTTGGTACATGTATTCGTCTTTAAGTTCTATTACCTGGTAGAATTGCCGCTGCGCATGAACGGACGCCTTTCTCTGAAGATCCAATTCGTTTAGTTCTATGCAGGGAGAATTATTCCGGAAAGCTTGCCCGGGGACACGGCTGCAGTTAACAGAAATACAGAAAACACCTCGACACTTTGAGAAACGAAGCCAATGTTAGAAAAGCACATGAACGTTGAACAGGAAATAGAGGTGTGTTCAGTTTCATACTCGTCAAAAACAGCAAAGACTTCTTGCCGATATTCATCAAATAGCACCCGAGTTCCAGATTGATAGACTTCTTGGTAACATCCATCCCAGAAGATTAAACAGCTGGTAAGAACAAAAACAAGCAATTGGGTGTGAGTAATGTTATCTACACTAGACCAGAAAGTGCATTGCAAGGCTTACTTGGAAGGGTCAGGCAAGTATAACCAAAGGCAAATGTAAGTACTTCCAACAGACTGCATTAGCAGTTGGAGATAATTGGCGCGTTCTACTTGGCCCATGGGAAAGATGGGGTCCATGGGGCGAGGAAGGAAGCTTGAGGTAACCTAATTTCACTTCGGCGTATGAGAGATCCCCTCAAATATTACTCTATAGGATCTCTCTATGCTGCTTTTCTTTTCATGTCATTTGATCTATCATATATATATAAATAGAAGATGAGGATGGAAGCTTCATATTTGAAAAGAAAATAAAGGAGAAGAAAGAAAGATTAACCAATTTATTGATCTATGCATAAATATTTGCAGGCGTTTTTTTTCACTTTTGGCTAGGCACAGGCTGCGCCAGTAGATCATGAGATGGTACTTGGTAGGGTTTCTGGTTCTGTGGTGGTTGGGAGAGAGAGAGAGAGAGAGAGAGAGAGAGAGACTCTGAAAAGTAATAGTGGGACAAGAGTGATCAGGCCACCAATCCGAAGGAGAGGATGATAAGGGAAAAGGGTCAGAGAGAGAGGACCCCACCGTGGCTAATGAGAGGAGGAGAAGGAGGAGAATTGTATTGCTTGCTGAACTTTCATGCGATGGTGAGGGAGAGAGAGAGAGAGAGAGAGAGGGGGGCCACGGCCAGCCAAGAAGAACGCTTGAAAAGTAATAGTCAAAGTCCATTAATTTGACAATGGTCAAGGGAGGACGGCAGGGTCTCTCTCTCTCTCTCTCTCTCTCTCTCTCTCTCTCTCTCTCTGGGTTATAAAGGTATATTATATATATATACATAGATTTGAAACTAAAATTTAACGTAAGTTAACATTGTTAAATTTTAATAATTAATTAAAATCAATCCATTATTATTAAAAATATTAATTATAATTAATAATTAATATTAAAAAATGTGAATTTATATTTAATTTTGTGTCTAATTTTCATATTTATGTAATTTTTTGTTGCCAAAACTAAGAATAATAATAATAATAATAATAATAATATCTTTTAATTATAATATTAAAAAATAATATCAATGTACGAATAAAAAATAACATAACTATACCTTTTTATTTTTTCTGATCTCGCATGATATTTTGTTTGAATGAACAATTTTATATCTTTTGTCACAGTGTTGTCGATAACAAGTTATAGGTGAGATATTAAGGTATCGGTATCATATGGCATTTGAAAAATAAAGCTCCTACATTGGTTTATAAAATTAAAAAAAAAAAAAATCAGAAATACTGTTATTGTTTCCATGTATATTATTTTGTCCGGGTTTCCAAAAGGCACTTTATCTACAGAACTAGCATTGATGCTCCCTTGAATTGTTTGACTCTAATTTTGTTTTATTCCGCTATAAATTTTATTTTCAATTTAGCGTAGAAGAATCAAAAAGTAAGAATTCAAAATTTCGTCCGGCTGTTATGGCGTAAGTCTTCCATCATTCATTTAATTATTGACGTGCTAAATTAATTTTTCCGTTGAGAAAAAGGGCTTTTCATTAGATTTCAAGGTTGGTGGTTGTGATTTCAACGTTAGAGTTCGAGCCTAGATCAGTGCAAATAAAATCCAACATCCGGCCGAGCATGCTTAACACTAACAAGTCATCCGTCGTGTTGTAGTAATAGAATAATTAAATTATTCATTTTGATAATTAAAGTTTAAATTTTGTCACAAACAAGAAAAAAAAAAAAACCCTCAGAGTGAGATAAGTTCAAATTTTTTCTATTTCAGTTGTCCACAAAATGTAAATTTTAATTTAGTTAAACAAAAAGAAAAAAGAAAAAATCCAACTCCCGATAGTTATGGAGGTCGGGGTAAAATCCACGTTGCCATCGGGTCACTTTGATTGGGGCCGTTATATTGTGCTTTTGTTAATTACATAAAATTTTTCACAAAATAATGATGATTTGATCTTAGTGGTGTTACATCAAGTTCAATTTTCCAGCCCAGTCGGCAGAAGTTATGATAGAGCAGATTCCATGTTGCATTTTAGAGTTTTTTTTTTTCTTTATCTGTCAAAAATAATTTATTTATAAAAAATTTATTGACAAGAAATTTTATAAAATATATATTATTTTTTATTATTTAATTGTGTTACTAAAAAAATATTTTGGTAATTTTCATTGTTTAAAGTAAAATTAAAATAATCATATTAATAATTTTAATATAAATTTATTGTTAGAAATAAAAATATAAAAATTAATTATTATTATTAAAATTATAACAAATTTTAATATTAAATAATTAAAAAAATAAAATTTTAACATAATGATGGTAAAATTAACGTGTAAATAAATAATAATAATAATAATTTTAAGATAATTTTTTTTCTCTTTAACTTGAACTTTTTTTATTAGTCATAATGTTTATAAAAAATAATTTTTACATATTTTAAATAAAAATCATTTTTCATAAAAATAATGTGATTTTTTTACCTTTATAATTATTTTTTTTATCAATTGCATCTTTTTAGTTTACTAAATAAAAAATAATTTTAAAAAAATTTATTTTACTCAAAATAAAAATAAACGGACCTCAGTAAAATAATAATTTTTTATTTTTTTCTGAAATCCACGGAGCTTTCGTTTGATTGACCAGTGGAATAAATGGCAATCAGACTACAGCATTTGTGCTTTATACACGGTATATAAAAAGTGTTCAATTAAATAAACTCAAAAATTATATATTTAAGTAAATATAATTAATTTTTATATTATATAAAAAGTATTTTATCTTATATATAATTTAATATATTATAAAGTAATTTGTATATAATATAAAAAATTAATTATATCTATTTAAAATTTTCCATATAAAAAAGACAATCAATCAAGGAAAAAGAGACAGTTTGTGGCCGCCATGGTCGTGGTTCGTCAGACCCTTCAAATTTTTTAAAGACCAACTTCTTTCGTGCACCGAGCTTGATTGTCTTGCGTATTCTGTTGAATAAAATTTAAACTATAATAAAACGATACTTTTCTGAATTTTCATTTGTGAAAATTCAATTACCACAATACAGGATCTTTAAGCGAATACTAGCAAATAAACTGTAAGGAATCGACGTACCGTCCATGTCGGTTCCTTCGTCGGAGGCGGAGGTGAAGATCTCTTTACCGATCCGTGTCTTAGAAGATTTCGCCTTTCCTTTTTCAGATTCTTTCCTTTCGCGTCTACCTACCTTTCGTGTCTACCTTCCTTTTCGGTCTCTCTCTTCCTCTCTCAATTTTCTCCGACTCTTCCCTTTCCTTTTCTGATTTTCTCTAATGGCTGAGCAAGTTACGGGAAAACTTAATGATAACGTTTATATCCTTTCCATAATGGTTATCATTAATAAGGAATTAATACCATAATTAAATCGTTGTCATTAATTAGGAATTAATACCCTAATTAAATCATTAATTAGGGAATTAATATCCTAATTAAAACGTTACATTTTCCTTCCGCAACGTTTATGATTTAATTAGAAATTATCCCTCTTTTCCGATAACAATTATTCTACCCGTAATCGTTATCTATTTCCCGTAACAATTATCTTTAAATAGGGAGAGTGGAGGGATTTTAAACCCAATGACCCAAATTGCCTTTATGTCCAACCGACCATCATATTGGACCTTTTATATTGGGTCATACTTTAAATAACAAGGGCCACTCATGTTAATTAATCTAACAATCTCCCACTTGGCTCTTGTTATGATTTGATGAATCAACAACAAATAAGTGTGCACAATCCTTAAAGATCATCAAACCACGATACTTAATTGAATTAAAATGATTGGATCATGGCGGTCACATGTTCTTTGGCGACATGATTCCTTCCATGTATCACATGATCATTATAATTCATAATAACCTTACTGAGGAACGTTGAAACTTTAATTGTCATTTTCGAACATGCCACTAGTTATCTCACAACTGTAATTGTATACAACTAAATAGAGATAACAGAGCGTAAACAAAACCATAACTTTAATTGAATTCACAAGTGTTACAATAATATGAGCAGTACATAATATTGGCTCTTAAGAGAATGCGGACCTATCCAAAATGCCCATCCCATCAACATGTCCAATAAATGTTTTTGGTGGCAAACCTTTAGTTAATGGGTCCGCTATCATCAGTTCAGTACCAATGTGCTCAATAGACACTCTACGGTTTTGCACTTCTTCCTTAACAGATAGATATTTCAAATCCATATGTTTCGCACCTTTAGAATACCTGTCATTCTTAGAGAAGAAAACAGCTGCGGAATTATCACAATAAATTCTTAACGGCTTTTCTATACTGTCGACCAAACCAAGCCTTAAGATAAAATTCCGCAACCATAATGCATGAACAGTAGCCTCAAAGCATGCTACAAATTCAGCTTCCATAGTGGAAGTAGCAATGACAGACTGCTTCCCACTTTTCCAGGAAACTGCTCCTCCAGCTAGGAGGAACACGTAACCAAATGTAGATTTCCTCGAGTCTACACATCCAGCATAATCTGAATCCGAGTAGCCTACTATCTCAAGATGACTTGATCTTTTATAAGTAAGCATATGATTCTTGGTGCCTTGCAAGTACCTAAGTACTTTCTTTCCAGCTTTCCAATGATCTATTCCAGGATTACTTTGATATCGGCCAAGCATTCCAACAGCGAAACTAATATCTGGCCGAGTGCATGTTTGAGCATACATCAAACTTCCAACCAATGATGCATAGGGAATGGATTCCATTGATTTTCGTTCCAAATCATTCTTTGGACATTGCAGTTCACTGAACTTGTCCCCTTTCTGAATTGGAACTATTCCTGTAGAGCAATTTTCCATTCTAAATCTCTCTAATACTTTATTGATATAGCCTTTCTGAGACAATCCCAACAATCCTTGTGATCTATCACGGAATATCTCTATTCCTATCACATAGGATGCCTCATTCATATCTTTCATTTCAAAAGTTTCAGAGAGAAATTTCTTAACATCATGTAACAAACTCATGTCATTTGCAGCCAATAGGATGTCATCGACATATAGGACTAATATAATGAACTTGCTCCCACTGACCTTCATATAGATACACCGATCAACGGTGTTCTCTACAAAACCATACGACGTAATGGTATCATTAAACTTAATATACCATTGTCGGGAAGCTTGTTTCAGTCCATATATCGATTTCTTTAATTTACACACCAAATTTTCCTGCCCTGTGGATATGAAACCTTCAGGTTGGTCCATATACACTTCCTCTTCTAAGTCTCCATTCAGAAAGGCGGTCTTTACATCCATTTGGTGGAGCTCCAAGTCATATTGAGCCACCAAAGCCATAATGATTCTTAAGGAGTCTTTCTTAGATACTGGAGAGAAAGTCTCCTTATAGTCAATGCCATCCTTTTGAGTGTAACCTTTGGCAACAAGTCTGGCTTTGTACCTTTCGATGTTGCCTTTTGAGTTTCGCTTGGTCTTGAAGACCCATTTACAGCCAACTCGTTTTGATCCTTCAGGCAACTCTACTAATTCCCAGACTTGATTTACATCCATCGATTTCAACTCTTCCTTCATGGCATTCAACCACTTTTCAGAATCATTACAATTCATGGCTTGATTAAATGAGACTGGATCTTTATCAATGCTTAATTCCGATTCATGCTCAAGCGTGTAAACCACATAATCATTCGATACAGCTGACCTTTTCTGTCTTGTAGACCTCCGTAATGCTATATCTGGTGGCATCGCTTGTTCATTCGAAATTTGTACATTGTCACTTGGTTCATCTCTTATGTGCTCACTTTGCGTGTTTCGTGTATCAATTTGTTGTCCTTGCATGTCACGTGACTGTGATGCAACAAAAGGAACAACAATTTGAGTAGAAACACTGGGTGTGGGGATACTTACTTGAGTAGGGGTACTCATTGTGGATCTTTCATTTTGCAATTCTGTAATATCCACTTTTCGTGATTCCCCACTCCCACTGAACTGACCATTTTCGATGAACCGAGCATTACCAGACTCAACTATTCTAGTGCTATGGTTAGGGCAGTAGAACCTGTATCCTTTAGACTTTTCAGGATAGCCAATGAAGTGACCACTGATGGTTCTTGCATCAAGCTTTCCTTCATGTGGATTATAAATCCTTACTTCTGCTGAACAACCCCAAACGTGAAGGTGTCTTAAACTGGGTTTCCTACCTGTCCAGAACTCGTAAGGAGTCTTAGGGACAGCCTTACTAGGAACCCTGTTCAGCAGATATGTTGCGGTCCTTAATGCATGCATCCACAAGGATAAAGGTACAGTACTGTAACTCATCATACTCCTAACCATATCCATAAGTGTGCGATTCCGCCTTTCCGCTACACCATTCTGTTGTGGTGTACCAGGCATTGTGTACTGTGCACATATGCCTCGACTTTTAAGAAACTTTGCAAATGGACCAGGACATTGTCCACTTTCATTGAATTTTCCATAATATTCACCACCCCTGTCTGACTTAATCACTTTTACTTTTCTATCTAACTGCCTCTCCACTTCGTTAATAAACACCTCCAGGGTGTTTACTGACTGAGACTTTTCATGCAGTAGATATAAGTAACAGTACCGTGAGTAGTCATCTATAAATGTGATGAAATATTTCTCACCACCCCATGTGGGAATATCAAAAGGGCCACATATATCGGTGTGTATTAATTCTAAAGGCTCACTACTTCTCATGGCTGGGTTCTTTGATATGTGTCTTGTTTGTTTTCCTTTTATACAATCAACACACACTTCCCAATCAGTAAAATCCAATTGAGGTAGGATATCACTTTTCACCAACCTCAATAACCTTTCTTTGGATATATGACCCAATCTTTGATGCCATAAAAAAGCAGAACTATCATTACGCATATTACGTTTGTTACCTATACTATGCTCAACAAGAAATAGAGAATCAGCATACATAGCATCAAGATTAAGACGATACAAATCATCAACCAAAGTACCAGATCCATAATAGTACGAATGTCTATACAATGAAAATGCACCGTTTGCAATCTTGAAATTAAATCCTCCTTTATCCAGCTTTGCAACAGAAACCAAATTTCTAGCACATTCAGGAACATAGAGACACTTTTCTAGATCCAGGTGACACTTAGTGTCCAGGATCAATCTGTACGTCCCAATTCCCGCTATTCGAGCCTTCATTCTGTTTCCCATATAAAGGAACTTCTCAGTTCCTGTTATGGGCTGGATTGAAAGGAATCCCTGCATAATATGTGACACATGAGTAGTAGCTCCAGAGTCTAACCACCAAGTATTGTTGGGTACTTCAATTACGTTTGATTCAAAACATACTGATATACAGTACATACCTTTCTTTTCGAACCAAGCTTTCCTTTTTGGGCAATCCTTCTTGAAGTGACCCATCCTTTTACAGAAGAAGCATTTCTGATCCTTTTGGATCTGACCTCCAGTGACTTTTATAGAGGCCTTGTCCTTCTTCTTACCCTTCCGGTATGGTTTAGACTTACTACTGCTAGCCTCATTGCGAACAGTGAGATGAATGGAGTGATCCCTCATCTTCTTTAATCTCCCTTCTTCCTGAACTAGCATGGCCTTAATTTCTTGAAAGTTCCATTTCTCTTTAATAGTGTTATAATTCACTTGGAACTGGCCAAATTCAGGAGGCAGTGAGTTGATGATGAATTGAACCAAAAAGGATTCACTCACATCCATTCCCATCGTTCTTAACTTTGCTGCTAGGTTAGCCATACTAGTCACATGATCATGAATGGGCTGTGACCAATCAAATTTCTTGGTCGTCAGCTCACTCATTAGGGTTCCTACGATGGATTTGTCAGCTATGTCTGACTGAGAATATTCTTTGATTCTCACCATAAATTCCCTTGCATTTTCGGTCTTAGGCATCGATGGCTTGACATTTTCAGTCATCGTCATTCGCATCAAATTCAGACTCAGCCTATTGGACCGTACCCGAGCCTCATGAAAGGACTTATCGGATTCTGTACTGGTCTCTGTAATGGCTGCAGGCCTTTTATCCGTGATGACCGCTAGGTCTAAGCCCAAAACGCCCAAATGAAACTGAATATGCTCAGACCATTCTGCATAGTTCAGCCCATTGAATTTGATCATTGCATTGCCTAGGGCGAAAACGTTGTTGTAGGCTGCAAACATGATCCAAATTTACACATTAATACTTTGAGCAAACTTTGATGGATTCAGATACATACATTACAAACTTTGATTATGTATTTAAGTCCACCTTTGGGTGATCCTCAAATACATAACTTTAATCAATAATGATGCTAATTAAATATACTTTAATAGATCAATCAATCATACTAGAGTGAAACATGAATGTTATCTTTGGATATACAATCATGTTTACTCAGTATATCAATCAATCCCCTTTAGTGTTATTAATTATAGGCAATGATCCATCTTTGGATGATCTCCTAGCTTTATAATTAATAACTCCAATTGTTCATGTACAACCTTTTATTAGCATCAAAATGAACAATTTGAAATTCATGATCATTTAAATTTTTCAAACCAGGCCACTTTGGTGACTAACAAGTTTTCAAAATTTTAATGTTCCATTCTGTGGGAGTTGACACAGGTCAATACTGGCAACGCATTTTGCCCATAGTCGGCTTATGCCTTACGCCGATACCCACCTGCGATTCAAACGACAACTGCGAGCGACACAGGATCCGGTGGCCGGCGCACTATTCCGGCCAACAGTCTCCGGCAACGCAGATTCCGGCCGGAGCTCCTCCCACGCCGGCCAACCCTGCCGGCACCGCCCGGATCCCTCAGCCGGGCCTCTGTCGCGGCCAGCAGGCCGATCGGGTCCCGGCCACGTGCGCTCGCCGGTGGCCCCTCGGCCCCGGTCGGGTCGCACTTCTTCGGTGGCCCCTCGGCCCCAGTCGCCTCGCGCTCGCCGGTGACCCCTTCGGCCTTGGTCGGATCGCACTCGCCGGTGGCCCTTTCGGCCCCGGTCGCCTCGCGCTCGTCGGTGGCCCGTTCGGCCTCGGTCGGATCGCGCTCGTCGGTGGCCCGTTCGGCCCCGGTCGGATCGCACTCGCTTCGGCCGGTGCCCCTCGGCCCTCGATCGGGTCGCGTCGCCGGTGGCCCTTTCGGCCCTCGATCGGGTCGCGTCGCCGGTGGCCCTTTCGGCCCTCGATCGGGTCGCGCCGTCGGTGGCCCTTTCGGCCTCGATCGGGTCGCGCCGCCGGTGGCCCTTTCGGCCCCGGCCGCTTCGGGTTTCGGCCGGTGCCCCTTTCAGCCCCTGATCGGGTCGTTCCGGCTGGGCCAATCTGACTACCCCGATCTGGCTACCCAGGTTTGGCTACCCCTGTGACGCGCAGAAACACAGCGCTCACCGGGGTTCCTTTCGCCGTACCCGGATCGATTTGGATCCCGGCGGCACCAACCTTTTCTTTTATGCGCCGTCCCGTCCAGCATAACAGGGAAAACGAAAACAACAACGCAGTATTCGCAAAAACAGGCTCTGATACCAATTGTTGAATAAAATTTAAACTATAATAAAACGATACTTTTCTGAATTTTCATTTGTGAAAATTCAATTACCACAATACAGGATCTTTAAGCGAATACTAGCAAATAAACTGTAAGGAATCGACGTACCGTCCATGTCGGTTCCTTCGTCGGAGGCGGAGGTGAAGATCTCTTTACCGATCCGTGTCTTAGAAGATTTCGCCTTTCCTTTTTCAGATTCTTTCCTTTCGCGTCTACCTACCTTTCGTGTCTACCTTCCTTTTCGGTCTCTCTCTTCCTCTCTCAATTTTCTCCGACTCTTCCCTTTCCTTTTCTGATTTTCTCTAATGGCTGAGCAAGTTACGGGAAAACTTAATGATAACGTTTATATCCTTTCCATAATGGTTATCATTAATAAGGAATTAATACCATAATTAAATCGTTGTCATTAATTAGGAATTAATACCCTAATTAAATCATTAATTAGGGAATTAATATCCTAATTAAAACGTTACATTTTCCTTCCGCAACGTTTATGATTTAATTAGAAATTATCCCTCTTTTCCGATAACAATTATTCTACCCGTAATCGTTATCTATTTCCCGTAACAATTATCTTTAAATAGGGAGAGTGGAGGGATTTTAAACCCAATGACCCAAAATTGCCTTTATGTCCAACCGACCATCATATTGGACCTTTTATATTGGGTCATACTTTAAATAACAAGGGCCACTCATGTTAATTAATCTAACATATTCTTGCAGTCAGCACAAATGTCATACTTCAGGAAGCAGCCATATGCACAAATATAATACTAAAATCAATATATATGATGATAACTAAATAAAAATTAGATTAATTATTTTGAATAATAAATATTATAATTATTTCTCATAATTTTTAATTTTTAAAACTATACTTTTATTTTTTATATATATATAATCAAATATATTTTTTTAGATAAATAACCATACAACTATTTAATTATTTATCTTTTATTTGATTATGCAATAAATTCTTTATGATTTTTATTGAATTTTCTTAACCATTGTAACCAATAAAATTAAAGTCAATTTCACAAGATATATCATATATTTTATCTTTTTAAATAATATTTGTTGCGAATAATTTGTTTCATTAAAAAATAAATTTATTTTTAAAAGAGTATTGGTCAGACTTAGAATAAAGAAAAAGTTTATAAGAAGAAATTAAAAAAAATAAAAATAAAAACAAGAAAAATTNTTAAACTATATAAAACGATACTTTTCTGAATTTTCATTTGTGAAAAATTCAATTACCCCACATATACAGGGATCTTTAAGCGAATTACTAGCATGAACTGTAGGAATCGACGTAAACCCGTTCCATGTCGGTTCCTTCGTCTGGATGGGGAGGTGAAGATCTCTTTACCGAATCCCGTGGTCTGTAGAATTGATTTCGCCTTCCTTTTCTCTGATTCTGTCCTTTCGCCGTCTTCCTGGCCTTTTGCCCGTCTCTCTTCTCCTCTCTCAATTTTCTCCGACTCCTCCCCTTTCCCTTTCTCTGATTTTCTTTGATGGCTGAGCTAGTTACGTGAAAAACTTTAATGATAACGTTTGATATCCCTTCCGATAATGGTTACTCATTTAATTAGGAATTATATCACCTAATAATTGACAATCGGTTGGTCAATTAAGTTAGGGAATGTAATACTACCCTAATTTAATCATTAATGTAGGGTAATTTAATACTCCTATTTAAAACGTTCACATTTTCCTTCCCGCAACGTTGTATGATTAATTAGAAATTATCCCTCTTTCCGATAACAATTATTCTACCCGTAATCGTTATCTTTTCCTGTAACAATTATCTTTAATAGGGGAGAGTGGAGGGATTTTAAACCCAATGACCCAAATTGCCATTATGTCCAACCGACCATCATATTGGACCTTTTATATTGGGTCATACTTTAAAATAACAAGGGCCACTCATGTTAATTAATCTAACAATCTCCCACTTGGCTCTTGTTATGATTTGATGAATCAACAACAAATAAGTGTGCACAATCCTTAAAGATCATCAAACCACAATACTTAATTGAATTAAATGATTGGATCATGGCGGTCACATGTCCTTTGGCGACATGATTCCTTCCATGTATCACATGATCATTATAATTCATAATAACCTAACTGAGGAACGTTGAAACTTTAATTGTCATTTTCGAATATGCCACTAGTTATCTCACAACTGTAATTGTATACAACCAAATGGAGACAACAGAGCGCAATCAAAACCATAACTTTAATTGAATTCACAAGTGTTACAATAATATGAGCAGTACATAATATTGGCTCTTAAGAGAATGCGGACCTATCCAAAATGCCCATCCCATCAACATGTCCAATAAATGTTTTTGGTGGCAAACCTTTAGTTAATGGGTCCGCTATCATCAGTTCAGTACCAATGTGCTCAATAGACACTCTACGGTTTGCACTTCTTCCTTAACAGATAGATATTTCAAATCCATATGTTTCGCACCTTTAGAATACCTATCATTCTTAGAGAAGAAAACAGCTGCGGAATTATCACAATAAATTCTTAACGGCTTTTCTATACTGTCGACCAAACCAAGCCTTAAGATAAAATTCCGCGACCATAATGCATGAACAGTAGCCTCAAAGCATGCTACAAATTCAGCTTCCATAGTGGAAGTAGCAATGACAGACTGCTTCCCACTTTTCCAAGAAACTGCTCCTCCAGCTAGGAGGAACACGTAACCAAATGTAGATTTCCTCGAGTCTACACATCCAACATAATCTGAATCCGAGTAGCCTACTATCTCAAGATGACTTGATCTTTTATAAGTAAGCATATGATTCTTGGTGCCTTGCAAGTACCTAAGTACTTTCTTTCCAGCTTTCCAATGATCTATTCCAGGATTACTTTGATATCGGCCAAGCATTCCAACAGCGAAACTAATATCTGGCCGAGTGCATGTTTGAGCATACATCAAACTTCCAACCAATGATGCATAGGGAATGGATTCCATTGATTTTCGTTCCAAATCATTCTTTGGACATTGCAGTTCACTGAACTTGTCCCCTTTCTGAATTGGAACTATTCCTGTAGAGCAATTTTCCATTCTAAATCTCTCTAATACTTTATTGATATAGCCTTTCTGAGACAATCCCAACAATCCTTGTGATCTATCATGAAATATCTCTATTCCTATCACATAGGATGCCTCATTCATATCTTTCATTTCAAAAGTTTCAGAGAGAAATTTCTTAACATCATGTAACAAACTCATGTCATTAGCAGCCAATAGGATGTCATCGACATATAGGACTAATATAATGAACTTGCTCCCACTGACCTTCATATAGATACACCGATCAACGGTGTTCTCTACAAAACCATACGACGTAATGGTATCATTAAACTTAATATACCATTGTCGGGAAGCTTGTTTCAGTCCATATATCGATTTCTTTAATTTACACACCAAATTTTCCTGCCCTGTGGTTATGAAACCTTCAGGTTGGTCCATATACACTTCCTCTTCTAAGTCTCCATTCAGAAAGGCGGTCTTTACATCCATTTGGTGGAGCTCCAAGTCATATTGAGCCACCAAGGCCATAATGATTCTTAAGGAGTCTTTCTTAGATACTGGAGAGAAAGTCTCCTTATAGTCAATGCCATCCTTTTGAGTGTAACCTTTGGCAACAAGTCTGGCTTTGTACCTTTCGATGTTGCCTTTTGAGTTTCGCTTGGTCTTGAAGACCCATTTACAGCCAACTCGTTTTGATCCTTCAGGCAACTCTACTAATTCCCAGACTTGATTTACATCCATCGATTTCAACTCTTCCTTCATGGCATTCAACCACTTTTCAGAATCATTACAATCCATGGCTTGTTTAAATAAGACTGGATCTTTATCAATGCTTAATTCCGATTCATGCTCAAGCGAGTAAACCACATAATCATTCGATACAGCTGGCCTTTTCTGTCTTGTAGACCTCCGTAATGCCATATCTTGTGGCATCGCCTGTTCATTCGAAATTTGTACATTGTCACTTGGTTCATCTCTTATGTGCTCACTTTGCGTGTTTCGTGTATCAATTTGTTGTCCTTGCATGTCGCGTAACTGTGATGCAACACAAGGAACAACAACTTGAGTAGAAACACTGGGTGTGGGGATACCAACTTGAGTAGAAGTACTCACTGTGGATCTTTCATTTTGCAATTCTGCAATATCCACCTTTCGTGATTCCCCACTCCCACTGAGCTGACCATTTTCAATGAACCGAGCATTACCAGACTCAACTATTCTTGTGCTATGGTTAGGGCAGTAGAACCTGTACCCTTTAGACTTTTCAGGATAGCCAATGAAGTGACCACTGATGGTTCTTGCATCAAGCTTTCCTTCATGTGGATTATAAATCCTTACTTCTGCTGAACAACCCCAAACGTGAAGGTGTCTTAAACTGGGTTTCCTACCTGTCCATAACTCGTAGGGAGTCTTAGGGACAGCCTTACTAGGAACCCTGTTCAGCAGATATGCTGCAGTCCTTAATGCATGCATCCACAAGGATAAAGGTACAGTACTGTAACTCAACATACTCCTAACCATATCCATAAGTGTGCGATTCCGCCTTTCCGCTACACCATTCTGTTGTGGTGTACCAGGCATTATGTATTGTGCACATATGCCTCGACTTTCAAGAAACTTTGCAAATGGACCAGGACATTGTCCACTTTCATTGAATTTTCCATAATATTCACCACCCCTGTCTGACTTAATCACTTTTACTTTTCTATCTAACTGCCTCTCCACTTCGTTAATAAACACCTCCAGGGTGTTTACTGACTGGGACTTTTCATGCAGTAGATATAAGTAACAGTACCGTAAGTAGTCATCTATAAATGTGATGAAATATTTCTCACCACCCCATGTGGGAATATCAAAAGGGCCACATATATCGGTGTGTATTAATTCTAAAGGCTCACTACTTCTCATGGCTGGGTTCTTTGATATGTGTCTTGTTTGTTTTCCTTTTATACAATCAACACACACTTCCCAATCAGCAAAATCCAATTGAGGTAGGATATCACTTTTCACCAACCTCAATAACCTTTCTTTGGATATATGACCCAATCTTTGATGCCATAAGAAAGCAGAACTATCATTACGCATATTACGTTTGTTACCTATACTATGCTCAACAAGAAATAGAGAATCAGCATACATAGCATCAAGATTAAGACGGTACAAATCATCTACCAAACTACTAGATCCATAATAGTACGAATGTCTATACAATGAAAATGCACCGTTTCCAATCTTGAAATTAAATCCTTCTTCATCCAACTTTGCAACAGAAATCAAATTCCTAGCACATTCAGGAACATAGAGACACTTTTCTAGATCCAGGTGACACTTAGTGTCCAGGATCAATCTGTACGTCCCAATTCCCGCTATTCGAGCCTTCATTCTGTTTCCCATATAAAGGAACTTCTCAGTTCCTGTTATGGGCTGGATTGAAAGGAATCCCTGCATAATATGTGACACATGAGTAGTAGCTCCAGAGTCTAACCACCAAGTATTGTTGGGTACTTCAATTACGTTTGATTCAAAACATACTGATATACAGTAGATACCTTTCTTTTCGAACCAAGCTTTCCTTTTTGGGCAATCCTTCTTGAAGTGACCCATCCTTTTACAGAAGAAGCATTTCTGATCCTTTTGGATCTGACCTCCAGTGACTTTTATAGAGGCCTTGTCCTTCTTCTTACCCTTCCGGTATGGTTTAGACTTACTACTGCTAGCCTCATTGCGAACAGTGAGATGAATGGAGTGATCCCTCATCTTCTTTAATCTCCCTTCTTCCTGAACCAGCATGGCCTTAATTTCTTGAAAGTTCCATTTCTCTTTAATAGTGTTATAATTCACTTGGAACTGGCCAAATTCAGGAGGCAGTGAGTTGATGATGAATTGAACCAAAAAGGATTCACTCACATCCATTCCCATCGTTCTTAACTTTGCTGCTAGGTTAGCCATACTAGTCACATGATCATGAATGGGCTGTGACCAATCAAATTTCTTGGTCGTCAGCTCACTCATTAGGGTTCCTACGATGGATTTGTCAGCTATGTCTGACTGAGAATATTCTTTAATTCTCACCATAAATTCCCTTGCATATTCGGTCTTAGGCATCGATGGCTTGACATTTTCAGCCATCGTCATTCGCATCAAATTCAGACTCAGCCTATTAGACCGTACCCAAGCCTCATGAAAAGACTTATCGGATTCTGTACTGGTCTCTGTAATGGCTGCAGGCCTTTTATCCGTGACGACCGCTAGGTCTAAGCCCAAAACGCCCAAATGAAACTGAATATGCTCAGACCATTCTGCATAGTTCAGCCCATTGAATTTGATCATTGCATTGCCTAGGGCGTAAACGTTGTTGTAGGCTGCAAACATGATCCAAATTTACACATTAATACTTTGAGCAAACTTTGATGGATTCAGATACATGCATTACAAACTTTGATTATGTATTTAAGTCCACCTTTGGGTGATCCTCAAATACATAACTTTAATCAATAATGATGCTAATTAGATATACTTTAATAGATCAATCAATCATACTAGAGTGAAACATGAATGTTATCTTTGGATATACAATCATGTTTACTCAGTATATCAATCAATCCCCTTTAGTGTTATTAATTATAGGCAATGATCCATCTTTGGATGATCTCCTAGCTTTATAATTAATAACTCCAATTGTTCATGTACAACCTTTTATTAGCATCAAAATGAACAATTTGAAATTCATGATCATTTAAATTTTTCAAACCAGGCCACTTTGGTGACTGACAAGTTTTCAAAATTTTAATGTTCCATTCTGTGGGAGTTGACACAGGTCAATACTGGCAACGCATTTTGCCCATAGTTGGCTTATGCCTTACGCCGATACCCACCTGCGATACAAACGACAACCGCGAGCGACACAGGATCCGGTGGCCGGCGCACTATTCCGGCCAACAGTCTCCGGCAACTCAGATTCCGGCCGGAGCTACTCCCACGCCGGCCAACCCTGCCGGCACCGCCCGGATACCTCAGCCGGGCCTCTGCCATGCCCAGCAGGCCGATCGGGTCCCGGCCACGTGCGCTCGCCGGTGGCCCCTCGGCCCCGGTCGGGTCGCGCTTCTCCGGTGACCCCTCGGCCCCAGTCGCCTCGCGCTCGCCGGTGACCCCTTCGGCCTCGATCGGATCGCGCTCGCCGGTGGCCCTTTCGGCCCCGGTCGCCTCGCGCTCGTCGGTGGCCCGTTCGGCCTCGGTCGGATCGCGCTCGCCGGTGGCCCTTTCGGCCCCGGTCGGATCGCGCTCGCCGGTGGCCCTTTCGGCCCCGGTCGGATCGCGCTCGCCGGTGGCCCTTTCGGCCCCGGTCGGATCGCGCTCGCCGGTGGCCCTTTCGGCCCCGGTCGGATCGCGCTCGCCGGTGGCCCTTTCGGCCCCGGTCGGATCGCGCTCGCCGGTGGCCCTTTCGGCCCCGGTCGGATCGGGCTCGCCGGTGGCCCTTTCGGCCCCGGTCGGCTCGCGTTCGTCGGTGGCCCTTTCGGCCTCGGTCGGATCGGCTCGCCGGTGGCCCCTTCGGCCTCGATCGGATCGCACTCGCCGGTGGCCCTTTCGGCCCCGGTCGGATCGGGCTTGCCGGTGGCCCTTTCGGCCCCGGTCGGCTCGCGTTCGTCGGTGGCCCTTTTGGCCTCGGTCGGATCGGCTCGCCGGTGGCCCCTTCGGCCCCGGTCGGGTCTGGCTTCGGCCGGTGCCCCTCGGCCCTCGATCGGGTCGCGCCGCCGGTGGCCCTTTCGGCCTCAATCGGGTCGCGCCGCCGGTGGCCCTTTCGGCCCTCGATCGGGTCGCGCCGCCGGTGGCCCTTTCGGCCCCGGCCGCCTCGGGTTTCGGCCGGTGCCCCTTTCAGCCCCTGATCGGGTCGTTCCGGCTGGGCCAATCTGACTACCCCGATCTGGCTACCCCGGTTTGGCTACCCCTGTGACGCGCAGAAACACAGCGCTCACCGGGGTTCCCTTCGCCGTACCCGGATCGATTTGGATCCCGGCGGCACCAACCTTTTCTTTCATGCGCCTGTTCCGTCCAGCACAACAGGGAAAACGAAAACAACAACGCAGTATTCGCAAAAACATGCTCTGATACCAATTGCTGAATAAAATTTAAACTATAATAAAACGATACTTTTCTGAATTTTCATTTGTGAAAATTCAATTACCACAATACAGGATCTTTAAGCGAATACTAGCAAATGAACTGTAAGGAATCGACGTACCGTCCATGTCGGTTCCTTCGTCGGAGGCGGAGGTGAAGATCTCTTTACCGATCCGTGTCTGAGAAGATTTTGCCTTTCCTTTTCTGATTCTTTCCTTTCGCGTCTTCCTGCCTTTTCCGTCTCTCTCTCTCTCTCAATTTTCTCCGACTCCTCCCTTTCCTTTTCTGATTTTCTCTGATGGCTGAGCTAGTTACGGGAAAACTTAATGATAACGTTTATATCCCTTCCATAATGGTTATCATTAATGAGGAATTAATACCATAATTAAATCGTTGTCATTAATTAGGAATTAATACCCTAATTAAATCATTAATTAGGGAATTAATATCCTAATTAAAACGTTACATTTTCCTTCCGCAACGTTTATGATTTAATTAGAAATTATCCCTCTTTTCCGATAACAATTATTCTACCCGTAATCGTTATCTTTTTCCTGTAACAATTATCTTTAAATAGGGAGAGTGGAGGGATTTTAAACCCAATGACCCAAATTGCCATTATGTCCAACCGACCATCATATTGGACCTTTTATATTGGGTCATACTTTAAAATAACAAGGGCCACTCATGTTAATTAATCTAACATGTACTAGTAATTCACACAAAATAATCATGAAATTAAATTTCCTCTATACAACAAACATTGGATTCATAGCGACATTCATGAACAATAGGAGTCATTGATGTTGATTATACCTTTTTACATCGTTTGAATGATAATGCCTAAAAGAAAAGATTGTCCCTACATTTCTTATTGACAAAACTTTTGCGTTTTCAACACGGAGCCATTAACATAGAATGATCATGAATTTTGCACATAATATTCATGAAATTAACTTTTGTATCCACTCGAAACGTCATATTTATTGTGAGATGCTCATTAATACACCTTTTGTAATTTGAGTCCACTAAACCCCATCTAAAATATGACATGTGCATCTTAATTATCTTTTATTGCATGATATAAATGGTCCATTTGCCAAAAGATGAGTCAGTTACATCATTTTTTGTTAATAAAGCTTCCCCTTTCACTGTAAATGTAATTCACACAAAATTATAATGAGTTTAAATTTTGTGTATACACCAAAAATTAGATTTATAGTGACATTCATCAAAGATAGGAGTCATTGATGTTGATTATGGTTTTTTACATTGTTTGAATGATAATGTAAAAAAGGCAAGATTGTCCCTTCGTTTCTTCTTGACAACACTAGTCCTTCTATATCAAGGAGCCATTCACATAGAATGATCATGAATTTCACACAAAATATTCATGAAATTAACTTTCGTATCCACCCTAAAGCTTATATTTATTGCGATATGCACATTAATACACATTTGGTAATTTGAGCCCACTGAATCCCATAAAAAATATGATTCGAATCTCGTGATTATCTTTTAGTGCACGATATAGATGGTCCATTATCTGAAAGATGAGTCAGTTACTTCATTTTTTGCTATTAAAGCTTCCCCTTTCATTGTAAGAGTAATTCACACAAATTGATAATGTATTTAAATTTTGTGTATACAGTAAACATTAGAGTTGTAGCGACATTCATCAAACATATGAGTCATTGAAGTTGATTTTGGTTTTTTACATCATTTGAATGATAATACCTAAAAGTTGAGATTGTCCCTCCATTTCTTACTGAGAACACTTTTCCTTAATCTCAAGGAGCCATTCACATAGAATGATCATGAATTTAGTACAAAATAATCTTGTAATTAATTTCATATCCACCATAAACATTATCTTTATTGCGGGATTCACATTAATACACCTCTGGTAATTTGAATCCACTGAATCTCATCACACATATGATTCGTACATCTTAATTATCTTTTACTGCACAATATAAATGGTCTATTTGCTGAAAGATGAGTCTGTTACTTCATTTTTAGCTAATAAAGCTTCCCCTTTCATTGTAAGAGTAATTCACACAAAATGATCAAAAAATTAAATTTCGTCTTTACAACAAACATTTGTTTCATAGCGACATTCATCAAGACATAGGAGTCATTGATGTTGGGTATACTTTTTTATGTTGTTTGAATGATAATGCCTAAAAGATGAGATTGTCCCTACATTTCTTGTTGACAAAACTTTTCCTTTTAAATCAAGGGCCTATTACATAGAATGATCATGAATTTCACACAAAATAATCTTGAAATTTACCTTTGTATCTACTCTAAAGATCATATTTATTGCGAGATGCACATTAATACACCTTCCGTAATTTGAGTCCACTGAACTCCATCAAACATATGATCTGTACAACTTAATTATCTTTTGTTGCACGATATAAATGGTCCATTTGCTGAAGGATGAGTCAGTTGCATCATTTCTTGCTAATAAAGCTTCTCCTTTCATTGTAAAAGTAATTCACGCAAATTGATAATGAATTTAAATTTTGTGTATACAGTAAACATTAGATTCATAGTGATATTCATCAAACATAGGAGTCATTGATGCTGATTATGGCCTTTTACAACGTATGAATGCAAATGCCTGAAAGATAAGATTGCCCCTTCATTTCTTCTTGATAACACTTCTCCTTTTATTTCAAGGAGTCATTGACATAGAATGATCATGAATTTTGCACCAAATATTCATGAAATTAACTTTCTTATCCACCCTAAACCTTATATTTATTAAGAGATGCACATTAATACACCTTTTGTAATTTGAACCCACTGAATCCCATCAAAAACATGATTCGTACATTGAAATTATCTTTTATTACACGATATATATGGTCCATTAGCTGATAGATGAGTCTGTTACTTCATTTTTCGCTAATAAAGCTTCCCCTTTCATTGTAAGTGTAATTCACACAAAATGATGATGAAATTAAATTTTGTGTATAGACCAAACATTAGATTCATAATGACATTCATCAAACATAGCAGTCATTGATGGTGATTACACTTTTTTACATCGTTTGAATGATAATGTCTAAAAGATGAGATTGTTCCTTCATTTCTTGTTAACAAGACTTTTGCTTTTAATTCAAGGAGCCATTCACAAAGAATGATGATAAACTTTGCACGAAATAATCATGAAATTAACTTTGTATCCACTATAAACATCATATGTATTGCGAGATGCACATTAGTACACATTTGGTAAGTTGAGCCCATTGAATCCCATACATATTTTTTGTACATCTTAATTATCTTTTATTGCATGATATAAAGGGTCGATTTGTTGAAAGATGAGTCCGTTACTTCATTTTTTGCTAATAAAGCTGCCCCTTTCATTATAACAGTAATTCACACAAAATGGTCATGAAATTAAATTTTGAGTAGACACCAAACAATATATTTATAGCGACATTCATCAAACATAGGAGTCACTGATGTTGATTATAATTTTTTACATTGTTTGAATGATAATGCCTAAAATATGAGATTGTCCCTACATTTCTTGTTGACAAAACTTCAGCTTTTACAACAAGGACACATTCATATAGAATGATCATGAATCTCACACAAAATAATCATGAAATTAACTTTTGTATCCACTCTAAACATTATATTTATTGTGAGATGCACATTAATACACCTTCTGTAATCTGAGCCCACTGAATCCTATCAAAAATATGATTCGTACATCATAATTATCTTTTATTGCATGATATAATTGGTCCATTTGCTGAAAGATGAGTCCGTTACTTCATTTTTTACTAATAAAGCTTCCCCTTTCATTGTAAGAGTAATTCACACAAAATGTTCATGAAATTAAATTTTGTGCATACACCAAACATTATATTTATAGCGATATTCAACAAACATAGGAGTCATTGATGTTGATTATGGTTTTTTACATTGTTTGAATGATAATGCTAGAAAGACGAGGTTGTCCCTTCATTTCTTGTTGACAAGACTTTTCCTTTATTTCAACGAGTCATTCATCAAACATAGGTGCCATTGATGTTGATTATACATTTTTACATCATTTGAATGATAACGCCTAAAAGATGAGATTGTCCCTTTATTTCTTTTTGACAAAAAACTTTTGCTTTTATATCAAGGAGCTATTCACATAGAATGATCATGAATTTTCACACAAAATAATCATGAACTTAACTTTTGTATACACTCTCAAGATCATATTCATTGCGAGAAGCACATTAATACACCTTTTGTAGTTAGAGTCCACTGAACCCCATCAAACATATGATCTGTACATCTTAATTACCTTTTATTGCATGATATAGATGGTCTATTCGCTGAAAGATGAGTCATTTACTTCATTTTTTGCTAATAAAGCTTCCCCTTTCATTGTAAGAGAAATTCATGCAAATTGATAATGAATTTAAATTTTGTGTATACAACAAACATTTGATTCATAGCGACATTCATCGAAGATGGGCATCAATGATGCTGATTATGGTTTTTTACATTGTTTAAATGCTAATGCCTAAAAGACAAGATTGTCCCTTCATTTCTTGTTGACACTTTTCCTTTTATATCAAGGAGCCATTCAAGTAGAATGATCATGAATTTAGCACAAAATATTCATGAAATTAACTTTTGTATCCTCCCAAAACCTTATATTTATTGCAAGATGCACATTAATACACCTTTGGTAATTTGAGCCCACTAAATCCCATCAAAAATAAAATTTGTACATCGTAATTATCTTTTATTGCACAATATAAATGGTCCATTTGTGGAAAGATGAGTCCATTACTTCGTTTTTTGCTAATAAAGCCCTTTCATTGTAAGAGTAATTCACACAAAATATTCATGAAATTTTATTTTGTGTATACACCAAATATTAGATTTATAGCAAAATTCATCAAACATAGGAGTCATTGATGTTGATTATGGTTTTTTGCATAGTTTGAATGATAATGTCAAAAAGACAAGATTGTCCCATCATTTCTTGTTCACAATATTTTTCCTTTTATATCAAGGAGCCATTCGCATAGAATGATCATGAATTAAGCACAAAACAATTGTGAAATCAACTTTCATATCCACAATAAACATTATATTTATTGTGTGATGCACATTAATACACCTCTAGTAATTTGAGTCCTCTGAATACCATCAAACATATGATCTGTTCATCTTAATATTTTATTGCACAATATAAATGGTCCATTTGTGGAAAGATGAGTCCATTACTTCACTTTTTCCTAATAAAGCTTCCTTTTCATTATAAGAGTAATTCAGTCAAAATGATAATGAAATTAAATTTCATCTATACAACAAACATTAGTTTCATGGCAACATTCATCAAACATAGGAGTCATTGATGTTGATTATACTTTTTTACATCGTTTGAATGATAACGCCAAAAAGGTGAGATTGTTCCTACATTTTTTGTTGACAAAACTTTTGCTTTTACATAAAGGAGCTCTTCATATAAAATGATCATGAATTTCACACAAAATAATCATGAAATTAACTTTTGCATCCACTCTAAACACCATATTTATTGCGAGATGCACATTAATACACCTTCTGTAATTTGAGTTCACTGAGCCCCATCAAAAAAGTGATACGTACATCTTAATTATCTTGTATTGCATGATATAAATGGTCCATTTGCCAAAAAATGAGTCAGTTACATCATTTTTTTTTGTGAATAAAGCTTCCTCTTTCATTGTAAGAGTAATTCACACAAAATCATAATGAATTTACATTTTATGTATACACTGAAAATTATATTTATAGTGACATTCATCAAACATAGGAGTCATTGATGCTGATTATGGTTTTTTACATTGTTAGAATATTAATGCTTAAAAGACAAGATTGTCCCTTCGTTTCTTCTTGACAAAACTTTTCCTTTTATATCAAGGAGCCATTCACGTAAAATAATCATGAATTTAGCACAAAATATCCACAATAAACAATATATTTATTGCAAGTTGCACATTAATACAACCTCGGTAATTTTAGCCCACTGAATCCCATAAAAAATATGATTCATACATCATAATTTTCTTGAATTTTTTGGCATTATCATGAAATTAAATCTTTTCTATGCACCAGACATTAGATTCATTGCGACATTCATCAAACATAGGAGTCATTGAGGCTGATTATATTTTTTGACATCATTTGAAAGATAATGCCTAAAAGATGAGATTGCACCTTCATTTCACGTTGACAAAGCTTTTGCTTTTATATCAAGGAGCCATTCACATAGAATGATCATGAATTTAGCTAGAAATAATTATGAAATTAACTTTCGTATCCACTGTAAACATTATATTTATTGCGAGGTGCACATTAATACCCCTTTGGTAATTTGTGTCCATTGAATCCCATCAAACTTATGATCCGTACATCTTTGCTTTCTTTTGCTGCACGATATAAATGGTCCATTTGCAGAAAGTTGGGTACATTTCTTCATTTTTTGCTGATAAAGCTTTGCCTTTCATTGTAAGTATAATTCACACAAAATGATCATGAAATTAAATTTTGTGTATACACCAAAGATTAGATTCATAGCAGCATTCATCAAGCATAGGAGTCATTGATGTTGATTATATGTTTTTACATTGTTTGAATGATAATGCCTAGAAGATGAGATTGTCCCTTCATTTAGTGTGGACAAAACTTTTCCTTTTATATCCAGGAACCATTCACATAGAATGATCATGAATTTAGCATAAAATAATGGTGAAATTAACTTTGTATCCACTATAAACATAATATTTATTGCAAGATCCATATCATTACCCCTTTGGTAATTTATGTCCATTGAATCTCATCAAACATATGATTCATACATCTTTGTTTTCTTTTATTGCACGATATTAATGATCCATTTACTAAAAGATGGGTATGTTCCCTCACTTTTTGCTGAAAAAGCTTCTCCTTACATTGTAAGAGTAATTCACACAAAATGATCACGAAATTAAATTTTGTGTATACACCAAAGATTAAATTCATAGCAATATTCATCAAATATAGGAGCCATTGATGTTGATTGTGCATTTTTACATCGTTTGAATGATAATGCCTAAAAGATGAGATTGTCCCCTCATTTCGTGTGGACAAAACTTTTCCTTTTATATCAAGGAGCCATTCATATAGAATGATCATGAATTTAGCTCAAAATAATCTTGAAATTAACTTTTGTATCCACTATAAACATTATATTTATTATGAGAGGCACATCAATACCCCTTTGGTAATTTGAGTTCGTTGAATCCCAGCAAACATATGATTCATACATCTTTGTTTTCTTTTATTGCACGATATAAATGATCCATTTGCTGAAAGATGGGCCCATTACTTCATTTATTCCTAATGAAGCTTCCCTTTCATTGGAAGAGTAATTCACACAAAATGATCATGAAATTAAATTTTGTGCACACACCAAACATTAGATTCTTATCGACATTCATCAAACATAAGAGTCATCAATGTTGATTATATGTTTTTACATCATTTGAATGATAATGCCTAGAAGATGAGATTGTCCCTTCATTCCGTGTGGATAAAAATTTTCCCTTTATATTGAGGAGCCATTCACATAGAATCATCATGAATTTAGCACAAAATAATCATTAAATTTACTTTCATATCCACTCTAAACATTATACTAATCGCGAGATGCACACTACTTCTTTGAGTCCATTGAATCCCATCAAACATGTGATTCTTATGTCTTAATTATCTTTTAGTGCATGATATAAATGGTCCATTAGTTGAAAGATGAGTTCATTACTTCATTTTTTGCCAATAAAGCTTCCCCTTTCACTGTATGAGTAATTCACACAAAATGGTCATGAAATTAAATTTTGTGTATGCACTAAGCATTAGATACATAACAATATTCATCAAACATAGGAGTCATTGATGTTGATTATACATTTTTACATCATTTAAATGGTAATGCCTAGAAGATTAGATGTCCCTTCATTTTGTGTGGACAAAACTTTTCCTTTTATATGAAGGAGCCATTCACATAGAATGATCCTAAATTTAGCACAAAATAATTGTGAAATTAACTTTCATATCCACTGTAAACATTATATTTATTGCAACATGCACATCAATACCCCTTTGGTAATTTGAGTCCATTGAATCCATCAAACATATGATTTGTATATCTTTGTTTTCTTTAATGGCTCAATATGAATGGTCCATTTGCTCAAAGATGGGTATGTTTCTTCATTTTTTGCTAATTAAGCTTCCCCTTTCATTGTAAGAGTAATTCACACAAAATGATCATGAAATTAAATTTTGTGTATACACCAAAGATTAGATTCATCTTGACATTCATCAAATATAGGAGCCATTGATATTGATTATACATTTTTACATCATTTGAATGATAATGCCTAAAAGATGAGATTGTCCTTTCATTTAGTGTAGACAAAACTTTTCCTTTTATATCCAAGAGCCATTCACATAGAATGATCATGAATTTAGCACAAAATAACCATGAAATTAGCTTCATATCCATACTGCATTATACTTATTGCGAGATGCACAATACTTCACCTTTGGTAATTTATGTCCATTGAATCCCTCCAAACATATGATTCGTAGATCTTTGCTTTCTTTTATTGCACAATATAAATGGTCCATTTGCAAAAAGTTGGGTATGTTTCTTCATTTTTTGCTAATAAAGCTTTGCCTTTCACTGTAAGTGTAATTCACACAAAATGATCATGAAATTAAATTTTGTGTATACACCAAAGATTAGATTCACAGTGACATTCATCAAACATAGGAGTCATTGATGTGGATTATACATTTTTACATCATTTGAATGATAATGCCTAGAGGATGAGATTGTCCTTGCATTTCATGTGGACAAAATTTTTCCTTTTATAGCAAGGAGCCATTGATATAGAATGATCATGAATTTAGCCCAAAAGAATCATGAAATTAACTTTCATATCCACTCTAAACATTATACTTATTGTGAGATACACATTACTTCACCTTTAGTAATTTGAGTCCATTGAATCCCATCAAACATATGATTTGTACGTCTTAATTATCTTTTAGTGCATGATATAAATGGTCCATTAGCTGAAAGATGAGTTCATTACTTCATTTTTTGCTAATAAAGCTTCCCCTTTCACTATATGAGTAATTCACACAAAATGATCATGAAATTAAATTTTGTGTATACTCTAAACATTAGATCCATAACAATATTCATCAAACATAAGAGTCATTGATGTTGATTATATGTTTTTACATCATTTGAATGATAATTCCTAGAAGATTAGATTGTCCCTTCATTTCATGTGGACAAAACTTTTCCTTTTATATCAAGGAGCCATTCACATAGAATGATCATGAATTTAGCACAAAATGATCGTGAAATTAACTTTCGTATCCACTACGAACATTATATTTATTGTGACACGCACATCAATACCCCTTTGGTAATTTGTGTCCATTGAATCCCAAGTTGAGCTATCCAAGTGCAAGAATGTGAGTTATGGTAAGGAGGTACGTAATTTTGACCCCAACCAAGTAAAAATAGAGATGTTAAATGTTTTAAGTGTTTGGGCAGGGGTCATATTGCATCTCAATGTCCAAATAGGTGTGCAATGATCTTGAGAGGTAACGATGATGTTGAAACTGCAAGTGAATTAGATCATGATTTTGTACCATCATCAGAGGGTGAAAGTGATGGAGAGGAGTATTCGGTTAATGGAATAGCTCTTGTCACAAGGTGAGTATTGAATGTGCAATGGACCTTTTGCATCCTTTGAGGCCTTCCACCATCATCTCTAAGGTTCTTATTAACTTGTATAGCTCAGCTTTGAACTTGTAATCGACCTTCTCGTCCCTTTTACTCCAATTCGGCTTCCAAGATGAGGTAGAACCCAAATTCTGCCCAAACCATGTGGAACCATTTCATTTAAACTGTCTTTCAACTTTCATTACTATGTGTACCATGTCTTCTAATTCCACGTAGTGTTGTAATTCAATCACATTGTTTATGTCTCTATTTAGCCCTTGCAGAAACCAAGCGATGGTTGCCTCTCTATTTTCTTCTACATCTGCCCTAATCATGGCAATCTCCATCTCTTTGTGGTAGTCCTCCACACTTTTGGTGCCCTGAGTGAGCCCTTGCAACCTTTGGTACAAACTCCCCTTAATAGTGATTAGAGACAAACCTCCTTCATGCTTGAATGCTATCACTTAGTCTTGACCCATTAAGTACTCCAATCATGTTAATAAGGCCTTGACTCTTTTCCAAGTTTGAATTTGCACCATTTGTAGTTAGGTTGGCCTGAATGTCTTTAATTAGCCCATTTAGTGCTTCTTTCATCTTTTTGGCTCTAGCCCATGTTATTGGGCTTTCTAGAATATGCAATGGACCTCTTGCATCCTTTGAAGCCTTCCATCCATGATCTCTAAGGTTCTTGTCATAATACAATAGTAGAGTTGCAAAGGA
Organism: Bruguiera gymnorhiza; assembly: GCA_020883675.1. Lineage (NCBI taxonomy): Eukaryota > Viridiplantae > Streptophyta > Magnoliopsida > Malpighiales > Rhizophoraceae > Bruguiera > Bruguiera gymnorhiza. The sequence goes on along the minus strand of JAIRCJ010001049.1, from coordinate 3,708,435 downwards.
GGCATGGGGACTATGAGGTTCCTAATGCAATAAGGCAAGTGAGATAAGCCTATGACCATAAAGATGATGTAGAAGATGATGATCAAGCAATTGTGATTAGAATTCCCAACAATAAAAAGGATCGGAGAGGAGATTCATCCCTAATTGCTATTATAAGGATTTCTACCAAGGCATCAAAAGTGTGGAGGATTACCATAAAAAGATGGAGATTGCCATGATTTTGGCCAAGGAGAAAGGTAATTATAATTCCTAGCCTAGTAAAAATAGAGATGTGAAATGTTTTAAGTATATAGGAAGGGGACATAATGCTTCTTAGCATCCAAATAAGCATCCATGGTGTGGCAAGGTAATAGCAATATTGAGAACAAAAGTGTGTTTGAAAATGACTCCATGCCAACAAGGAAGATAATGAAGTGTAGGGACAAAATTTCATCCATATACAATGCCACATCAAATATAAGGTATGTAGGTATGATCATTTTAGGGGCTAGCAACATAAATATAACTAGCACTAATCTAGTTAAAAAGCTTAATTTGCCTACCATAAAGCACCTTACGTCATATAAGTTTTAATGATTGAATAAATGTGGAGAGCTTAAGGTAAATTAGTAGATGTTAGTATTATTTATTATTGGGAGATATATTGATATGGTCTTATGTGATGTTGTGCCCATGCATATTTGGCATATTTTGTTGGGAAGATTATAGCAATATAATCAACATGTAATTCGTGATGAGTTTAAGAATAGGTATTCCTTGGTATTTAATGATAAACTTGTTATTCTTGTACCTTTGATACCTGGGCAAGTTTACATAGATCAATTGAGGATTGAAAAAAAAGAGAGAGAGAAAAATAGGAATTGTGGTCAAGAGAAGAAAAGACAAATAGAAAGGAGAGAAAAGAGATGGGATTAAGAGAAAATAAGGAAGAGGGAAAAAAAGAAAATTTGAGAGTTTATATGCAAAAATGAGTAATGTTAAAAGAGTTTTCTATTTAAAACAACCTATAATTGTACTTTTGTACAAGAGGCTTGTTTTAGTACTAACGAAGTGAACCCCTCTTTGTCTAATGTTGTTTCTCTTTTACTAGAATTTGGTGATGTTCTTCCTGTAGAACCAAGTGGTAGGGGAATAAAATATCAGATTGAATTCATCCATGGTGTAACAATTCTAAACCAATTGGGCAGTGGAAGTAATCTAGAGGAGATAAAAGAGCTTCAAAGGTAAGTTAAGGAGTTTATCACTAAGGGATATGTGAGGTAGAGAATGAGTCCATGTGCAATTCTAGTATCACTTGTGCCCAAGATGGATAGGACTTGGAGGATATACGTTGACTATAAAGTGGTCAACAAAAATCACTTTACAATATTGTCATACCACACCTAAATTAAATGATATGTTATTTGAATTACATGGTTCATGTGTCATTTTTAAAATTGATTTGAAAAGTAGATATCATTAAATTAGGATAAGAGAGGAAGACAAGTGAAAATTAGCTTTCAAAACTATGTATAGTTTTTATGAATGGCTTGTAATGCCATTTGGTCCCACTAATGCACTAAGCACTTTTATGAAATTGATGAATCATGTTTTACATGTATTGATTGGTAAATTTATGGTTGTCATTTTGATGATATTTTGATCTATAGCAAAAACATAGATGAGCATCTTGATCATTTATATTCTATTCTAAATATTTTACATTTTGAGAAATTGTAAACTTGAAAGATTGTTCCTTTTGCATTGATCAAATCATATTTTTTTGGCTATGTTGTGATGCTAAGGGTATTATGGTTAACAACAAAAAAGGTTAGGGTAATTTGTGATTGGCTTACACCAAAGTCAATTAGTGATGTCTATAGTTTTCATGGTTGAGTTAGTTCCTGTAGATGCTTTGTTAGGATTCTAGCACTATTGCTACACCATTAACTGAAATTGTTAAAAAGAACATGAATTTTAAGTGGGGTAGCAATTAAGAGAAGGTTTTTAATTTGATCAAAGGAAAAATTAAATTATGTACCCTTATTCACTTTGTTAGTATTGTTTACTTTCAGGAGATATAATAATCAAGTCATATATGATGTTGTACCCATGCTAGCTAGGCATATTTTGTTAGGAAGACCGCAACAATATGATTGATGTGTAATGCATGATGGGTTTAAGAATAGGGATTAGGGTTTTAGGGTTTAAGAAAATAGTGTTTGAACTTAGTGATTTTGTGATGTTGTATCCATGCTAGTTGGCATATTTTGTTGGGAAGACCACAACCATATGATTGATGTGTGATGCATGATGGGTTTAAGAATAGGTACCTTTTGTAATAAATGATAAACCTATTACTCTTGTATCTTTAACACTTCAACAAGTTTATAAAGATCAATTAAGGATGAACTTATTGATGAGTATGCTAACTTAGATAGTGAACATAAGGTCAAAATTGTGAAGAAGTTGCATGAGCAGTCATGGCAACAAATTGCAAAACAAATTGAGTAATATGCATCCTATGCCAATAAAGGATAAAAGAAGGTGGTGTTTGAACTTGGTGATTGGGTTTGAGTGTATATGCATAAGGAAAGATTCCTAACTCAAGGACGTTCAAAGCAATAGCTTAGAGGAGATAGTTGATTTCAAGTGGTGGCAATGATTAATGACAATGCCTATAAGTTGGACCTTCCTTTTAAGGAGATGGTCCAACATTTGATGTTTTTGATTTTTCCTTTTTAACGTAGGTGATGATTTGAGAATGAATCCTTTTGAGGATTCATTGAGAAGCCAATGTGTGGATGACTTTTAAGGATTCATTAAACATTCATAAAAGGCTAATGACACATTCAAGAGCTAAAAGAATGAAAGAGATACTTAGCAAGCTGATTAAAGAAGTTCAAGCCAAAGAAACTAATTTGAACTTGAAGGGAAACCAAGCTATCTTAATGCAGGCTGAGGATCTATTAATTATCTAAGTATGCTGAATGAGTCTATTTAAGAGTTGATTTCTTGTCAACTTATTTAGAAAGTTTATTCTTATCTCTAGAGTTGTTAATTCAACCTATAAATAGGCTTGATTTTATTGTTAAATGGGAGTAGATCATTAGGTGAAATAAAAGTGATAATTTTCTCCTTTGATTTTTTCGAGAGCTAAAGAACTTATCAAGAGCTAACACTTCTTATGGCATTCAACCTAATTTATCACTCCCAGGTTCATTCTTTTTTAAAATGTGGTGTCCATATACTTTTTTGTACTTTAGGTTTGTGTTCCTTTAAACACTAAGTCTAAGACTTGTGTGGTTAAAATATAATTTAGCTTTATTGGGTTCTTATTTGAATACTTATGGGTGTTGTGTTCTTAAACCACATCTTTTGGGGTTCATATCAAACAAGGACCCTTGTTAGGAAGAAATAAAGAGATAGTCTCATTATTTAGGAATTAAACCAAAAATACTTATAAAAGAAGGTAATCATTATTAAAAACTCCTTTATTTGACGGATTTCAATGGATTCCTTCTACCAAAGGTGTAAAAACGTGCTTGTCATAATGAATATAATCTTTGTATATACACACACACATACAATTATACATTATATAAAAATAGTGTAAAAAGTAAAATGTAATAAAATTAATCCTTTAATACCAATAAAAAATATGTAAAAAAATGCATCACAATTAAAACAAATAAAGCACAAATTCTTTAAAAAGTTTATATATCTCAAAATTTAAAAATAATAACATAATTATGGTTGAGTTTCATCATCATTGCTCTCCATCTCAACCATAAGCTCATTTTCATTTCCAAAAATATTTGCAGCATAAAAGCAACAAATAATATCAAATGAATCCACATCAACTATATTTGAATCAAAAAATTCATCATTTTTGTCCCTTTGTTGATTCATAGCATTAGAGTCGAGATTAGACTTTTTTTATAAAGAGTTCTCTCTCCAATTCTTTGTAATAAAGTTTTAGAGGCAAATCCTCTTCTTCAATCCAAAAGTTTATCTTGTCAATGCATTCATAATCAACAAGATAATAAGTTCTCTTACTAGAATGGAGGCTACAAAGTGCACATGAAAACATGAATTGATTAAATATTTTATGTTATAAAAAAGAACTAAACATATCATACAAATACTAGTTACCTATTCTTTAACCTCAAATTGTAAGTAATATAGGTGAGATCATTATGTCCTTGATGGTCTAATCTATTTCTTCTCTTAGAAAGAATAAGTTCAAACACACTCCAATTCCTTTCACATCTCAAAGAAGAAGTTTGATTAAGGATGCGGATGCCAATTTTTGGCAAATTGTAAGCACTATGCCTAAATAATCTCCCCCATTGATTTACATTCAAAAAACAGACGATTTTTTGAGTATTATGACAGAAAATGCATTTTACAAATGGATACAAAAATGACACAACTTACCATGCTGAAGGGTTTTGGTTGAATTACAAGCAGCTTGTTTACCAAACTTTCCTTTATGATCCGGATATATTTTGATTTCTTTCATGGTAGCAACATCATCACTACAAATACTTTTAATTTCAAGCAAACTAAAGAGGACGCTCATGATTTCAGCTTCCTCATAAAAGTCCTTCTTAGAAACAAAAAAGAGGGTTGAAGAAATGAGTTGCCACATGTAGGTCTTCCATTAGATATTTATCCTAATGCTGCTAAGTTACACTTATAAAAGGCATATATAATCTCACCTTTTGCTTGAATACTTAATTCCTTCTATAACCCTATACATGCCTTTATAAACGTAATCCAAAGAAGGTTTTTCTTCCAAATCAACAATGTGCAACAACTTCATAAGTGGATTAGCAACCTTTATAATCACCAAGCAACTATCCCAAAATTTACTATCTAAGATAGTAGTACATGTCACCTTTCCATCTGCACTTTTTGCAAGTTTATGACTCATGAAAAAATTGCTAGTTAAATTTTTTTTTAAGATTTACTTGTGATCATAGATACTCTTCAAAGCAATAAATTTGGTTGCAAAATGAGTTGGTCCTAGGTGCACAATTTCTCTCCAATCATAGTTTTTTCTTAACTTAGAAACTATAGATGATTATAGACAAATCTTGTAGCAAAATATAGATAATAAATAGATTGCAGATATAGTATAATTTAAATATTTAAATACACTAATATAGAATATAAAAGAAATATACTATATAATATAGTGTATATATATATATATATATATATATATATATAGAGAGAGAGAGAGAGAGAGAGAGTATATTGTGAAGCAAATAGTGGGAATCGAACCAGAATTGTTAGTTTGCAAGGCTTGAGTTTATAGTTGATGTTGATTTATCATCTTTAACATCTCCAATTCAAGACAGAATATGAAACTTCTGCTTTATTTGGCTCCTTTAGGGAAGTTGACAAAATTTCTAGCGATAAGACATGAGCGAAAAAATTTTTGACTTATAACATCTACATAGCTTTTCACTACCTCAATAAATTCAAAATAGTGCACTTTCTAGATGATCCCTCTAGACACGAGAAAGAGAAGGGTTTTAATAATCTTTCTAGTTGCTTTATTTCTATTTCCATTTGAGAGAACCCTTAAGAAAGGCTTGTTATTTCTACCGAGCTTAAACAAAACATCAATACTTATAATAAACCCTAGTCATCGTTTAATACTTATTTTGCTTCAATCTCAACAAATCAAAACAAACAAAAAAAATTGAAGGTTTAGTTTCAAACATAAATACACTTTTTTGTCTTTTATAATGTTTGCTATTCCCACAAAAGTTATTTTCATGATTATTTTGTGTGAATGAGTTCTTACAATGCAAGGAGGAGCCTTGTTAGGAAGAGATGAAGAGATGATCTCATTTCAAGAATTAAACCAAACATACTTGTAAGAAAAGCTAATCATTATCAGATACTCCTTTGTTTGATGGAATTTAATGGATTCTTACTACCAACGGTGCAAAGTTATGCTTGTTGTAATGGGTATAATGTTTGTTGTTAGTATAAAAGTTATTTTTAAGATCATTATGCTTTAAAGAATCTTTGTAATAAAAAGTGGATCATGATAGGAAGAAATGAAGAGACATCGTCATTATTCAAGAATTGAACCAAAAATACTTGTAAGAAAAGGTAATCATTATCAAAGACCCTTTTTTTTTATGGAATTCAATTAATTCCTAATACCAAAGGTCTTAAGATGATGAGAACCTTAAAGATGATTGGTGGAAGGCTTCAAAGGATGCAAGAGGTCCATTGCACATTCCAGGAGGCCCAATAACACAAGTTAGATCCAAAAAGATGAATGAAGCCCTAAATGAGTTGATGAAGGACATTCAGGCCAACCAAGTTTCAAATGGTGCAAATTCAAGCTTGAAAGAGAGTTCATGCCTTATTAATATCATTGGAGTACTTAAAGAGTTAGGACTAAATAATAGCAGTCACTCCAAATTAAGAGTTTATTTTATGTGTAAGAATTTGTCCCTAAATAGCAATTCCTCCTACATAAGGAATTCTCCTAAGTAGGAATTTGTACCTTTTTAGGATTGTTATCTTAGCCTATAAATAGGCACCCTTTGTAAGCTCTGAAAAATCAAACAACTTTGAGTGAAATAGAAAGCAAAGGTTTTTCTCTCTTGGTTCTTTTGAGAACTAGAGAACTTATCAAGAGGTACTTCTTCTTGTGACATTCCAATCGACTTATCACTCCCAATTCTTTTCCTTTTTGGAGTGTGGCGTCCATATTCTTCTTAAATACCCTAAGTTCGTGTTTCTTCAAATGTTGGGTCTAGGGTTTGTGTTATTAAACTCTGATTTAGCTTTCCTGGTTGTTCTTTGATTCCTTATGTGCATTAGGTCCCTAATTCACGTCTTTTTGGGGTTTTCCACATCATTCGGTATTAGAGCCTAGGTGAAACACAAGAGGGAGCTAGTGATGTGTCCTTCATGATCAAAGCTATGCAACAACAATTTAAGCACATGAATACCAAATTTGATGATATAAGGGAGAGGATGGATGAGCAAGCTAATACAATAGTAGAGTTGCAAAGGAGGCACGAAGAATATGAGGCTCCTAAAGCAAGAAGGCAACTGAGATGTGCCTATGACCATGAAGATGATGATTCTGTGCCATCATCAGATGGTGAAAGTGATGGAGAAGAGTATCTGGTTAATGGAGCAGCTCTTATCACAAGGCGAGCATTAAATGTGCAAGTGAAAGAAGAAAATGAGGTGCAATGAGATAACATCTTTTAGACAAGGTGTCTTATCAAAGATAAGGTATGTAGTATGATTACTGATGGTTGGAGTTGCACTAATGTTGCTAGCACAACTATGGTTGAGAAGCTGAATTTACCTACTATGAAGCATCCTAGGGCATATAAGCTTCAATAGGTTGAATGAGATTGGTGAAGTCAAGGTAAATAAGCAAGTGCTCGTGTCATTTTCTATTAGAAGGTATTGTGATGAAGTTTTATGTGATGTTGTACCTATGTATGTGGGCCATATTCTATTAGGAAGGTCATGACAATTTGACAGGTGAGTTATGCATGATGGATTCAAGAATTAAATGAATGAAAAACCCGTCACTCTTATACCATTATCACCTCAACAAGCGTATAAGGATCAATTAAGGATTAAAAATGAGGGTGAACAGAAAAGAGAGATTGAAAAAAGAGAAAAGAGAGGAGAAACTGTGAGAACACAAGAGAAAGAGAAGAAAACAGAAAGTTTCTATGCAAAAGAAAATGATGCCAAAAGAGCAATTCTTGCCAAACAACCTATGATCATACTTTTGTACAAAGAGACTTATTTTAACATTAACAAGTTTGAGCCATCTTTATCTAGTGTTGTTGTTCTATTGCAGGAATTTGAAGATGTATTCCCTGATGATGTCCCAAGTGGATTGTCACCTAAGAGAGGAATTGAGCATCAAATTGATTTCATTCCTAGTGCATCCATCCCAAACTAGACACCATATATGAGTAATCCCAAGGAGACAAAGGAGCTTCAAAGGCAGGTTAAGGAACTTATTTCAAAAGGGTATGTAAGGGAAAACATGAGTCCTTGTGCAGTTCCTATCCTACTTGTACAAGAAAAGTTGAACAAAAGACATGCCAAGTGAATCAAATTCATTTAGACCTTTCCTTACATCATCAAGTATAAACAAGGTGATGATTCAATAACGAATCCTTTCAAGGAGAGAGGGAATGATGAGAACTTTAGAGATGATTGGTGGAAGGCTTCAAAGGATGCAAAAGGTCCATTGCACATTCCAAGAGGCCCAATAACACATGCTAGAGCCATAAAGATGAATGAAGCACTAAATGGGCTAATTAAGGACATTTAGGCCAACCAAGTTTCAAATGGTGCGAATTCAAGCTTGGAAGAGAGTCTAGGCCTTATTAATATCATTGGAGTACTTAAAGAGTTAGGACTAAGTAATAGCAGTCACTCCAAATTAAGAGTTTATTTTATGTGTAAGAATTTGTCCCTAGATAGCAATTCCTCCTAAATAAGGAATTGTCCTAAGTAGGAATTTATGCCTTTTTAGGATTGCTATCTTAGCCTATAAATAGGCACCCTCTTGTAAGCTCTAAAAAATCAGACAACTTTGAGTGAAATAAAAAGCAAGGGTTTTTCTCCATCGATTCTTTTGAGAACTAAAGAACTTATCGAGAGGTATTTCTTCTTGTGGCATTCCAATCGACATATCACTCTTAATTCTTTTCTTTTCTAGAGTGTGGCATCCATATCTTTCTTAAATACCCTAGGTTTGTGTTCGTTTGAATGTTGGGTCTAGAGTTTGTGTTATTAAACTCTGATTTAACTTTCCTAGTTGTTCTTTGATTCCTTGTGTGCATTAGGTCCCTAAGCCACGTCTTTTTGGGGTTTTCCGCATTATAAGATGTGCTTATTGCAAAAATGTTTGTTATGATGACAAAAGTTATTTTCAAGGTCATTTTGCATGAATGAGTTCTTACAATGAAAGGTGGAGCCTTGTTTGAAAGAAATGAAGAAATAGTCTTATTATTTAGGAACTAAACCAAAGATACTTGTAAGAAAAGCTAATCATTATCAAAGACCCCTTTGTTTGACGAAATTCAATTGATTCCTAATACCAAAAGTGTATCAATGTGCCTGTTGCAATAAATATAATATTTTTAGTGGGCACAAAAGTTATTTTCAAGATCATGTTAAGTGAATGACTTCTTATAGCGAAAGGTGGAGTCTTGTTCGAAAGAAATGAATAGACAATCTCATTATTCAAGAATTCAACCGAAAATTGTTGTAAGAAAAACTAATCATTATCAAAGAATCCTTTGGTTGATGGAATTCAATGGATTCATAGTACCAAAGGTCCACAAACATGCTAGTTGTAATGAAAATAATTTCCATTGTAGGCATAAAAGTTAATTTCAGGATCATTTGTGTAAATGAGTCTTTTCAAGGAAAGGACAAGCCTTGTTAGGAAGTAAACAAGAAGCTTTATGGGAAAGAAATGAAGTGATAGTCTAATCATTCAAGAATTAAACCATTTCATCCATATAAAAAAAAAAAAACAAATCAATATCAATGAGTCCTTTGTTTAATAGAATTAAATGGATTCAAAGCACCAAAGGTGTAAGGACATGCTTGTACTAATGAATTTCACAATCATTTTTTATCAATGACAACTCCCTCATTCAATGGATCTTTTTGTTAATTCCATGATTCTCTTATGTGAATGACTACTTAAAACAAAAGTATAAGCATTTTTAGTAGGAAATGAACTATTGGTCTCATTTTCTAGGCAATGAATTATTCTATCTATGTAAGACAGCTAATCAAGATGAATGACTCTTTGTTTGATGAAACTCAATGGATTCAAACTACTCAGGGTGTATTGCCATGCATGTTGCAACAAAATTAATGTACATTATTTACATGGATGTTAATTGCATGCTCATTTTATATGAATAATTCCTTACAATGAAAGAAGCTATATTGCCAAGGAATCAGTCTATAACAATTTATTGATCTTGAAGAAGAAATTGCCTTTGAGGATGATTTTAGTAATTGTTATGATGGACAGTGCAATTATTATCAACCTTTATGCAAAAGTAATGAATTATTAGTCCTTAAAAAGAAGATAGTTTAATATTAAATCTTATTGATAAAATATCCAAAAGAGAAAAAAGGTGCAATTAGAAAAATATATTCATTTGCCTTAAGACAACACTAAAGTCAAAGACCTAGTAGGGTAGATTAAAAGGAAATAACATAGTTAAGTCTACCCCAAAGGTGATAATGCAAAGTAACCACACCTAAGATAAGAACTTTGGGAATTCACCACACTTGAAGCTTGTAATTGATACAAACTAAAACAAAGACATTGAAGTCTGATTCAATTATCAATGATCATAGATAAATAAAGTGTTCCATATTGGTCCTTTTAAATAACTTAAAGATTATATGTTACTGACAACTTGAAATAAGGACATATTGATATTAAGCAAGAAGCATTTAATAAAACATTGGAAACAATAAAGGAAAATGGAAAATAAGTGATAGTAGTTGTTGCTAACCTTTCAATCTCCATATGCTTCATTTATGTGGTCAAATAATGGCAGCTAATTAAGCCTTTATTAAAGTGGATTGCTTGCTTTATCAATTTTCCACTTTGACTAACCCACTAACCCCTTTAAAAGTACTTGCACACTTTCATGGCTCATTCTTAATGCATAACGAAAGAGTCATATGTCTTGACTAGCTTTTCATACATAGATAAAATGGTTTATTGCCTAAAAGATGAGAGTGACATTTTATTTTTAGATAATAAGGCTTATTGATATGTAAAATTATTTCATACATTTTATGTCACAATTTAAGGCCTCTCTTTTCTTTCTTCCTAACACAATGCTCAATGGATCCTCAAATGGCCTCAATGCAACAGCTCCTCCATGGATCTCATCATTCTCCCTCACCTTAAAAGGATTTATCCTTAAATCGTCACCTTATTTATATTTGTTGACATAGTGAAAGGTCCTAATGAATTCAAACCATTTGGCATGTCTCTTATTCAACTTTCCTTGTCCCAGAGTGTTGAAAGGATTCATGTCAATATGGATGACAAACTCCTTGGGCCAAAGGTAGTGTTGTCATGCCTCTAAAGTCTATACCAATGCATATATCTCCTTATTAGAAGGGAATAATAAAAGGGTATAAGCAAAACATGCAATTCAAAACCTTAAGAAAGTTACATTAGGTTTAATAAAAGTAAAACCTTGACTTAATGTTCAAAGGAACATAAATTTAAGGTATAAACCTAGACCCAATGCTCAAAGGAACACAAATCAATAAAATAAAGAAGAATATGGACATCACACTTTAGAAAGAAGGGATTTGAGAGTGATAAGTCAGGTTAGAATGCCATAAGACAATAATCTTGATAATTTCATAAAGTTCAATAAAGAACCGAAAGAGAAAATTCTCACTTTCTTTTCTTTTGGCCAATGATCTATATCTTTTAACAATGAAATGAAGTTTATTTATTGGATAAAATAATAACCCTAACCTTAAAAGTAGAGACAATGATATACCCCTAAAATATAAAAACACTCATATTTTATTTTAAACTCTTATTTTATAACAAACTCCTATTTAGGAGTGAATTTTATCACTTAACTCTAGCCCAATAAGCACTTTAATCATATTAATGAATCCTTGGTCCTCTTTTAAGATTGAATTCACACCATTTGTTACTTGATTGGCTTGAATGTCCTCTATTAACCCATTTAGTACTTCTTTCATCATTTTGGCTTTAGCCATAACCTTCCTAATAAAAGATGGCCCTCATTTATAAGTATAACGTCACATAAAACTTCACCATGGTGCCTTCCTAATTCACACCATCTGTGATTTAGTTGGCCCAAATGTCTTCAATCAGCTCATTTAGTACTTTTTTCATCTTTTTGGCTCTAACTTGCATTATTGGACCTTCTAGAATATGCAATGGATATCTTGCATCCTTTGAAGCCTTCACGCATCATCTCTACACTTCTCATCATCAAAGGATCCTTAGAAGTCCTCCATGCATTGGCACCTCTATGAAATGCATTATTCCTCTCCTCTTCAAAGGGATTTGTCCTTGAATAATCACCTATATCAAAAGGAGAAATATCTACAAAACTAAATGTTGCACTTTCATTGTACTCACTAGAAAGGTCCAACTTATAAGCATTATCTTTAATCCATGTCATGACTTGAAATGGACCATTCCTAGCTTCACACCTAAGTATCTCTCATAAGGAACTTATAGGCACACATAATTTATTCTCTTTAAACAAATAACTCTTATGCCTATAGAATTTTCCAAAAGTTGTTTGCTCACATGTTTTATAAACATTAACAAAATCATGATCATTAGCATGTAAGTCTATAATGTACTAAAATCTCAATAATTTTGCATTTAATGTAAAAAGAAGGGCATACCATCAAAATAATACATGAGCCACCACATTCTCCTTACCTTGTTTATATTTAATGATGTAAGGAAAGGTCTCAATGAATTCAACCCACTTGGCACGTCTTTTGTTTAACTTCCCTTTCTCCTTCAAGTGTTTTAAGGATACATCAATATGGATGACAAACTCCTTGGGCTAAAGGTAATGCTACTATGTTCCCAAACTCTGTACCAATGCATATATCTCCTTATCATAAGTGGGATAATTAAGGGCTGCTCCACTTAGCTTTTTACTAAAGTAAGCAATTGGTCACCTTTGTTAAATCAAAATAGTGCTAATGCCAATACCTGAAGCATCACACTTAATTTCAAAAGTTTTAACGAAGTCAAGTAAGGAAAGTAACAATGCATAACTTAATTTTTCCTTAATCAAATGAAAAGTCTTGTCTTTATCACTATCCCACTTCAAGCACATGTTTGATTTAATAACCTTAGTTAGGGTGCAGTAATGATGTTAAAACCTTTAACAAAACAAACATCTATAAAAACTAGTTAGACTATAAAAACTATGCACATCCCTAACTAACTTAGTTGTACGCAAATCACAAATTGCCCTAACCTTTTTCTCGTAAACCTCAATACCCCTAAGACTCACAACATAGCCAAGAAATGCATGCTCTCCCTCACATAGCCCTTTGCCATAAACTCTTCAACTTTCTTTTGAAGCTCCTTTGTCTCCATAGGATTACTTTTATAGGCCGATCAATTTAGAATTGTTGCACAAATAATAGCATCTTGCCTCTCCATCTGATTACTCATCTAACCAAACAAAACATTCATGTTCTCAAATTGTTGTTGTATAGCTTGTAGCATGAACAAATAATCCATCTTGCCTTCTTGATGTAGAAAACCCCAAAGGACATGGCTTAGGGACCCAATGTATATAAGGAATCAAAGAATATCCTGAAAGCTAAATCAAACTTTAATAACACAAACCCTAGACCCATAATTCAAAGGAATATGAACCTAAGGTATTTAAGAAGGATATGGACACCACACTCTAGAAAAGAAGGGAATTGGGAGTGATAAGTCAAGTTGAATGCCAGAATAAGAGGTATTTTATAATAAGTTCTTTAGTTTTCGAAAGAATCAAAGCAGAAAACCCTTACTTTTTGTTTCTCTCAAAGTTGTCTGATGTTCCATAACATACAAGGAGGTGCCTATTTATAGGCTAAGATAGCAATCCTAAAGAGGCATAAATTCTTATTTAAGACAAATCCTTATTTAAGAGGAATTCCTATTTAGGACAAATTCTTACATAGGAAACTCACTTTTATACAATCACTTATTTAGGATAAACTACTATTTAGAAATGAATGCTATTACTTAGTCCTGACCCATTAAGTACTTTAATCATATTAATAAGTCCTTAACTCTCTTTCAACCTTGAATTCAAACCATTTATAGTTGGGTTTGCCCAAATGTCCTCAATAAGGCCATTTAGTGTTTCTTTCATCTTTTTTGCTCTAACATGCAATATTAGGACTCTTAGAACTTGTAATGGACCTCTTGCATCCTTTGAAGCCTTTCACCCATTATCTCTAAGGTTCTTATCATTCCCACTCTCCTCAAAAGGATTCATCCTTAAATCATCTTCTTGTTTATATTTGATTATGTAAGGAAAGGTCTCAATGAATTCAATCCACTTGGCATGTTTTTTGTTAAACTTTCCTTGCCTTTTTAAGTGCTTTAAGGATTCATGGTCGGTATGGAAGACAAACTCTTTTGGCCAAAGGTAATGTTGCCAAGCCTATACTAATGCATACATCTCCTTATGATAAGTAGGATAATTGAGACTTGCTCCATTTAGCTTTTCACTAAAGTAGGCAATTGGGCACCTTTCTTGCATCAAAATAGCTCCAATGCCAATCCCTAAAGTATCACACTCAATTTCAAAATTTTTTGCAAAGTCAAGTAAGACAAGTAAGGATGCAGAACTTAATATTTCCTTAATGTAATTTAAAACCTTGTTTTGATCACTACCTCACTTAAAACTCATGTTCCTTTTGATAACCTCAGTTAGTGGTGCAGCAATGGTGCTAAAGTCCCTAACAAAGTGTCTATAAAAACTAGCTAGACCATGAAAGTGATGCACATCACTAATTGACTTAGGTGTCAACCAATCACGAATTACCCTAACTTTTTCCCTTGTAAACTTCAATACCTTTAGCACTCATAATATAGCCAAGAAATGTGATTTAATAGTATAAAAGGAACATTTCTTCAAGTTAGCATTCAATTTCTCAAAATGTAAAATAATTAAAATAGAATGTAAATGATCAAGATGCTCTTATAGGTTTTTACTATAGACCAAAATATCATCAAAATACACAACCAGAAATTTACCAATGAATGGATGCAAAACATGATTCATTAGTCACATAAAAGTGCTTAATGCATTAGTTAGACCAAATGGCATAACAAGCCATTCATACAAATCATACTTAGTTTTGAAAGTTGTTTTCCACTCATCTCCCTCTCTCATCCTAATCTAGTGATGTCTACTTTTCAAATCAATTTTAGAAAAGACACATGAACCATGCAATTCATCCAACACATCCTCAAAGTTCCATCCTTCTTAGTTATAAGTAGGATAGGAACCACACAAGGACTCATGCTTTCCCCCATATATCCCTTCGAAATAAGTTCCTTAACTTGCCTTTAAAGCTCCTTTTGTCTCCTTAAAATTACTTTATATGCTGGCTAGTTTGCGATGGATGCACGAGGGATAAAATTAATTTGATGCCTAATTCCTCTCTTAGGTGGCAATCCACATAAGACATCATCAAGAAATACATCTTCAAATTCTTGCAAAAGAGAAATAACAACACTAAGCAAAGATGGGTCAAACTTATTGGTGTTAAAATAAGCCTCTTTGTACAAAAGTACAATCATAGGTTGTAATACTCATTTGACATTACACTTTTTTTTTGCATAGAAACTTTACATTTTCTTCTCTCTTGCTTGTGTCCTCATGTTTTCTCCTCTCTTTTCTCCTTTTTAAATCTCTCTTTTTTGTTCACTCTCATTTTTAATCCTTAACTCATCCTCACAAGCTTGTTGAAGTGATAATGGTACTAGAGTGATGGGTTTTTCATTCATTACAAAGGAATATCAATTCTTAAAGCCATCATGCATGACTCACCTATCAAATTGCCAAGGCCTTTCTAATAGAATATGGCCTGTATGCATAGGTACAACATCACATAAAACTTCATCATGGTACCTTTTGATAGAAAATGATACGAGCACTTGCTTATTAACCTTGAGTTCACCACTCTTATTCAACCATTAAAGCTTATATGGCCTAGGATGCCTCATAGTAGGTAAATTCAACTTTTCAACCATAGTTGTGCTAGCAACATTAATGCAACTCCCACCATCAATAATCATACTACATACCTTATCTTTAATGAGACACCTTGTCTCAAAGATGTTATCTTGTTGCACCTCATTTTCCTTCACTTACACATTTAATGCTCACCTTATGAGAAGAGCTACTCTATTAATCGAATACTCCTCTCCATCGCTTTCACCCTTTGATGATGGCATGGAATTATCATCTAATTCACCTACAGTTTCAACATCTCTGTTACTTCTCAAGATCATTGCATGCATATTTGGACATTAAGATGCAATGTGACCTTTGCCCAAACACTTAAAACATTTAGCATCTCTAATTTTACTTGGTTGGGGGTCAAAATTACCTGCCTCCTTATTAGAACCCACATTATTGCGCTTGGATAGCTCAACTTTGAACTTGTAATCAACCTTCTTATCCCTTTTACTCCAATTCATCTTCCAAGATGAGTTAGAACCCAAATTTTGTCCAAACTGTGTGGAACCCTTTCATTTAACTTGTCTTTCAACTTTCATTGTCATATGCACCATGTGTTAGAAACTAATTCAACCTTCTTCTCTTATTCTAAATATGCATCAGGATCATTCTTACCTTGGAATGGAGGAATTGTCATTTTAATACTGCCCAAATCATAGGTGCCTTACCTCCTAAAATCTCTCCTATCCCTTTAATTGTTAACAGTCCTAACCATAGTAGTTCGATCATCAAATTCATCATCCTTTACATCATCTCCATGATCATAGGCATGTCTCAATTGCATTCTTGCTTCCCCATGCCTCCTTTGCAACTCTGATATTATATTAGCTTGCTCCTCTATCCTCTCCCTCATATTATTAAATATGTTATTCACGCCCTTAAATTGTTGTTGCATAGCCTTTGATCATGAAGGACACATCACTAACTCCCTTTTAACCTCCACATTTGTCTATGGAAGTCATAGTATTACTTTTGCACAAAATGATTAGGAAAGCTCATAGAACACTCCCTCACATATTTCACTCAAAAGTAATACTATTTCACTCTTGATTTGTGTTTACACTTTTTATAGCTTTTTCTTAATATGAACTTGCACTCTTGCCTTTTACCACTCAAATTTCCCCTTTCAACTCTTTAAAGATCTAAAAACTTAAATCAAGAGGATTCTTTTTAAATAGAATAAGATAATTGACATAAAATTGAACAAATTAGAGAACAAAGACTTCAAAAATGAAAAGGGATGTCAAGGCAAACGAATTTAATGAACTAAACTCACAAAAAACAAGATAGGGGGTTAAACCTAGAGGACAAACTTGGAAAACATAATAAGAAAACAAATGGTAGAATTGGAGTTGAGCAAGAAAACTATATTATTATTATGGTCAATATGACCAAACTTTTTAACTTTTATCAATAACTTGAATTTGATGTCATTTTTCTTTTATTCCTCTTTTTTTTTTCATTCCTTCTTTTTTTTTTTTTACTCAATACAAAACAAGAGTAGAATACATAGAGACAACAATTGGAATTGAAATTAGCACGTTTTTTGATAATTATGATCTCAAACAATGAAACAAAGTGAGAAGGTTGCAAACGACTAGATTAGTGCTTTTGAATGGTAATGCGCTAAATAGACAAACTAAACAGAAATAAATAAATCACAAAGCAGCAAATTGAAGAATTAGTTGATCCAACCTGATTTAGAACCAGGCTCTGATACCAACTAATGTAAAAACCCCAAAGCATATGGCTTAGGGACCCAACGCACCTAAGGAATCGAAGAATATCTAGGAAATCTAAATCATACTTAATAATACAAGCCTTAGAACCAACATTCAAAGGAACACAAACCTAGGGTATTTAAGAAGGATATGGACACCACACTCCAGAAAAGAAGAGAATTAGGAGTGATAAGCTGAGTTGAACGCCACACAACTAGATACTTCTTGATAAGTTCTTTAGTTTTCAAAAAAATCGAAGGAGAAAACCTTATTTTTTATTTCTCTTAAAGTTGTCTAATGTTTCATAGCATACAAGGAGGTGCCTATTTATAGACTAAGATAGCAATCCTAAAGAGGCATACATTCTTATTTATGATAAATTCTTATTTAGGAGGAATTCCTATCTAAGACAAATTCTTACACAAAAAACTCACTTTTATACAATCACTTATTTAGGATAAACTACTATTTATGAGTGAATGTTATTATTTAGTCCTAGCCCATTAAGTACTCCAATCATATTAATAAGGCCTCGATTCTCTTTCAAGTTTGAATTCGCACAATTTGTAGTTAGGTTGGCTTGAATGTCCTCAATCAGCCCATTCAGTGCTTCTTTGATCTTTTTGGTTCTAACTCATGTTATTGGGCCTTTCAGAATGTGTAATGTACCTCTTGCATCCTTTGAAGCATTCCACCCATCATCTCTAAGGTTCTCATCACTTCCCCACTCACTCCCTTATCTTTTGAAGTCATGTTCTTAACCTGCATAAAAAATATTAGAAACAACTTCACACACACTCCCTTATACATTTCCCTTAATTATTGTTACTTAACCCTTGTGTTTACTTCTCTTTAGTGGCTTTTCTTATAACAAGCCTCACCTTTTACCACTCTTAACTTCCCTTTTCAGCTCTTTAAGAAACTAAACAAGCTAAATCAAGAAGATTAATCTTAAATGAACCAACACATAAAATAAAATAAATTGGACAGAATTGACCTAATGGAAAATAGGAAATTAGAAAATGAAAACAAGATGTCAAGGAAAATAAATTTAAGTAGATTCAAAGGAAACAAGTACTTGTATGATAAAACAAGAAAATAGATCATGGAAGTAGAGTTGAGGAGGAGGACTAGATTGTTATTATGACTAGTTTAACCAATCCATTAAGCTATTTTCTCAAAGTGATTTTTTTTTGTTTTTTTCAGTTTCTCTTTTTTTCTATTTCTTTCTATTTTGTTTTTTTTTTCACTTTTTTTTGCACGAATTTAAAGACAAGAAGCAATTAAAGAGGGTTTTATCAATTCAAAGAACAAAAAGTTATGAAAGGCAACTAAGAAGAAGAACCAAAGGGAAACTCAAATTTAGATACGCAAACCTGATTTAAACCCTAATGCTTTAATACCAACTAATGTGAACCTCAAAGAGTACAATGAAATGCACAAACAAAACTAGGAATTCAAAACCCCAAGAAAGTTAAATTTGGTTTAACAAAAGTAAAACCTTAAGCCAATGTTTAAAGGAACATGAACCTAGGTAAAAACCTAGACCTAATGTTCAAAGGAACATAAACCAAAGTTATAAATAAGAATATGGATGCCACACTCATAAAAAATGGGATTTGAGAGTGATAAGTTGGGTTGAAATGCCACAAGATAATAATCTTCATAAGTACACAAAGTTCAATGAATAACTAAAAGAGAAAATTCTCACTTTTTTTCACCAATGATGTACCCCTTTGAATAATGCAATCAAGCCTATTTATAGATTTGAGTAACAATCCTAACCCTAGAAATAAGAAGAACTTCCTAAATAAGCTGGTGACAAAAAAATTGGATTTGGTTTGATTAAATTTGGTTTAGTCAAATTCACAAAGCCACGAATCCTGCACTAAACTTGTTCACCAATTGGCTCATGATTGACGCCAATTCAACCTTCTAATAGCAAACCAGTCATGTAACTATTTTTATGATTGGTGCACAATTAGTTAACCTATGCTAATTTAGCATACTTATACAATTAATAAAGCCTTGACTTGCATTAAGATACAATTTGTTGGTCTTTAAGCTTGAATTAGCTTCCTTAACCAAAATGTCTTTAATCAACTTGTTAAGAGCCTTTTTCATCTTTATAGCTCTGGAACTTGTCAATGGCCCTTCTTGAATGGTCAATGGCCCTTCTTGAATGGTCAATGGATCCTTAGAAGCCCTCTATGCATTGGCAATTCCATGAATCTCTTTATGTTGTGCCTACAACAAACATTCTTGCAACAAGCATGTCTATAGACCTTAGGTGTTAGGAATTCATTGAATTCCATCAAACAAAAGAATCATTCATGACTTATTACATTGCCTCTTCATTTATTCCTAACTAGTCTCCACCTTTCATTGTAAGAACTCATTCATGCAAAATAATGTGGAAAATAACTTTTTTGCCCATAACAAACATTATATTCATTGTAACTAGAATGTCCACACACCTATGGTAGTTGGAATCCACTGAATTCCATCAAATAAATGATTTTTGATAATGATTAGCTTTTCTTACAAGTTTTTTTTTAATTACTAAATAATGAGATCATCTCTTCATTTCTTCATAATGAGGCTCCCCCTAAATAATATTTAAATTAACTTTTGTGTTTATTGCAAATATTATATTCATTGCAATAAGCATCTTTGCAGACCTTTTGTACTTAAAATCCATTGAATTCAATAAAAAAAAAAAAGTCATTGATCATTATGAGCTTTTCTTTCAACTATGCAATGGTTCAACTACTAAATAGTAAGATTGTTTCTTCATTTCATCCTAACAAGCCTCCTTTTCTTGCAAGAACTCATTCACCCAAAATGATCTTTAAATTAACTCTTGTCCTAATAACAGACTTCATATTCATTGCAATAAGCACTTATGTAGACCTTTGATAATCTAAATGATATTTAAATTAACTTATGTTTATCACAAATATTATATTCATTGCAACAAACATCTATGTAGACCTTTTGCACTCAAAATCCATTGAGTTCAATAAAAAAAAAAGGAGTCATTGATCATTATGAGCTTTTCTTACAACTATGCAATGATTCAACTTCTGAATAGTAAGATCGTCTCTTCATTTCATCCTAACAAGGCTCTTTTTCTTGTAAGAACACATTCACCTAAAGGGATCCTTAAATTAACTTTTGTCCTAACAAAAAACTTCACATTCATTGCAATAAGCACTTATGTAGACCTATGATATTCTAAATCCATTGAATTCCATCAAACAAAGGAATCTTTGAAAATGATTAGCTTTTCTTACAAGTATTTTTAGTTTAATTCCTAAATAATGAGACTGTCTCTTAATTTCTTCCTAACAAGGCTCCACCCTTCATTGAAAGAACTCATTCATAGAAAATGATAATGAAAATAACTTTTATACTTAAAACAAACATTATATTCATTGCGATAAGCATGTTTGTGCACCTTTGTACTAGGAATCTAGTGAATTCCATCAAACTAAAGGGTCATTGATAATGATTAGCATTTCGTTGAAGTATTTATGGTTCAATTCTTGAATAATGAGACTATCTCTTCATCTCGACATTTTATTGCTAGAACTCATACCCACAAAATGATCATGAAATTAACTTTATGCCTACAACAAACATTCTATTCATTACAACAATTATGTCAATAAACCTATGGTACTTGGAATCCATTGAATTCCAACATACAATAGAGTCATTGACCATTATTAACTTTTCTTACAAGTATACAATGTTTCAATTCTTGAATAATAAGACTGAATCTTTGTTTCTTCTTACCAAAGCTCGACCTTTCACTGCGAGAACTTATTTTGATGAGCTTTGTTTCATAGAAGGCTTTTAAAGATCCATTAAGCATTCACAAAACCTAATCATTAGGTTCAAATGCACCTTCTTTCATCCTTTGTTAGCATGGGATGCATATTTCTCAATTTGTTGTGCAATTTATTGCTGCACCTTCTCGTGCAACTCCTTCACCATTTTTGCCTTGCATTCACCATTAAGTTAGCATACTCATCAATAGGTAAAGGCATTAAATCCAAAGAAGCCAAAGGATTAAAATTATACATAATTTCAAATGGAGAGTAATTGGTAGCAAAATGGACATTGCTATAATATGCAAACTCTACACGCAGTAAACAATCTTCCCACATTCTCATATTCATTTGAATAATAGAGTTTAACAAAGTAGAAAGAATTCAATTAGCTGCCTTGATTTTCCCATGTGTTTGTGGATGGCAAGTAGTTGAGAACATTAAGTTACCCCACAAAGTCTACTAAAAGTAGGTCAAGAACTTCGTATGCTGATTTGAAACAATGCTTTGAGGCATGCCATGCTAGCATACTACATCTTTGTAGAACAATTCAGCCACGTTATTTACATCATTAGTTATATGGCAAACTCTACATGCAGCAAACAAGTTTTCCACATTTTCAAATTAATTTGAATAATAGCATGCAACAAAGTAGAAAGAGTTTGATTAATTACCTTAGTTTTCTCATTTGTTTGTGGATGAAAAGTAGTTAAGAACACTAGTTTACTACCTAAATTAACCCACAAAATCTTCTAAAAGTAACTCAAGAACTTTGTATCCCGATTTGAAACAATGTTTTGGATGTGGACATTAAGCATGTCTTATGGTTGGAAAAAAGGATTAATATCCAATTGTAGGAGAAATTCAATTTCTTTAATGATGGTGTCTATACTAGCAAAGGGGTCATCTATATAAATGGTCCATCACCAAAGCCCACTCTTTCTAATCTAGAAGAGATTTTAAAGACTTTAATAGAGTTAGTATCATGAGAAAGGTTATTACAAATGATGGTTGCATTGGTCTAACTAGAGTAAGACATGCAAGTAGACTAGGTCAAAAGCAATCAAAGACACCTTAATGATGATATCATGCAAGACTCTCAAGACCTATATGAGCTCTAAAGGACAAACAGACAAATTACTTGTGATGAAAAGGTAGTCTCAGGACCTATCAAACGATATCTATTAAAGCTACTTTATAAAAGTAAGGAATTCAAGACAACTTTACTTTAGAAAAGGGATTCCTTTAATAATGATTAATACCTTTTCTCTTGTATAAAAGGCCTCTTGGATACTTAAAGAGACAAAGTCCAATTTCCCATCTCTTTAAGTCTAAGTTTTCTCTTATTCCTTTGTATCCCCTCCTTCTCTCTTTGTCTTTTGTAAACTATACACCTAAAATGACACTTTATTCAATGAAAGCATGGCAGCTTTGCTGCCATTCCTTTCTTGGTAGTAGAAGATCACATAGATATATAAAGAAATAAAAACAAGTACACAAGACTATAGTGATACATATATAAGAAAGAAATTAAAACTAATAAACAAGAAAACAAACAAGTAGTTTTGTAAACTAACAAAATTAAATGACTTACAATAATAAGGCTTTCATTGAATAATGTTGGTACAAGTGAATAGTTTACAAAAGAAGAAAAGAGAAGGAGGGATACAAAGGAAGAAGAGAAAACTTAAACTTAGAGAGATGGGAAATTGGACTTTACTTCTTAAAGTAGTCAAGAGGTCTATTTATACAAAAGAAAAGGTGATAATCATTATTGAAAGAATCTTTCTTTTAGAGTAAAGTTGTCCTTAATTTCTTAATATTGCTAAAGTAGTTTTAGTAAAAGCCATCTGATTGGTCTTAAGGCTACTTTTCCATAAAAAATAGTTTGTCCATTTGCTCTTTACAATTTATACCGGTCCTAAGAATCTTGCATGATATTATCATTAAGGTGTGTCTATGACTACTTAGCCTAGTTTACTTGCATGTCTATTTCTAGTTGTAGCAATGCAACCATCATTTTTAATAACCTCACCTTTGAAATTGATACCATTAAGGTCTTTAACAATTTTTTAGGATCAAAAGGAGTGGGCTTTGGTGGTGGAGTTTTTAGGCCCATTTATACAAAAGATCCCTTTGCTAGTATAGATTCCATTATCAAAGACATCAAAATTTTCCCACCATCGGATATTAATTTTTCATGCTAACCATAGGACATACTTAATGTGCACATCCATAACTTTGACCTATTTAGTCATAATAGTATAATCCCATTTAATAATCCATGGGACATAATACCAAAGTGAAAACATTAATAATGGGTCTTTAACCTCTTCATTTATTTCGTAAAATTGTTCACAAATAGTTCTCACTTTGTATGGTAGGGTTAGATAATGTAAACCCCATTTGAAAAATTAGGTTTTAAGCTAGTTTAAGAATTTCTTTGGATCATTCGGAAGGTGTATCTGTATGAACCAATTAAGTTTCCTTTGCCTATTTTCATATAATAAAACTCTTTCCCATTCTTTGATATATAATCAAAGTAATTATAGGATTTGACCTTCCACCATTATTTCAAATCTCTATAGCCAAAGAGATCACCTTGCCAATCTTTTGGATAAAGAATTTTCTTTATCTTGAATTTGGTGTAGGCCTAATCTTTAAAGCCATATCCAATTCCAGATCCTTATTATATGGGTTAAATAACTACTAAGCCTATTTCATGTAATATCTATTGATAATATAGGTAATCCTTCATATTAGTACTAGGATATATATTATCTTTAAGATAAAAATAAGCAACCTCATTAGGTCTCAATTAAGTGTAATTATTTTTAACAACACATAAAAGTGTATGTACTTTGGAATTAAAGGATATATTATAGATTTATCTAAAGCTAGCACATCAGCATCACTACAAAACTTATCAACTTCCTTCAATTTTGCATCTTTAGCCAATGAATAAATTGACTTTGCTGGGAACTAAGGTCTCTACATAAGGGGCCTTTTAATCATGACATAATTCCCTATAAAAATTCACAAGTTAGGAAATTAGGTAAAAAATTAGAATTTCCTCTATTAAACTCTATCAAAATTAAACACAAAAAAAATCCTTATTATTGGGTACAGATTTGTTTTGAAATGATGTTCTTAACATCTTTAGTAAGGACATCTTTAGTTAAGACATCTTTTATTACCTTACAATCTATTTTTAATAGAAATTTCTGATTTAAGCTCAAAAGGAAACCTTTCCCTAATTTTTTAGCTCCAGAAGAATGTATGGTTCTTGAAAATATTTGTTAAGAATATATTACAAAAAAGGAAATAGAGTTATTAGTATTCATCCTCCTCTTACTTTAAATTTAAGCCTAAAATTAAGGATAGTGAGGTTATAGCCTTTCCATACAAAGCTAAAACTACAACTAGTTCTATGGTATAGTAAGGAAATTATACCAATTTATATCTTTAGTTAATAGGCAACCAACTAAGCCATGTTGAAGAAAAAATTGAAAAAATTTTATATAAGGTCCAAAACCTCTTTTTAAAACCTCTTTTTAAACTAAAAGTAGAAAAAGGGTTTTATTCAAACCTCTGTCTTCGAAAGAAATGAAGTATACTATGACTAGTAAAAGTCTTGAGAAAATAGAACTAGTAGATTAAATTGTTAAAAGGCTTAAAATCCTTGAATTAAGAGAAAAGAAGCATCCATTCTAGGAAAATAAGAATAAATTAAAGAAAATGAAGATAAGGCTAAAGAATATATAAATAAATTCAAGAAATGTTCTTATCAAAAGAAAATCCAATACAAAAGAATCATCACCTTCTTATGAGAAAGAAACTACGAATATCAATAAAATGACATTTAATAAGGTTCTTATAAAACTATATTATCTTAGATTAACCCTTGTGGACCTTTTATTGGTGGAACAATTTAAATATAATTATATTTAGTATGACAATAGTAATATAAAGTGGAATCTAGACGAGATTTTTGAACATCAAATTCTTAGTCCACTTCATTATATAATGATATTTGCAATTACTATAAAGTTAAATGGTAGTTCTGACCCTTAAATAGTAAAATTTATAACCAGTGTATTCACTAAATAGCTAAAAGGCTAGTAGGACTTTTATCTATCTAAAGAAGCAAAAGCTCATATTTTTTCTACTTTAAAGTTATAGCAAGGAGTTTAACTCACAAACAGTGTTAATACACTAATATATACATTTACCAATAATTTCATTGGTACAACTATCTTGTTAATAAATAAGACATATGAGTAGCTTATTAATTTGAGATGCTCACTCTATCTCATTTTAAGTGGTATAAAAATGTGCTCTTCTTTAAAGTTTTCACTAAGGAAAATAACTAGAGTATCTGCTAAAAGAAAATTTCCTTACTAGGTTACTTACATTATTTACATAAAGAGTTATGAATAGCTTAAAATCCTATAATGCACGAGTAATTTACTATTGAGAATTGGCTATTAAAATAGTAGTTAAAGGAGTTAAACTCTATAACAAAATTAAACTACATAGGTAGTTACAAATGGATAAAGCTCTTTGTAGACATTTATGAATAGATGAGTGATCCACTTATAAATTATTTTAGAAAACATAAGAAAAAAAGGTTATAAACCTTTAACTCAAAAGAAAACCTTCTATTCAAAGGAAAAGAAAGAATAAAAACAAAAAAAAGAAAAAGCCTAGTTTGCAAAAGAAAAAGAAAGTAGTAATTTGTTATAAATGTAGAAAGGCATTATTAAATAAATGTAAAATGAAACAAAAAATCCAAAAGCTATCTCTGGATGAAGACCTTAAAAGGTCATTGATGTATATTTTCTAATCAAATAGTGAGTTAAAAGAATCAAATCTAAAAGTAGACTTTTATTAGTCTTAACAAAAGAAGACAATTTGATTCTATATCCTATTCATAAGATATCAAATCAAAAAGAGAAGAGAGCAATTAAAAAATATCTTTATATGGCTTAAAATGATACTAAGGTTAGTGAACTAGAAGAATACTATAGTTTAAAAAATAATCATATGATTTAAAATCTAGAGAATCAAAACCTTTTATAGACAAGTTTAAAGTTAAAATTTAAGATTAAAAAAATAGAAGAAATGATTATAATTTAAAAAAAATGTCTAAAAAGGTTGAAGATCCTCCAAACATACAAGATACTTCTTTAAAAGAAGAATTAGGATCTCTTTAATCATTAACCTAATTGGTAGGATTATTACCCATAAGTAGCAAACAAAAATTATAAATGTAATTAATAAAGAATACATTTTCTCTACTATTACCTTAATTGACTTAGACATAAATATAAATTGTCTTAATGAAAAAATGGTACTTTAAAAATACTTTTCAAAAACTATAGAAATGTTAAATACTATTGATAAAAGTAAGCTTATTATGAAATACAAGTTGTCACAAGATGTTATTTGTAATGAGGAAATTTGTATTAAAATTCCTTTTTATGAGCTAAAAACCTATCTCAAAATGTTATTTTAGGAAATCCATTTTTACATGTGTTAATCTTAACAAAGAAGTTAGTGGTCAAGGGATTTACTCATAAATAAATAAAAGGTTTATCAAGTTTGCATATGCTCCCAAGTATAGAGAAATAGATATACTTCAAAAAATCATTAGAAGAAAATAGTGGTTTATTCAATCTTTACATTTTGAAGTCAAAAATAAATATTTACATGAGAAAATTAAAACTCCTATTATTCAAGCAAAAAGACAGGAAGTACAGCAAAAATTAGAAAAGTTAGTTTGCTCATAAATTCCTATGGCTTTTGGAATAGAAAAAAACACATAGTAGAATTACTTTACAATGTGACTTTTAATGAAAGTCAGATTACAGCCAAACTTAGGTCTATAGCTATGGGACCAACATATTTGGAAATATGCAAAAAAGAAATAAATGATCTTATGAAAAAATGACTTATTAGAAAAGAAATAATACTTGGAGTTGTCCTATTTTTCATGTAGAAAATGCAACTAAATTAGAAAGAGATGTACCTAAATTAGTAATTACCTTTAAGCTTTTAAATAAGGTATTAAAATGGATTAGGTATCGTATATCTAATAAAAAAAACTTATTTAATAGGCTATGAAGCTCAAATATCTTCATAATTTGGTAAACAATTTTGGTTATTGGCAAATCCATATGTATGAGAGAGATGAGTATAAGATAGTATTTATAGTTTCATTTGGACACTAGGAATAAAATGTGATGCCATTTGTATTAAAAAATACACCTAAATTTTAGAAAATCAAGAATGAAACATAAAATTCTTTATCCAAAAAATTGGCAAGATGATCTCTTTGGCTACAGAGATATGAAAGAATGGTCAAAAGTTAAATCTTATAAGTATTTTGATTATACTGAAGGACGAGACATCACCTCATTATATGAAAAAAGTTAAAGTAAATTTAGTTACTTCATTCAAATACTCCTTCCAAATAATCCAAAGAAATTTATAAATTAGTTTAAAACTTGGTTTTTCGAGTGAGGTTTACATCATCTAACCCTAACATTTTTGTGAAATAAATGAAGAGGTTAAAAACTCTATATTAATATTTGTAGTTTGGTATCATGTCCCATGGATTATCAAATGGGATTATACTATTATAACTAAGCAGGTCAACATTTTGGATGTGGACATTAAGCATATCTTATGGTTGGCACAAAGGATTAATATTTAATGGTGGGAGAAATTCAATTTCTTTTATGATGGAGTCTATACTGGCAAAGGGATCATTTGTATAGATAAGCTTAAAGCTCCACCACTAAAGCCCACACCTTCTAATCCAAAAGAGATTTTGAAGACTTTATTGGAGTCAATGTCATGCAAAGGGTTATTAGAAATGATGGCTGCAATACTCTAACCAAAGTAAGACGTGCAAACAGACTAGGTCAAAAGCAATCAAAGACAACTTAAGGATGATGTCATGCAAGATTCTCAGGACTCATATGAGCTTTAAAGAACAAATGGACAAGCTACTTTCAGTGAAAAGGTAGTCTCTAGGCTTGCTAGGCAATGTTTATTAAAGCTACTTTATAAAAGGAATTTAGGACAACTTTACTTCAAAAAAGAGATTCCTTCAATGATGGTTTATACCTTTTCTCTTATATAAAAGGCCTCTTAGTTACTCAAAAAGGGAGAGTCCAATTTCCCATCTCTCTAAGTCTAAGTTTTCTCTTCTTCCTTTCTATCTCTCTTTCTCTTTTCTTCTTTTACAAACTATACACCTATAATGATACTCTATTCAATGAAAGCATGACAGCTCTGATCCAATTTCTATCTTGGTAGCACAGAATCACATAGATATATAAAGAAATTAAAATGAGCACATGGGATTATAGAGATAAACAAATAAGAAAGAAATTAAAACTAATAAACAAGCAAACAAACAAGTGGTTTTGTAAAATAATAGAATTAAATGACTTATAGTAATAAGGCTTTCATTGAATAGAGCATCACTACAAGTGAACAGTTTACAAAAGAAGAGAGAGGGAGGGATACAAAGGAAAAAGAGAAACTTAGACTTAGAGAGATAGGAAATTGGACTCTATCTCTTAGAGTAGCCGAGAGGTTTATTTATACAAAAGAAAAGGTGATAACCATTATTGATGGAATCTCTTTTTCAAAGTAAAGTTGTCCTTGACTCCTTACTTTTGCTAAAGTAATTTTGATAAAAGTTGTCTAGCTAGTCCTAAGGCTACTTTTCCACTAAAAGTAATTTGTCCATTTGCTCTTTACAACTTATACAAGTTTTGAGAATCTTGCATAAATCATCATTGATATGCCTATGACTACTCTCAACTTGGTTTGCCTATATGTTTATTTTTAGTTGAAGCAATGTAGCCATCATTTTTAGTAACCTCTCTTTTGAAATCAATTCCAGTAAGGTCTTTAGCAATTCTTTAGGATTAAAAAGGGTGCACTTTGTGGTGGAGCTTTAAGCCTATTTATTCAAATGACCCTTTTGCCAATGTAGACTCTATCATTAAAGAAATCAAATTTCTCCCACCATTTGATATTAA
This sequence comes from Bruguiera gymnorhiza, assembly GCA_020883675.1. Lineage (NCBI taxonomy): Eukaryota > Viridiplantae > Streptophyta > Magnoliopsida > Malpighiales > Rhizophoraceae > Bruguiera > Bruguiera gymnorhiza. The sequence continues at coordinate 3,678,997 of JAIRCJ010001049.1, read as the reverse complement.
TCCTTTGTGCCAATTATGGAACATGTTTAATATCCACATCTAAAATGTTAACTTCTTTAGCTATAATAGTATAATCCCATTTGATAATCCATGGGGTATGATACCAAACTGCACATTAATAATGGTCTTTAACCTCTTTATTTATTTCACAAAACTGTTTATAAACAGTTCTCACTTTGTAAGGTAGGGTTAAATGATGGAAACTCCACTCAAAAAATTAGGTTTTAAACTTGTTTGAAATTTCTTTGGATCATTTAAAGGTGTATCTAAATGAACCAATTAAATTTCCTTGTCCTATGTTCATATAATAAGGCTCTTTCCTATACTTTAATGTAATGAAGTAATTATAAAATTTAATCTTCCACCATTCTTTTAGATCTTTGTAGCCAAGGAGATCACCTTACCAATCTTCTAGATAAAGAATTTTCTTTATCTTGAATTTGGTATAGGCTCAATTTCTAAAGTCATATTTATATCCAAATCCTCATTTTATGGGTTTAATAACTATTGAGTTTGTTTCATGTGATATTTGTTAATAGTACAAGCAATCCTTTATATTGGTATGAGGAGACATGATCTTTAAGATAAAAACAAGCAAAATCATTAGGTCTCAATTGAGTATAATTATTCTTAACAACATATAAGAAGTCTATGTGCTTTGGAATTGAAGGATACATTATGAATTTATCCAAATCTTGTTCATAAGCATCACTACGAAGTTTATCAACTTCCTTTAATTTTGCATCTTTAACTGGTGAATTAACTAACTTTGCTAGGGACTAAGGTCCCTATATGAGAGGCCTTTTACTGATGACATAGTTCCCCATAAAAACTCACAAGTTAGGAAATTTAGTGAAAAATTAGAATTTCTTTAAATAAACTCGATATCAAAATTAAATAAAAATAAGATTCCTTATCATCAAGCAAAGATTTGTTTCAAAGAGATGTCATTAACATCTTTAGTAAGAACATCTTTTACTACCTTACAATCTATTCAATAGAAATTTCTAATTTAATAGATCACTTTTAAACTTTTCATTACAAAGTGAAATAGCTAAAATTTCTTTCTTTATGGTAGATTTATTAACTCTAGTTCCTCTTCAAACTCCTAAAGTGAAACAAACAATCTGTCCTTTAAACTTTATCCTTTGCTTAAGGATTCCCCCATATCCCTTATCTGATGCATCTATTTCAATTATTTTAAAGCATCAAGCTAAGGGAGGGCTAGATATGATAGTTCTTTGGTTTCTATTTTAATTTTCTTAACTACCTTCTTATGCTCATCTATCCATTTTGGCAGATTTTCTGTAATCTTTCAAAAAGAGGTTTAGCATCATAAATTAAATTTTTATATAATTCTAAAATATAATTTAAACATCCCAAAAATATTTCTAACCATTGTTTGTCACTTATTTCATCATGAAATTTAGAGACAAACTCAATTGCTCGATCAATGAGAACATTAGTTCCATTTTTTATGAAGTGCCTAAGGAACCTAACCTTGGTTTGGAATAATTCAACTTCTTAATATATACTACTAGACCCATTTTTTTAATAAATTTTAAGAAAAGGGTTAAATGCTTAAAATGTTATTTGATAATATTAGAAAATGTTAATACATCATTGATATAAACAATTGTAAATATTGAATGAGCATTAAATATTTCATTTATAATTTTTTGAAACTTATAGGACGTGTTCCTTAATCCAAATGGCACTACATTTCATTCATAATGTTCGAATGGAACTATATATATGGTTTTATATTTTTCCTTTTTGTGAATGTAGATTTGCCAATAACCAAATTTCATTTCAAATTTTAAATATATTTGAACTTCATAAAGCTTGTTGAGTAAATCTTTTTTATTAGGTGTAGGATACCTAATATATCGTAATACCTTATTTGAAAGCCTATAGTTAATAACTAATCTTGAAACTCCTATTGCTAATTTTGTAGCATTATCAACTAAAATATTGGATAGCTCTAAAAATTATAACTTTTTCTAATAAACCCTTTCTTTAAGAGATTATCTATTTCATTTTTTTAGGTCTCTAAATACCTTGGTCTCATAGTTATATTCCTAGCTTTTATAGGTATCTGAGTTTTATTAAAAGTCATCTTATATGGTAATTCTACTACATGTTTTTTCCTATTCCAAAAAGTCAAAAGAATTTTTACACAAACCAATGTTTCTAATTTGTCCTATACTTCCCATATCTAAACTTGAAGAACATAAGTATTAACTCATGCCAACCAAGCTTCAAATGGTCTGAATTCAAGCTTGAAAGAGAGTCTAGGTTTTATTAATATGATTGAAGTACTTAATGGGTTAAGACTAAGTAATAGTATTCACTCCTAATTAGGAGTTTATTGTCTATGTAAGAATCTGTCACTAGATAGGAATTCTTCCTAAATAAGGATTTTTCCTAAATAGAAATTTATGCCTCTTTAGGATTGCTACCTTAGCCTATAAATAGACATCTCTTTGTATGCTCTAGATCACCAGACAATTTTTAGTAAAATAAAAAGTAAGGGTTTTCTCCCTCAGTTCTTTTAAGAACTAAAGAAACATTCAACCCAACTTATCACTCTTCATTACTTTCTTTTCTGGAGTATGGTGTCCATATCCTTCTTAAATACCTAGGTTTGTGTTCCTTTGAATGTTGGGATTAGAGTTTGTGTTATTAAAGTCTGATTTAGTTTTCCTAGTTATTCTTTGATTACTTGTGTGCATTGGGTCCTTAAGCCACATCTTTTTTGGGTTTTCCACATCAATTGGTATCAGAGCCCAGCTCTAAATTAGGTTGAATCAACTCATTCTTCAATTTTCTACCTTGTGATTTATTTAATTTTGTTTAGTTTGTCTATTAAGTGCATTACTATTTAAATGCACTAATTTGTTTGTTTGAAATCCTACTCTTTTTGCTTGTTTGTTTGAGATCATAACTATCAAAAAAACATGCTAATTTCAATTCCAATTGCTATATCTAAGTATTCTACTATTGTTTTGTGTTGAGCAAAAGAAAATAAAAAAAAAACAAAAAGAACGAGTAAAGAAAAAAGAAAAAAAAAGAGAAAAAGAGGAACAAAGAAAGAAGGCATCAAATTCAAGTTATTGGTAAAAGTTAAACAATTTGGTCATATTGGCCATAATAATAGTATAGTTTTCTTGCTCAACTCCAAGATTGAATAAAAAAGAGAGATTGAAAAAAAGAGAAAAAAGAGGAGAAAACGTAAGGACACAAGAGAGAGAAGCAAACAAAAAGTTTCTATGCAAAACAATGTGATGTTAAAAGAGCATTTTATTCCAAAAAACCTATGATTGTACTTTTGTACAAAGAGGCTTATTTTAACACTAACAAGTTTGACCCATCTTTGCCTAGTGTTGTTGCTTTATTGTAGGAATTTAAATATGTATTCCTTAATGATGTCCTAAGTGGATTGCCACCTAAAAGAGGAATTGAGTATCAAATTGATTTCATCCTTGGTGCATTCATCCCAAATCGGCCAACATATAAGAGTAATCTTGAGGAGACAAAGGAGCTTTGAAGGCAGTTTGAGGAGCTTATTTTGAAAGGATATGTGAGGGAAAGCATGAGTTCTTGTGTTGTTCCTATCCTATTTATAGCCAAGAAAGATGAGACTTATATATGTTAATTGTCAAGTGTTCAACAAAATCACCGTAAAGTATCATTACCCCATACCTAGGTTAAATGACATTTTGGATGAATTGCATGGTTCATGTGTGTTTTCTAAGATTGATTTGAAAAGTGGATATCACCATATTAGGATGAGAGAGGGAGATGAGTGGAAAACAACTTTCAAAACTAAGTATCATTTGTATGAATGGCTTGTTATGCCATCTGGTCTCACTAATGCACCAAGCACTTTTATTGACTAATGAATGTTTTGCATCCATTCATTGGTAAATTTATGGTTGTGTATTTTGATGATATTTTGGTTTATAGTAAAAGCCTAAAAAGCATCTTGATTACTTATATTTTATTTTATATGTTTTATGTTTTGAGAAATTGTATGCTAACTTGAAGAAGTGTTCCTTTTGCACTAATAAGATCAAATTTCTTGGCTATATTGTGAGTGCTAAAAGTATTAAGGTTCACAAGGAAAAAGTTAGGGTTATTAATGATTAGCCTACACTTAAGTTAATTAGTGGTGTGCGTAACTTTTATGATCTAGCTAGTTTCTATAAATGCTTTGTTAGGGACTTTAGCACCATTGTTGCACCATTCACTAAGATTATCAAAACAAACATGAGTTTTAGATTAGGTAGTGATCAAGACAAGGCTTTTTATTGCATTAAGGAAAAATTAAGTTCTTTACCCTTAATGGCTTTACATGACTTTGCAAAATCTTTTGAGATTGAGTGTGATGCTTTATGTATTGGCATTGGAGTTATTCTGATGTAAGAAAGGCACCCAATTACCTACTTTAGTGAAAAGCTAAGTGGAGCAAGCCTTAATTATCCTACTTATGATAAAGAGCATTGGTATGGGTTTTGGAGACATGGCAACATTACCTTTGGCCTAAGGAGTAAGTCATCCATACTGACCATGAATCCTTGAAGCACTTGAAGAGACAAGAAAAGTTGAATAAAAGACGAACCAAGTGGATCAAATTCAGTGAGACCTTTCCCTACATCATCAAATATAAATAAGGTGATGATTCAAGGATGAATCCTTTTAAGGAGAGGGGGAATGATGAGAACCTTAGAAATGATGGGTGGAAGGCTTCAAATGATGTAAGAGGTCCATTTCTCATTCTAGAAGGCCTAATAACACGAGCTAGAGCCAAAAATATGAAGGAAGCACTAAATGGGCTGATTAAGGACATTTAGGCCAACCAAGCTTCAAATGGTATGAATTCAAGCTTGAAAGAGAGTTCAAGCCTTATTAACATAATTGGAGTACTTAATGGGTCAAGACTAAGTAATAGCATTCATTCCTAATTAGGAGTTTATTGTCCGTGTGAGAATTTGTCACTTGATAGGAATTCTTCCTTAATAAGGATATTTCCTAAGTAGGAATTTATGCCTCTTTAGGATTGCTATCATAGCCTATAAATTTCTCCCTCAATTCTTTTGAGAACTAAAGAACTTATCAAGAAGTTCTTCTTCTTATGGCGTTTAACCCAACTTATCACTCTTTATTCCTTTCTTTTATGAAGTGTGGTGTCCATATTCTTCTTAAATACCTAGGTTCATGTTCTTTTGAATGTTTAGAATAAGGTTTGTGTTATTAAAGTTTGATTTAGCTTTCCTAGTTATTCTTTGATTCCTTGTATGTGTTGGGTCCCCAAGTCATGTCTTTTTAGGGTTTTTCAAATCAAACAAGCAAGTATGTACAACTTTAGTGTCAAGAATCCACTAAATTCCATCAAACAAATAAGTCATTGATATTGATTAGCTTTTCTTACAACTATTTAGGGTTCAATTCCTAAATAATGAGATCGTTTGATCATTTCATTGTAACAAGGCTCCTGCTTTATTGCAAGGACTTATCTATACAAAATGATATTGAAATTAGCTTTTTTGTCTTTAATAATCATTATGTTTATTGTAACAAGCACATTCATAAACATTTGGTGCTTTAAGTCCATTGATCATTATGGGCAATTCTTACAAGTATGCCTAGGTTCAATTCTTGAATAATAAAATAGTATTGTGAATTTATAAATTCTATCAAACAAATGAGTCATTAATCACTATTAGCCTTTCTTACAAGTGTGCTAGGGTTCAATTTCTGAAAAACAAGATTGTCTCTTCATTTTTACCTAACAAGGCTCCTCCTTTCCTTGTAAGAGCTCATTCACTCGAAATGATCCCAAAATTAACTTTTGTACCTACAACAAACATCATATTCATTACAAGAAGCATGCCATTAGACCATTGGTACTTTGAATCCATTGAATTCCATTAAAAAAAAAAAGTCATTAGTAATGACTAGCTTTTCTTTTAAGTACTTTTGGTTCAATTATAGAGTAATGAGATTGTCTCTTTATTTCTTCTTAATAAGGCTCCATCTTTCATTGCAATAACTCATTTAGATAACTTTTCTTTAGTCACTAACTCTATTAAAGTCTTTTGATAAGTCTTCTAGATTACTAGAAGGCATAGGCTTTGGTGGAGCTTTTGAACCATTTATGCAAATGATTCCGTTGGCCATAAAACTCCATTGTCAAAGAAGTCAAAATTTTCCCATCATCTAATGTTAATTTTTTGTGCCAACCAGTGGACATGTTTAATGTGTACCTGCAGAATGTTTACTTATTTTTCCATGATAGTATAATCTCATTTTGTAATGTATGAGATGTGATACCATGAGGCAAACATTAGTAATAGGTCTTTAACCACATCATTCTTTTCACAAAAACTATTCATAAATAGTTCTTACTTTATGTGGTAGGGTTAAGAGATGCAAACCCCATCTAAAGAACTAGATTTTAAACTAGTTAGGAAATTTCTTTGGATCATTTGGAAGATGAATTTAAATGAACCAACTAAATATCTTTTGCCTATTTTTGTATAATAAGGCTCTTTCCTAGGTTTTGATATAATCAAATTAGTTGTAGGATTTTACATTCCACCATTCTTTTAGATTTCTATACCCAAAGAGATCACCTTACTAATCTTCCAAATAAAGCAACTTTTTTTATCTTGAATTTGGTAGGCCTATTCTCTAAAGTCATAGGCTATTCCTGATCCTCTTTCAATGAGTTCAATAACCACAAATCTATTTCATGTAAGATTTACTGATAGTATAAACAATCCTTTATAGTAGTATGAGGATATATATCATCTTTAAGAAAGAATCTAGTTGCTTTAATAGGTCAGTGTTGAGTATAATTGTTTTTAATAGCATACAAAAAGTCAATGTGCTTTGGCATTAAAGGATATGTTAAAGTTTTATCTAAGGCTCACTCACATAAGCATCAATTTGAAGTTTATCAACTTCTTTAGATTTTGATCTAGAAGCATCTTTTGCCAACAAAATGATTGACTTTTTTACGAACTGAGGTCTTTATATTAGGGGTTGTTTACTCCTTTGGATGTTCCTTACAAGAATTTACAAGTTAGGAAATCTAGTAAAGAATTAGAAGTTTCTATAATAAACTTAATATCAAAATCAAAAATAGGAAAAAATTTCTTGTCATATGGCTAAACTTTGGTTAGAAGTAATATAATTGACATCTTTAGCATCTTGCCTTTAACTACCTTACAATTGATTCTTAACAAATTACTTTTGAATTTTTGGATGCACAAGACTATTGCTAATATTTCTTTTATTAATAGTAGAGTAATTAACTCTTACTCTTTTCTAGATTCATAAGGTAAAACAAACAAGTCACTCTTTTGAATTAATCCTTTGTTTAAGGATACCCCCATATTCTTTACCTGATGCAACTATTTCAATTATTTTAAAGGTATTAGGATAAGGAAGGGTTAAACATGATAGTTATTTTATTCTAATTTTAATCTTCTTAATTGACCTTGTATCTTCCTAACATTTTATACTAAAAATGCAGTAGAATTAGAAAAAGGTGTTCCATAATTAGTAATTAATTACAAGCCTTTAAATAAGACAGTGAGATGGATTAGATATTCTATTCTAGAAAAAAAATTTTGCTAAACAAGATTTATGAAGCTTAAATGTATTCAAAATTTGATATGGAGTTTGGTTATTAGCAAAATTAGATTCACGAGAAAGGTTAGTATAAAACAACATTCACCATTTCATTTGGTCATAATGAATGGAATGTAATGTCTTTTGGGTTAAAAGATGCACCTTTGGAATTTCAAAAGATAATAAATGAAATATTTAATACTTATTCAACATTTATACATAGAGAAATAGATATACTTTAAAAATCATTAGAAGAAAAGAGATTTATTTAATCTCTACATTTTAAAGTAAAAAAATATACATTTACCTAAGAAAATTAATACTTTTGTTACTCAAGTAAAAATACAAGAAGTACAACAAAAATTAGAAATGTTAGTTTGCTCATAAATCCCTATAGCTTTTTGGAATAGGAAAAAGCATGTAGTAAATTTATCTTACAAAATGACTTTTAAAACCAAAGCTAAGCCTATATTTATGGGACCAAGGCATTTGGAAATATGAAAAAATGAAATAAATGATCTTTTGAAAAAAGACTTTATTACAAAAAGTAATAGTACTTAGAGTTGTCCTATTATTTCAAACTAAGGTTAGGTTTGTTTGTTGGACACTTCATAGAGAATGGAAGTATAGTTCCAATTATTAGGTAATTGAATTTCCCTCTAAATTTCCTGATGAAATAAAGGACAAATAGTAATTGCAAAGATTTTTGGGAAGTCTAAGTTATATTTAGAATTTTATAAAGATTAGTTTATGAATATATAGAGGCAGTTAAGAAAATTAAAAATAGAATGAAAGAGCTCTTGTGTTTAACTCTTCCTTATTCAAATGCCATTAGGAAAATTGAAATAGATGCATCAAATAAAGGATATATGGGTATCATAAAATAAAGGATTAATTCAAAAGAACAACTTATTTATTTTACTTTAAGAGTTAGGAGAGGAAATAAAGTTAATTATTCTACTATTAAAAAAAATATATTGGCAATAGTATTAGGTATTCAAAAATTTGAAGTTGATTTGTTAAATCCAAAATTTCTCTTACAAATTGATTGTAAGGTGGCTAAAGATGTTTAAAATATTGCTTTTAAACAAATTTTTACTAGATGACAAAGAATTTTATTTGTCTTCAACTTTGATATTGAGTTTATTAAAGGAACTTTCAATTCCTTGCTTAATTTTCTAACTTGTGAATGTTTGCAGGGAACTTTTAAATGAGGAAATGGCTCCTAATACAAGGACCTCAGTTCCTAGTAGAGTAAGCTATTTCATTAGTAAAGGATGCCTTTGGATTAAAGGCTAAAAAGTCAATAAACTTCAAAGTGATACTTATGAGTGAGCAATAGATAAGAATTTAACATATCCATTGATTCCAAAGCACATTGACTTTTTATGTGCTATTGAAAATAATTATACTCAACTTTGATCAAATAAAGTTGTTAGATTCTATATTAAAAAGACATGTGTTCTTATACTAATATGAAGGATTACATGTACTATTAACAAATTCTTCACGAAACAAGTTTTGTGGTTATTGAACCCATTAAAAGAGGATTAGGAACTTATAGCTTCAGAGATTAGGCCTATTCTAAATTTAAAATAAGAAAACTTCTTTATCTAAAAGACTAATAAGGTGATATCTTTAACTATAAAGATTTAAAAGAATGGTGGAAGGTTAATTGCTACAATTATTTTGATTATATCAAAACTTAGGAAAGAGCTTTACCATATGAAAACAAGTAAAAGAAATTTAGTTGGTTCATTTAGATTTATCTTTCAAACTATTTGAAATTTTTTTTTAACTAGTTTAATAAAACCTAGTTCTTTAAATGAGGATTACATCCTATATAACCTTACCTTATAAGGTAAAAACTATTTATGAGAAAAATGATGAGGTTAAAGATCCATTGCTAATACTTGCCCCATGGTATCATTGTTCCATGGATTATAAAATGAGACTATACTATCAGGACAAAACAAGTGTGTTAGATGTAGACATTAAACAAGTGGTGACAAAATTTTGACTTGTTTGATGATGGAGTTTACACAGCCAAAGGAGTTATTAGCATAAATGGTCCAAAAGCTCCATTAATGCCTACATCATCTGGTAATCTAGAAGAATTATTGAAAGTTTTAATGGAAGAAGTGTCCAAGGAAAGACTATTGGAAATGATGGCCTAATTGCTCTAACTAAAAATGGCCCTGCAATCAGGTCAAGCCAAAAGGAGTCAACGTCACAATAATAATGATATTATAAAAGATTAACATGATCCTTATGAATTGTGAAAACTACAAAACTACTTTTAATGAAGAAGAAGCAAAGATGCCTGACAAGTAGCTTTTATTAAAGCCACTTTAAAAAGCAAGGAATTTGAATGGCAACTTTACTATTGACTGAAAAGACTTCTCATGCATCAATTATTACCTTTTCCTAGTATAAATAAGTCCCTTTTAGGATGAAGAGAGACAAAGTCTAGTTTAAGATTGTAAAAATTTCTTTCTTTCTCCTTTGTATCACTTGTAATATATAAGCTTGTACCGATGATCATTGTTCAATGAAAATATTTCTCTTGTAAGTCGTTTATGTTTCTTTTAAATTGCTAGTTTGCCCATTTACTTGTTATCACTCTATGTGAAGTAAGAGCAAATGGTAATAGAGCTAGCTCTTGGATTTTCTGTTTCATTTTCCCTTTATTCAACTAATGCCTTACCTTTCTGCATTTATAACAAATTACTACTTTTTTTTTTATGGACTAGGCTTCTTCTTTTCTTTTGTTTTTCTTCTTTCTTTTCCTTTGCATAAAAGGTTTTCTTTTGAGCTAAAGGTTTATAACCTTTTTTCTAGAATAATTCATAGGTAGATAACCTATCTATTCACCAAAATCTCTTAAAACTCTTTATAAACTTTATCATTTTATAACTACCTATGTTGTTTAACTTTATTACAAAGTTTAACTCTTTCATCTACTATTTTAGTAGCCTTTTTATAGCTATAAATGGCATAGTTAATTACTCTTACATAGTTAATTACTAGCATAGTGAAATTATAAGTATGCAATGGTCCAATTCATGAATCATGAGACTGTCTCTTCATTTCATCGTAACAAAGCTCCACCTTTCATTATAAGAACTCAATCAACTAAAATGATTTTCATACTAACTTTTATGCCCCTAACGAACATTATATTCATTTTAACAAGCAAGTTTATATAACTTTGGTGCCAAGAATCCACTAAATTCCAGCAAGTTCATGTAAAGGAGTTGTTGATAATGATTAGCTTTTCTTACAAGTATTTGTGGTTTAATTCCTAAACAATGAAACTTTCTCTTCATTTTGTTGTAACAAGGCTCCTACTTTCATTACAAGGACTTATTTACACAAAAGGATACTAAAATTGACTTTTGTATCTATAACAAATATTATATTTACTACAATAAGCACTTCTATAGATATTTGGTACCTTAAACCCATTGAACTCAATCAAGTAAAGGAGTCATTGTTCTTTATTTTCTTTTCTTACAAGTATGTAATGGTAAAATTCTTGAAGAATGAGATCATCTCTTCATTTTTGCTGAACAAAGCTCCTCTTTTCCTTGTAAGAGCTCATTCACTTAAAATGATTCTAAAATTAACTTTTGTACTAATAATTAGACATCATATTCATTGCAACAAGCATGTTGGTAGACCTTTGGTACTTTTAATCTATTGAATTCCATCAAGTAAAGGAATCATTTATAATGATTAGCTTTTCTTACGAGCACTTTTGGTTTAATTCTAGAATAATGAGATTATCTCTTCATTTCTTCCTAACAAGGCTCCACCTTTCATCGTAAGAATCATTCATGCAAAATGATATTAAAAATAACTTTTGTGTCCATAACAAACATTATATTCATTGAATTCCATCAAACAAAAGAGTCATTGATCATTATTAACTTTTCCTACAAGTATACAATGGTTCAATTCCTAAATAATAAGATCATCTCTTTATTTCTTTCCTAACAAGGCTCCACTTTTCCTTGCAAGAACTCATTCGTGCAAAATTATCTTGAAAATAACTTTTATGCCCATAAAATACATCATATTCATTACAACAAGCATGTTTGTAACCTTTGGTACTAGTAATCCTCTAAATTCCATTAAACAAAGGAGTCATTGATCATTATTAGCTTTTTCTACAAGTATGCAATGGTTCAATTGTTGAATAATTAGATCGTCTCTTCATTTCTTCCTAACAAGGCTCCTCCCATCCTTCCAAGAACTCATTAAGTCAAAATGATCTTGAAATTAATGTTTGAGCCTAATGTAAACATATTTTCGTTAAAATAAGCACATCATCATTTGTAGACCTTTGACACTTTAAATCCATTAGATTCCATCAAACAAAGGACTCATTGATCATTATTACCTTTTCTTACAAGTATACAATTGCTCCTTTTTAATTTACATAATTGTTTGCACCTTTGACAATGAAATCAAGGCTATTTATAGGTTGAAATAAAAGCACTAAAAATAAAGATGATGATATACTCTTAAAATACAGCAACATGCATTTTATTTTAACTCTTATTTTACAACAAACTCCTACTTTATAATAAACTCGTATTTAGGAGTGGATTTTATTATTTAACTTTATCCCTTTAAACACTCCAATCATATTAATAAAGCCTTAGTCCTCTTCCAAACTTGAATTCATGTCATGTATAACTTGGTTGGCCCAAATATCCTCAATTAACCCATTTAGTGCTTAAGCTTTTTAACCCTTAAACATGTCATTGGCCCTTCATGAATGCTTAATGGATACTTAGAAGCCTACCATGTATTAGCTTCTCCATAGATCTCATTATTCCCCCTCTCCTCGAATAATCACTTGCATCAAAGGGAGAAGGATCATAAACATTAAATGTTGCACTCATATTGTACTCACTAAGAAGGTCCAACTTATAGGTATTGCATAAATCTATGTCATTATTTGAAATGGACCATCTCCTCTAGGTATAGCATTGTGTGGCTCTAAACCAGAAATCTTTCCTTGCCAATATGCACTCAATTCTTAGTTCATCCTTTGTTGGCATGAAATGCATATTTCTCAATTCATTTTGCAACTTGTTGTTGTACCTTCTCATGCAACTTCCTTAACATTTTAGCCTTGCATTTACCATCTAAGGTAGCATACTCATCAATAGGTAAAGGCATCAAATCCAAAGGAGTCAAAAAATTAAAACCATACACAATTTCAAATAGAGAGTAACTAATAGCAAGATGACCAATTCTATTATATGCAAACTCAACGTGCAACAAACTATCTTCTCACATTTTCAATTCATTTGAATCACAACATGCAACAATGTAGAAAGAGTTTGATTAACTACCTTGATTTGCTAATGAAAGCTAAATCAAATTTCAATCATGCAAACCTTAAACCTAATGTTTAAAGGGATATGAACATAAGGTATAAAAAAAATAATGATGAAAACCTTAGAGATAATTGGTGGAAGGTTTCAAAAGATGCAAGAGGTCTATTGCACCTTCCAGAAGGCCCAATAACATAAGTTAAAGCCAAAAAGATTAAAGAAGCACTAAATGGGCTGATTGAGGGCATTTAGACCAACCTAGCTACAAATGGTGCAAATTCAAGCTTGGAAGAGAGTTAAGGCCTTATTAATATGATTGGAGTACTTACTGGCCAAGACAAAGTAATAAAACACACTCTTAAACTGTAGTTTATCCTAAATAAGTGATTATATAAAAGTGAGTTTTCTGTGTAGGAATTTTCCTAGATAAGAATTCCTCCTAAATAAGGATTTGTACTAAATAGGAATTTATGCCTCCTTAGGATTGCTATCTTAGCCTATAAATAGGCATCTCCTTGTAAGCTCTAGAAAATTAGATAACTTTAAGAGAAATAAAAAGCAAGGGTTTTCTCCTTTGGTTCTTTCGAGAACTAACAAACTTATCAAAAGGCACCTTTTCTTGAGTCGTTTAACTCAACTTATCACTCAAATTCCTTACTTTTATGAAGTGTGGCATCCATATCCTTCTTAAATACCCTAGGTTCATGTTCTTTTGAATGTTGGGTCTAGGGTTTGTCTTATTACAGTTTGATTTAGCTTTCTTAGATATTCTTTAATTTCTTATGTGCTTTAGGTCTCTAAGCCACGTCTTTTGGGGTTTTTTGCATTAGATAAAACTTTAGAAAGGAATGAATTTGGGAGTGATAAGTTAGGTTGAATGTCGCAAGAAGAGTTAGTTCTTCATAAGTTCTTTAGTTCTTAAAAGAATTAAAGAAGAAAATTCTCACTTTTCAATTCACGTAATCATTTATTCTTTAATAATGAAATCAAGCCTATTTATAAGCTAAAATAACAACCTTAAAAACTCTAAAAGTAGAGGTAATGATATACTTTTAAAAGATAGGAACATTGCTATTTTATTGTAAACTTTTATTTTATAACAAACTTCTACTTGTAAATGGATTTTATTGCTTAACACTAGCTCGTTAAGCACTCCAATCATATTAATAAAGCATTAATCCTCTTTTAAGCTTGAATTCATACCATTTGTTGATTCATAGCATTTGTAACTTGGTTGGTCCAAATATCCTCAATTAGCCTATTAAGTGCTTCTTTTATCTTTTTAGCCCTTGAAGTATCATTGGCCCTTCATGAATGCTTAATGGATCTTGAGAAGCCCACCATGCATTGGCTCCTCCATAGATCTCACATTCCTCCTCTTCTCAAAAGGATTCATCCTTGAATCATCACTTGCATCAAAAGGAGAAAGATCAGATATATAAGTGTTGCACTCATATTGTACTCACTCAGAAGGTTCACCTTTTGGGAAATGTCATTAAACAATGCCATTATTGAAATGGACCATCTACTTTAGGCTACAACATTGAGCACCTTTAAGTTGGGAACCTTCCTTGAGTATATGCACCCAAACATAATCACCAAGTTCAAACACCATCTTCTTTCGCCCTTTGTTGGCATGAGAAACATATTGCTCAGTTCATTTTGTAATTTATTATAACACCTTCTCTTGCAACTTCTTTACCATTTTATCCTTGCGTTCACCATCTAAATTAGCATACTCATCAATAGGCAAAGACAGTAAATCTAAAGGAGTTAAAGGATTAAAACCATGCATAATTTCAAATGGAGAGTAACTAGGAGCAAAATTAGCATCCCAATTAAATGTAAACTCCACATGTAGCAAATAATCTTCTCACATCTTTAGATTAATTTGAATAATAGAATGTGACAAAGTAGAAAGAATTTGATTAATTTCCTCGATTTCCCATCTATTTAAGGATGGCAAATAATCCTTAACTTACCCTATAAAGTCTTCCAAGGCATGTTGTGCAAGTGTACTACCTCTTTAAAGAACAATTCAACCATGTTGTTTTCATTGTTAGTTTTATGACATGGAATGAAATGGGAACCTATCAATAACAACAAATATGCAATCTGTACTCTTTTTTGACCATGGCAGCCCTAGCACTTCATAAATAAATCAACCTAGGGTTGACTAGGTATGGGTAAAGAGGTGTACAACCTATGGGGTAAAACTCTAGATTTAACCTATTTACATGTTATGTACTGCTCACACACCTTCTTAACATCTCATTTCATGCGTGTCCAAAAGAAATGCTTAGCTAAGAGATCTATGGTTTTCCAAACTCCAAAATGACTCATTAGACCATCCTCATGTGCTTCTCTCATAACTAACTCCCTTAAGGAACTCATAGGCACGCATTAATGATTCTCCCTAAATAAGAAACCTCATATCTATAAAATTTTTTGGAGGCTGACTTCTCACATGCCGCATACATATTAGCAAAGTTAGGATCTTTCACATACAAATCTTTAATGTACTCAAATCCAAGCAATTTTGCACTAAGTGTAGAGATAAAGGCATACCTTTAAGATAATGCATTAGCTACCACATTTTCCTTACCTTATTTATATTTAATGACTTAAGGAAAGGTCTTAATGAATGTGACCCATTTGGCATGTCTCTTGTTCAACTTTACTTATCCCTTTAAGTGCTTCGAGGATTTATAGTCAGTATTGATGACAAACTCTTTGGGCCAAAAGTAGTGTTGCCATTTCTCCAAAGTCTATATCAATGCATATATCTCCTTATCATAAATGAGATAATTAAGGGTTGATCCACATAGCTTTTCGCTAAAGTACGCAATTGGTTGTCTTTTCTGCATCAAAATAGCTTAAATGCTAATACCTAAAGCATCACACTTAATTTCAAAAGTTTTATTAAAGTGAAGCAAAGCAAGTAAGGGTGTTGAACTTAATTTTTCCTTGATCAAATTAAAGACTTGTCTTGATCACTATCCCACTTAAAACCCAAATTCTTTATAACAACCTCAATTAGTAGTATAGCAATAGTGCTAAAGTCCTTAACAAAGCATTTATAGAAACTAACTAAACTACGAAAACTACTCACATCACTAACTTAGGTGTAGGCCAATCATGAACTACCTTAACCTTTTCCTTCTCAACCTTAATACCCCTAGCACTCATAACATAACTAAGAAATATGATCTTATTAATGCAAAAGGAACATTTCTTACAAATAACATACAATTTTTCAAAATGTAAAACACTTAGAGTATAATGTAAATGATTGAGATGCTCATTTAGGCTTTTGCTATCCACCAAAATATCGTCAAACAACACAACTATAAATTTACCAATAAATGCACGTAAGACATGATTCATCAATCTCATAAAGTTCTTAGTGCATTTGATGAGAACCTTAGAGATAATGGGTGGAAGGTTTCAAAGGATACGAGAGGTCTATTGCACATTCCAGAAGATCTAATAACACGGGCTAGAACCAAAAAGATGAAAGAAACACTAAATGGGTCGATTAAGGACATTCAAGCCAACCCAGCTACAAATTGTGTGAATTTAAGCTTGAAAAAGAGTAAAAACCTTATTAATATGATTAGAGTACTTAATGGGTTAGAACTAAGTAATAGCATTCACTCCTAAATGGTAGTTTATCCTAAATAAGTGATTGTATAAAAGTGAGTTTTCTATGTAAGAATTTGTCCTAAATAAGAATTCCTTTTAAATAAGGATTTGTCCTAAATAGGAATTTATACCTATTTAGGATTACTATCTTAGCTTATAAATAAGCACTTCCTTGTAAGCTCTAGAACATCAGACAACTTTGAGAGAAATAAAAAGAAAGGGTTTTCTCCTTCAGTTCTTTCAAGAACTAAAGAACTTATCAAGAGATACCTCTTCTTGAGGTGTTTAACTCGACTTATCCCTCCCAATTCCTTTATTTTTTGGAGTGTGGTGTCCATATCCTTCATAAATACCCTATGTTTGTGTTCTTTTGAATGTTGGGTCTAGGGTTTATTATAGTCTGATTTAGCTTTCTTGATATTTTTTGATTCCTTATATGCATTGGGTCATTAAGCCATGTCTTTTGGGTTTTTTCGCATTAATCGGTATCAAAGCTCGACTCTAAATCAAGTTGGATCAACTAATTCTTCAATTTGCTACCTTGTAATTTATTTATTTCTATTTAGTTTGCCTATTAAGCATATTACCATTCAAATTCACTAATCTGTCCATTTGCAACCCTTCTCACTTTACTTGTTTGTTTGAGATCATAACTATAAAAAACATGCTAATTTCAATCCCAATTGCTATCTCTAAGTATTCTACAGTTATTTTGTGTTGAACCACAAAAAAAAGGAATGAAAAAAAAGGAACAAAAAGAGAAAAGGCATCCAATTCAAGTTATTGATAAAAGTTAAACAGTTTAGTCATATTGGTCACAATAATAATATATTTTTCTTACTTAACTCTAATTCTGCCATCTATTTTCTTATTATGTCATCCAAGTTTGTCCTCTAGGTTTAACCCTAAAGTTCCCAACTTCACCCTAAGATCTACTAGTCTGTGATATTGAGGGGGGTGAATCAGTATCACCCTCTTGAAAAACTCTGATAATTTAAGCTAAAGTACTTTATTTCTTTAATACTTTAGCTCTTGTCAATATGTGGGTGGGTGAACAACTTCAAACTCTTCTCAGAAATGAACTCTTTCTCAGATTCAACTAAGGTAGATCTATTGTTACCTACTAATCACAATAGTCCCCAAAGTTACCTTTCAGACACCTTGCATATTAAACGGATTGGTTGTTCTTGATTAGGTCTTCTTTTAGGTTATGGGTTTGATGATTCTTTAGCTTTGTTCACAACTCAATTCAAAACGCAGAATGTAAATTCAAAGCAAGGGCACAAGAGATTTACGTGGTTTGGCCAATGTGACCTACTCCACAGTGGTAGGGATTCTTCCTCTACCGAGACAATCCACTATACTTGAGAATACCTGTGTGGTATCCTCTATGATTACAATCTAGTTACAATGGATGTCTTAATCTTCTACTCCTTTCACTATTACAAATACAAAGCAATCATAATACAAAGAGTGTCACCTACTATGTCTACCCTTCTTCTAACTTGTCTTGCCTCTGCTTGATTTGAATAGGCTACTTCATTGCCACTTGGAAGATCACCAAAACACTCTCTAACCTCTCTTGAAGAAATCTGGAAATTCGTTGAGTTCTCTTTAAGCTTCACAAAATGTCTTCATTAGGTTATCTCACACACACACCTGTAAAAGAGATAAGTCTTGGTTTTTATACTGCCCTTTATGGAAACCCTAGTAGGGTTTATTGTAGCTATGACGGACTTCCTTTCTTGCTCCTCCATGTGGCTTCATACTATTGTTCCATTCTAGATTTAGCATTATCCTCCTTCTTAATTTATTTTTCTTACTCTTTTCTTTCTACTGAAATCTCATCCTTTGAATGCTTGAATAAACGGCCAGGATTGTCCATGAACAGTTAAAAATGTACAGAAGAAATTGCCCCTGTAACTGCCCATCTTCCAGAAATGCTAAGTTAAAATTTCGTAACCTTCCCTTCTTCCGAACTCCTTGTTTGTCCGTAACCCCAGAATTATTGCGCTCCTCCGGAATCACTCCGTAACCACGGAATTACTCCGTAACCTCGAAATTGCTTTGTAACCTTGGACTTCACTGTTCATCCACTTTCAGAATTGCTCCGCTCCTACAAAAGTACTCCGTACTTCCAGAGTTAACTGTTCATCCGCTTTTGGAATTGCTCCGCTCCTACGAAATTACTCCGTACTTCTGAAATTTACTACATAACTCCGGAATCCACTGTTCATCCTATGAAGTGGTCTTCTTACGGACCAATATTATGGAATCTTCCTCTGGACTTGTCCTTCAGATAGTCTTACGAAATCTTCTTACGAAATCATCCTGCAGACCATCTTATGGACTCATCTTTCAGACTTCTCCTGCAGACCACCTTACGAAATCTTCTTACGAACTCCTCCTGTGGACCGTCTTATGGACACATCCTCTGGACTTTTGCTCCTAGACTTAGTCTCAGGACAGGCTTACAGACTTGCAGATTTAACTTCTTATGAACTTATTATCCGTATATAACCCTGTCACACTGTCACACTAAGACTTAAGCAATACTAAACTCCCTTTACAAGTTCACTCCAAGGAGATCACTTTACAAGGTTATTTGACATGCTAGTCTTATCCTATAATTCCTGAGATATGAGCCACTTTTGCTTGCACACTTAAATCTAGTTGACAACAATTATAACCCATACAAGGCTATAAGAACAAATCTCCCCCTTTGTAATTGTTGGTAACACTCACAACAAAAGTCATTATGCAGTAGCCCTTCATAATCTTCTTAGAGTAATAATCCAGAAGTAGATGGATTACAACTCCCCTTAAATATGCACTCCCCCTTCCTTAACAGCTCCCCCTACACTATTGCTTCTCTCCCCCTTTGCCAACCAATTACAAATCTGAAAAACCCGAAAAGTAGAAAAGGAGGATTTACCTGAACTTCAAGCTTAAGGAGGCATTTGCATAGACAGACTCATTCTGTGCTTTTCAAATAGCTCTGTGGACAAAGGTTTAGTTAGAATATCTAAGATTTAATCTTTAATGCCAACATACTCTAACTGAATTGTGCCCTCATCCACTTGATCCTTGATAAAGTGATACTAGATGTCAATATGCTTGCTCCTTGAATGTTGAACTGGATTCTTATTGAGATCAATTGCATTTTGATTATCACAAAGTACACTTATTGGTAACTTCACTTCAACACCCAAATCTGCCAATTGCCTCTACATCCATATCACCTGAGTACATGCTGCACAAGCAGCCATATACTCAGCCTCAGCTGTGCTTAAAGCAACACTGTTTTGCTTTCTACTTAACCATGCAACACACTTTGAACCCAAGTAGAAGCTGCAACCGCTAGTTGATTTTCTGTCATTTGTACTTCCTGCCCAGTTTGCATCAGTGTATGCTTGTAGTTTTATAAAATCCATGGTAGAATACCACAAACCCATTTCCAATGTCCTTTTGAGGTATCTTAGGATTCTTTTCACTGCCAACACATGAGATTCCTTAGGATCAACTTGGAATCTGTTGGCAATGCACACAGCTTGCATGAGATTAGGCCTTGATGCTGTAAGGTACAGAAGGCTCCCTATCATCTTCCTGTATTCTATAGGGCTTGTACTCCTTCCTTCCTGATCTTTTGTTAACTTATAGCCCACTATCATAAGGGTACTGACAGGTCTACTATCCTCCATGCCAAACTTTTTCAGCATCTCTTTGGCATATTTTGTCTGAGAAATAAAAATACCTTCTTCACACTATTTTATCTGTAATCCAAGAAAGTAAGTCATTTCTCCAATCAATGACATCTCAAATTCCTCCCTCATCTTCTGTGCAAATTCTTGGCATCACTCAGAGTGATCCCCTCCAAAGATGATGTCATCTACATATACTATTGTTATCAGCTGGCCTTTCTCTGAGTTGAACACATATATGTTATTATCAACTATTCCTCTTATGAAGTTCAACCTTCTCAAATACGCATCCAGCTTGCTGTACCATGCTCTTGGGGATTGTTTAAGGCCATACAAAGCTTTCTTCAGCTTGCACACATATGTCTCATCCTCACTGATTTGTACTCCATCGGGTTGTTCAATATACACTTCTTCTTTTAGGAGCCCATTCAGAAAGACTGATTTCACATCCATTTGATAAACTTTATACCTCTTATGTGCTACCAAAGCTAAGAACATTCTAATAGTTTCCAGCCTTGCTACTGGTGCAAAAGTTTCATCAACATCTACTCCTTCTATCTGAGTGTAGCCTTTACAAACCAGCCTAGCCTTGTTCCTCACCACCTTGCCATCTTCATTGTGTTTATTTCTAAACACCTATTTTGTTCCTATGACATTCTTGTTAGTGGGTCTTGGAACTAGCTCCCATGTATCATTCTTCTCGATTTGATCCAACTCCTCATTGATAGCTTTAACCCAGGCTTTGTCTTGTGCAGCCTCTTCAACAGATTTAGGTTCAACTTATGAGAGTAAAGCAGTGGCTCCCACAATTCTTCTTCTTGTTGTAACTCCTGTTGATGGGTCTCCTATGAGATTTCCTTGATGAGCATTGGACCAAGTTTTCTTTGTCTTTCTCTCTTGCATAGTCTTAGTTGCAAGAGGATCTCTTTCTTCATCTTCAAACCCACTCTTCTCTGAGTCTAAACTTACTTCTTTCCCCTTTTCTTCATGCTTGTCTGATTCTTCATCTATCTTGAAGTCATCTTTTTCACTGTCCTTAGCTTCTCTATTTTGCGTTGCTTTCCAGTTTTCATCTATTCTCACATCACTGGAAGTGACCCCTTTTCCCAGTTTATGTAGGAAAACCCTGTAACCTTTTGTCTTTGCTGAGTATCCCACAAAGATGCCTTCATCTGACCTAGCATGGAATTTTCCCAAGCTTTGCTCCTTGTTCTTCACAAAACATGGGCTGCCAAAGATTCTGAGATACTTGGCTGTTGTCTTCTTCCCACTCCATAGCTCATATGGAGTCTTATCAGTATTGGGCCTTAGTAAAACTCTGTTCAGTAGGTGCATGGCTGTAAAAGTTGCTTCTATCCAAAATCTTGTGTGAAACTTGGATTCCAGCAGTAGAGTTCTTGCCATTTCAACCTCAACTCTATTTTTCCTCTCTACCACCCCGTTCTGTTGAGGTGTTCTTGCTGCTGCCGTTTGATGGTGAATTCCATGCTTCTTAAGGTAATCTTCAAAAGCTTCATTTGTGAATTCAATGCCTTGATCTGACCTCAATACTTTGTATCTCTTGAAGCATTTCAAAACTTCTGACTTGTGTTTGAGGTGCAAGATGCAGGTCCTTCTGGAATAATCATCAACAAACAAGATGAAGTACCTCTCACCATTCAACCCTTTTGTTCTCATCGGCCCACACAAATCAGTATGTACAATGTCAAGCACTGCTTCAGAACTGAAC
The DNA here is from genome assembly GCA_020883675.1 of Bruguiera gymnorhiza. NCBI lineage: Eukaryota > Viridiplantae > Streptophyta > Magnoliopsida > Malpighiales > Rhizophoraceae > Bruguiera > Bruguiera gymnorhiza. Next base: position 3,656,930 of record JAIRCJ010001049.1, on the reverse strand, counting down.
TCTTTGGTCTTATACTGCTTTCTGGCATGTTTTCCTTTAGAACATGCTGAGTAGACATACTCTCTCTCTCTCCTAAGGTCTGGAATGCCTCTGATTGCATGAGTAGTGGTCAGCTTCCTTATGTTCTTCTGCGTTAAGTGTCCCAGCCTCATATACCAGAGTTGATTTTCTTCTTCTTTTGCAAGTAAATAGCTATTTGTCTTGTCCTCATCAATCACATATAAATTTCCAGTTGTTCTCTTCCTGGCTGTAACAGTATTGCCTTCTTTACTCTTTACTTGGCAACCTGTTTTTATCAATATCACTTCATGGCCTTTATTGCATAGTTAGCTGACAGATGCTAGATTATATTTGAGTCCTTCAACGTGTAGAACATCTTTCAGCTTTCCTTTTCCAATATTTACTGACCCCTGACCACTGATGTTGAGTGAATCATTATTGCCAAACTTAACTCTGCCTTCTCTTGACTTGTTCAGTTTTGATAATTTACTCTTGTCTCCTGTCATGTGTGAAGTGCATCCACTATTAAGGGTCCACTGCTTATCCTTGTAGTCAGCCTTTAGTGCAATTTCAGCTATATTAGCTACCTCCTTTTCAGCTTTATATTCCTTCTTTTGAACTGGCTTGAAGATAGCTTTCTCCTTTTTCTCAACTTTGACTGCACCAATTGTTTTCACTGTACCATTGAGTGCCTTCTATTCCTCAGGGAGAAGTGTCATGCATCTCTTGGCATTATGGTCATCCTGCCCACACCTTTCACATTGTTCCAAGTCTGCCAATATAGCAAACTTGTTCTTTGAAACCACTGGTTTGGGATTCCACCAACAATCCTTGTCAGTGTGTCCTTTCTTTTTACAGTATGTGCAAGAACTCACGACAAGTGTTCTCCTCTGAATTTTGTATTGTCTCCCCCTATATGCAGCATCGGATCTTCTCAAGTTGGAAACATATACTGGCCTTCTCCACCAGCATTTACTTGCCTTATGACCCCAAACTCCACAATAAAAGCAGTGACCTTGAAACTGCCTCTTCTTGGGTCTAACCACAGCTTGTCTTCTTTTGTTCATTACTTGCTGTGTAGGCAAGGTTGCTGGCTTCTTTGCTTGTGTGGCTTTCATTTCAGCCACCTTCTTCTCCTTCTTCTGTTCAGCCATAGCCCTTGGCTGGCTGACTTTCTTTTCTTCATTTTTGTTTGCAACCCTAGGTTGCTTCTTCAAATCTTCTTTATTTTCAGCCTTCACTGTTCCTGGCTGATCAGTCTTTTCTTTCTGAGACTTAGCAGCTATGGGCTGCTGCTCTTTAACCACATACATCATTTTTGGCCCTGGCTTTGGTTTGATAACTGTCTTCTTTTCTTCAGCTATCTTCTCCTGAGTCACAGCCTTCTCTTTCAACTTCTGTGGCAAAGTCTCATTCTCTTTAGGCAATGCAGCCTCAGATTGCTGCACTTTCTCTTCATTCTTCTTTTCTCTTGCAGAGCTTGTTTCTCCTACCACTTCAAGCTTCTGCAAGTTCTCTTCACTCTTTTTGAGTTATTGCTGGAGTCTCAGCAACTCTATCTCCATTTCTTCAATTGAAGTCCTTAAGGCAAGCTCCATTGTAAGGTCTTCACATATTTTGATATGTTCTTCAAATCTTCTCTTCAAGTCAATATGTTCAGCCCTTATTTCATCTTTTTGACTTTCTGCTTCCTCAATCTTTGCTTCAACTTGTTTTATATGGGCCTCCAACCTTCTTATGGTTCTGCCCCTTCTGATTATCTCATTTGAAGCTGCTTCTAACTCAGCTTCAAGATCTAATTCTTCTTCATCAACCTCCCCTTCCTCTTCAGAGGTTGAACTACCACATTGAGCTGATGCCATAAAGGCATGCTCATCTGATGGGTCTACATCTTCCTCCTCATCAGCTTCTTTTGTCTGGCTCACATAACTCTAGTCTTATCCTGTAATTCCTGAGATATGAGCCACTTCTGCTTGCACACTTAATATCTGGTTGACAACAATTACAACCCATACAAGGCTTGGGAACAACAAACCCAATATCCTAATTTTTATGAGTTTAGTTGTTAAATTTGTTTGCCTGGATATCCTTTTCCATTTTTTGACTCTTTGTTCTCCAATTGGTTTAATTCTATGTCACTCATCTTATTTTGTTAAAAAGAAAAATCCTTTTGATTTAACTTGTTTAGTTCTTTAAAGAGCTAAAAAGGGAAATTTAAATGGTAAAAGGCAAGAGTCCAAGTTCATATTAAGAAAAGGCCATAAAAGGTGTAAACATGTGAGGGTGTTTTGTGAGGTATCCTAATCATTTTAGCCACATATCAAATGAGATGTTAAAAGGGTATGTAAGAAATGCATAGTATGCAAACAAGCTAAATCTAGAGTTTTACCCTATGTTTTGTATACCCCTTTACCCATACCTAGCCATCCTTGCCTTGATTTATCTATGAACTTTGTACTAGGGTTGCCACAATCAAAAAGGGGTAAGATTCTATATTTGTTGTTGACAGATTTTCAAAGATGGCACACTTCATCCCATGCCATAAGACTGATGATGTAAGCAATATGGCTAACTTATTCTTTAGCAATGTGGTATGTTTGCATGGCATGTCATGGAGCATTGTTTCAAATCGAGATACAAAGTTCTTAAGCTACTTTTGGAAGACTTTGTGGGGTAAGTTAGGTACTAAGTTATGATTTTCAGCTACTTGTCATCCACAAACTGATGGATAGATTAAGGTGGTTAATCAAACTCTTTCTACTTTTTGCGTGCTATTATTCAAATGAATTTGAAAACATATGAAGATTGTTTACCACATGCCAAGTTTACATATAATCAAAGTGTTCATTTTGCTACTAGTTACTTTGCATTTGAAATTGTATATGGTTTTAATCCTTTGACTCCTTTGGATTTAGTGCCTATACTTGTTGATGAGTATGCTAGCTTACATGGTGAACGAAAGGCTAACATGGTGAAGAAATTACGTGAGAAGGTGTGGCAACATATTGTAAAACAAATTGAGCAATATGTATCCCATGTCAACAAAGAGTAAAAGAAGGTAGTGTTTTAACCTAGTGTTGGGTTTAAGAGCATATGCACAAGGAACAATTCCTAGGTCAGAGGCATTAAAAGCTATAGCCTAAAGGAGATGGTCCATTTCAAGTAGTAGTATGAATTAATGACAATACTTATAAGTTGGACCTTCTTGTTGAGTATAATATAGTATAACACTTAATGTTTCTAATTTTTCTCCTTTTGATGTAAGTAATGATTGGAGGATAAATCCTTTTAAAGAAAGGGGGAATGATGAGAAGCTTAAAGATGGTGCATGGAAGGTTTGAAAGGATACAAGAAGTCCATTGCACTTTCTAGAAGCTCCAATAACACAAGTTAGAGCCAAAAAGATGAAAGAAGCACTAAATGGGCTAATTGAGGACATTCAGGCTAACCAAGCTACAAATGGTGCGAATTCAAGCTTGAAAGAGAGTCAAGGTGCCTTATTAATATGATTGGAGTGCTTAATGGGTTAGAACTAAGTAATATTATTCACTCCTAAATAGGAGTTTATCCTAAATAAGTGATTATTATAAAAGTGAAAGTTTTTTGTATAGAAATTTGTCTTAGATAGGAGTTTGTCCTAAATAGGAATTTATGCCTTTTTAGAATTATTATCTTAGCCTATAAATTGACACCTCCTTATATGCTTTGTAAGATTAAATAATTGGAGAAATAAAAAGCAAGTGTTTTCTCTTTCGGTTCTTTCGTGAACTAAGGAACTTATCAAGAAATACCTCTTCTTGCAGCATTCAACTTGACTTATTACTCCTAATTTCCTTCTTTTCTAGAGTGTGACATTCATATCCTTCTTAAATACCCTAGGTTAGTGTTCCTTTGAATGTTGGGTTTGGTGTTTGTGTTATTAAAGTCCAATTTGGCTTTCCTAAATATTCTTTGATTGCTTGCATGTGTTGGGTTTATAAGTCACATTAAGTTCAACAAAGAAATGAAAGAGAAAATTCTCACTTTTTTTTCACCAATGATCAATATCTTTTAACAATGAAATTAAGCCTATTTATGGTTAAGGTAACAAACCCAACCCTAAAAGTAAAGACAATGATATTCTTTTAAAATATTGTAACACTCCTATTTGATTATAAACTTCTATTTTATAACAAAGTCTAATTGTATAACAAACTCTTACATAGGAGTGGATTTTGTTATTCAACCCTACCCATTAAGTACTTCAATCATGTTAGTGAGGTCATGGTCCTCTTTCAAGGTTGAATTCACACCATTTGTTACTTGATTGACCAAAATGTCCTCTATCAATCGATTCCTATCTTGGTAGCATAGGATCACACACAAAGATGTATAGAACAAGTATAGAAACACACTAATGAAAACAAAATAATAAAGGTAAGAAGAGAGTACTTATAGAAATAAAGAGAAATAAAACTTTCATTGAACACTAAACGTTGTTACAAGTTTTGTTACAAAGGGAAGAGGAGGAGAGATATTACCCAAGAGGGAGAGAGAAACAAGTTGGACTCTGCCTCCCTTAGCCTATGAGAGGTCTATTTATACATAAAAAAAGGTGATAACCATCGTGGGGGCAATCTACTTTTTTAAGTGAAATGCTCCATTATTTTTTACTATCCTCTGCTTGTGTAAAAGTAACTTTATTAAAATTGGCCCATTTCAACTTGTCCACTAAAAGTGGTTTTTGTCATTCTTCTCTCTATTGTCATTTTGATGCTGCCTAATTCAAGGTTATAGGTGTCTTGCCTCCCAAAATCTCTCTTATCCCTTTTATTCTTGGCAATTTTAACCATAGTAGCTTAATCATCAAATTCATCATCTTCATTTTCATAGGCGTATTTCAATTGCCTTTTTGCATTAGGAACCTCATAGTCCTCATGCCTTTTTTACAACTTTGCTATTATATTAGCTTGCTCCCCTTTCCTCTCCCTCATATCCTCAAATCTAGTATTCATGCACTCAAATTGTTGTTACATAGCTTTAATCATGAAGCACAGATCATTAACTCCCTCTTAAGATACACCTTTGTCTATAGAAGTCATAGTATTACTTTTGCACAAAATGAATAAAATACCTCATAGAACACTGCCTTGTGTTTACACTTTTTATGGCCTTTTTTAATATTAACCTGCACATTTGCTTTTACCATTTAAATTTCCCCTTTTAGCTCTTTAAAAAACTAAACAAGCTAAATCGAAAGGATTGCTTTAGAACAAAATAAGGCAAATGGGGTAGAATTGAACTAATTGGAGAATAAGGAGTTAAAAAAAAAGGACATTAATGCAAATGAATTTAATAAACTAGATTGATATAAAATAAGATATAGAGTTAAAGTTAGAGGAAAAACTTAAATTACATAACAGGAAAATAAATGACATAATTAAAGTTAAGTAAGAAAATTATATTATTATTATGGCCAATATTGGCTAAATCATTTAACTTTTATCAATAACTTAAATTTGATGCCCTCTTTTTTTCCTTTTTGTTTCTTTTTTTTTCTTTTTCTTAACACAAAACAATAGTAGAATACTTAGAGACAACAAATGGAATTAAAAATAACATGTTTTGATAGTTATAATCTTAAATAAACAAGCAAAGAAGAAGGATTGCAAATAGATAGATTAGCACATTGAATGGTAATCCACTTAATAGACAAACTAAAAAGAAATAAATAAATCACAAGGCAACAAATTGAAGAATTAATTGATCCAACCTAATTTAGAGTTGAGTTTTAATACCAACTGATGCAAAAAAAACCCAAAAAAAAAGTGATTTAGGGACCCAACGCATGCAAGGAATAAAAGAATATCTAGGAAAGTTAAATCAAACATTAATAACACAAACCCAAGACCCAACATTCAAAGGAACACAAACCTATGGTATTTAAGAAGGATATGGATAGCATACTCTAGAAAAGAAGGGAATTATGAGTGATATGTCGAGTTGAATGCCACAAAAAGAGGTATTTCTTAATAAGTTCTTTAATTTTCGAAAGAATTGAAAGAGAAAACCCTTACTTTTTATTTCTCTCCAATTGTTTGATCTCCTAGAGCATACAAGGAGGTGCCTATTTATAGGCTAAGATAACAATCCTAAAGAGTCATAAACTATTATCTAGGACAAATTCTTATTTAGGACAAACTCCTATTTAAGACAAATTATTATACAAAAAACTTTCACTTTTATAATAATAATTTATTTAGGATAAACTTTTATTTATAAGTGAATAATATTACTTAGTCCTAGCCCATTAAGTACTCCAATCAATTAGTAAAGCCTTGACTTTTTTGGAAGTTTGAATTCGTACCATTTGTAGTTGGGTTGGTCCGAATGTCCTTAATCAACCCATTTAGTGCTTCTTTCATTTTTTTGGCTCTAACTTGTGTTACTAGACCTTTTGGAAAGTGCAATGTACTTCTTGTATCCTTTGAAGCCTTCCACGCATCGTCTCTAAGCTTCTCATTAGAACTTTACAAGCTTATCAAGATTATTATCTTGTGGCATTCTAGTCTGACTTATCACTCCTAATCCCTTTTTTTTTTTGAAGCGTGGTATCCATATCCTTCTTTATACATCTAGTTCAAGTTCCTTTGAATATCAGGTCTAGGTTTATATATTAGGTTCATGTATGTTTGAACTTTGGGTCAAGATTTTACTTTTGTTAAATCTAATTTAACTTTCTTGACATTTTGAATTCTTTGTTTTACTTGTGGGTTTCATTGTGCTCTTTGGGGTTTACATCAATTGGTGTCAAAACTTTAGGGTTTAAATTAAATTTGCTTATTTAAATTTGAGTTTTTCTCTTGTTTATCTTCTTAACTACCTTTTATAATCTTTTGTTCTTTAAATCCACCAAAACTTAGTTTATCATTTCTTATTTTTAAATTCATGAAAAAAACAAAGAAAGAAATTAAAAAAAAAAAGCAACAAGAACAACAAAAAGAAAACCTCTTTGAGGTGATAGCTTAATAGTTTGGTCAAACTAGCCATAATAACAATCTAGTCTAGTTCAAATTTTCTTCCACAATCTATTTTTCTTTCCCTATCATCCAAGTACTTGTTTTCTTTGAGTTGACTCTCTTAAATTTATTTTTTTAACATCCTTTTTTTATTTTCTAATTTCTTCTTTTCCATTAGGTTAATTTTGTCCTATTTATTTTATTTTATGAGTTGGTTTGCTTAAAATTAATCTTCTTGATTTAGCTTGTTTAGTTCCTTGAAGAGATCAAAAGGGAAGTTAAGAGTGGTGTAAAAGGAAAGAGTGTAAACTCATTATAAGAAAAGCCAGTAAAGAGAAGTAAACATGAAGGTTGAGTAACAATAAATGAGAGAAACATACAAAGGAGTGCTTGTAAGTTTATTTCTTATATTTTTGGTATATGTTAGCAATATGACTTCAAAAGATAAGGGAGTGAGTGAGGAAGGCAAGAAGGATGATTTGTTCATGCTTTAAGCTATGAAACAATAGTTCAAGTGCATGAATGTTGTGTTTGGTGAGATGAGAGATCAAATGGAGAGGTAAGATGCTATTATAGCTTATTTTCAAAAGGGACAAACATAGAAATCTCCTAATGCACAAAGGCAAGAGAGGCATAATCATTATGATGACTAGATAATGATGGAGATAATGATGCCAATTTTGATGATCTAGCTACTTAAGTCAAAATTACCAATAATAAAAGTGGTTGTAGAGATTTTAGGAGGCGAGAAACCTATAACCATGATTTGTGTATGATGAGATCCATGGAGGAGTCAATGCATAAAGGGATTCAAATGATCCATTAAGCATTCATGAAGAGTCAATGACATGTCTAAGGGAAAAAAAGATGAAAGAAGCACTAAATACTCTTATTGACAATATTCGGGTTAACCAAGTAACAAATGTCATGAATTCCAACTTGAAAGAGGACCAAGACTTCATTAATATGATTGGAGTGCTTAATAAACCATAGTTTCTATACCAATCTATATCTTCAGTTAATAAGCAACCAACTTAACTAGCTCAAAGAAAAGGTTGAAGAAAACCCAAAGCAATTAGATTTAGTAGATGAAATAGTCAAAAGGTCAAAAAAAAAACACCTTAGACTAAAAGAACAAGAAGTTGTTTTAGGAAAGGAGAAATAGATTAAAGAAGAATATTATTGTTTAAAAACTTTGATTCAAAGAATTAAAAATAATCACTATAGTTGATAAACTAGAGAATTATAACCTTCTATAAGTGAGTTTAAAGCTAAAATTAATTAATTAAAACATGAAATAAGGGAATTAAAAGAAAGGATTATAATCCTAAAAACCATGTCTAAAAGGATCAAAAACCTACAAATGTGCAAGGTACCTCTTTAAAAGAGGAACTAGAAACTCTTTAATATGTCAATCTTATTTACAGGGTTTTTACCCATAAATGGCTTAAAAAAATTATAGCCATAATTAATAAAGAATATATATTTTTTGCTATTACCTTAATAGACTTAGGCACAAATATGAATTGTATTAATGAAAGAATAGTACCTTCAAATCCAAATCTATATCTATGGGACCAAGGCTTTTGAATATATGTAGAAATGAAATAAATGATCTCTTAAAAAATAGACTTAAAAAAAAGTAACAATCCTTAAAGTTGTGTAACATTTTATGTTAAAAATAAAGTAGAATTAGAAAGAAGTGTTCTATAATTAAGAATTAATTACAAGCCTTTAAATAAGGTACTAAGATGGACTAGATATCTTATTCCAAATAAAAAAGATTTGCTAGATAGGCTTTATGAAACTCAAATATATTTAAAATTTGATATGAATTTTGATTATTGGCAAATTTAAATTCATGAGAAAGATAAATATAAAATAGTATTCATTGTTCCATTTGGTTATTATGAATGGAATGGAATGTCATTTGGATTGAAAAATGCACATTATGAATTTTAGAAAATAATGAATGAAATATTTAATACTTATTTAACATTTATGATTGTTTATATTGATGATGTATTAGTATTAACTAATACCATGAACCACACTTTAAACATTTAAACCTTTTTTTAAAGGTTATATAATAAGAAGCCTTTAATGGATATAAGGGGTCCATTGGACATTCCAGAAGGTCCAATAAGACAGGATAGAGTCAAAAAGATGAAAGAAGCACTAAGTGGGTTGATTAATGACATTTAAACCAACCAAGTTACAAATGGTACGAATTCAAGTTTGAAAGAGAGTCAAGGACTTATTAATATGATTAGAGTCCTTAATGGGTTAGGGCTAAGTAATAACATTCACTCCTAAATAGGAGTTTATCCTAAATAAATGAATGTTATAAAAGTATAAGCTTTTTATATAAGAACTTGTCCTAGATAGAAGATTGTCCTAAATAAGAGTTTAAACCTCTTTAGGATTGCTATCTTATCTTATAAATAGGCACTTCCTTATAAGCTCTAAAAAATCAGAAAATTTTGAGAGAAATAAAAAAACAAGGGTTTTCTTCTTTGGTTTTTTTGAGAACTAAAGAACTTATCAAGAAGTACCTCTTCTTGTGGTATTTAACTTGACTTATCACTCCCAATTCCCTTCCTTTTTGGAGTGTGGCATCCATGTCTTTCTTAAATACCCTAGGTTTGTGTTCCTTTGAATGTTGGGTTTGGAGTTTATGTTATTAAAGTCTGATTCAATTTTCCTAAGTATTGTTTGATTCCTTGGATGTGTTAGATCCTTAAGACACATCTTCTGGGATTTTTCACATCAGTTGTTATCAGAACCCGTCTCTAAATTAAGTTGGATTAGTTAATTCTTCAATTTGATGCCTTTTGATTTATTTATTTTTGTTTTGTTTGTCTACTAAGCACATTACTACTTGAACACATTAATTTGTCTGTTTGTAGTGTTTCTTAATTTGCTCATTTATTAGAGCGTAAAACTACCTAAATGTGCTATTTTCAATTCCATTTGTTGTCTTTAAGTGTTCTACTATTACTTTGTGCTTAGCCAAAAACACAAGGGAACTAAGTTTGCCCTGTAAGTTTAACTTCATATCTTATTTTATATTAGTCAAGTTCATTAAATTCATTTGCCTTAATGTCCTTTTTTATTTTTTATTTTTTATTTTTTAACTCCTTGCTCTCTAATTAGTTCAATTCTACCCCCATTCACCTTACTTTATTCTAAACTAATTCTCTTGATTTACCTTGTTTAGTTCTTTAAAGAGTTGAAAGGGGAAATTTGATTGGTAAAAGGAAAGAGTGCAAGTTCATATTAAGAAAAAGTCATAAAAAGTGTAAACACAAAGGAGTGTGACACTTTTTTTTTGAAGTGAAACATATGAGTGTTTTGTGAGGTATCCTAATCATTTTGTGAAAAAGTAATACTATGACTTTCATAGATAAAGATGTAACTTAGGAGAGAGTCAATGATGTGTCCTTCGTGATTAAAGCTATGTAACAACAATTTGAGTGCATGAATGCTAGATTTGATGATATAAGGGAAAAGATGGAGGAGTAAGCAAATACAATAGCAGAGTTGCAAGGAGGCATAAGGACTATGAGGTTTCCAACGCAAGAAGGAAACTAAGACAAGCCTATGACCATGAAGATGATGTAACAGTTGATGAATTTGACAATCGAGCTACTGTGGTTATAATTTCCAACAACAGAAGGGATTAAAAGTAATTTTGAGAGGCAAGACCCTTATGACCGTGATTTGGGTAGTATTAAATGATAATTTCTCTATTCTAAAGTATGAATGATCCTAATGTGTACCTAGAATAGGAGAAGAAGGTTAAATTAGTTTTTAATTGTCACAACTACTATGAAGAGGAAAAGGTAAAACTTGTTATTGTTGAATTTACTAATTATGCTATTATTTAGTGGGATTAGCTTGTTTTGACAAGGAGAAGGAATCGTGAGAGGCCTATTGATACATGGGAGGAGATGAAAGCTATTGTAAGGAGGAGGTTCATCCCTAATCACTATTATAGGGATTTGTACCAAAGGATACAAGGGCTCACTCAAGGCACCAAAAGTGTGAAGGACTATCACAAAGAGATGAAAATTGCCATGATTCGAACAAATGTAAAATAAGATAGAGAGGCAACCATGACTCAATTTTCATAAGGACTAAATAATAACATAGCCACTATGGTTAAGTTGCAACACTATATAGAATTAAAAGACATGGTGCACATGACAAGAAATCTATTTCACATTCTAGAAGGTCTAATAACACAAGTTAGGGCCAAAAAGATGAAAAAAGACACTAAATGGGTTGATTGAGGACATTTTGGCCAACCAAGCTACAAATGGTGTGAATTCAAGCTTGAATGAGAGTCAAGGCCTTATTAATATGATTGGAGTACTTAATGGGTCAAGTCTAAGTAATAACATTCATTCCTAAATATGAGTTTATATCCTAAATAAGTGGTTGTTATAAAAGTGGAAGTTTTCTATATAAGAATTTATCCTAGTTAGGAGTTTGTGTCCTAAATAAAGATTTGTCCTAAATAGGAATTTATGCTTCTTTAAGATTAGTATCTTAAGCTATAAATAGGCACCTCCTTGTAAGTTCTAAAAAATTAGACAATTTTGAGAGAAATAAAAAAGTAAGAGTTTTCTCCTTCAGTTCTTTCAAGAACTAAAGAACTTATCAAGAAGTATCTCTTTTTGTGGCCTTCAACTCAACTTATCACTCCCAATCCCTTTCTTTTTTGGAGTGTGGCATCCATATCCTTTTAAAATACCTTAGGTTTGTGTTCCTTTGAATGTTAGGTCTAGGGTTTGTGTTATTAAAGTTTGATTTAGCTTTCCTAGGTATTGTTTGATTCCTTGTATGTGTTAGGTCCATAAGCCATGCCTTTTGGGGTTTTTTTTCATCATTTATAGAAAAGGCAGGATTAGTAGTCACTACTAAAAAAATAAAGTTATTTCAAACCAATGTTAGATTTCTTAAACACTTCATTAAAAATGGAAATAAAGTTTCCACCAATCAAGCAATTGAACTTGCCTTTAAATTTCTTGATAAAATAAAAGACAAACAACAATTACAGAGATTTCTAAGAAGTTGAATTATATTTCAGAAGTTTATAGAGATTTAGCCTATGATGTTGAGTCATTATTTGAAAGATTAAAGAAAAATTTACTAGAATGAATAGATCAACATATAAGGGCAGTTAAGAAGATAAAAAAAAAATAGAACAAAAGAACTACCATGTTTAACCTTTCCTCATCTTGATGTCTTTGATATAGTTGAAACAAACACATGAGATAGAGGACATAAGGGTATCCTTAAATAAAGGATTAATTTGAAGGAATAACTTGTTCATTTTACTTTGTGATTCTAGAAAGGAAGAAGAGTTAATTACTTTACTATTAAAAAAGAAATATTAGCAATATTATTGTGCATAAAAAAATTTGAAAATGATCTATTAAATCAAAAATTTCTCTTAAGAATTGATCATAAGATGGCTAAAGACGTCTTTACTAAAGATGCTAAAAATGTTGCTTATAATGAAATCTTTGTTTGATGGCAAGAAATTTTATCTGTTTTTGGTTTTGATATCAAGTTTATTAAAGGAACTTTTAATTCTTTACCAAATTTTCTAACTCATGAATTTTTACAAAGAACTTTCATATGAGTAAATAGCCCTCAATACATAGACCTTAGTTCCCATCATAATCGATTATTTCACTAGAAAAAGATGACTCTAGATCAAAATCTAAAGAAGTTGATAAACTTCAAGTTGATGCTTATGAGAGGGCCTTAGATAAAACTTTAACATATTCTTTAATTTCAAAGCACTTTGATTTTTTATGTATTATGGGAAATAATTATACTCAGCTCTAACTTAATGAGGTTACTAGATTTTATCTTAAAGATGGTGTATCCTTATACTACTATGAAGAATTGTTTATACTATCAACAAATCCTACATGAAATAGGTTCTATGGTTATTAAACCCATTGAAAGAGGATTAAGAACAACCTATGATTTAAGAAACTAGGCTTATGCCAAATTCAAGATAAAAAGGCTTCTCTATCTAGAAGATTAACAAGGCGATCTCTTTGGCTATAAAGATCTAAAAAAATGGTGGAAGGTAAAATCTTACAATTACTTTGATTATATCAAAACCTAGGAAAAAGCCTTATTATATGAAAATAGGTAAAAGAAATTTAGTTGGTTCATTCATATTCATCTTTTGAATGATTCAAAAAAATTTCCTAACTAGTTTAAAACCTAGTTCTCAAAATGTTGGTTTGCATCACCTAATCCTATCTCATAAAGTAAGAATTGTTTATGAACAATTTTGTGAAAAAGAATAATGAGGTTAAAGACTAATTACTAATATTTGCCTTATGGTATCATGTCCTATAAATTATAAAATGGGATTATATTATCATGGCAAAATAAGCAAATGTTCTAGAGGTAGATATTAAACATGCCCCCTAGTTGGCATAAAGAATTACCATTAGATGATGGGAAACTTTTGATTTCTTTGATGATGGAATTTATATGGCCAAAGGTATCTTTTACATAAATGGTTCAAAAGGTCCACCAAAGCCTATGCCTTCTTGTAATCTGGAAGACCTATTAAAGATTTTAATAGAGTCTATATCAAAAGAAAGGTTATTAGAGATGGTGGCTTGATTACTCCAACCAGAACAAAACACACAAGTAAGTCATGTCAAAAGTAGTTGAGGACACACCAATAACAACATTATGCAGCACTTATAAGATCTTTATAAGTTGTAAAGTGACAAAACTACTTTTAGTGGAAAGGAAGGAAAAGACATAAAAAGCCCAATGAAAATAGCTTTTATTAAAGCTACTTTGGAGAAAGCAAGGAATGAAGAGCAAAGACCAAATACAAGCCACTTTATTAAAGTGATTCCTCCTACTTATTATTAGCTTTTTGTAATATAAATAAAGCTCCTTAGGACATAAGGGGTAGTGATGATAAGCTTGAAGTTGATGTGTGGAAGGTTTCAAAAGATGTAGGAGATCCATTGCACATTCCAAAAGGTCCAATAACACAGGCTAGAGCCAAAAAGATGAAAGAAGTACTAAATGGGTTAATTAAAGACATTCAGGCCAAAAAAGCTACAAATAGTGCGAATTCAAGCCTAAAAGAGAGTTAAAATCTTATTCATATGATTGGAATACTTAATGGGCCAGCATTAAGTAATAGCATTCACTCTTAAATAAGAGTTTGTCTTAAATAAGTGTTTGTTATAAAAGTGGAAGTTTTATGAATAAGAATTTGTCTTAAATAGGAGTTTGTCTTAAATAGGGATTTATCTTAAATAGGAATTAATGTCCCTTTTAGGGTTGCTATCTGAGCCTATAAATAAATACCTTCTTATAAACTCTAAAATTAAGCAATTTAAGAGAAATAAACAGTAAGGGTTTTCTCCTTCGATTCTTTCAAAAACTAACTCTTCTTATGGTGTTCAACCCAACTTATCACTTCTAATTTCCTTCTTTTCTAGAGTGTGTTATCTATAATCTTCTTAATACCTTAGGTTCATGTTCCCTTGAATATTGGGTCTGGGGTTTATGTGATTGAAATCTAACTTGGCTTTCTTGGTCATTGTTTCATTCGTTGCATGTGTTAGGTCCCTACACTGTGTCTTTTAAGGTTCACATCAATTAGTATCAAAGCCCAACTCTAAATCAAGTTAGATCAATTAATTCTTCAATTTGCTGCCTTATGATGTATTTATTTTTGTTTAGTTTGTCTATTAAGTGCATTACCATTTGAAACATGCTAATCTATCTATTTGTAATACTTCTTACTTTGCTCATTTATTTGAGGGCATAACTATCAAAACATGTTATTTTTAATTCCATTTATTGTCTCTAAGTATTTTACTATTGTTTTGTGTTAAGCAAAAGAATAAAAGGAAAAAAAAAGGAGGAATGAAAAAAAAGGAACAAAAAAAACATTAAATTCAAGTTATTAATAAAAGTTAAACAGTTTGGTCAAATTGGCCACAATAATAATGCTTTCTTTCTCAACTCCAATTTTGCCACCTATTTTCTTATTATGACATTTAAGTTTGGCCTTTAAATTTAACTCCCTATCTTAATTTATGTGAGTCTAGTTCATTAAATTTGTTTGTCTTGATATCCTTTTTCATTTTTTTTTCCTTTTGGACTCCTTATTCTCCAATTAGTTTAATTCCACCCGATTTACCTTATTCTACTCAAAATCAATCCTCTTGATTTATCTTGTTTAGTTCTTTAAAGAACTAAAAGGGGAAATTTAAATGGTAAAAGGCAAGTGTAAGTTCATGTTAAGAAAAAGCCATAAAAACTGTAAAATATGAGGGAGTTTGACACCCTTTTTGAGTGAAACACATAAGAAAGTGTTTTATGAGGTTATTATAATCATTTTGTCCAAAATTAATACTAACTTCTAATGACAAACATGTAGCCTAGTAAGGAGTTAGTGATATGTCCTTCATGATCAAAGTTATGCAACATCAATTTAAGCACATAAATACCATATTTAATGATGTAAGGGAAAGGGTGGAGGAGCAAGCTAATACAATTAAAGTGAAGTTCCCAACTTCACCCTAGGATCTACTAGTCTGTGATACTAAGGGGGGGAATCAGTATCACCGTTTCAAACACCTTGTCTATTAAATAGATAGGTTGTTCTTGATTAGGTCTTCTTTTAGGTTATGGGTTTGATGATTCTTTAGCTTTGTTCACAACTCAATTCAAAACACAGAATGTAAATTCAAAACAAGGACACAAGAGATTTACATGGTTTGGCCAATGTGACCTACTCCACGGTGGTAGGGATTCTTCCTCTACCGAGACAATCCACTATACTTGAGAATACCAGTGTGGTATCCCCTATAATTACAATGTAGTTACAATGGATGTCTTAATCTTCTACTCCTTTTATTCTTACAAATACAAAGCAATCACAATACAAAGAGTGTCACCTGCTGTATCTACCATTCTTCTAGCTTGTCTTGCCTCTACTTGATTTGAATAGGCTGCTTCACTGCTGCTTGGAAGATCACCAAAACACTCTCTAACCTCTCTTGAAGAAATCTAGAAATTCGTTGAGTTCTCTCTAAGCTTCACAGAATGTCTTCACTAGGTTGTCTCACACACATACAAGAGATAAGTCTTGGTTTATATACTACTCTCTATGGAAACCCTGGTAGGGTTTACTGTAGTTGCGGCAGACTTCCTTTCTTGCTCTTTTCTTTCTACTGAAATCTCATCCTTTGAATGCTTGAATGAACGACCAAGATTGTCCATGAACAGTTAAAAATGTACAAAAGAAACAGCCCCCGTAACTGCCCATCTTATAGAAATGCTAAGTTAAAATTTCGTAACCTTCCCTTCTTTCGGACTCCCTGTCTATCTGTAAGCTCAAAATTATTCCACTCCTCAGGAATCACTCCGTAACCACGGAATCCACTATTCATCCAGTGGAGTGGTCTTCTTATGGGCCAATGTTATGGAATCTTCCTCCGGACTTGTCCTTTGGACGGTCTTACGGAATCTTCTTACGGAATCATCCTACAAACCGTTTTACAAACACTTCCTCTGGACTTTTGCTCCTTGACTTAGTCTTAGGACAGGCTTATGGACTTGCAGATTTAACTTCTTATGAACTTATTATCCATATACAACACTGTCACACTATCACAATAAGACTTAAGCAATGCTAAACTCCGTCTACAAGTTCACTCCAAGGAGATCACTTTACGAGGTTATTTGACATACTAGTCTTATCCTATAATTCCTGAGATATGAGTCACTTCTACTTGCACACTTAAATTTGGTTGACAACATTTACAACCCATACAAGGCTATGGGAACAACAATCTCCCCCTTTGTAATTGTTGGCAACACTCACAACAAAAGCCATTACGCAGCAGTCCTTCATAATCTTCTTAGAGTAATAATCCATAAGTAGATGGATTACAAGTCCTCCTAAATATGCACTCCCCCTTCCTTAACAACTCCTCCTAAACTGTTGCTTCTCTCCCCTTTGCCAACCAATTACAAATCTGAAAAACCCACAAAGTAGAGATGGAGGATTCATCTGAACTTCAGGCTTGAGGAGGCATTTGCACAGATAGACTCATTCTGTGCTTTTCAAACAGCTTTGTGGACAGAGGTTTAGTTAGAATATCTGAGATTTTATCTTTAGTGCCAACATACTCCAACTGAATTATGCCCACTTCCACTTGATCCTTGATAAAGTGATACCAAATGTTAATATGCTTGCTCCTTGAATGTTGAACTAGATTCTTTCCGAGATCAATTGCACTTTGATTATCACAAAGTACACTTACTGGTAACTTCACTTCAATACCCAAATCTTTCAATTGTCTTTGCATCCATATCACCTGAGTACATGTTGCACAAGTAGCCATATACTCAGCCTTAGCTGTGCTTAAAGCAACACTGTTTTGCTTTCTACTTAACCATGCAACACACTTTGAACCCAAGTAAAAGCTGCAACCGCTGGTTGATTTTCTGTCATCTGTACTTCCTACCCAATCTGCATCAATGTATGCTTGTAGTTTTATAGAGTCCATGGCAGGATACCACAAACCCATTTCCAATGTCCTTTTGAGGTATCTTAGGATTCTTTTCACTGCCAACACATGAGATTCCTTAGGATCAACTTGGAATCTGTTGGCAATGCACACAGCTTGCATGAGATCAGGCCTTGATGCTGTAAGGTACAGAAGGCTCCCTATTATCTTCCTGTATTCTATAAGGCTTATACTCCTACCTTTATGATCTTTTGTTAACTTGTAGCCCACTATCATAGGGGTACTGGTAGGTCTGCTATCCTCCATGCCAAACTTTTTCAGCATCTCTTTGGCATATTTTGTCTGAGAAATAAAAATACCTTCTTCACACTGTTTTATCTATAATCCAAGAAAGTAAGTCATTTCTCCAATCAATGACATCTCAAATTCCTCACTCATCTTCTGTGCAAATTCTTGGCATAGCTTTGAGTGATCCCCTCCAAAGATGGTGTCATCTACATGTACTATGGTTATCAACTAGCCTTTCTCTGAGTTAAACATATATAGGTTATTATCAACTGTTCCTCTTCTTAAGTTCAACCTTCTTAAATACGCATCCAACCTGCTATACCATGCTCTTGGGGCTTGTTTAAGGCCATACAAGGTTTTCTTCAACTTGCACACGTGTGTCTCATCCTCTCTGATTTGTACTTCATTGGGTTGTTCAATATACATTTCTTCTTTCAAAAGCCCATTCAGAAAGGCTAATTTCATATCCATCTGATAAACTTTATACCTCTTATGTGTTGCCAAAGCTAAGAACATTCTAATAGTTTCCAGCCTTGCTACTGGTGCAAAAGTTTCATCAACATCTACTCATTCTATCTGAGTGTAGCCTTTACAAACTAGCCTAGCCTTGTTCCTCACCACCTTGCCATCTTTATTATGTTTATTTCTAAACACCCATTATGTTCATATGACATTCTTGTTAGTGGGTCTTAGAACCAGCTCCAATGTATCATTCTTCTTGATTTGATCCAGCTCCTCATTGATAGCTTTGACCCAGGATTTGTCGTGTGCAGCCTCTTTAACAGATTTAGGTTCAACTTGTGAGAGTAAAGCAGTGACTCCCACAATTCTTCTTCTTGTTGTAACTCTTACTGATGGGTTACCTATGATCTGATTTCCATGATGAGCATTGGACCAAGTTTTCTTTGTCTTTTGCTCTTACACAATCTTAGTTGCAAGAGAATCTCTTTCTTCATCTTCAGACCTACTCTTCTCTGAGTCTAAACTTGCTTTTTTCCCCTTTTCTTCATGCTTGTCTGATTCTTCATCTATCTTGAAGTCATCTTCTTCATTGTCCTCAGCTTCTCCATTTTGTGTTGTTTTCCAATTTTTATCTATTCTCACATCACTGGAAGTGACCACTTTTCCCAATTTATGTAGGAAAACTCTGTAACCTTTTGTCTTTGCTAAGTATCCCACAAAGATGTCTTCATCTGACCTAGCATGGAATTTTCCCAAGCTTTGCTCCTTGTTCTTCACAAAACATAGGCTGCCAAAGATTCTGAGATACTTGGCTGTTGTCTTCTTCCCACTCCATAGCTCACATGGAGTCTTATCAGTATTGGGCCTTCTATTCAGTAGGTGCACGACTGTAAATGTTGCTTCTGTCCAAAATCTTGTGTGAAACTTGGATTCCAGTAGTAGAGTTATTGTTATTTCAACCACATCTCTATTTTTCCTCTCTACCACCCCGTTCTGTTGAGGTGTTCTTGCTGCTGCCATTTGATGGTGAATTTCATGCTTCTCAAGGTAATATTCAAAAGCTTCATTTGTGAATTCAGTGCCTTGATCTGACCTCAATACTTTGATCTTCTTTCCACTCTCATTTTCAGCCAATCTTCTGTATCTCTTGAAGCATTTTAAAACTTCTGACTTGTATTTGAGGTGCATGATGTAGGTCCTTATAGAATAATCATCAACAAACAAGATGAAGTACCTCTCACCATTCAACGCTTTTGTTCTCATTGGGCCACACAAATCAGTATGTACAATATCAAGCACTGCTTCAAAACTGAACTCTTTGGTCTTATATTGCTTTTTGGCATGTTTTCCTTTAGAGCATGCTAAGCAGACATACTCTCTCTCTCTCCTGAGGTCTGGAATGTCTCTGATTGCATGAGTAGTGGTTAGCTTCCTCATGTTCTTCTGTGTTAAGTGTCCCAGCCTCCTATGCCAGAGTTGATTTTCTTCTTCTTCTGTAAGTAAATAGCTATTTGTCTTGTCCTCATCAATCACATATAAATTTCCAGTTGTTCTCTTCCCGGCTGCAACAGTATTGCCTTCTTTACTCTTTACTTGGGAACCTGTTTTTGTGAATATCACTTCATGGTCTTCATTGCATAGTTGGCTGATAGATGATAGATTATATCTGAGTCCTTCAACATGCAGAACATCTTTCAGCTTTCCTTTTCCAATATTTACTGACCCCTGACCACTGATGTTGAGTGAACCATCATTGCCAAACTTGACTCTGCCTTCTCTTGACTTGTTTAGCTTTGATAATTTACTCGTCTCCTATCATGTGTGAAGTGCATCCACTATCAAGAATCCACTACTTATCCTTGTAGTCAGCCTTTAGTGCAATTTCAGCTATATTAGCTACCTCATTTTTAACTTTATATTCCTTCTTTTGAACTGGCTTGAAGATAGCTTTTTCCTTTTTTTCAGCTTTGACTACACCAATTGTTTTCACTATGCCATTAAGTGCCTTCTCTTGCTCAGGGAGAAGTGTCATGCATCTCTTGGCATTATGACCAACCTGCCTGCACCTTTCACACTGTTCTAAGTCTGCCAATATAACAAACTTGTTCTTTGAAACCACTGGTTTGGGCTTCCACCAACAATCAGTGTGTTACTCATGACAAATGTTCTCCTCTGAATTTTGTATTGTCTCCCCCTGTATGCAGCATCAAATCTTCTCAAGTTGGAGACATATACTGGCCTTCTCCACCAGCATTTACTTGCCTTATGACTCCAAACTCCACAATAAAAGCAGTGACCTTGAAACTGCCTCTTCTTGGGTCTAACCACAGCTTGTCTTCGTTTGTTCATTACTTGCTGTGTAGGCAAGGTTGCTGGCTTCTTTGCTTGTGTGGCTTTCATTTCAGCCACCTTCTTCTCCTTCTTCTGTTCAGCCATAGCCCTTGGCTGGCTGACTGTCTTTTCTTCATTTTTGTTTGCAACCCTAGGTTATTTCTTCAAATCTTCTTTATTTTCAACCTTCACTGTTCTTGGCTGATCAGTTTTTTCTTTCTGAGACTTAGCAGCTATGGGCTGCTGCTCTTTAACCACATACATCATTTTTGGCCCTGGCTTTGGTTTGATAACTGTCTTCTTTTCTTCAGCTATCTTCTCCTGAGTCACAGCCTTCTCTTTCAACTTCTGTGGCAAAGTCTCATTCTCTTTAGGCAGTGCAGCCTTAGATTGCTGCACTTTCTCTTCATTCTTCTTTTCTCTTGCAGAGCTTGTTTCTTCTACCACTTCAAGCTTCTGCAAGTTCTCTTCACTCTTTTTGAGTTGTTGCTGGAGTCTCAGCAACTCTATCTCCATTTCTTCAATTGTTAAAGTCCTTGAGGCAAGCTCCATTGTAAGGTCTTGACATATTTTGATCTGTTTTTCAAATCTTCTCTTCAAGTCAATATGTTCAGCCCTTATTTCATCTTTTTGACTTTCTGCTTCCTCAATCTTTGCTTCAACTTGTTTTATATGGGCCTCCAACCTTCTTATGGTTCTGCCCCTTCTGATTATCTCCTTTAAAGCTGCTTCTAACTCAGCTTCAAGATCTGGTTCTTCTTCATCAACCTCCTCTTCCTCTTCAGAGGTTGAACTACCACATTGAGCTGATCCCATAAAGGCATGCTCATCTGATGAGTCTACATCTTCCTCCTCATTAGCTTCTTTTGTCTGGCTCACATAACTCTTGAATGAGTCTCTCTTCTTCTTCTGTGGGTTGGCAGTCTTCTTGCTGGACTTCTTTGATTTGGATGATGGTCTTCTCCATTTTGAATCCTGCTCATCATCACTATCCTGATCTTCATCATCAAGTTTGACTTTGCACTGAGAAGCAAAGTGTCCAGTCTTCCCACAACGATAACATCTCAAGGACAACTGTCCTTTTTCCTTCTTAGACCCCTTTTTGAATTTCCTTGTGAAGTAGGCCAACACTTCATCTTCACTTTCTTCCTCATCATCATCATCATCCTCACTAGATGATTCTTCCTCTTCTCTTATCTTCAAGTGTTCCATAGCTTTGAAAGCTGCCTCCTTTGATGGCTTTGATGTTGAGGAGCTTTCATTTGACTTTATTCTCATCTCATATGCAATGAGATTGTGCTGGAGATCATGCAGTGACATAGAATTGAGATCTCTACTCTCCTCTATGGCTGCCACCTTTGAGGCAAACCTCTCAGGCAGAATTCTCAGAATTTTCTTCACAATAGATGAGTCCTTCTTGTTCTTCCCATGACCTCTAAGGTCATATACAGCATCAATAACCCTGATGAAGAACTCTTGGACTGTCTCATTTTTCTGAATTCTGAGAGATTCATATCTCTCCTTGACAACTTGAAGCTTGGCCTCCTTCATTCTGTCATCACCTTCATAGACCTTCTGCAATCTGTCCCATATCTCCTTAGCAGATTTGCAGTCCATAACTTTAGCATATTCAGCATCTGTCAATGCTGAAATGATGACATTTGAGGCCTTCCCATTGATCTCAAACTGCCTTAATTCCTCTGGGGTTGGATCTTTACCTTCTTTTGGAGGCACAAAACCCTCCTGTACTGATTTCACCACGTCCATGCCCATGGTTGCAAATACCACCTGCATTCTCGCTCTCCACATATGGTAGTTGGTTCCATTGAAGATTAGAACCTTCTTCCTGTAAGTAGTGCTGGTGCTAGTACTGGCATCCATTTCTCAATATGCTGAACAAATTAAAACTTCTGAAACCCTTCAAACTAGTACACCAAGCTGTTAAGTTTCAAACTGGTGAACTAGGCTCTGATACCAATTGAAGTTCCCAACTTCACCCTAGGATCTACTAGTCTGTGATACTAAGGGGGGGAATCAGTATCACCGTTTCAGACACCTTGTCTATTAAACGGATTGGTTGTTCTTGATTAGGTCTTCTTTTAGGTTATGGGTTTGATGATTCTCTAGTTTTGTTCACAACTCAATTCAAAACACAGAATGTAAATTCAAAACAAGGACACAAGAGATTTACATGGTTCGGCCAATGTGACCTACTCCACGGTGGTGGGGATTCTTCCTCTACCGAGACAGTCCACTATACTTGAGAATACCAGTGTGGTATCCCCTATAATTATAATGTAGTTACAATGGATGTCTTAATCTTCTACCCCTTTTATTCTTACAAATACAAAGCAATCACAATACAAAGAGTGTCACCTGCTGTGTCTACCATGCTTCTAGCTTGTCTTGCCTCTACTTGATTTGAATAGGCTGCTTCACTACTACTTGGAAGATCACCAAAACACTCTCTAACCTCTCTTGAAGAAATCTAGAAATTCGTTGAGTTCTCTCTAAGCTTCATAGAATGTCTTCACTAGGTTGTCACACACACACACAAGAGATAAGTCTTGCTGGAAGGGTTTACTGTAGCTACGACAGACTTCCTTTCTTGCTCTTTTCTTTCTACTAAAATCTTATCCTTTGAATGCTTGAATGAACAGCCAAGATTGTCCATGAACAGTTAAAAATGTACAGAAGAAACTGCCCCCATAACTGCCTATCTTCTGGAAATGCTAAGTTAAAATTCCGTAAGCTTCCCTTCTTCTGG
Organism: Bruguiera gymnorhiza; assembly: GCA_020883675.1. Taxonomy (NCBI): domain Eukaryota; kingdom Viridiplantae; phylum Streptophyta; class Magnoliopsida; order Malpighiales; family Rhizophoraceae; genus Bruguiera; species Bruguiera gymnorhiza. Next base: position 3,633,534 of record JAIRCJ010001049.1, on the reverse strand, counting down.
ACTCCTTGTCTGTCCATAACCCCGGAATTATTCCGCTCCTCAGGAATCACTCCGTAACCACGGAATCCACTGTTCATCCTATGGAGTGGTCTTCTTACGGACCAATGTTATGGAACCTTCCTCTAGACTTGTCCTTTAGACGATCTTACGGAATCATCCTGCGGACCATTTTACGGACACTTCCTCCAGACTTTTGCTCCTGGACTTAGTCTCAGGACAGGCTTACAGACTTGCAAATTTAACTTCTTATGAACTTATTATCTGTATACAACACTGTCACACTGTCACACTAAGACTTAAGCAATGCTAAACTCCCTTTACAAGTTCACTCTAAGGAGATGACTTTACGAGGTTATTTGACATGCTAGTCTTATCTTGTAATTCCTGAAATATGAGCCACTTATGCTTATACACTTAAATCAAGTTGACAACAATTACAACCCATACAAGGCTGTGGGAACAACATATAGAATTACAAAAGAGGTACAAGGACTATGAGGTTACTAACGCAGGAAGGTAAGTGAGATGAAGAGGATGTAAAAGATGATGAATTTGATGATCAAGAAACTATAGTTATAATTGCAAGCAATAAAAAATGATCGAAGAGATTTTAGGAGGGGAGGCACTTATAACCGTGATTTGGGTAGCACTAAAATGAAAATTTCTCTAATCCAAGGTAAGAATGATCCTGATATGTACATAAAATGGGAGAAGTAAGTTAAATAGGTTTTTGACTGTCACAACTACTTCAAAGAGAAAAAGGTAAAGTTTATTGCTATTGACTTTATTGATTGTACTACTATTTGGTAGGATCAACTTGTTTAGACTAGGAGAAGGAATCATGAAAAGCCTATTGATACATGGGAGGAGATGAAGGCTATCATAAGATGAAGGCTATCACTATTATAGGGATTTATACCAAAAGCTACAAGGGCTCACTCAAGGTACCAAAAGTGTGGAGAACTAGGACAAGGAGATGGAGATTGCCATGATAAGGGCAAATGTAGAGGAAGATAAAAGGGAACCATGATTTGATTTTTGCAAGGGCTAAATAGAGGCATAACCAATGTGATTGAATTGCAACACTATGTAGAATTAGAAGACATGGTGTACATGGCTAAGAAAGTTGAAAGATAACTTAAATAAAAGAGTTCCACAAAAGTTAGGCAAAATTCAAGTTCTACTTCATCTTGGAAGCCAAATTAGAGTAAAAAGGGCAAGAAGGCCAATTATAAGCCCATAACTGAGCTTATCCAAGAGTAAAAATGTGAGTTCTAGTAAGAAGGTAGGTAATTATAATCCCCAACCAAGTAAAAATAAAGATGTAAATGTTTTAAGTGTTTAGGATGGCATAACATTGCTTCTTAATGTCGAAATAAGCATGCAATGGTCTTGAGGGGTAAGGGTGATATAGAGACTGCAAGTGAGTTAGATGATGATTCTGGGCCATCATCAGAGGGTAAAAGTGATGGAGAGGAGTATTTGGTTAATAGAATAACTCTCATCACAAAGTGAGCATTGACTATGCAAGTGAAGGAAAAGAACGAGGTGCAATAAAATAATATCTTTCATGCATGGTCTCTCATCAATGATAAGGTATGTAGTACGATTATTCATGGTGGGAGTTGCACTAATGTAGCTAGCACAATTATGGTTGAAAAGCTGAATTTACTTGTTATAAAGCATCCTATGCCACATAAGCTTTAATGGTTGAATAAAAGTGGTGAACTTAAGCTAAATAAGCAAGTGCTCATATCATTTTCTATTATAAGGTATTATGATGAAGTTTTATGTGATGTTGTACCTATGCATGCAAGTCATATCCTATTGGGAAGGCCATGGCAGTTTGATAGGTGAGTTATGCATGATGGCTTCAAGAACCAATATTCCTTTATAATGAATAAAAAACTCATCACTCTTGTACCATTAACACCTCAACAAGCTTATCAAGATCAATTGAGGATTAAAAATGAGAGTGAACAGAAAAGAGAGAATGAAAAGAGAGAGATAATCGATATAGAAAACAGAGGAGAAAAAGTGAGGACACAAGAGAGAAAGGAGAAAAAAGAAAGTTTATATGCAAAACAAAGTGATGTTAAAAGAGCATTTATGCCAAACAATCTATGATTGTACTTTTGTAGAAAGAATATTATTTTAACACTTATAAGTTTGACCTATCTTTACCTAGTATTGTTATTTCTCTTTTGCAAGAATTTGAAGATATATTCCTTAAGGATGTTCTAAGTGGATTACTACCTATAAGAGGAATTGAACATTTAATTGATTTTATCCCTAGTGCATCCATTCTAAATTGGCCAGCATATAGGAGTAATCTTGAGGAGAAAAAGGAGCTTTAAAGACAAGTTGAGGAACTTATGTCAAAAGAATAAATGAGAGAAAACATGAGTTCTTGTGCAATTCCTATTCTACTTGTACTTAAAAAGGATGAGACTTGAAAGATGTGTGTTGGTAGTCAAGCAATCAACAAAATCATTGTAAAGTATCATTATCTCATACTTAGGTTAAATGACATGTTAGATGAATTGCACGATTCATTGTCTTTTCTAAAATTAATTTGAAAAGTAGATATCATCATATTAGGATGAGAGAGAGAGATAAGTGGAAAACAACTTTTGAAATTATGTATGGTTTGTATGAATGGCTTGTTATGCCATTTGGTCTCACTAATGCACCAAGCACTTTTATGCAATTGATGAATCATGTTTTATGTACGTTTAATGGTAAATTTGTCGTTCTGTATTTTAATGATATTTTGGCCTATAGCAAAAACTTAAAAGAGTATTTTGATTATTTATGTTCTATTTTAATTGTTTTACATTTTGAGAAATTGTATGCTAACTTCAAAAAATGTTCATTTTGTACTAACCAAATCATATTTCTTAACTATGTTGTGAGTGCTAGAGGTATTGAGGTTAATGAGGAAAAAGTTAAGACAATCTATGATTGACTTACACCTAAGTCAATTAATGATGTTTATAGCTTTCATGGTTTTGATAGTTTCTATAGACACTTTGTTAAAGGTAGAATGATGAGAAGCTTAAAGATGATGTGTGGAAGCCTTCAAAGGATGAAAGAGATCCATTGCACATTCTAAAAGGTCTAATAACATAAGTTAGAGCCAGAAAGATGAAAGAAGTACTAAATTGCCTAATTAAAGATATTTGGGCCAACCAAGCTACAAGTGATGTGAATTCAAGCTTGAAAGAAAGTCAAGGCCTTATTAATATGATTGGAGTGCTTAATGGGCCAAGGTTAAGTGGAAGTTTGTCCTAAATAAGTGCTTGTTATAAAAGTGGAAGTTTTTGGAATGAGAATTTGTCCTAGATAGGAGTTTGTTCTAAATAAGTGCTTATTATAAAAGTGGAAGTTTTTGGAATGAGAATTTTTCCTAGATAAAAGTTTGTCGTAAATAGGTATTTATGTCTCTTTTAAGGTTATTATCTTAGCTTATAAATAAGCACATTTTTGTAAACTTTAAAATCAAGCAATTTGAAAGAGATAAACAATAAGAGTTTTCTCCTTCAATTCTTTCAAGAACTAAAGAACTTATCAAGAAGTAACTTTGTGGTGTTCAACCTAACTTATCACTTCCAATTCCCTTCTTTTCTAAAGTGTGGAGTCCATATTCTTCTTAATTCCTTAGGTTTGTGTTTTTTTTGAATATTGGGTTTAGGGTTTGATTAAAATCTGACTTAAATTTTTTGGGCATTGTTTGATTCCTTGCATGTGCTGGGTCCCTAAGCCATATCTTTTAGGGTTTGCATTAGCTAAAGTCCATTTGAAGTTTTTTTTTTTCTTTCTTTATAAATCCCTTTCCTTCTGATCTATAACAAAACTTATATCAAAGATCGATGGAGAATGAAAGCCTTTCTTTTGTAAGTTATTTCTTTTAAACTTTAGTTATATTGTTGTTTAAACTATTCATTGTATTAAGTGTTTGCCTTTATATTATTTAAATTATTACATTGCTGGTTTTGAATGGTATCAAGGCTAAGTTGCTAGTTAAGTATTAATCACATCTATATTTCATAGTTGAAACCCTAAGTCATGTTGCCTTTATTGCTTAGGTAAGTCGTGGTTAGGCATTGAGAGTTGTGGCATAAATCATTGACAATGATGCAATGAAGTATGGATAGGTTAAAACCTAATTGACTATCTAGGAGTAATAGTCTCAGTATAAATAGAAATAAGGAAATACTTATTAATGAAAATTTAGATAATAATTATTTATAATACTAGACTCTTCTTTCTTCCTCATATTCCCATATTTATAAACAAGGAAGTTCTTTTTCAAAAATAGGTTATGTAATCAAAACTGTAGAAGTAACTTTACCCTTAACTTAGGGTTACAATGATTTTCTCTTGTTATCATAAGAACTTATTAGTTTTTGCCAACATAAATATAAATTCGTATATATAGGAATGGTTCGTGTAGCTTTAAATCTACTACTAGATTGGGTTTAAATAACTCAATAATTATTTATGTCAAGGATGAAAGGTATAACTGGTTCCATGATTCCTTATTAGGGATAGTTGAATCAAGTTTAAGTGCAAACTTATTTGGTTCTCTTGTTTTTTGAATTTGATGTTATCCTTGTCAGATACAATTTTGATACTTACTTTATGCTTGACATAAAGATAGAAGGATTTGATATAATATTAGTTTGGAAAAACTTGATCCTTATTTATAGGATTCATTATAAATTTCTAACACTACTATTCCAAGTATTAAAGAAATTCCTTCCAAATATGAAAATAAAAGGATCACGATATTATTTTTGACTAATAGGTTAAAAACTAATGTTTTGGTTCTTAAATCATTACATAGGATCAAGTTAAACTACCTAAAAGATGGATTCTAAAAAAGGTAGTTGAAATTGTTAAATGGGTAAATCGACAAATGGAAGAAACCATTGAATATCAGGACAAATATGTCAAAATCAGATTTGCTTCCATTGCTAAGTGTGAGGTTAAACCTTAAAAAGGGGCAAAAAAAAAAACAAGAAGAAAAAGGTTAAATCTAGATACTTTACCTTTTTAATATTGATAATAAAACTAGAAGTTATATGAAGAATGAGGGAACAGGTGAGTCAACCTTAATATAAAGTTGGCTATCTACCCTCAACCGCATAATGAATCACTAAAGACATCTAGTCAGATGTCTAGACCTATATCTCCTTCTTTATTTAATATGAGATATTAGGATGAATATAAGAGTCTTTGTCTTTATAATTGTAAACGAGGTAGAAGAAAATGTAAAAGAGTTATTTTACTCTTCCAAAAACACTACAAAAATAAAATAGTTTTTAATGACTTTTAACTATAGAGAACAAGAATTCTAGATTAAACATCATAAAAAATATATTAAAGGAATAGGAACAATTAATATCTTTACTTATTTGGAAAAGTTTTATAATGTTAAGAAAAACCCTTTCACTAATTTTTCAGCCCCGAAAGAATGTATGGTTTTTGAAAAAGTTTATCAAGAATACATTACTGAAAAAGAAAAGAAGATTATTAGTATCCACCCTTCTACTTTAAATTTAAACCTTAAAATTGAGGATTGTGAGGTTATAGTCTCCTCATATAAAGCTAAAGTTATAATTAGTGTTGTAATTCAGTAGAGAAATTATACCAATGTATATCTTTAATCAAGATGTGACCAACTTAACTGAGTTGAAGAAAAGATAAAAAAAAATTGCTCTAAAAGCTCTAAAACCTTTAGTTAAACTAGACATAGAGAAAAAAAAAAAGATTGTATTTAAACCCTTATCTTTAAAATAAGTGAAATATAATATGTCTAGTAAAAACATAGAACAAACAAAATTAGTACATGAAATAGTCAAAAGGTTATAAAACCTTAGACTAGAGGAAAAAAAAGTCATTATTCTATGAAAAGAAGAACAAATTAAAAAAGAAGAGGAAGAATCTAGAGAATGCATAAATAAAATTCAAGAGATGTTCTTATTAGAATAAAAAGATCCATCACCTTCTTATAAGAAGGAAACAATTAAGATTAATAAAATAACCTGTAATAAAGTGCCTACAAATTATATTATTTGAAACCAACCTTAGTTGACCTTTTATTAGAGGAACAACTTGAATATAATTATATTTAGTATAATGGCAATAACATAGTAAAGTGAAATCTAGATGAGATGTTTGAACATTTGATTTGATTCTTATTTTACTTCATTATATGATGATGTTTGCAACATTTACAAAATCAAAGAATAATTCTAACCCTCGAGTAGCAAAATTTATAACTAGTGAATTTATTAGTCAACTCAAAATGCTAATGGGATTTTTATCTTGATAAAAAAGCCCAAGCTCAAATCTTTTTTGTTAAGAAAGTAAAGTAAGGATATCAACTTCCTAATAGTGTTAATACACTAATGTATACAATTGTCAATCATTTTATTGGTACAACCACCTTGTTAATAGGTAAAACATGCAAGTAGGTCATTAATTTGAGATGTCCAAATATGTCTCATTTTAGGTTGTATAAAAATGTATTATGCTCTAAATTTTTTACTAGAGAAGAAGTTAGAGTATGTTTTGAAAGAAAAATTTCTTACTATGTTACCTATCTTACTCACATAAAGAGTTAAAAACTAGTTAAAATCCTATCATGCAAGAGTATTTGATTACTCTAACTATACTTATAGAGAATTAGTTGCTAAGCTAGTGGCAAAAAGAGTTAGACTCCATAATAAAATTAAACTATATAAATAGTTACAAAGAGATAAAGCTCAAGGTATATGAGTTTTAGGAGAATTTTGTGAATAGATTAGTTATCCACCCATGAATTATCCTAGAAAGATTAAGAGAAAAGGGGCTTTAAACCTCTAGCCTAAAAGAAAACCTTTTATTCAAAAGAAAAGAAAAAAGATAAACAAAAAAGGAAGCATAGTCTTCAAAAAAAAAAAAACAAAAGAAAAGTAGTAATCTATTGTAAGGGTGGAAAGATAGACTCAACTCTAATAAATGCAAAATGAAACAAAAAGTTCAAAAGTTATTTATGGATGAGGACCTTAAAAGGTCACAAATGCATATTTTCTTACTAGAAAATGAGTTGAAAGCATTAGAATTAAAAGTAAACCTTTTTGTGGAAGAAGCTACTTTTGATAATTATTCAAATAATAGTTATAACAAACAATACATTTATTATTAAGTAATGTGTAAAGTAATGACTTATTAGTCTTGATAAAAGAAAATAATTTAATATTGGATCTTAATGAAAAACAAGTAGAGCCAAGAAAAAAAAAAGAGAGTAATTAGAAAAATATCTTCATTTGGATCAAAAAGATAATAAGATTAAATAACCAAAATAAGACTACAATTTAAAAATTGTGATTCAAAGAGTTATATATAATCACTCTAGTTTAAAATTAGAGAATTAGAATCTTTTACAAGTGAGTTTAAAGTTAAAATTAATCAACTAAAACTTGAAATAAAGGAATTAAAAGAAAGGATTATAATCCCAGAAACCATGTTTGAAAAGATTAAAGATCCTACAGATGTGCAACCCTCTTTAAAAGAGGAACTAGAAACTCTTTAATATGTCAATCTTATTGATAGATTTATTACTTATAAGTAGTATATAAAAATGACAGTTATAATCAACAAAGAATATATATTTTCTATTATTACCTTAATAGACTCAAATATCGATGTGAATTGTATTAAAAAACTACATAAATGTTAGATACTATGAATAAAAGTAAGCTAGTTATAAGATACAAACTATCACAAATGGTTATTTGAAATAAGGGAATTTGCATTGAAGTTCATTTTGTTTTGGTTAAAAACCAATCTCAATATGTTATTTTAGAAAATCCCTTTCTACATATGTTATATATCTTATAAAAGAAATTAGTGATTGAGGAATCTACTCAAAGCCAAATGGAAAACTTACTAGTTTTAAGTTTGTATCTACTACCTAATATAGGGAGATAAATATACTCCAAAAGATTATTAAAAGAAAAGAGATATTTATTTAATCTTTGTATACTAAATTAAAAAATAAACATTTAAATGACATAATTAATACTATTGTTATTCAAACAAAGATACAAAAAGTACACATAAGGTTGGAAAAAATGGTTTGCTTAAAAGTTCTTATGGCTTTTTAGAATGAAAAGAAACACATAGTAGAATTACCTTATAGAAGAAAGACTTTTAATTAAAGTCAAATTCCAACAAAAACTAGTCCTATAGTAATAGGACCAAGGCATTTGGAAATATGTAGAAATGAAATAAATGATCTCTTAAAAAAGGGGACTTATCAAAAAAAGTAACAATCCTTGAAGTTGTCTAACATTTTATGTTCAAAATATAGTAGAATAAGAAAAAGGTGTTCCATGATTAGTAATTAATTACAAGCCTTTAAATAAGGCACTAAGATGGATTAAATATTTATTCCAAATGAAAAAGATTTACTAAATAGGCTTTATAAAACTCAAATATATTTAAAATTTAATATGAAGTCTGGTTATTGGTAAATCTAGATTCATGAGAAAGATAAGTATAAAATAGCATTTACCATTCCATTACATTATTATGAATGGAATGCAATGTCATTTGAGTTAAAAAAATGTGCCTTTTGAATTTTAGAACATAATGAATAAAATATTTAATGCTTATTTAGTATTTATGACTGTTTATATTAATGATGTATTAGTATTTTTTAGTACCATAAAACAACATTTAAACACTTAAATCTTTTCTTAAAGGCTATAGAAAAGGCAAGATTAGTAGTCTATGGTAAGAAAGCAAAGTTATTTCAAACTAAAGTTTGATTCCTTGGACACTTTATTCAAAATGGAACTATAGTTCTCATTAATCGAGTAATTGAATTTGTCTCCAAATTTCCTATTGAAATATGAGACAAACAACAATTATAAAGGTTTCTATGAAGTCTAATTTATATTTTAGAATTTTATAAAGACTTTACCTATGACAATAAGTCATTATTTGAAAGATTAAAGAAAAATCCGTCAAAATGGATGGATGAACATACAAGAGTGGTTAAGAAGATTAAAATTAGAAGAAAAGAACTATCATGTTTAACACTTCCTTATCCCGATGCCCTTAAAATAGTTGAAACAAATGCATCAGACATAGAATATAGGAGTATCCTTACATAAAGGATTAATTTGAAAGAACAACTTGTTTATTTTACCTTAAGAATATGGAAAAGAGTAAGAGTTAATTACTCTACTATTAAAGAAGAAATACTAGTTACAATATTGTGTATCTAAAATTTTGAAAGTGATTTGTTAAATTAGAAATTTATCTTAAGCATTGATTATAAGGTGGCTAAAGACATCCTTACTAAAGACGTCAAAAATATTACTTTTAAATAAATCTTTACCAGATGACAAGAAAATTTATTTGTTTTTAATTTTGATATTGAGTTTATTAAAGGAACTTCTAATTCCTTACAATATTTTCTAACTTGTGAATTCTTGCAAGGAACTTCCAAATATGTAAACAACCCTTAATACAGGAACCTTTATCCTTAACAAATTTGGTTTTTTCACTGGTAAAAGATACTTTTGGATCAAAATCTAAAGAAGTTGATAAACTTTAAATTGACACTTATCCTTTAATTCCAAAGCACATTGACTTTTTATGTGCTATTAAAAATAATTATACTCAACTCCAACATAATGAGGTTGCTAAATTCTATCTTAATATTGATATGTATCCTTGTTATGAAGGATTGTTTATACTATTAGCAAATCCAGCATGAAATAGGTTCTGTGGTTATTAAACCAATTGAAAGAGGATTAGGAATAGCCTATTCCTTTAATGACTAGGTTTATGCCAAATTCAAGATAAAAAAAACTTATCTAGAAGATTGGTAAGGCAATCTCTTTTTGGTTATAGAGATCTAAAAGAATGGTGGAAAGTAAAATCCTATAACTACTTTGATTATATCAAAGCTTAGGGAAGAGCCTTATTATACAAAAACAAATAAAAAATTTTAGTTGGTTCATTTCAAATGATCCAAAGAAATTTCTAACTACTTTAAAATCTAGTTCTTTAAATGGGGTTTGCATCACCTAACCCAACCTCATAAGGTAATAACTATTTATGAACAATTTTGTGAAAAGAATAATGGTTAAAGACCCATTACTAATGTTTACCTCTTGGTATCATATCCCATGGATTATAAAATGGAATTATACTATCATGGAAAAATAAGCAAATGTTTTGGAGGTAAACATTAAAAATGTCCCCTAGTTGGCACAAAGAGTTGACATTAGATGGCAGGAAAATTTTGACTTCTTCAACAATGGAGTTCATAGAGCCAAAGGTATCATTTACATAAATGGTTCAAAAACTTTACCAAAACCTATGACTTCTAGTAATATGGAAGACTTATTAAAGACTTTAATGGAATCAATATCTAAAGAAAGGTTATTAGAGATGATGGCTTCATTACTCCAACTAAAATAAGACACATGAGCAAGTCATGCTAAAAGTAGTTAAGGGCACAACAATGACAACATTATGCAAGACTCACAAGATCCTTCCTTATGAGTTGTAAAGCGACAAAACTACTTTCATTAAAAAAAGAAGGAAAAGACATGCAATGCAACTATTATCAAATTTTATGCAAAAGTAATGACTTATTAGTTCTTACAAAAAAAATTAATCTAGTTTTTGATCTTATTAATAAAATTTAAAATTCAAGAGAAAAAAGAGAATAGTTAAAAAAATTATCTATCTCAAGATGAGATTAAGGTCAGAGAACCAGAAGAAGACTACATTTTAGAAACTAATATTTAAAGAGATAAAAATAATCATTCCAATTTAAAAACTAGAGCAACAGTAATAGAATCTTCGATTGGTGAGTTTAAAGCTAAAATCAATTAGTTGAAAACTAAGATTAAAGGATTAAAAGAAATGATATTAGTTTTAAAATTGAGTCTGAAAAGGAAGAAGATCCTCTTGATATTCTAGACACTTTTTTAAAAGAAGAGTTAAATACTCTTCAAAATGTCAATTTGATCAATAGGGTTATCACCCATAAATAGTATACTCAAATTATAATAGTAATCAATAAAGTGTATATCTTTTTAGCCATTGCCTTAATTGATTTAGGTGCTGATATGAATTGTATTAATAAAAGGATAGTTCCTTTAAAACGCTTTTAAAAAATGACTGAAGTGTTAAACACTACTGATAAAAGCAAGCTTGTTATCAAGTATGAGTTCTCATACTATAATATGTAATGAAGGAATTTGTATAGAAATTCCTTTTGTATTGGTTAAAAACTTATCACTGGATGTTATTTTGGGAAATCCTATTTTTCATATGCTATACTACTAAGGAAAATAGCAATTAATGTATTTTCACAAAAATAGATGGAAAGCTTATTACCTTTAAGTTCATATCTACTCCTTAATATAAGGAGATATATTTACTTCAAAAAAACAATTAGAGGAAAAGAGAGATTTATTCAATATCTACAAAGTGAAATAAAAAATAAATATTTTCAAGAGAAAGTCAATACTCCTAGTATTTAGATTAAAATACATGAAATACAAAAAAAAAGCTATAAACACTAATTTGTGTGGAAAACTTTTTATATTTGATTTTGATATTAAGTTTATTAAAGGAAATTCCAATTCTTTATTTGATTTTCTAATTCATGAGTTTTTGCAAGGAAATACAACACGAGTAAAAGGCCTCTTATACAAGGGCTTTAGTCCCTAACAAAGTGGGTTAATTCACTAGCCAAAGATGAAAAATCAAAAGAAGTTGATAAACTTCGTAGTAATGCTTATAAGTATGCATTGGATAAATCCATCATGTATCCTTTAATTCCAAAGCATATAGATTTCTTGTGTGTTGTTAAAAATAATTATACTCAATTAAGACTTAATGAGGTCGTTAGATTCTATCTTAAAGAAGACATGTATCCTTAACTAGTACAAAGGATTGCTTGTATTATCAGCAGATTTTACAAGAAACAAGCTCAGTGGTTATTGAACCCATTGAAAGAGGATTTAGGTTTGGATATGGTTTTAAAGATTAAGCCTATGCCATATTTAAGATAAAGAAAATTGTTTACCTAGAAAATTGGCAAGGTGATTTCTTTGTCTATCGAGAGCTAAAAGAATGACAGAAGGTTGAAATCTATAATTACATTGATTATATCAAAGTATAGGGAAAGTTCTTATTGTATGAAAATAAGCAAAGGAAATTTAGTTGGTTCATTCAAATACATCTTCTGAATGATCCAAAAGGATTTCCAAATTGGTTTAAAACTTAGCTTTTTTAATTGGGATTTACATTATATAACTCTACCCCATAAAGTGAGAACTATTTATAAACAATATTGCGAAGTAAATGATGAGGTTAAAGATCCATTATTAATGTTTGTGGCTTGGTATCATGTCCCATGGATTATAAAGTGGGATTACATTATTATGGCTAAATAAGTTAATGTGCTAGATATCAAGCATATTTTATATTTGGCTTGATGGATTAATATCTAATGATGGGAAAAGTTTGATTTTTTTGATGATGGAGTCTATATTGGTAAAGGGGTTATTTGCATCAACGGACCTAAAACTTCACCACCAAATCCCATGCCATCTACCCTAGAAGAAATATTAAAGACTTTAATGGAGTCAATGTCAAAAGAGAGGTTATTAGAAATAATGACTGCTCTACTCCAACCAAAACAATACACACAAGCAGATCAAGTAGAAATCAATCAAAGACACCTACCAACAAGCTTTATTAAAGCTACGTTAGAAAAAGAAGGAAAAGGACAACTTTGCTTTAGAAAAGAAAGATTCCTTCCATAATGGTTATTACCTTTTTCTATATATAAAGAAAACCTCTTAGTTATAAAGAGAGTGAATTTCCTTTTCTTTAAGTCTAAGTTTTCTCTCTATCACTTTCCTTCTCTCTTTGTAAAATATAAGTTTGTAACAACAGCTGGTGTGTTCAATAAAAGTTTTGTTTTTATAAGTAATTTAATTCTATCATTATTTGTTCTAAGTATCTTTCTTTTATATCAATATGCTTAATTTAGTTCCTTAAATTAGCATCTATATATCTGAGTGTGATCTTGTGTTGCCAAGATAAGAATGGTATCAAAGTTAGGTTAAGGCCTAATTGACTGTTTAGAAGTGGTAGTTTTTTAAGAAGTAGGAATAAAGAAATAATTATTAAGGAACATATAAATAATAATTATTTATAAAATTGAACTCTTTCTTCTTCTTCTTCCCATGTTTATAGATAGATAAGTTTTTTAACAAAAAATAATTATATTATTAAAATTATTGAAGAAGTTTTGCCCTTATTTCAAGGTTATAATGATTTCTTTTTACTATTTTAGGCGCTTATTATATCACATCAATAAAAATATAAATTTCTTTATATTGGGATGATACAAGTACTATTAAAACCTACTTTTAGATTGAGTTTAAATAACTCAACAATTATATGTATTCAAGACAAAAGACATAATCTTTTCCATGACTCCTTATTAGGAGTGGTTGAATCCACTCTTAGTGATGGATCAATATAGTTTTCATATTTTCCAAATTTTACCATATCATTATTATATCCTAATTTGATACATACTTATATCACTCCCAAATCCCTTCTTTCTAAAGTATGGCATCAATTTCCTTTTTTATACCTTAAATTCATGTTCCTTTGAACATTGGGTCAAGGTTTTACTTTTATTAGACCTAATTTAACTTGGGGTTTTGAATTACTTATTTTGCTTATGGGTCTCATTGTGCTCTTTGGAGTTCACATTAATTGAGCTCCTAATTGTATGGCAAAGTGTTCTCTTTTTGAAATAATTAATGGAATCAATCCACTCACTCCCTTGGATTTGTTGCCCTTGCCAACTAAGGGTTTGGTGCATCTTGAAGTGCATTAACAAGCTAACGCATTAAAGGATTTCTATGAAATGATCAATTCTCAATTTAAGAAACAAAATGAAATTTATGAGAAGAAGGCCAAGAAAAATAAGAGAGCTATTGTCTTTCAACTAGGAGAATAAGTTTGGATTCATTAGAGGAAGGAAAGATTTCCATCCAAGCATAAGTCAAAGTTGATGCCGAAAGCTAAAGGACCATTCAAGGTGTTGGAAACAAAGCCTACAAAATTGATCTGCCAGGGGAATATAATGTTTCAACAACATTAATCTTAAAGATCTTTCTCTTTATGTCAAAGATGATGATTACAAATATTTGAGGACAACTCTTTTCCAGCAAAGGGAGGACGATACATTTTGCTCATGCTTTGCACCAACATGTCCAGCTATTGTTTCTCATTGTGTACCACTTGTCATTATGCTTTCATGGAATTAGTTTGCCAGATGTCATGCTATTTGCTGAGTTGAAGAAAAGCTTGAAGAAATCAAGTCAAATCTTGGAATGGTGCAAATCTGGTCAAAAGCATTAAATGTTAAAATGGTTGCTACTAATTTGTTAAGTTTTCAATGATTCAAGTTTCTAAGTTAGATTTAATATTCTGCAATGTTTGTAGGCATTAAATAAGGTTGAGACTTCTATTTAAATGCTCTAGAGGTGTCACTTTGAGAGTTTTCTCTCTTGCTTTTTTTTTTTTATTATTCACACAAAAATACCTATTTCCAACTTTGCTTATTGGTACTCATTTTCTGCGAATTCACATCATTAACAATATCATCAAGAGACATACTTGAGTTGTGGCATGCATTTTGTCAAACTTAAAAGAGTGGTGACACTTATTGAAATTGGCAATTAGGGGCATTGCAAACCACTTGTTGATTACCCTTATTGAAGTTAGGATGATCTCTGCATCCAAGATTGTAAGTGTTTAAGAAAGGATCATACTTGCGTTATGGTTGCCCTTGGAATCCTCCCATGGCATCAACTTGCTCCACTAGATTATCTTGAAGTGTTGGACATATATTAGTTAGATTTCCTTGATTTGAGCAAATGCCACACAATTGAACTTGTTGCATTTTTAATACAACCATTTGACACATAAGAGAAGTCAAACTAGCAATTTGTTGTTCAAGGGAAGATGTACTTACCTTATTGATATTCTTAGATGGTGGATCATGCTGAGTGCTAAATTGTTGGGAATTAACAACCATGTTTGCTATATAATTCCTTACAGTTTCTAAGGTTTTGCTACCAATGCTCCTTTACTAGTTGTGTCAATTGTTCTTTTATCTATTGGGAGAAATCCTTCATAAAAGTATTGGATTAGGAGTTGATCATTAATTGATGATGAGGGCAACTTGCACAAAGCTTTTTAAAACATTCCCAATATTTATATGGCTGAATGCTACATATCTCCTTTCAAATGGTAGCTGCTCTAAAAGACGAAGAGTACTTCTCCAAGAATAGCCTCTTCATCTCATTCCATGAGGTGATGGATCCCAAAGATAAGTATTAGTGCCAATCCTATGCTAGGTTTGCCAATGAGAATAGGAAAGCCCTTAACTTGATTTGTTCTTCAAATTTCCTAATAGGTTTCATGGTTGAGTAGAGTACACGAAATTCCTTCAAATGCTTATATGGATCTTCACCTACAAGACCATGAAAAGTTGGCAAGTAGACTAGATTTTAACTCAAAAGCAATATCAACATTAGGATAATCTATGCAAAAAGGTTACTGGTTAGACTAAGAGCCATGAACTCCTTAAGAGTTCAATTGTTGTTATTGATGTTTGTATCCACAAATTTTGTCCTAGTATCACTTGATAAGCTTGATGATGATGCAAGGTTGGATATGAATGTAAGTTCCAATGAAGGTGGAAAAATCATGTGATTGTTGGCTTGAATGAAATCTCTTATTTGATAGAGCTTTTGGTCAAACCCTTTGTTAGACATACAAGCCTTAACACAAGCTATATAGGACAACAATCACTAGAAAATCAATTAATTAAATAATTAATTCCTAGTAACAATGCCAAAATTTGATGTGTGCTTAATATACTAAAATTACTCTAAATCACTCAATCAACAAGTTTGCAACTAAGGTGGATAGAGGTTGAATCCATAAAGATTAAGTTTTGATGAATTAGTTAATTAATGATCTTAGTCCTATTGAGTTCATGCCAAGAAAAGGGCAAAGGAAAAGGAGTTTGGTTTTAATTAAATTAATAAAAATCAAAACCAAAAACTAATTGCAAATAAAATCAATTAATGAACACACTTTTGACAATAAAGATACTTATGCCATTGGATTCACACATTGATCATTGATATTGAAGATCATCAATTCTTTAATTTAATATTTGGCCTAGAATAATGACAAGCTTTATTATTCTAAAAGTTTCCTTAATTCATTATTAATTAAGACAATCTCTTCAATTAATCTTTTATCAATTAAACTACCTAAGTTCTCTAGATATAATTCATTGGTAGCATTAAGATAAGAGAGATAGCCAAATCTAAATGAAAATTTCACTAGTAGATCTGTTTAATTTTACACCATGTTCTCCCTCAAAATTAGATAAAAACATGACCATAATTATCAATTTCTATTTGCTACTTAGCATTGGAATTATCAAGCAATTTATGCCTCTCTTGCCTTCAAGCATTAAGAGATTCCTATGCCTGTTCCCTCTGCAAATCAGCTATAAGAGCATCTTGCCTCTCTATATGATCTCTCATCTCACCAAACACAACATTCATGCACTCAAACTATTGTTGTATAGCTTGGAGCATGAGTGAAGCATTCTTCCTGCCGTCCTCACTCACTCCCTTATCTTTTGACATCATTTTGCCAACTTGCACCAAAAACATTAGAAATAACCTCACACACACTCTCTTACATGTTTCTCTCAATTATTGTTACTCAACACTTCATAGCAACAAGCACATCAATACACCTTTTGTAGTTTAAATCCATATTGTTGATTAATTTCTTTCTAACAATGCTTCTCCTTTTGTTGCAAAAGTTATCAACACAAAATGATCATGAAATTAAATTTTTGTGTTTACACTAAACATATATAGGAATTTTATTTGTTTTTGACATTAATATCAAGTTTATTTATTAAAGGAACTTATAATTCTTTACCTAATTTCCTAACTCATAAATTTTTCCAAGGAACTTCTAAATGAGTAAAAGGCTCTTAATGTCTTTCAGATGTGGTACATTAAAGATAAGGTATGTAGTATAATCATTTATGGTGGTGGTTGCACTAATGTAGTTAGTATGGTATGGTTGAAAAGTTGAATTTACATACCATAAAGTATCTTAGGTCAAATAACTTTCAATGGTTGAATGAGTGTGATGAATTTAAGGTAAATAAGTAAGTGTTAGTGTTATTTTCTATTAGAAGGTATCATGATGAAGTCTTATGTGATGTTGTGCCTATGCATATAGGTCAATTCATTTCTTATTCTCCTTTAGTTGCAAGATTCAAACTACAAAAGGTCTATTGACATGCTTTCTGCAAAGAATATAATGTTTGATATACACACAAATGGCAATTTCATGATCATTTTGAGGGAATAAGTCCTTAAAATAAAAGGAGAAGCCTTATTAGTGCAAAATGAAGGGATAGTCTCATCTTTTAGCTATTGAACAATTCAAACTATTGATGGAAAGCTAATTAAGATCAATGACTCTTATGTTTGATGAATTTCAATAGATTTAGACTAATAATGGTGTATTTATGTGTTTGTCTCAAGCATTTTTGGTTCAATTCTTGAATAATGAGACCACCTCTTCATTTCTTCCACATAAGGCTCCACCTCTCATTACAAGAACTCATTCATGCAAAGTGATCTTGAAAATAACTTTGGCACCCACAACAAACATTATAGTCATTGTAATAGAAATGCATTGAATTTCATCAAACAAAGAAGTCTTTAATAAAAATTAACTTTTCTTATAAGTATTTTTGGTTCAATTCCTAAATGATGAGACCATCTCTTCTTTTCTTCCTAACAAGGATCCACCTTTCATTACAAGAACTCATTCACACCAAATAATCTTAAAAATAACTTTTATAACCACAACAAATATTATACCCATTGCAATAAAAATGTCTTTACACCTTTGGTACTAAGAATTGATAAAATTCCTTCAAACAAAAGAAAGCTTCATAATGATTAGCTTTTCTTACAAGTATTTTTGGTTCAATTCCTGAATAATGTGATGGTCTTCATTTCTTCCTAACAAGGCTCCTTTTTTCCTTGTAGGAACTCATACACACAAAATGATCCTAAAATTAATTTTTTTCCTACAATAAATATTATTTTTATTACAATAAGTATGTCTGTAGACCTTTGGTACTATAAATCCATTGAATTCAATCAAACAAAGAAGTCTTTGATAATGATTATCTTTTTTTACAAGTTTTTTTGGTTCAATTCTTGAATAATGAGACTGTCTCTTTATTTCTTCCTAACAAGTTCCTTACATTACAAGGACACATTGATATAAAATGATCTTCAAATTAACTTTTGTGTTTATAACAATTATTATATTCATTGCAATAAGCACATTTATACACATTTAATAGTCTAAATTCATTGAATTCCATCAAATAAAAAGTCTTTGGTCATTATTTGCTTTTCTTACAAATATGTAATGGTTTAATTCCTAGATAATAAGACTGTCCCTTCCTTTCTTCATAACAAGGCCCTAGCTTTCCTTGGAAGAACTCATTCACGCAAAATGATGCTAAAATTAACTTTGTGCTGACAACAAACATTATATTCATTGCAATAAGCACATTTGTAAGTCATTGGTACTTTGAATTCATTGGTACTTTGAATTCATTCAATTTCACCAAACAAAAGAGTTTTTAATAATAATTATCACTTGTAACAAGTATTTTTGGTTCAATTCCTACATAATTGGACCATCCCTTCATTTCTTCCTAATAAGGCCCTAACTTTCACTACAAGAATTGATTCACACTAAATGATCTTGAAAACATATGCAAATAATTTAAACATTACAAGCATAGGTAGAAAAGTTTGTATTACATAATGATTCAAACAATAATTTATGAATTAATTAAGAAATTATGTTTGCATAAATTGAAGTGCTAAGCATAAAGTTTATAATTAACAGATGATCTTTATTCAAAGCATATATCAAATTGTTTAGTTGATTAATCACTATAGTAGTGACAAATATTTCATGATAATTTTATGTGAATTACTTTTATAATGAAAGGAGAAACTTTATTAGCAAGAAATGAAGTAATGGACATCTCTTTCAGCAAATGGACCATTTATATCATGCAATAAAAGATAATTAAGATGTACAAATTATATGTTTGATGGGATTCAATGGACTCAAATTACCAAAGGTGTATTAACATACATGTCGTAATCAATCTAATGTTTGGAATGGATATAAAAGCTAATTTCTTGAACATTTTGTGCTAAATTCATAATCATTCTATGTGAATGGCTCCTTGAAATAAAGGGGAAAGTCCTATCAATAAAAAATCAAGGGGTAATTTCATCTTTTAGGCATTATTATTCAAGCAATGTAAAAAAGTCTAATCAAGATCAATGATTCTTATGTTTGATGAACATCAATGGGTTCAAACTACCAATGGTGTATTGACATGCTTGTCATAAAGAATATAATGTTTGATGTACACACAAATGTCAATTTCATAATCATTTTGAGGGAATAAGTCCTTGAAATGAAAGAGAAGCCTTATTAGCTTGAAATAAAGTGATAGTCTCATCTTTTAGCTATTGAACATTTCAAACCATTAATGGAAAGTTAATTAAGATATGAATTTCCATGGATTTAGGCTAATAAAGGTTATTTATATGTTTGTCACAATAAATATAATGTTTGGTGCATCAAAAAAAGTAAATTTCATTATCATTTTATGTGTATGAGTTCTTACAACTGAAGGAGAAGTCTTATTTGTAAGAAATGAATTGACTTACATGCATCGGCAAATCACATAAGACTTCATCATTGTACCTTTCAATGTAAAATGACACTAACGACTTGCTTATTTACTTTGACTTCATCACACTCATTCAACCATTGAAACTTATTTAACCTAAGATATTTCATAGTATGTAAATTCAATTTTTCAAGCATATTGTGCTAACTACATTAGTGCAACTATCACCATTAATGATCATACTACATACTTTATCTTTGACGAGGCACCACATCTGAAAGATATATGGGGCCTTTTACTCATTTAGATGTTCCCTCCAAAAATTCATGAGTTATGAAATCAGGTAAAGAATTAGAAGTTTTTTTAATAAAGTCAATATCAAAGTCAAAAAAAAAGATAAAATTCTTATATATGTTTAGTGTAAACACAAAAATTTAATTTCATGATCATTTTATGCAAATAACTCTTGCAACGAAAGAAGAAGCCTTGTTAGAAAGAAATGATGTAACAGTCTCATCTTAATCAAGATGAATATAACATTTGGTTGACTTTATTGGATTTAAACTACAAAAAGTAAAAAATTTCCTTATTGCTATGAATCTAATAGTTGGTGTAGACACAAAATTCAATTTCATGATCATTTGTGTGAGTTACTCTTACAATGAAAGGAGAAGCTTTATTAGCAAAAAATGAAGTAGCAAACTCATCTTTCAGCAAATGGGCCATTTATATCATGCAATAAAAGATAATTAAAATTTGGAAGGATACCTTAAGGCCACAATGCTTGCTTCAATGAAAATTCAAATTGAGGAATCATATTAGAAATAAAAACCAATAAGTCTCACAATGCTTGCTCCAATGACCTCAATCCTTATAACAGAAAATAAAACCTAAACCTTGACATTAAATTAACTTTTGTTTCTATAGCAAAAATTATAGTCAACACAAAAGGCATGTTAATGCACCTCTCATAGTTTGAATCAATTGAAGTCCACGATACATTGGAATCTGTTATTTTGATTAGATTTTCATACATGGTTTAGAAGGTTAATTGCTTAAAAAATGTGATCATCACACCATTTCTTGCTATTAAGATTGAAGACATTCAAGATATACAAGATGCCTCTTTAAAAAAGGAACTAGGAGCTCTTCAATATGTCAATCTTATTGATAGGGTTATTACCATAAATGGCATACAAAGATTAAGGTTATAATCAATAAGGAGGTCGTATTTTCTACTATTTCCTTAATAAACTCTAGTGCAGATATAAACTATATTAATGAAGCAATAGTACCTTCAAAATACTTTTCAAAAACTACAAAAATATTAAGTAGTGCTGATAAAAGTAAGTTTATTATAGGATATGAGTTGTCATAGGCTGTGATATGTAATGAAGGAATTTTGTATTGAAATTCCTTTTGTTCAGGTAAAATATCTATCCCAAGATGTTGTTTTAGAAAGTCTCTTTTTATACATGTTAAATCCTATAAAAGAGATAAGTGATCAAGGGATTTCCTAAAATAATCATTTATAAGCCTTTAAATAAGGTGTTAAGATGGATTAGATATTATATACATAATAAAAAGATTTTCTTAATAGGCTTTATAAAACTCATATAAATTCAAAATTTAATGTGAAATTTGGTTATTGGAAAGTCCAAATTTAGGAGAGAGATAAATATAAGATAGCATTTACAATTCTATTTGGTCATTATGAATGGAATGTAATAGGGTTTGGAGTAAAAAATGCACCTTATGAATTTCAGAAAATAATAAATGAAATATTCAATACTTATTCAATATTTACAATTGTTTATATTAATGATGTCTTAGTGTTTTCCAATACCATTGAACAACATTTTAAACATTTAAACCTTTTCTTAAAGGTTATAGAAAAGTATGTTAATACACTTTTACAAGTCTAAAGCCATGGAAATCCATCAAAGATAGGTGTCATTGTTCTTGATTAACTTTTCCTACTTGTTTTAAATGATTCATTGTCATAAAGATGAGATCATCACTTCATTTCCTACTAGCAAGGATTCTCTTTTTGTTTCAAGGAATCATTTGCCCAAAATGATACTAATTCCATCAAGGATGCTCCAATTCTGGTGGTGCCTATTTGTGCTAGAGCTAAGGTCAAGGCAAAGCTTATAACTCCACTTATGCTAATAAAGGGGACCCATAAATATTTCCCACATTGGTAAAGAACTAAATCTCATTGCAACCATCTAGTATGCCATTAAAGATTCAATTTTTGTTTAAGGAAGGAAAACTATTTAGAGATTTGGAAAGGATTGAACCACACAATGTGCCACATAATTCAACAAGTGGAGCTCGATTCCCTTAGAGCATTAGATAAATGAAATTGTTTTGAGGGTATTTTACCTAGATCATAATCTTCACATAAGGCAAGATAGAGCTTCCTTTAAATTGACCCCCAACCCATGATTCTACAAAAGTTCAAGGATCAAATCATTTTTGTTAATATGGTAAATATAAGATGCATACCTTTCTTGACTTTATAAAACAACACGATGAACACTTCATGGATATGCCCAATGCCTTTAGGAATCAAAAGAAACTCATCTATGAGGAAGGCCATCTAGACAAGCTCCCCATCTTGCCCTTGGTATTGACTCATGCAATTGATAATGAACTCAAAAGGGATACATTCTTCTTCATATTTCCCCTTGACTTTAATTATAAGACAAATTTGGCTCCTCCTTACATTGGTAAATTTTGACAAGTCCTTAACATTTTTTGAAGTAGCATTTGGAGTATATACATCCCTTTCCAAATGACTAGGTGGATTAAGGAAACCCTTAATCTCCTTTAGAAGAAGGTACATGTCAATTTTGCTGAAAGCAAAGCAAAGATATTTTAGGTCCTAATACAAAATGGATTTTTTGACATTAACATCGAGGAAATAACCAATGTCCTTATAAATATTTTGGAATGCAAACTTTTAAGCAATAGGCTAAGAGTCCAATGTTTGTTTAAGGGTAGAGTAAACCAACTGTCTAACATTGACTTCCGAAGGTGGTGGCTTAGGTTCATATTGGGGGCAATCTTCGAGTTACTCAGATATCCTTATAATAGCTTTTGGCATAGGCTAAGGTGTGTTCCATAATTTGCATAATGACTAGAAGCATTAGCTAACACTATAGGTGGCAAATGATGCTCAAATGTATGGAATGCGATGTCATGCAAAGCATAAAAGGAAAGCATATAAGTTTAATGAATACAAGGGTAAAGCATATAATAAAGCAGTAAAGATGGAAAATAAAGTTGCATTATGCAATGTTATATGCAAAGATTAGGAAGGATGCCTTAGACTTCCTATCCTAAAAGGAAAAGTCTTGTCAACGAGAAATGAAGGGGCAATCTCATTTTTAGGGATTACCATTCAAATGATGTAAAAAAGTGTAAACAAGATAAATGACCCCTATGTCTAATGAATGTCAATGGATTTAGACTACCAAAGGTGTATTAATGTGCCTATCACAAAAAATATAATGTTTAATGTACACATAAATGTCAATTTCTTGATCATTTTAAGGAAATAAATCCTTAAAATGAAAGGAGAAGCCTTCTTAGCTTGAAATGAAGTAGCAGTCTCATCTTTTAAATATAAAACAATTCAAACCATTGATGAAAAGCTAATTAAGATCAATGACTCCTATGTTTGTTGAATTTTCATGAATTTGGACTAATAAAGGTGTATTTATGTGTTTGTTGTGATAAATATAATGTTTGGTATAGCAAAAAAACAAACAAAACTTAATTTCATCATCATTTTGTGTGAATTAGTTCTTGCAACTAATGAGAAGCTTAAAGATAATGGGTGGAAGGCTTTAAAGGATGCAAGAAGTCCATTGCTCTAGAAAGCCCAATAACATGAGTTATAGCCAAAAAGATGAAAGAAGCACTAAATGGGCTGATTAAGGACATTCATGCCAACTTAGCTACAATTGGTGTGAATTCAAGCTCGAAAAAAAGTCAAGGCCTTATTAATATGATTGGAGTACTTAATGGCCCAGGACTAAGTAATAGCATTCACTCATAAATAGTAGTTTATCCTAAATAAATGATTGTATAAATGTGAGTTTTCTGTGTAAGAATTTGTCCTAGTTAGGAATTCCTCCTAAATGAGGATCTGTCCTAAATAGGAATTTATGCCTTCTTAGGATTGCTATCGTAGCCTATAAATAAGCATCTTTTTGTAAGCTCTAAAAGATCAAACAACTTTAAGAGAAATAAAAAGCAAGAGTTCTCTTCTTTGTGGCGTTCGACTTAACTTATCACACCCAATTCCTTTCTTTTTTGGAGTGTGGTGTCCATATCCTTCTTAAATACCCTAGGTTCATGTTCCTTTGAATATTGGGTATAGGGTTTGTTTTATTACAATCAGATTTAGTTTTCTTAGATATTTTTTGATTCCTTGTGTGTGTTAGGTCCCTAAGCCATGTCTTTTTGGGGTTTTCTACATCAGCTGGTATTAAAACTTGGCTCTAAATCAGGTTAGATAAACTAATTCTTCAATTTACTATATTGTGATTTATTTATTTTTATTTAGTTTGTCTATTAAGTGAATTACCATTCAAATTTGCTAATCTGTCCATTTGCAACCTTTCTTATGTTGCTCTTTCTTTTAAGATCATAACTATCAAAAAATGTGCTAATTTCAATTCCAATTGTTGTTTCTAAGTATTCTACTATTGTTTTTTATTGAGTAAGAAAAAAAAAAGGAACAAAAAAAAAAGAGGAACAAAAGATAGATAAAAGGTATCAAATTCAAGTTATTGATAAAACAAAGGCTTCCTGCCCAACTCTAATTCTACCATATGTTTTCTTATTATGTCATCTAAGTTTATCCTTTAGGTTTAACCCCTTATCTTGATTTTTGTGAGTTTATTTTATTAAATTCATTTTCCTTGATATCCTTTTTCATTTTTTGACTTTTTGTTCCCCAATTTGTTCAATTTTATGCCATTTATTCCTGTCCAAAATCAATCCTCTTGATTTAGTTTGTTTAGTTCTTTCAAGAGTTGAAAGGGGAAATTTGAGTGGTAAATGGTAAGAGTGCAAATTCATATTAAGAAAAAAGTCATAAAAAGTGTAAACATGAGAGAGAGTGACACCTCTTCTCTTAAGTGAAACACGTGAGGGAGTGTTTTGTGAGGTATTCTAATTATTTTGTGCAGGAGTAATACTATGACTTCCATAAAGAAAGGTGTATCTTAGGAGGGAATTTGTGATTTGTCCTTCATGATCAAAGTTATGCAATAAGATTTTAATTGCATGAATACCAAATTTGATGATATGAGGGAGAGGATGAAGGAACAAGCTAATACAATAGTATAGTGACAAAGGAGAGATGAGGAATATAAGGCTCCTAAAGCAAGAAGGCAATTAAGACATACCTATGACCATAAAGATGATGAATTTGACAATTAAACTATTGTGGTTAGAACTGCCAGCAATAGAAGGGATCAAAGAGATTTTGGGAGGCAAGGCACCTATGACTGTAATTTGGGTAGTATTAAAATGACAATTTCTCTATTCCAAGGTAAGAATGATCCTAATGCATACCTAAAATAGGAGAAGAAGGTTGAATTGGTTTTTGACTACCATAATTATTCTGAGGAGAAAAAGGTAAAACTTGTTATCGTTGAATTTACTAATTATACTATTATTTAGAGGGATCAACTTGTTTTGACTAGGAGAAGGAATCGTGAGCAACCTATTGATACATGGGAGGAGATGAAGGCTATCATAAGGAGTTTTGTCCTTAATCACTATTATAGGGAGTTGTACCAAAGGTTGCAAGGGCTTACTCAGAGCACCAAAAGTGTGAAGGATTACCACAAAGAGATGGAGATTACCATGATTAGGATGAATGTAGAAGAAGATAGAGAGACAACCATGGCTTAGTTTCTACAAGGGCTAAATAAAGACATAGTCAACGTGGTTGAATTGCAACACTATGTGGAATTGGAAGACATGGGGCATATGGCAATGAAAGTTGAAAGATAACTTAAATGAAAGGGTTCCATATAATTTAGGCAGAATTTGGGTTCTACCATATCTTGGAAGCCAAATTGGAGTAAAAAGGACAAGAAGAGCAATTATAAGTTTAAAGCCAAGCTATCCAAATGCAATAATGTGTGCTCTAATAAGGAGGCAGGTAATTCTAACCCCCAACCAAGTAGAAATGGAGATGTTAAATGTTTTAAGTGTTAAGGTCAAGTCGAGGTCACATTGCATCTCAATGTCCAAATAAGCATGCAATGATCTTAAAAGGTAATGGTGATGCTAAAACTACAAGTGAATTAGATGATGATTTTGTGCTATCATCAAAGGGTGAAAGTGATAGAGAGGAATATCTGGTTAATAGAGTAACTGTTGTCATAAGGTGAACATTGAGTGTTTAAGTGAAGGAAGAAAATGAGGTGCAACAAGATAACATCTTTTAGACAAAGTGTCTCATTAAAGATAAGGTATGTAGTATAATTATTGATGGTGGGAGTTGCACTAATGTTGCTAGCACAATTATGGTTGAAAAGCTAAATTTACCTACTATGAAGCATCCTAGGCCATATAAGCTTTAATGGTTGAATAAGAGTGGTGAAGTCAAGGACAATAAACAAGTGCACATATCATTTTCTATTAGAAGGTACCATGTTAAAGTTGTTGTACCTATGTATGTGGGTCATATTCTATTAGGATGGTCATGGTAGTTTGACAAGCGAGTTATGCATGATGGCTTCAAGAATTGATATTCCTTTGTAATGAATGAAAACTCGTCACTCTTGTACCATTATCACCTCAACAAGCTTATGAGGATCAGTTAATGATTAAAAATGAGAGTGAACAAAAAAGAGAGATTGAATAAAGAGAAAAAAGAGGAGAAACATGAGGACACAAGAAAGGGAGAAGAAAACAAAAAGTTTCTATGCAAAATAAAGTGATGTCAAAATAGCATTTTATGTCAAACAACCTATGATTGTACTTTTGTATAAAAAGGTTTATTATAACACTAACAAGTTTGACCCATCTTTGCCTAGTGTTGTTCTTTTGTAGGAATTTGAAGATGTCTTAAGTGGATTGCCACCTAAGAGAGGAATTGAGCATGAAATTGATTTTATCCCCGGTGCATACATCCCAAATCAGCCAACATATAGGAGTAATCCCAAGGAGACAAAGGAGCTTCAAAGGTAAGTTGAGGAACTTATTTTGAAGGGATATGTGAGGGAAAACATGAGTTTGTGTGTGGTTCCTATCTTACTTGTACCTAAGAAAGATGGAACTTGAAGGATCTGTGTTAACTGTCAAGTGATCAACAAAATCACTGTAAAGTATCATCACCCTATACCTAGGTTAGATGATATATTGGATGAATTGCATGATTTATGTTTCTTTTCTAAAATTGATCTGAAAAGTGGATATCACTAGATTAGGATAAAAGAGGCATATGTGGGGAAAACAACTTTCAAAACTAAGTATGATTTGTATGAATGACTTGTTATGCCATTTGGTCTTATTAATGCACCAAGCTCTTTCATGCGACTAATGAATCATGTTTTGCATCCATTCATTGGTAAATTTCTGGTTGTGTATTTTGATGATATTTTGATCTATAATAAAAGCCTATAAAAGCATCTTGATCATTTACATTCTATTTTAATTATTTTACATTTTGAGAAATTGAATGCTAAGTTGAAGAACTAATCAAGTCACATTTCTTGGCTATATTGTGAGTGCTAAAGGTATTAAGGTTGATAAGGAAAAAGTTAAGGCAATTCGTGATTCGCCTACACCTAAGTCAATTAATGATATGCATAACTTTCATGGTCAGGTAGTTTCTATAGATGCTTTGTTAGGGACTTTAGCACCATTGCTACACCATTAACTGAGGTTATCAAAAAGAACATGAGTTTTAAGTGGGGTAGTGATCAAAATAAGGTTTTTAATTGGATTAAGGAAAAATTGAGTTCTACGCCCTTATTTGCCTTACCTGATTTTGCAAAAATTTTTAAGATTGACTAAGATGCTTCAAGGATTGTCATTGGAGCTGTTTTGATGTAAGAAAGGTGCTAATTGCCTACTTTAGTGAAAAGTTAAGTGGAGCAAGTCTTAATTATCCTACTTATGATAAAGAGATCGGCTTTGGAAACATGGCAATATAACCTCTGGCCTAAGGAGTTTTTCATCCATACTGACCATTAATCCTTGAAGTACATGAAGGGACAAGGAAAGTTGAAAAAAGGCATGCCAAGTGGATCGAATTTATTGAGACCTTTCCTTACATAATTAAATATAAACAAGGTAAGGAAAATGTGGTAGCTGATGCATTATCTTGCAGGTATGCCCTTATCTCTACACTTACCACAAAATTATTAGGATTTGAATATATTAAAGATTTATATATGTAAGATCCTAATTTTGCTAATGCAAATGAAGTATGTGAGAAGTCAGCCTTTGAGAAGTTTTATAGGCATAAGAGTTTCTTAAAAATCATTTATGCGTGCCTATAAGCTCTTTAAGGGAATTGGTTGTGAGAGAAGCTCATACGGGTGGTCTAATGGGTCCTTTTGGAGTTAGGAAAACCCTAGATGTCCTAACTGAACATTTCTTTTGGCAACACATGAAATGAGATGTTGAGAGGGTATGTGAGAGATGCATAATTTGCAAACAAGCTAAATCTAAAGTTTTACCCCATGGCTTATATACCCCTTTACCCATACCTAGCCATCCCTAGTTTGATTCATCTATGGACTTTGTATTAGGGTTGTCGCGATCAAAAAGGGGTAGGCATTCTGCATTTGTTGTTGTTGATAGATTTTCAAAGATGACACACTTCATCTCATGCCATAAAATTGATGATGCAAGCACTATGACTGACTTATTCTTTAGAGAAGTAGTATGTTTGCATGGCATGCCCCAGAGCATTGTTTCAGATTGGGATACAAAGTTCTTAAGATACTTCTGGAAGACTTTATAGGGTAAGTTAAGTATCAAGCTATTGTTTTCAATTACTTGTCATCACAAGCTATTGTATTAATCTACCCTTTTGTGTGCTATTATTTGAATGAATTTGAAAACATAGGAAGATTGTTTGCCACATATCGAGTTTGCATATAATAAGAATGTTCATTCTACTACTAGTTACTGTCTATTTGAAATTGTATATGGTTTTAATCTTTTGACTCCTTTGGACTTGGTGCCTATACTTGTTAATGAGTATGCTAGCTTAGATGGTGAACGCATGGCTAAGATGGTGAAGAAATTGCATGAGAAGGTGCAGCAACATATTGAAAAATGAATTGAGTAATATGCATTCCATGTCAACAAAGGGCGAAAAAAGGTGGTATTTAGACCTAGTGATTGGGTTTATATGCATATGCGCAAGGAATGATTCCTAGCTTAAAGGTGTTCAAAGCTACAACCTAAAAGAGATGGTCCATTTCAAGTTGTAGCACAAATTAATGACAATGCTTATAAGTTGGACCTCCCTAGTAAGTCTAATATGAGTGCAACATTTAATGTTTTTGATCTTTCCCCTTTTCATGTAGGTGATGATTTGAGGATGAATCCTTTTGAGGAGAAGGGGAATGGCAAGAACCTTAAGGATGATAGGTAGAAGTCTTCAAAGGATGCAAGAGGTCCATTGCATATTCTAGAAGACCCGATAATACAAGTTAGAGCCAAAAAGATGAAAGAAGCACTAAATGGATTGATTAAGGACATTTAGGCCAACCCAACTACAAATGTTGTGAATTCAAGCTTGGAAGAGAGTAAAGGCCTTATTAATATAATTGGAGTACTTAATGGCCTAGGACTAAGTAATAGCATTCACTCTTAAATAGTGGTTTATCATAAATAAGTGATTGTATAAAAGTGAGTTTTCTATGTAAGAATTTGTCCTAAATAGGAATTCCTCCTAAATAAGGATTTGTCCTAAATAAGAATTCCTCTGAACCCTTCCACGCATCATCTCCAAGCTTCTTATCACATTCACATAATATAATCATGTAATTAACATTTATGTCTACACAAAAGATTAATTTTATTGTGGCACCATGTCAATACACCTTAGGTGGTCTAAAACCATTGACTTTTATCAAACAAACAAGTAATTTATCTTGATTAGCTTTTACCCTTAATTAGCTTTCTTTATTATGATAGAATCATTAATTACTTAAAAATTAAAACCATCCCTTGATTACTTGACATTAGGACTTCTCTTTTGAGTAGTTGCAATCCATTTGAAATAAATAAGCTATTGCTCTTAATTAGTTTACTTTGCCAACAGAGAATTGCCTATAGCTTAGAACTTAAGACCATTATTTGATTTAATGCCTATCAGGCTATTCCTTTTATTGCAACGAATCAGTCACATAAAATGATCATGAAATTAACATCCATGTCCATATTAAACATCAAGATCAATGACTCTTATGTTTCATGGAATTTAATAACTTTTAAAGTATCAAAGGTGTATTGATGTGCATGTGACAATGAATAAAATGTTTGTTGTAGACATAAAAGCTAATTTCATGATCATTTTCTATGAATGACTCCTTATAATAAAAGGAGAATCCTTTTTAGCATAAAATGAAAAGGCAATCTCATCCTTAAAGAATTAAACAATTCAATCCTTGTAAGAAAAGCAAATAATTATCAATGACTCATTTTTTTAATAGAATTTCTATATATTCAAAGTATTAAAAGTGTGAGGACATGCCTATCACAATGAATATATTGTTTATTGTAAACACAAAAATTTAATTTCATGATCATTTTGTTATAATAACTCTTGTGATGAAAGGAGTAGCCTTGTAATGATGTGGAAAACACTAAAAAGACATGACTTAGGAACCCAACGCACATAAGGAATCAAAGAATATCTAGGAAAGCTAAATCATATTGTCATAACACAAACCCTAGACCCAACATTCAAAGTAACATGAACCTAGGGTATTTAAGAAGGATATGGATGCCACACTCTAGAAAATAAAGGAATTAGGAGTGATAAGTCAAGTTGAATGCCACAAAAAGAGTACCTCTTGACAAGTTTGTTAATTCTTGAAAAAAACAAAGGTGAAAACCTTGCTTTTTATTTCTCTCAAAGTTGTCTAATATTCTAAAGCTTACAAGGAGGTGCCTATTCATGGGCTAAGATAGTAATCCTAAAAAGGCATAAATTCCTATTTAGGAGGAATTCCTATCTAGGACAAATTCTTACACAAAAAACTCACTTTTATACAATCACTTATTTAGGATAAACTACTATTTAGAAGTGAATGTTATTACTTAGTCCTAACCAATTAAGTACTCTAATTGTATTAATAAGGCCTTAACTTTCTTCCAAGCCTAAATTCACACAATTTGTAGATAGATTGGCTTGAATGTCCTCAATAAGTCTATTTAGTACTTCTTTCATCTTCTTGACTTTAACTCATGTTATTGGACCTTCTGGAATGTGCAATGGACCTCTTGCATTTTTTGAAGCCTTCCACCCATCATCTATAAGGTTCTCATCAACAACTGAAGGAAAAGTCTTATTTGTAAGAAATGAATTGACCTATATGCATAAGCACAACATCACATAAGGCTTTATCATGATACCTCCTAATAGAAAATGACACTAACACTTACTTATTTACCTTAGACTTCATCACACTCATTCTACTATTAAAGTTTATTTAACCTAAAATGCTTCATAGTATGTAAGTTCAACTTTTCAACCATATTGTGCTAAGTACATTAGTGCAACTACTGCCATTAGTGATCATTTTACATATCTTATCTTTGATGAAGCACCTTATTTAAAAGATATTAGGGGCCTTTTACTCATTTAGAAGTTCCTTACTAAAATTCACAAGTTAGGAAATTAGGTAAGGAATTAGAAGTTCCTTTAATAAATTTGATGTCAATGTCAAAAACAATTAAAATTTCTATATATGTTTAGTGTAAACACACAAATTTAATTTCATGATTATTTTGTGTTGATAACTTTTGCAATAAAAGAGAAGCCTTTTCATAAAGAAACAAAGTGACAGTCTTATCTTAATCAAGATGAATATAGTATTTGATCAACTTTAGTGAATTTGAATTACCAAAGGTTTATGTTTAGTAAGTGTTGTATAAGTATTAAATATTTCATTTATAATCCTTTGAAATTTAGAGGGTGCATTTTTTAACCCAAAAAGCATTACATTTCATTCATAATGTCAAAATGGTACTGTAAATGTTGTTTCATATTTATCTTCTTCATGAATTTGAATCTACCAATAACCAGATTTTATATCAAATTTTGAAAATGCTTGGGTTTCATAAAGCCCATTAAGCAAATCTTTCT
Source organism: Bruguiera gymnorhiza (assembly GCA_020883675.1). Taxonomy (NCBI): domain Eukaryota; kingdom Viridiplantae; phylum Streptophyta; class Magnoliopsida; order Malpighiales; family Rhizophoraceae; genus Bruguiera; species Bruguiera gymnorhiza. Next base: position 3,601,267 of record JAIRCJ010001049.1, on the reverse strand, counting down.
TATTAGGTACAGGATACCTAATCCATCTTAAAGCCTTATTTTAAAGGCTTGTAATTAATGACTAAATCTTGGAAACCCTTGTTCCACTTTTGTAGCATTTTCAACATAAAATATTGGGCAACTCTAGGACCTATTATTGTTTCTAATAAGCCCTTTCTTTGAGAGATCATTTATTTCTTTTTATAGATCTCTAAATGTCTTGGCCTCATATGATGGAAGTCATATTGTACCAGCTCAAATCAACAAGGGAGTTGATGCTTTGCAAAACCTTGGAGGACCAATGACAAGGGCAAGGTCAAAGAAAATAAAGGAAGCTCTCAACAACTTGTTGTGCGACATTTACTATCAGGAAGTTGCTAGGTATGAGTTAAGGATGATGGAGGCTTCGCTAAGGCTTGTGAATGTGTCATCTGTGGAGAAAATCGAGAACCATGACCTTAGGAAGGAAGTTGGATTTGGGAGCCCATGTTTGGGCATTTAAATGGGTTATTTTCATGGGTTATTATTATTATTTAGTGGGTTGGACCAATTTCCTTAATAAGCCCATCTTATTAGCATATAAAAAGGGGTGGCTGGCAGATTAGACGAATTTCCTTAATAAGCCCATTTTATTAGCATATAACAATGGTGGCTGGCAGATTGGACAAATTTCCTTAATAAGCCCATCTTATTAGCTAGGGTTTAGGGGGGGCTAGCATATAAAAAGGGTGGTTAGAGAGGAGGACGGCAAATTATGAATGTATGAGCTATTTTCTCTAGTTCTTTGAGAACTAATTTTGAATTTTCATACTTGAGTGTGTTGGTTCAATAGACTATCTTCTTCAACATTTTTGTTATTAGGAGTGGCGTCTGAATCTTATAGTTCTAGTTCTTGGTTGTTTATAATCATTGGGTCAGAACTCCAAAATCCCTTAACCTTTGTTAGAACAATCCTATACCAACATTGGTGTTGGGTTCCATTTACAAATAATCAGAGTTCATATCATTTGGTATCAGAGCCTTGGTTCTAACTCAGGTTAATTATACTTTTGTTATCATCTCTTCCGTGTATTGTTCATTGTTGATTGAATAATCGAAAAGAGAAACAAAAAAACACAAAAAGAAAACAAAAACAAAAACAAAATCGTGTATTTTATGGGTTTCTTTTCTGATATTTGTTTCTTACAGAAGTACCCATTAGTAAACCCAAAAAAAAAAAAAACGGGTTCATTGCTTAATTGGTCATTTACTCAATTATATTCGATAATTGATTGTTGTCCGATTGCACTGCTCATACCATTGAATTCCTTGTCATTCTGTTTGCTTTATTGTCCATCTTTTTGGCTGTGTCAATTCTTTGAAGAGGTAGGTCTAAGATTGATATATTCAAGTTTTTTTTGTTTTGAATTTAGTTTGCTTGGAACTATTGAAAGAGCTCTTAGAGTCTTGCAATTCATTGTGTGAAACACAAGAGTTGAGGACTACTATAGTTGAGTGGAGAGCAAACATGCAAGGGAGTGAGTTTTGTGAGGTATATTCTTTCTTTACTAACAATCTAGTATACACAATGTCTAATGCTAAAGTAGGCAGTTTCTCACATGGAGAGGAGGAAGTAGTTGTTCCAAATTTCAAATTATTGATGAAATCCTTAGAGCAAAAATTTGATAGGATTGACCAAATGTTTTGGAAAGTTCAAGACAGGATGGATAAAATAGATGAAGAATCGAGTCTCAATCCTAAGAGGCTAGCTGAGAGGGTCATGAAGGAGCAATTTGAACATGACTTTAGTGAAGATGGTGATGGTTATTATGATGACGATGATAATGCTAGTAGAAACTTCAGAGGTGGCTTTAGAGGAGGATGTGGTAATTGGAATGATAGGGGAGTCAGAGGTAATGGAAATGTTTATGATAGGCACAATGGAGGTTGGGATAATAGAAATAGAGTGGAGGAAGGAGTAGACAAATATCTTAGTAGTATTAAAATGAAAATACCTTCTTTCCAAGGGAAAGCTAACCCTGATGTCTATTTGGATTGGGAACAAAGGGTAGAATTAATATATGAGTGCCACAACTTCTCTGAGGAGAAGAAGGTGAAGTTAGCTGTGGTAGAGTTCACTGATTATGCTATAGTATGGTGGGACCAACAAGTTACCACCAGGAGAAGGAATTTTGAGAGAACCATAAAAACTTGGAATGAGTTAAAGACTGTGATAAGAAGGAGATTTGTTCCTAGCTCTTATTATAGGGACTTGTATAACAAGTTGCAAAGCCTTACGCAAGGTTCCAAGAGTGTGGAAGAGTACCATAAAGAGATGGAAATTGCTATGGTTAGGGAAAATGTAATGGAGGATAGGGAGGCAACCATGGCTAGGTTCCTCCAAGGGTTGAATAGAAGCATAACTAATGTGGTAGAATTGCAACACTATATAGAGCTTAAAGACATGGTACATATTGCCATGAAAGTTGAGAGGCAACTTAAGGGAAGGAGCACTTCTAGATATAATTAGAACTTAGGTTCATCTGTTTGGAAGTCAAACTGGGGGAAGAAGGAAGAGAAGATGACTTCTAAGTTTAAAACCAATTCACATAGACCCCAGACTAGTGGGGGCAGCTTGGAAAGGGGCAAATTTGAAGAAAAACTTGAGGGCACTGAAGGAAAAACTAGAGACATTAAATGCTTTAGATGTCTGGGTAGGGGTCATGTGGCTTCACAATGTCCTAATAAGAAAACCATATACCTTAAGGAGAATGGTGACTATTTGTCTGCCAATGATGCTAGTGATGAAGACCAAATGCCACTATTAGAGGATGCTAGTGATGTTGATGAAGGGATAGAGTATCCAGAGCATGGTGTAAGGCTTTTAGTAGCCAAAAAGCCCTTAGTGTGCAGGTTAAGGAGGAGGATGATGTTAAGATGCAGCGGGAAAATATTTTCCTTACTTGATGTTTAGTTCAAGATAGACTCTCTTGCTTGATTATTGATGGCGGTAATTGCACTAATGTAACAAGTACAGAGTTGGTGGAAAAATTAAACTTGCCTACAACCAAACATCCTAAACCATATAATTTGCAATGGTTGAATGACAGTGGAGTGGTGAAAGTGACTAAACAAGTTGTGGTTCCATTTTCCATTGGTTGATATAAGGACGAGCTATTTTGTGATGTTGTACCTATGCAGGCTGGGCATTTGTTATTAGGCTGTCTTTGGCAATTTGATAGAAAAGGTTTGCATGATGGTTACAAGAACTGCTATTCTTTCACCATGGATGGAAAATCATTTACACTTGTTCCATTGACTCCAAAATAGGTGAATGAAGACCAAGTGAGACTTTATGAAAGTGAGCAAAAGAGGAGGAGCGAAAAGAAAGAGAGAGTCGAGAGAAAAGAAAGTGAGGGAGAGAAAAAGAAGGTAAGTGCATATGAGAGTGCTACAAGGGGGGTCAAGTTCACAAGAGTGAAGACGAAAGAAAACAAGTGAGTGTGTTTGCAAATGGAGCAGATGTTAGGGTTGCCTTCGAAGCGAGGCAACAAATAATCTTGATCCTTTACAAAGATTCTTATTTCTCTAACACTAACCTTGATTCATCTTTGCCTAGTGCTATTTCTTCTTTGTTGCAAGATTATAATGATGTATTCCCTGAGGAGATCCCAGATGGTTTACCACCAAGGAGAGGGATTGAACACCACATTGATCTTATACCTGGGGTGCACATTCCCAATAAGCCAGCATATAGAAGTAATCCTGAAGAGACAAAATAGCTTCAAAGGCAAGTTGATGAGTTGATGAAGAGGGGGCATGTAAGGGAGAGCATAAGTCCATGTGCAGTGCCGAAGAGTATTGTGTCAGACCGTGATGCAAAATTTTTGAGTCATTTTTGGAAAACATTGTGGGGTGCTGATTTAAGGACAAATCATTTTGAGGAGAGTGGGAATAATGGAAGCCATATTGTACCAGCTCAAATCAACAAGGGAGTTGATGCTTTGCAAAACCTTGGAGGACCAATGACAAGGGCAAGGTCAAAGAAAATAAAGGAAGCTCTCAACAACTTGTTGTGTGACATTTACTATCCGGAAGTTGCCAGGTACAAGTTAAGGATGATGGAGGCTTCACCAAGGCTTGTGAATGTGTCATCTGTGGAGGAAATCGAGAACCATGACTTTGGGAAGGAAGTTGGATTTGGGAGCTTATGTTTGGGCATTTAAATGGGTTATTTTCATGGGTTATTATTATTATTTAGTTGGTTGGACCAATTTCCTTAATAAGCCCATCTTATTAGCATATAAAAAGGGGTGGCTGGCAGATTGGACGAATTTCCTTAATAAGCCCATCTTACTAGCTAGGGTTTTGGGGGGGCTAGCATATAAAAAGGATGGTTAGAGGGGAGGACGACAAATGATGAATGTATGAGCTATTTTCTCTGGTTTTTTGAGAACTAATTCTAAACTTTCATACTTGAGTGTGTTGGTTCAATAAACTTATCTTCTTTAATGTTTTTGTTGTTGGGAGTGGCATTTAAATCTTATAGTTCTGGTTCTTGGTTGTTTATAATCATTGGGTCAGAACTCCAAAATCCCTTAACCTTTGTTAGAACAATCCTATACCAACATTGGTGTTGGGTTCCATTTACAAATAATCGGAGTTCATATCATCATGGCTATAGGTCAAGCCTTAATAGGAATTTGACTTTCATTAAAAGTTGCTTTACAGAGTAGTTTTACTACATGTTTTTTCCAATTCCAAAAGGCAATAGGAATCTTTGCATGCTTTTAACCTTTTTTGTATTTCTTGTATCTTAACTTAAATAATAGGAGTACTAATTTTTTCTTATAGGTGTTTATTTTTTACTTCATTCTAAAGAGACTAAATAAATCTCTCATTTCTTCTTATTGTTTTTGAAGTAAATTTATCTCCTTATATTGAGGAGTAGATATAAATTTAAAACTGATAAGTTTTCCATTTATTTTTGAGAGAATCCCTTTTATCATTAATCTCCTTAATAGGATAAAACATATGTGAGAAAGGATATCCCAAAATAACATTTCATGATAGGTTTTTAACTAGTACAAACGGAATTTCAATACAAATTCCTCCATTGCATATAACAACTTGAGATAATTTATATTTAATAACAAGTTTGCTTTTGTCAAAAGTGTTTAACACTTATGCTATTTTTGAAAAGTATTTTGAAGAAACTATCATTCATTAATATAGTACATATTAATGCCTGAATCTATTAAAGTTACTATAGAAAATATATATTCTTTATTGACTACTATAATAATCTGAGTATGCCATTTATGGGTAATAACCTTATCAATTAGGTTGATGTATTGTAAGGTGCTTAACTCTTAAAGAAGTACTTAAAGTATTAGAAGGATCTTCATCCTTTTCTATCACAGATTCAAGTACTAATACTCTATCTTTTAATCCTTTTATCTCAATTTTTAGCTAATTAATTTCACCTTTAAGCTCACTAATAAAAGGGTTTATTGTTGTTTTTTTAGTTTTTGAACTAGAGCGATTATTTCTAACTCTCTGAATGCTAGCTTTTAAACTATAATCTTCCTCTATTTCTTTAACCTTAGTCTCATTTTGAGACAGATGAAGATATTTTTCTAATTGTTCTCCTTTTTCTTTTAAATCTATAATCTTATCAATAAGATCCAATATCAAATTATCTTTTTTGTAAGGACTAATATATCATTGATGAAAAGCTAATTAAGATCATTGACTCCTATGTTTGATGAATTTCCATGGATTTGGACTAATAAAGGTATATCTTTGTGTTTGTCATGATAAATATAATGTTTAGTGTAGCAAAAATAGTTAATTTCATCATCATTTATGTGAACGAATTCTTGCAACCGAAGGAGAAGCCTCATTAAAGTAAGTAAAAATTAACATTTAACTTTTCTTTTATATTATTGATTAAAAGTAAGTAACAATTAACATTTAAAAATAAGCATATTGATTAATTCATTAACATTTAACTTTTCTTTTATATTATTGTAATAAATTTAAAATAATTCTTACTCAGAAGATTGTAAGGTTAAAATGAATTGCACCAAAATAGAGTGATCTATCATTAACCTTAAGGTTTTAAATTTTGCTACGAAGTTAATCATCTCAATAATATGTTCATGTATAATTTATGACCTAATAAATTTTATGATCATGAGTTCTCTCATAAAAGTATCAGTGAATAACTTGTGCTTAAAACAAAACCATCTCTTCACAAACTACAAATATTCTTTTGCACTTTTTATTTGTGAAATATTTTTTTTAATGTTATTAGTAACAATCAATTTTATAAACATAAGACTTAATCTATTATTTTGTTCCTTCATTTATGATGTTACTTCTTTTCTTCATTGTTTAAATCTATAATAATAATACAAGTCAAGTTTTATAACACATAAGTAAAAATTAACTTGTTCATATCATTCTAAAAAGTTTAATTCAATGAACAAAATTGATGAAACATCCAAGTAAATTATAACATTTACATAACTACAAATATTTATAATTAATAGCAAATTAGATAAAACAATCAAAGTATATTGTAATTCTTTTTTAAGAAATCTTACAATACCCTATTATAAATAATACCATTAATTTTAATAAGTAATTAAATATTTTTAATCTAATGTATTTGATATTTTTAAATAAATAAATATATTTAATTAAAAATATTAGCCTTTAGATAAGTTTTGAAGTTTTAATAATTAATAATATCAATTTATCTAATCATTTTTTATTGATAAGTATTTCATTAAAATCATGGGTAAATGACATATTTATAAATGTCGTTAAACACACAAGTTTGGTTACTTTGGTAATTAACAAATTATAATAATAATATACACATATTAATTCAAACATTTTAATTTGCTCACTTTGGTGACAATTAAACTATAACCTTAATACATACATATGAAAATACAGCTAAATATTCATTAACAACAAATATCATAACATTTAGGTCTATAAGTTTATCAAGTATATGCTTTTGAAAAAATGCATACAAACTATACGTATTTAGACAAGACATACAATTATGCAACATAACCCATAAATTACTGTAATATATATATATATCCACATAAGAGCCTAATAATCATAAATTAACATAAAACCCTATTATTTGCATAAGGTCAAAGAATGATTATTAACCATATATATACATTCTTTATCATACTCAAAAAACATTTAATTTCAAAATATATATTTTAATATCACTTGTTAAATTTTTTAAATAAATCTATTATTATAAATATTAAATTTTTATATCTTGAAATTGAATAATTTTATATAAATAATATATTTAAGTTTGTAAAAATTGAAATTATGAAAATTAAAACTATAGATACATTTTGAGAGTTTGTCTTAGTTTAATAATTAATTTTTTCTCCTAAATTTTGAGGTAATCACAAGCTTCTAAGTAAAGTTTTTGTGTGTGTTAGTAAGAAAAAGGATTATATATATATATTCAATTTCATAGTTTAAATTAGATATATCCTCATATTTGAAATACGTTTGAAATTATTGTTATTAATAGCAAAATAATGTACAAAACTATTCCATACTAATTGAACCACATTATAAATGAATTTTTAAAAAGAATATTCTAATATAGCTTATTTAAAAATTCTATCACCCCTTAATGCATGAATACTCATATTATGAACTAACTTTGATATGTATATGTATATCGTTTATGACACTATTGGACCAAAAATAAGGTTAAATTGAAAATGGAAGAATAACTTCAAGTCATATATCTAATGCCATTATCATTATGGCCAAATTTTGCCCTTATAATGATGCAATAAGGTTACAATAAGTTCTCTTATAAAATAAAATGAAATACACTTGATTGCACTTTACACTACTAAAATCAAGTCCTTAAGAAATTTAGATTTCATCAAGAATTATTATACCAGGAAATAACATTTTCCTATATATCTTTTCTCCTTTTGATCAAAGGAGAACCACCATATATATAGTAGTCCAAGGGCTATTTGATTAAAAAAGATGTCTTTTAGTATTAATAGACACATCTCTTTAATGTATCTTTTCATGAAATAATATTTTTTATAACTACCAAATAAATTAAGAGGTGTGTCTAATTTTTATTTTGAAAATATTTTAACAATCTCCCCTTGCTTTGAAAATATAATGGAGTTTGCAAAATTTTGAAAGCCAAATGTATAAATAAAGGTGTTTTATAAATTGAACCTTTATATAATGAAAAGTGCATTATAAGAAGTCTAAATAATATAATGGACAAATTTTGAACCAATTATTCTTATTGGCAAATTATACAACCAATTCATATAAATAACTATGCAATATTATACTTCTCTTTTCAAGTAATTAACACATAAAAATCATTATGTCAATATGAATGTTTTAAAGTTAAACCTTTTATTTTATTGGAATGACTTAAACATTTCACATTTATAAAAGTAAACTAAGAATCCTACTATAAAATACAATTTCAAGTCTGTTAAAAGTTTTAAAAACTCGTCCTCCTAATTTAACTAGAGGAACCCAACACTATATAACCCTATGATGAAAATAATTTTTATAGTACTTTAATTATACTAACTATATATTATGACTTATTGAACTAAAGACTTAATGTCACATTAAATATTGAGTCAAATTTCCATTATGATTAATTCATAAGTATGGAGTTGACTTATCCTTCTTAATATCTTGTTTACTATTACTCTTGCTAATTTTTTAATCTCATTGATTAATCAATATATAATAACCACCAACATATATATTTGATTTTGTGGTTAATAATATGCCCTTGCAAGTTTTTTTTTTTTGTATAAAATATGATGAATACTATAATCACCAAAAACTAACCCCGATCAAAAGGTTATCACACTTTTTTTTTAACTTTTATTCATCTTAGATCATAAATTCAAAACTCATCTACCACAATCTTTTTATTTATCACATTTTAACCTCTTCTTTAATTGCAATTTAAATTCCATAAAACATAATTTTTTTAATTTTTAGATATATAAAGGAAATGGTTTATTAACCACTAGTTAGAATAACTAACTATCAAAGTAGCTACCCTAAAAATTAAATTTGGTCCATTCATTTAAAAGAATTGTAACATTTTGACCCTCCTTTAAATTTATTTTTGTGACAGCTAAAAGTCATGTGTATAATATTTCCAGTTATAGAAACAATTAGTCTTATCTTTCACTGTGTCTTTTTCAAACACTATAAAAAGTCATGTATAATATAATAAAAAAGACTGCTAGAAACATTCATTTACCCGATTAGCTTAGGAGACTTCAAGCTACTCATTTATCTTGGGTTCAAGTCTCACGAGACATTTTTTGTTTTGTTACATTTTCTGAAAGAAATGGTTATATTTGACCGTTGTTTGTCAATTAATTGTCGAAGGTGGTTAGTCTGTTGATTCCTCGGCCTTCCTATACAGTTCCGTACACTGCGTCTCTTTGGAGATAAAATCCCACCAGCGATGTTTGATAAATAAAAAGGGACCTATGACACGATTGCAGTTAAATATCTAATAGAGTGCCTTAGTTCAATGGTCACATTGTGGCCCTTTAGAATTTGCACAAGGATTTTTTTGACCATTCACGAGACATCAATATTGTTCTTCGGACTATCCATTCATCAATGACCAAAACATAATTTTCTTTTAATAACTAGAAGTCACGTACGCATACATATATATGTGTACACATACACACATTTGTATACACACACAGGCACACACAATTACCATGCAAACTTTATTTATATATACAGATCAGTATATACAAACGGTATATTATTTGTACCATAACTTCCTGCCACAGCAACAATGCTTCTTTCTCTTGAAAAATCATTGTTTCGCGGGGTACACGTGGGTTATGTCCTTTTTTTTTTCTTAGACCAAACTGACTCAAGAACAATCTAACATCACTAGACCAAACTAATGCACGTGCATGCATAACCAACTTGACATAAAACAAACAATAATTATTCAAACAATGAAACGATTCATGTCGTAACCACCGTAGTCCGAAGGAAACCAAGGTTTTGCCAACTTTCCCCCTTCACGTGTTCAAAGTCGACACTTCCTTTGGCGGCTCATGGGGCCATCCCTGTGTATATTATATGCCATCAATTATAAAGCTTATAGTTACTTCGAGACTCCTGACTTCCTCAAAGCGGAATTACTTTTACAGTTAAAACGGATGAACATTATTCCATTCCATTTTAAATTACCCATAAACATAAACGGTTCCCAGAATAAGCGGACTACGAGAGCATTTCTGTCGTCTTTCTGTCGGACTACTTGTCTCGGACTTTGCTATCGAACATCTCAGTATACAAGTCTCTCACACCTAGATATTCTTCACAAGATATGAATTGGTTCCCTTGTGCAATCGGAACCAGACATGGGCAGTTTCAATCTAAATATTCCAATTCTAGTCGAGTAGAAGTTGAAAACTCAAGATCGATGTGCCTATATATGTGGAACCGGCAGAGGCAGTAACAATATCAAGATTCCTTGAACTAGCTTATGAAACAAACCACATTCTTCTAATGTAGGATGCCCAAAATAGAATGCATTACATAATATTTGACCTTAATTTTACCTAACAGAATACACCACCATGCTAACGAAGAAGCCCAAAAAAGCACCAGCTATCACTTCAACCTCACTGTGACCGATAGATTCTTTCAATGGAGTCGGTCTGCTGGGGTGTTTTTTTGTCCTTTCTTCTGTAGCTGCTGAACTGGGGGATGCCGGCAACTTACTAGTTACTGTCTTCCTATCGTCTGATTCAATCAATAATGGAGCGTGTGTTGAATATGGTGCAAAACCTCTTCCCTCCTCTGATAACAGGGGACCAGAATCAATATTCCTATTAAAGGATGAGGAAAGCCCTTGTCGAGAATCAACTGGATCATCTCTATCCTTAGAAATCGTTGAGCAAGCCCGTGTCTCTTGCAGCACTATATTCAGTACCCTGGAATGATTTCCTACCTCTCTTCTCACACCCTGCACAAGTAAGTGTCACAGTCTTTTCCTCTTAGGGATAGGTGATACGTTGAATCTAAAAGTCTCGTAGGGAAGAACAACACAATGCATGTAGAAGACTCTTAGGGAAGGCCAATACATCGGAATGTGTTATGAAAGTTGAAAGGATGCGATATCTACTATTAGATCAAGGAGGGATCTAACGATTATAACTTGTCCAATATTTGTATAAAAGGGGACCTCTTCCCCCTCATTTGTATCATCCAATTTACTAGTTAAATACACTTTTAGAGCTTTTCTCTCTAGAGTTTTCTCTTTTAAGGTTCTTGTAATTCGGGTGTGAGAGAGACTGCTTGGGAGGAATTCTGGAGGCCACACGGGATGGGAGCACAAAATTCATTAGGTGCATGATGCAAGCATCTTCTTTCATGCAGAATTCCAATAAAGGCTTTATTTATCCAATTGAAAGATGTAAATTGGGATCCCAAAGATATCTAAGAAAATAATAGATTGATCTAAAGTCTTCATTTCCCTATCAAGGCTGCAGTATTTTTCAGTTTCACTTGTACAAATTTTTGCTGATTACAGCACATCGAGGAGCACATCTAGCACTTAAGACAGGTTTTTTGAGTCTTGTGCGAAAATGACTTACACGTCAATAGCGAGAAAAGTGCCTTTGCCCAGAAAGAAGTTCTATTCTTAGGGTACATTGTTGGGGGTAGACAAGTATAAATAGATGTGGCGAAAATCCGAGCCATAGTTGAATGAGAGCTGCCGATGAAAGTGACAGAGTTAGGGTCTTTCCTTGTCCTCACCAACTACTATCGGCGTTTCGTCTAGGACTACTAAAACTTCACTGGGCCACTCACAGACATGCAGAAGAAGGAGAAATCATAGGAGTTAATGGATTGTTGCTAGAAGGTGTTTGATCGATTGAAGTAGGCCATGACTGAGGAGTTGGTGTTGACATTGCCCGATCACACCAAGCCTTTCGAGTTAGAAATTGACACATTAGATTATGCTATTGGTGGTGTTCTTATGTAGGAAGGACATCCGGTAACATATGAGTCACGGAAGTTGAATAATACCGAGTAACGGTATACCATTCAAGAGAAGAAGATGACTGTAGTAGTACATTGCCTATAGACTTGGAGGCATTATCTCTTAAGGACTAAGTTCATTGTAAGGACGAATAACATGACCAAGAATTATTTTTAGACCTAGAAGAAGCTGAGTTTGAAGCAAGCTTGGTGGTAGAATTTTCTAGCAAAGTTCAACTATGTGATGGAGTATAAGCTAGGGAAGGCTAATTCCATAGCTAATGCTCTTAGCCAAAAGATGGAGCTGGCAAACACGGTTAGTTGACCTAGCTGTCCATGGATCGACTACATCATGGAAGGGCTCAAACACGATTAAAAGGCTCAAGCCCTCATTGGGTATGTGTGAGAAGGCAAGCCCCGACAATTTTGGTGTGAGGATGATCTTTTATACACCAAAGGGCGATGACTATATGCGCTACTCCATGGGAAGTTAAGGAAAGAGGTTGCACAAGTGTCATGATTTGAAGTGGGTGTGTCATCCAACAATCCATTACACCTTGGCCCTCTTTGAAAACCAATACTACTGGCCTTAGATGCAGGATGACATTGAAGCCTATGTGAAGACATGTCTTGTTTGCCAACAAGACAAAATTGAACAATGTTCATTGTCAGGACTTATAGAGCCACTTCCTATCCCAATTCATCCATGGGAAAGTGTTTTTATGGATTTTAGGTGAACTTACCGAAGTCCGAAGGGTATCAGACCCTTATGGTTGTGGTCGATAGGTTCTCCAAGTATATGACGTTTGTGCTAGCAATGAAGAATTGCCTAGCTGAGGAGGTAGCCAAGTTATTTATGTAGCACATGGTCAAGTACTAGGGCATCCCACAAATGATCGTGAGTGATCACGACCCTTGATTCAAGGGGCATTTTTGGTCCAAATTGTTTAAACTGTTGGGGTTGGAGCTGAATCTCTCTACGAACTTACACCCCCAAACTAATGGTCAAATTGAATGGGTCAATGCACTCTTAGAGATTTATCTTCAACATTACGTGAGCACAACATAGACAAATTAGGAAAAGTTAATCAACGTAGCCCAATTCTCTTACAACTTATAGTGTAACTAACTAGAGTTTGTTCGAGATTGTGAATGGGCAATAACCACAAACTCCAAGTGTGGTTTCATTAGGCTATCAGGGAAATAGCCCACCTATATACAAGTTTGCCAAGGATTGGCAAGAACAAATGGACTTGGCAAGGGTGTGTCTATGTAAAGCCTCCAAATGCATTAAGAAGTGGGCCGAAAAAAAGCGAAGACATGTGGCGTTCCAAATCAAGGATGTGGTGCTAGCCAAACTACACACCATTCTTTGGTACAAGGATGTGCACAAGGGGTTGATCCGTCGTTACGAAGGGCCATTTTATGTGATACAACAAGTCGGGAAGGTAGCATACAAGCTGGAGTTGCTGCCAAAATTAAAGGTACACCTAGTTTTCCATGTGAATATGCTTAAACCTTATCGTGTAGACAAGGAAGATCTAGATTAAGGGGAGTAGTAGTGCACCCCACTTGGTGTGAAAACTTCATATGACTGATAAGTTAAATCCATAATGATAGACTGGATTATACGAAAGTGATATTGTACGTCAAGGCGTAAATACTTTATCCAATGGAAGGGTCTTCCGAAGAGTGAAGTTAGTTAGGAACCTGTCAAAGCTCTTTGGCAATTTGAGAAGGATATTGACACTTACCATGCTAAAGAAGTAGTGAGGGCGTTGCCTAATTAGGTGGGGGAGAATGTCATGGTCCTTTGCTCTTAGGGATGGGTGATACGTTAAATCTAGAAGCTTCCTAGGAAGGGATAACACAATGCGTGTAGAAGGCTCCTAGGGAAGGCCAATACATTGGAATGTGCCATGGAAGTTGAAGGGATGAAATATCCACCATTAGATCAAGGAGGGATCTAACAGTTATGGCTTGTCCAATACTTGTATAAAAGGGGACCTCCTCCCCCTCATTTGTATCATCCAATTCACAAGTTAAATATACTTTTAGAGCTTCTCTCTCTAGAGTTTTCTCTTTTAAGGTTCTTGTGCATCGAGTGTGAGAAAGACTGCTTGGGAGGAATTCTCAAGGCCGTACGAGTTATGAGTACTAAATCCATTAGGCCCGTGACACAAGCATCTTTTTTCAAGCAAAATTCCAATAAAGGCTTTATTTATCCAATTGAAAGATGTAAATTGGGATGATAAAGATATCTAAGAAAATAGTAAATTGATCTAAATTCTTCATTTTCCCATCAAGGCTGCAGTATTTTTTAGTTTTGCTTGTACAAAATAAAGAAACTCAATAGTCCAATGCGAAAGAACATGTAATAAGTGAAGCAAATGATGTAGTGATAAACCTTTTCCATTTATTTCCTATTTAAGGGAAATTAAAGCAAATGTAAAATAACTTGTTTGTAAAAAATTGACACTAATTGAACTTTAGTTGTATATTGCTTGCATGTGGAATGGCTGCCCTTTTTGAAAGCAAGTTCCTAGTACAAGTTAATGTCAAGCCTAATCTTAATTTGATATGCATGGTTGAATCATATTCATTTCTTTTGATCTATTAGCAAAAATTTGTCACATAAAGGATGCACTTGCATCTCATTACAGATAATAAAGCTTCATGGTAAAGGAGGTCATTCATTATCAAGCCAAAGGTCATAGGTTCAAGTCTCTCCCAAGATGTTCTTTGCTCTTCTAGTAGGGTGCAATTCTCCCTAGTGAGACTGTTGGGTGCCACCCTTACTTTCCTATTTTTTATGCCAAAACAAACAAATGAATAAATAAATAAATAAATAAAACTTCATTCATTGTACTAAAGACTTGGTCATTCAAAACTTCTCAGCCTATGCATGATTGAGCAAAAGGAGCAAGCATGTTAGGTTATTGACAAAGAAAAAGTGCCCCCAATATGTATCTTATAGTATTTAGGTCACACATATGCCTTTTATCCAATTATAGTGGACCAAGTTATGCAACTTACATGAAAGAAGGTCAAAAGACAATCCCAAAAGCACTCACCTTACTACACTTGTGTGGATTTCATTGACATAGAGTCTATGAAGGAGAGTTTTGATAATCAAAATCGAACTCAACTTTCTTCTCTTATTTTAAATAGGTTTTAAGATTGTTTTTCTCTTAGAGCAGAGGAATTTTCATTTTTATACTACCTAAATCACAATTATGGTTTTTTCACCTCCTAAAAGCTCTCTGACATTTCTATTATTGGTGATTCTGACTGAAGTAGCTGGATCATGAAAGTCAACATCATTATCTCAATCATTGCAGTGATCATGATGATTACGCCTCTGTTTCCTTCGTGCATTAAGAGATTCCTATGTCTATCCCATTTGCAAATCAACTATAATAGCATCTTGTGTCTTGTCCAACCTCTCATCTCACCAAACACAATGTTCATGCACTCAAACTATTGTATAACATAGAGTATGAATGAATCATCCTTCTTGTCTTCCTCACTAAGTCCCTTAGCTTTTGAAGTCATGTTGCTAACTTACAATAAAAATGTTAGAAATAACCTTACAAGCACTCCATCATGTGTTGCTCTCAATTATTGTTACTCAACTCTCATGTTTACTACTCTTTAGTGGCTTTTCTTATAATAAGCTCATACTTTTACCTTTTACCACTCTTAACTTCCCTTTTCATCTATTTAAGAATTTGTGATAGGTTCAAGTCATTAATTTCATTACTTTATTGTTTTGACTCTTCGTAACCATTTAACTGATAAGATTTATAGAACTATCGATGCATGTAGGAGGATTCAAGAAGGGCCAATGACACGTTTGAGAGGTAAAAGGATGAAAGAGGCATTTAATGTGTTCATTAAAGACATTTGGGTCAAGGATGCTAATTTAAACTTGAAGGGCAACAAATTATATCTTCATGTAAGTTAAGATTTTATTAATTGTATAAGTATGCTAAATCAACTTAAGAGATTGTAAAAAGTTAAAGTATCAAAGTAATGGAATTAAAGAGTCAGACCTATTGCGAAGTTTGAAAAATGAAGGACAAGGAGTGGACTGGTCATAAAACTGGTTAAAAGACTAGTTTACTACTAAAAGGTTGGATTGGTGCCAATCATAAGCTAGGTGGCAAAATGGTTTGATGCTAGATGCGTAGCTCTGTGAATTTGACTAAATTGAATTTGATTGAATCAACCTCGATTCATTTGTTGTCAGCTTATTTGGGAAGTTTTTCTTATTTCTAGAGTTAAGGTTGTTATTTTATCTTATAAATAGGGTTGATTTCATTGTTAATAGATATACATCATTGGTTAAAAAAAAAGTGAGAATTTTCTCTTTTGGATATTGATTGAACTTTGTAAACTTATCAAGATTATCATCATGTGGTATTCCAACCCTTACTTGTGTTCTTTTGAACATTGAGTTAAAGTTTCAATTTTGTTAAATTTGATTTAACTTTTTTAGAGTTTTAAATTCCTTATTTTACTTGTGGGTTTCATTATACACTTTGGAGTTCACATTAGTTGGTATTAGAGTTTTAAGATTTAAATTAGGTTTGTTTATCTAAATTTGAGTTTTTCTTATCTTTTTCTTAATTGCCTTTTATATTCTTTATTCCTTGAATCCACCGAACCCTAGTTTCTTTAAATTCATGCCAAAAAACAAAAGAAGGAAAATTAAAACAGAAAAATGAAAGAAACAAAAAAAGAAGAAGTAACAAAATAAAAAATGAAAAAAATTCACTTTGAGGCAATAGTTGAACAGTTTGGCCAAACTAACTATAATAACAATATAGTCCTTTAGCTCAAGTCTATTTCTATGATTTATTTTCTCATTCTATCATCCGAGTACTTGTTCCCTTTAAGTCTACTTCCTTAAATTTATTTTCCTTAACATTCCTTATTTGTTTTCTAATTTCTTGTTTTCCATTAGGTCAATTCTATACTATTTATTTTAGGATTGTGAGTTGGTTTGCCTAAGTTTAATCTTCTTGATTTAGCTTGTTTAGTTCCTTAAAGAGTTGAAAGGGAAAGTTAAGAGTGCTAAAAGGAAAGAGTGTGAGCTCATTATAAAGAAAAGCCATTAAAGAGAAGTAAACGTGAGGGTTGAATAACAATAATTGAGAAACATAAGGGGGTATGCTTGTGAGGTTATTTCTAGCATTTTTTTTTGTAGATTAGTAACATGACATCAAAAGATAAAGGAATGAGTAAGGAAGGTAGGAAGGATGATTCCTTCATGCTCTTAGCTATAAAACAATTATTTGAGTGCATGAATCTTATGTTTGGGGAGATGAGAGATTAGATGGAAAGGCAAGATCCTATAATAGCTGATTTGCAAAGGGGACAGATATAGGAATCTCCTAATGAATGGAGGTAGGAGAGGCATAATCATTATGATGGCTATAATGATAATGATACTAATTTTGATGATCCAATTACTTTCGTCAAAATTGCCAATAATAGAAATGGTCAAAGAGATACTGGGCAATCACATGGTAGTTCCTTTATTTTTATTTTTATTAGGTATAAAATATCCAACCCATCTTAAGACCTTATTTAAAGGTTTATAATTAATAACTAATCTCAAAACTCCTTCCAATTCTATTGCACTTTCCACATAAAAAACTAGGCAACTCCATTGATTATTATTTTTTCTAATAAGCTCTTTTTTTAAGAGATCATTTATTTCTTTCTTATAGATCTTTAAATACTTTACTCTTATAACTATGAACTTGGCTTTAGTAGGCATTTAATTTTGATTAAAAGTCACTTTTGACAGTAATTCTACCATATGCTCTTTCCTATCCCAAAAAGCAATAGGAACTTCTGCATAATTATATTTTCTAGTTTGTTTGTAATTCCTGTATTGTAACTTATATAATAGAAGTATTGATTTTTTGTTGTAAATATTTATTTTTCATCTCATTTTGAAGAGATTGAATAAATCTCTCTTTTCTCCTTATCAAATTTTGAAGTACACACATCTCCTTAAATTGAAGGGTAAATATAAATTTAAAACTAATAAACTTTCCATCTATTTCTTAAAAAATCCTTTTATTACTACTTCCTTTAATTAAATATAATGTATACAGGAAAGGATTTCCTAAGATACATTTTAAACCAATATGAAAGGAATTTTTATGCAAATTTCTTCATTGCATATTATTGCATGAGATAACTTGTATTTAATAACAAACTTGCTTTTATTAGCAATTTTTAGCACTTTTGTTATTTTTGAAAAATATTTTGAATGAACTATTCTCTAATTAATGCAATTTATATTTGTGCCTAAACCAATTAAGGTGATAATTGAAAAGATATACTATTTAATGATTACTACTGTAATTTAAGTATACCACTTATGGGTAATTTCCATATCAATGAGATTAACATATTGAAGAGTAGTTAACTCTTCTTTTAAAAAAGTATTTGCAATATCTGGAGGTTTATTTATCCTATTGAACAAATTTCAAAACTAAAATTCTTTCTCTAAAGTTTTTTATTTTAGTTTTTAACTGATTGATCTTAGTTTTAAACTCTCTAATTGAAGGTTTCATTATTATTGCTTTAGTTGTTAAATTAGAATGATTATTTCTAATTCCTTAAATAACAGTTTTTAATTTGTAATATTCTTTTAGTTCTTTAACCCTTATCTCATTTTGTGATAGATGAAGATATTTTTCTAGTTCTCTTTTTTTTCTTTTTCTTTGGATATATAATCTTATCAATAAGATCTAGTATCAAATTTTCTTTTTTTGTAAGGCCTAATAAGTCATTACTTATATAAGACTTGATAATAGTTGTGCTGACTATTATAACTATTTCCATAATCATCTATAAAGGTAGTTTTTTCTTCTTTGAAAAGAACTACTTATAAATTTGATTCTTCGCATACATCTTTTGATAAGAAGATATGCATAAGTGGCCTCTTAAGGTCTTTATCTATAGATAATTCTTGAATGTTTTTTTTTTTCCATTTTGCATTTATTAGAATAGTACTTTATTTTTTCACATTTGCAATAGACAACTATTTTCTTTTTCATTTTCTATGAACTAGGCTTTTTTTTTTTGTTTTAACTTTTCCATTTCATAAAAGGATTTTTTTTTGAGATAAGAGTTTATAAACCTTTCTTTTGAATGTTTTAAGATATTTTATGGGTAGATAACCCATATGTTCACAGAAGTTTCTTAGGGCTTTTTCACTATATAATTTTTCATTCTATAATTGCTTATGTAGTTTTATCTTATCACAAAGTTTAACCCTTTCTTTTAAAACTTCTACAACTAATTCTCTATATGTATAATTAGAGTAATTAATAACTTTTCCATGATAGAACTTTAACTATTTTTTATATCCTTTTAGCAAATAGAGTAGGTAACCTAGATAAAAAGTTTCTAAAAAATACTCTATCTTTTATGGTAAAAACTTTTGAAAAAAACATATCTTTGAAGTTCCCAACTTCACCCTAGGATCTACTAGTTTGTGATACTGAGAGGGGGGGTGAATCAGTATCACCACAATTCACAATTCGCAGGAAAGTGAACAACTTCAATCTCTTCTTAAAAGCGAACTCTTTCTCAGATTCGACTAAGGTAGATCTATTGCTACCTACTAATCACAATAGTCCCCAAAGTCACCTTTCAGACACCTTGCCTAATAGACAATTTGGATGTTCTTGTTTAGGTCTTCGTTAGGTTATGGGTTGGCTGATACTTTAGCTGCGTTCACAACTTAATTCAAAACACAGAATGTAAAGCAAAATAAGGACACACGAGATTTACGTGGTTCCGTCAACGTGACGTACATCCACGGTGGTAGGGACTCTCCCTTACCGAGACTATCCACTATACTTGAGAATTATAGTTACAATGGATGTCTTAATCTTCTGCTCCTTTCACTATTGCAATTACTAAGCAAGTACAATACAAAGAGTGTCACTTACTGTGTCTACTCTTCTTCTAGCTTGTCTTGCCTCTGTTGAATTGAAAGGCTGCTCCACTGCCGCTTAGAAGTTCACCGCAACGCTCTCTAACCTCTCTTGAAGAAATCTAGAAATACGTTGAGTTCTTTCTGATGCTTCGCCAAATTCCTTCTCTAGGTTGTCTCACACAGCTCCTGCTTTCACCGTCTCACGGTTTCACAGCTTGCACTCAAGCTTCTGGTCTGCCGTTTCACGTCTCACAGCCTGCCCCACGCTTCTGATCAGTCACGCCGTTGCACGTTCTGGTCTCACCCTCCTGGTCTGCTATTTCACGTCTCTTGGCCTGCCTCACACTACTGGTTTTTCTGGTTCACGTCTCTCGGCCTGCCTCACGCTTCTAGTCTGCTGTCTTCTCTTCCGGGTGGTCTCACGGATACCAGGTCTGCTGTCTTCTCTTCCGGGTGGTCTGTTTCTTATTTCTCCTCTTGCTGGTTGTGCGTTTCTGGTTTGGTTGCAGGATGTGTTTCTGGTTTGCTTGCAGGAGGCGTTTCTGGTTTGCCTGCAGGATGTGTTTCTGGTTTGCTTGCAGGACGTGTTTCTGGTTTGCTTGCAGGAGGTTGCACGTTCTGGTTTGCTCTCCCGGTGGTGACGTTTCTGGTTTGCTCTCCTGGTGGTGTTGTTTCTGATCTCTTGCCGTTCTGCTCTCTCTTCCTTTTGGCCGGTTGCTGTAGGGTTGCTGTTTATTCAATTGTGTTGGCCCTCTTTCCTAGTTTTGTCTTCCAAGGCCTTTATATACTCTCTTCCATGAAACCCTAATAGGGCTTACATGGCAGATTTACGTTCTTGCCCTTATGCTGCAGATTTACTTTCTTGCCCTTCCATGTGACTTTGCTGCCCTTCCATGTGACTTTACTCTCTTGCACACTTAACCCTCGTTGACAACAATTACAACCCATACAAGGCTGTGGGAACAACAATCTCCCCCTTTGTAATTGTTGGCAACATTCATAACAAAAGCCATTATGCAGTAGTCTTTCATAATCTTCTTAGAGTAATAATCCAGAAGCAGATGGATTACAACTCCCCCTAAATATGCACTCCCCCTTCCTTAACAGCTCCCCCTGCACTGTTGCTTCTCTCCCCCTTTGCCAACCAATTACAAATCTGAAAAACTCGCAAAGTAGAGATGGAGGATTCACCTGATTTTTAGGCTTGAGGAGGCATTCGCACAGACAGACTCATTCTGTGCTTTTCAAACAGCTCTGTGGACAGAGATTTAGTTAGATCTTGTGTAGCCTCTTCAACAGATTTAGGTTCAACTTGTGAGAGTAAAGTAGTAGCTCCCACAATTCTTCTTCTTGTTGTAACTCCTGCTGATGGGTCACCTATGATCTGATTTTCTTGATGAGCACTGGTCCATGTCTTCTTTGTCTTTCTTTCTTGCACAGTCTTAGTTGCAAGAGAATCTCCTTCTTCATCTTCAGACTCACTCTTCTCTGAGTCTGAACTTACTTCTTTTCCCACTTCCTCATGTTGGTCAGATTCTTCATCTATCTTGAAGTCATCTTCTTCACTATCCTCAGCTTCTCCATTATGCGTTGTTTTCTAGTTTTCATCTATTCTCACATCACTGGAAGTGACCACTTTTCCCAGTTTATGCAGAAAAACTCTGTAACCTTTTGTCTTTGCTGAGTATCCCACAAAGATGCCTTCATCTGACCTAGCATGGAATTTTCCCAAGTTTTGCTCCTTATTCTTCACAAAACATGGGCTGCCAAAGATTCTAAGATACTTGGCTATTGTCTTCTTCCCACTCCATAGCTCATATGGAGTCTTATCAGTATTGGGCCTTAGTGAAACTCTGTTCAATAGGTGCACGGCTGTAAATGTTGCTTCTGTCCAAAATCTTGTGTGAAGCTTGGATTCCAGCAGTAGAGTTCTTGCCATTTCAACCACAGCTCTATTTTTCCTCTCTACCACCCTGTTCTGTTGAGGAGTTCTTGCTGCTGCCATCTGATGGTGAATTCCATGCTTCTCAAGGTAATCTTCAAAAGCTCCATTTGTGAATTCAGTGCCTTGATCTGACCTCAATACTTTGATCTTCTTTCCACTCTCATTTTCAGCCAATCTTTTGTATCTCTTGAAGCATTTCAAAACTTCTGACTTATGTGTGAGGTGCATGATGCAGGTCCTTCTAGAATAATCATCAACAAACAAGATGAAGTACCTCTCACCATTCAACCCTTTTGTTCTCATCGGCCCACACAAATCAGTATGCACAATGTCAAGCACTGCTTTAGAACTGACCTCTTTGGTCTTATACTGCTTTCTGACCTGTTTTCCTTTAGAGCATGCTGAGCAGACATACTCCCTCTCTCTCTTAAGGTCTGGAATGTCTCTGATTGCATGAGTAGTGGTCAGCTTCCTCATGTTCTTCTGTGTTAAGTGTCCCAGCCTCCGATGCCAGAGTTGATTTTCTTCTTCTTTTGTAAGTAAACAGCTGTTTGTCTTGTCCTCATCAATTACATATAAATTTCCAGCTGTTCTTTTCCCAGCTGCAACAGTATTGCCTTCTTTACTCTTTACTTGGCAACCTGTTTTTGTGAATATCACTTTATGGTCTTCATTGCATAGTTGGCTGACAGATGCTAGATTATATCTGAGTCCTTCAACATGCAGAACATCTTTCAGCTTTCCTTTTCCAATATTTACTGACCCTTGACCACTGATGTTGAGTGAATCATCATTGCCAAACTTGACTCTGCCTTCTCTTGACTTGTTTAGCTTTGACAATTTACTCTTGTCTCCCGTCATGTGTGAAGTGCATCCACTGTCAAGGATCCACTGCTTATCCTTGTAGTCAGCTTTGAGTGCAATTTCAGCTATATTAGCCACCTCCCTTTTAGCTTTATATTCCTTCTTTTGAATTGGCTGGAAGATAGCTTTCTCCTTTTTCTCAGCTTTGACTACACCGCTTGTTTTCACTATGCCATTGAGTGCCTTCTCTTGCTCAGGGAGAAGTGTCATGCATCTCTTGGCATTATGGTCATCCTGCCCACACCTTTCACACTGTTCCAAGTCTCCCAATATAGCAAACTTGTTCTTTGAAACCACTGGTTTGGGCTTCCACCAACAATCCTTGTCAGTGTGTCCTTGCTTTTTACAGTATGTGCAAGAACTCACGACAGGTGTTCTCCTCTGAATTTTGTATTGTCTCCCCCTGTATACAGCATCATATCTTCTCAAGTTGGAGACATATACTGGCCTTCTCCACCAGCAGTTACTTGCCTTATGACCCCAAACTCCACAATAAAGACAGTGACCTTGAAACTGCCTCTTCTTGGGTCTAATCACAGCTTGTTTTCTTTTGTTCATTACTTGCTGTGTAGGCAACGTGGCTGGCTTCTTTGCTTGTGTGGCTTTCATTTCAGCTACCTTTTTCTCCTTCTTCTGTTCAGCCATAGCCCTTTGCTGGCTGATCTTCTTTTCTTCATTTTTGTTTGCCACCCTAGGTTGCTTCTTCAAATCCTCTTTATTCTCAGCTATCTTCTCCTGAGTCACAACCTTCTCTTTCAACTTCTGTGGCACATTCTTATTATCTTTAGGCAATGCAGCCTCAGATTGCTGCACTTTCTCTTCATTCTTCTTTTCTCTTGCAGAACTTGTTTCTCCTATCATTTCAAGCTTCTGCACGTTCTCTTCACTCCTTTTGAGTTGTTGCTGAAGTCTCAGCAACTCTATCTCCATTTCTTCAATTGTTGAAGTCCTTGAGCCAAGCTCCATAGTAAGGTCTTCACATATTTTGATATGTTCTTCAAATCTTCTCTTCAAGTCAATATGTTCAGCCCTTATTTCATCCTTTTGACTTTCAGCTTCCTCAGACTTTGCTTCAACTTGTTTTATGTGGGCCTCTAACCTTCTTATGGTTCTGCCCCTTCTGATTATCTCCTTTGAAGCTGCTTCCAACTCAGCTTCAAAATCTGGTTCTTCTTCATCAACCTCCTCTTCCTCTTCAGAGGTTGAACTACCACCTTGAGTTGATGCCATAAAGGCATGCTCATCTGATGAGTCTACATCTTCCTCCTCATCGGCTTCTTTTGTCTGGCTCACATAACTCTTGAATGAGCCTCTCTTCTTCTTCTGTGGGCTAGCAGTCTTCTTGCTGGACTTCCTTGACTTGAATGATGGTCTTCTCCATTTTGAATTCTGCTCATCATCACCATCCTCATCTTCATCATCAAGTTTCACTTTGCACTGAGAAGCAAAGTGTCCAGTCTGTCCACAACGATAACATCTCAAGGACAACTGTCCTTTTCCCTTCTTAGACCCCCTTTTGAATTTCCTTGTGAAGTATGCCAACACTTCACCTTCACTTTCTTCCTCATCATCATCATCATCCTCGCTGGATGATTCTTCCTCTTCTTTTATCTTCAAGTGTTTCATAGCTTTGAAAGCTACCTCCTTTGATACCTTTGACGTTGAGGAGCTCTCAATTGACTTTATTCTCATCTCATATGCAATGAGATTGCATTGGAGATCATGCAGAGACATGGAATTGAGATCTCTACTCTCCTCTATGGCTGCCACCTTTGAGGCAA
Organism: Bruguiera gymnorhiza; assembly: GCA_020883675.1. NCBI lineage: Eukaryota > Viridiplantae > Streptophyta > Magnoliopsida > Malpighiales > Rhizophoraceae > Bruguiera > Bruguiera gymnorhiza. The sequence continues at coordinate 3,576,657 of JAIRCJ010001049.1, read as the reverse complement.
ACCTCTCAGGCAGAATTCTCAGAATTTTCTTCACAATAGATGAGTCCTTCTTGTTCTTCCCATGACTTCTAAGATCGTTTACAGCATCAATAACCCTGGTGAAGAACTCTTGGACTGTCTCATTTTTCTGCATTCTGAGAGATTCATATCTCTCCTTGAAAACTTGAAGCTTGGCCTCCTTCATTCTGCCATCACCTTCATAGACTTTCTGCAATCTGTCCCATATCTCCTTGGCAGATTTGCAGTCCATAACTTTAGCATATTCAGCATCTGTCAATGCTGAAATGATGACATTTGAGGCCTTTCCATTTATCTCAAACTGTCTTAATTCCTCTGGGGTTGGATCTTTACCTTCTTCTGGAGGCTCAAAACCCTCCTGTACAGATTTCACCATGTTCATGCCCATGGTTGCAAATACCACCTGCATTCTCGCTCTCCACATATGGTAGTTGGTTCCGTTGAAGATTGGAACCTTCTTGCTGTAAGTAGTGCTGGTGCTGGTACCGGCGTCCATTTCTCAGTATGCTAAACAAGTTAAAACTTCTGGAGCTCTTCAAACTAGTACACCAAGCTGTTAAGCCTTATCCTGGTGAACCTGTGCTCTGATACCAATTGAAGTTCCCAACTTCACCCTAGGATCTACTAGTTTGTGATACTGAGAGGGGGGGTGAATCAGTATCACCACAATTCACATTTCGCAGGAAAGTGAACAACTTCAATCTCTTCTTAAAAGCGAACTCTTTCTCAGATTCGACTAAGGTAGATCTATTGCTACCTACTAATCACAATAGTCCCCAAAGTCACCTTTCAGACACCTTGCCTAATAGACAATTTGGATGTTCTTGTTTAGGTCTTCGTTAGGTTATGGGTTGGCTGATACTTTAGCTGCGTTCACAACTTAATTCAAAACACAGAATGTAAAGCAAAATAAGGACACACGAGATTTACGTGGTTCCGTCAACGTGACGTACATCCACGGTGGTAGGGACTCTCCCTTACCGAGACTATCCACTATACTTGAGAATTATAGTTACAATGGATGTCTTAATCTTCTGCTCCTTTCACTATTGCAATTACTAAGCAAGTACAATACAAAGAGTGTCACTTACTGTGTCTACTCTTCTTCTAGCTTGTCTTGCCTCTGTTGAATTGAAAGGCTGCTCCACTGCCGCTTAGAAGTTCACCGCAACGCTCTCTAACCTCTCTTGAAGAAATCTAGAAATACGTTGAGTTCTTTCTGATGCTTCGCCAAATTCCTTCTCTAGGTTGTCTCACACAGCTCCTGCTTTCACCGTCTCACGGTTTCACAGCTTGCACTCAAGCTTCTGGTCTGCCGTTTCACGTCTCACAGCCTGCCCCACGCTTCTGATCAGTCACGCCGTTGCACGTTCTGGTCTCACCCTCCTGGTCTGCTATTTCACGTCTCTTGGCCTGCCTCACACTACTGGTTTTTCTGGTTCACGTCTCTCGGCCTGCCTCACGCTTCTAGTCTGCTGTCTTCTCTTCCGGGTGGTCTCACGGATACCAGGTCTGCTGTCTTCTCTTCCGGGTGGTCTGTTTCTTATTTCTCCTCTTGCTGGTTGTGCGTTTCTGGTTTGGTTGCAGGATGTGTTTATGGTTTGCTTGCAGGAGGCGTTTCTGGTTTGCCTGCAGGATGTGTTTCTGGTTTGCTTGCAGGACGTGTTTCTGGTTTGCTTGCAGGAGGTTGCACGTTCTGGTTTGCTCTCCCGGTGGTGACGTTTCTGGTTTGCTCTCCTGGTGGTGTTGTTTCTGATCTCTTGCCGTTCTGCTCTCTCTTCCTTTTGGCCGGTTGCTGTAGGGTTGCTGTTTATTCAATTGTGTTGGCCCTCTTTCCTAGTTTTGTCTTCCAAGGCCTTTATATACTCTCTTCCATGAAACCCTAATAGGGCTTACATGGCAGATTTACGTTCTTGCCCTTATGCTGCAGATTTACTTTCTTGCCCTTCCATGTGACTTTACTCTCTTGCACACTTAACCCTCGTTGACAACAATTACAACCCATACAAGGCTGTGGGAACAACAATCTTTATACCACCTAAAGTGAGACAAATTTGGGCATCTTAAATTAATGAGTTATGCATATGTTTTGTCTACTAATAAGATAGTTATACCACTAAAAAAGTTAGTAATTGTATAAATTAGTATATTAATGTTGTCAACCAATTGCATTCCTTATCTAGCTTCATTATAACCCTTAGTTAAGTGTAAGGTTTTAATAGTTTTTATCACATAATCAACTTTAGAAAAGAGACTTCCTTATTTATAAACTTGGGAAGACAAAGAAGAAGGAAGATTTCAATTATATAAACAATTATTATCTAATTTTTCACTAATTATTATTTTTTTATTTCTCTTAGAATGACTATCATTTACTAAATAATCAATTAGGTCTTAACTTATTCATGCCTCACCATATCACTATAAACATTTTAAGCCATAACCCTACACTCCTATATATAGCAAACACAAGTACAAAGGTAATATGACTTAGAGTTTCAACAATAAGACTCAGATAAGTTTAAGCTTCTCAACTTCTTAGAAGGTCAACATTTAACCAAAAAGAAGGCTCTGATACCATTTTTATCTTGGTAGCACAGGAAAAAAAAAAATATATATATATATATATATATATAAATTTTTAGAAACTAAATTAAGCACAATGATATAAAAGAAAGATACTTAACAATAGGATTAAACTACTTACATAAGTAAGGCTTACATCAAATGCTAAACATCATTATAAGCTTATAGTTTACAAAGGAAAGGAGATAGATTACAAGCTTAGAGAGAGAGAAAGAGAAGGAAATTGGACTCTACCTCTAGAGTAGCCAAGTGGTCTAATTTATACAAAGGAAAATGTAATAATGATAATTGAAGGCATCTTCTTTTTCAAAGTAGGTTATCTTTTCTTTCTTTACTTTTGTTAAGGTATCTTTATTAAAGCTATCTTGGTGGTCAATTTTACTATAAGTTGTTTGTCCTTTTTCCCTTTACAACTTATACAAGTCCTGAGAATCTCACATAGTATCATTGTTAAGATACCTTTGATTGCTTTTAGTTTGGTTTGCTTGGGTGTTCATGATCTGGTTAGAGTAAAGAAGCCATCATTTCCAATGACCTCTCTTTTGATATAGACTCCATTAAAGTCTTTATCTTTTTAGGACTAATAGGAGTGGGCTTTGGTGGTAGAGCTTGAGGTCCATTTATGCAAATGACTCCTTTTCCTTTATAGACTCCATCATCAAAAAAGTCAAAATTTTCCCACTCTTTCAAAGCAACCAAATACAGCTTGGTGATCGGTCATCATGCTAGAAATTGTCAATTCAATAAAAATAGACCAGCTGGCAAAGCTTTCTTGGTGGATAATGAGTTCAAAGATGAAGAGGAGGCGACACACAAAGAAGAGTCAAAAGTTGATGAAGTTGTGGTGGAAGATGAACAATTTGTACATGCTGATTCTATGCGAGCTTCTCATGTTCAAAACGATTTTCCTCACTCCCAAAGATGACACCGAAATTAGGTGGTTATGCACCAATATTTTTTAATCAGCCTGCACTATTTTGGGGAAGGTATGTCAATTGATTATTGACTCTGGTTGCTGTGAAATGTGATTTCTAAAGTAGCAGCAAGTAAGCTAAAATTGGAGTTGAAGGTGCACTTAACACCTTACAAAATGTTGTGGTTAAAGAAGGGTACTGAGGTAACTATTTCCAAATGATGTCTTGTCAATCTTTCTACCAGCTCTATTTATTTTGACAAAATATGGTGTGATGTTCTACCTATGGCTACTAGTCATATTATTCTTGGATGACTGTGGTAATTTGATAGAAAGACTATCCATGATGGCTATCATAATATGTATTCTTTCAACTATGGTGGAAAGAAGATTACTTTGACACCTAGTAAGGAACCTCTCAAGACTCCTTTTGTTGAGAATTCCTTATCTGTGACTTTGTTAATGATGAAAGATGGGAAGGGTGCCATGAAGGGGCTTATTATTGTATATATTTTGCTTAGCAATATTGGTGTGATTGCATGCTAAGTCTCCTCAAGTGCAACCTCTTTTGGAAGAATTTGAAGATGTCTTTTTAGATGACTTACTACCAGTTCTTCCTCCTATGAGAGACATTCAACATCAAATTGATTTGATGCTTGGAGCTTCACTACCTAATTGAACTCATTACCGAATGAGTCCAGTAGAATATGAACAATTGCTATGGCAAGTTATGGAACTCCTAAATAAAGGTTTCATAAGGGAGAGCCTCAGTCCATGTGTCATTCCAACCCTCTTGGTGCCTAAGAAAAATGGCACTTGGAGAATGTGTGTTGGCAGTTGGGTGATCAACAAGATCACGATCAAATACTGGTTTCCAATTCCTCATCCTGATGATCTATTGGATCAACTCTCTGGTGCAATTATCTTCTCAAAGCCGAATTTAAGGAGTGGATCTCACCAAATCAGAATTAAGCTTGGAGATGAATGGAAGACCATATTCAAAACCAAACATGGACTATTTGAGTGGCTAGTCATGCCATTCAGGTTGTCTAATGTGCTGTCCACATTCATGAGGTTCATGACTCAGGTTTTGAAGCCATTTCTTGGAAAGTTTGTTGCAGTTTATTTTGATAATATTCTGTTTTTTAGTAATTCTACTAATGTGCACCTGCAGTATCTTTGAGAAGTATTACAAGTGTTAAGGAAAGAATGCTTGTATGTGGCCCCTAACAAATGCTATTTTGTGATGCCACAAACCTTATTCTTGGGATTTCATATTTCGAAAGAAGGAATTTCAGTCGATGATGCTAAGATCAAGTTGATTAAAGAATGGCTGGCTACAACAAATGTGCACAAAATCTGAAGTTTCCATGGTCTCACTTCTTTCTATTGGCAATTCATTGTGCATTTTAGCACTATTGTAGCTGCTCTCACCTCTTGCATGAAGAAAGGAGTTTTTGAGTGGACAAGTGAAGCCCAAGAAAGCTTTGAACACCTCAAAGAAAAATTGAACGCAACCTCAGTTCTTGCATTGCCTAATTTTGATTTTGTTTTTGAGGTGCATCGTAATGCATTAAGTATTGGCCTTAGAGGAGTTTTGAGCCAAGTAGGCCAGCCATTGCCTTCTTTAGTAAGAAATTGAATGGTGCAAAACTTCATTATAGTACTTATGATTTGGAATTTTATGCACCATTTCACACTTGAGCATTGGAGGCAATATCTCATTCATCAGGAATTTATTTTGTACACTGATCATAAAGTTCTCAAGTAGGTTTCAAGGCAACAAAAACTCAATTCCAAGTGTGCTAAATGGGCTGAATATATTCAAGAATTCTCATTCATTATCAAGCATAAGGCGAGAGTTCAAAATTAGGTTGCCAATACTCTTAGTCGAAAGAAGAGCTTACTATATACTATGTGCTCTACCGTCCTTAGATTTGATTCTTTTCAGGAGTTGTATCAAGAAGATCCTTACTTTTCAAAGATTATTTCTGATACAAAAGAAAAGAAGCTTGCTGATTTTACTTTACAAGGTGGCTTGATTTTCAAAGGAAATCATCTATGTATGTCGGATTGCTCTCTTTGACAAAGGGTGATTGATGACATTCACCACGATGGACATTTTAGGTGTGACAAGACTGTGCAACTTGTTTCAGCCAAGTATTTTTATCCCCATCTAAAATGTGATGTCTATCAGCATGTGATGAGGTATTGATGTTGCCAAGTAGGTAAAGGGCAAGCTACCAATGCTAGTCTATATTTTTCCTTGCTGATACCACAAGCTCCTTGGGAAGAAATCTCTATGGACTTTACCCTTAGACTATCATGTATGCTGGAAGCATGGATTCAATCTTTATGGTTGTTGATAGGTTTTTGAAGATGACACATTTCATTCCTTGTTGTAGAACTATGGATGCTTCACAAATTGCTAACTTATTATTCAAAGAAGTCTACAAATTGCATGGCATTTCTAAGATTATTACTTCTAATCGTGACCCAAAGTTCCTTAGTCACTTTTGGCAACAACTATGGAAGAATATTGGTACTAAGTTGCAATATAGCATTGCCTGTACCCACAAAGGGATGGACAAATTGAAGTTGTCAATAGGTCCTTGGGTAATATATTGATGACTTTGATTGATGATAACCCTCACTCTTGGGAGACACGATTGTCACTTGGGGAATTTGCTTATAATTGCTCAATGGATCGTATTACTGGATATAGTCCTTTTGTGATTGTAATAGGCATCAACCAAAGACTGCTCTTGATCTTGCACCAATTCCTTTTACTGAAAAATCCATCAATAAGGTGGATGATATTGTTTCTCATATGAAAATACATGATGTATTCAATCAGCGTCATTTCATACCTTATGTGGGTGATTCTTGTAATAATGATGATTGGAATTTAGGGACAAATTCTTCTAGAGAAAAGGAGAATAATGCAGCTCGCACCACCATGTCTCTCACCAAAAAGCCCTCATCATAAGTTCCACAACATTCACTCAGCCAAGAATATCAACTTGCATTCAAGCTCATCAATCTTCTTAACAAGTCCATAACCAATAAGATTCTCATCATTGACTTTCCATAACCAACAAGATTCTCATCGTTGACTTTCCATAACCAACAAGATTCTTATCGTTGACTTTGTCAGTTCCTGTATATTGAAAATATTTTGTTTTGATAATCTTTCTTGATTAGCTTTTAGTTCCTAAACTTGATTTAAGTTGTGGGAAATATTGAAAATACTCTGTTTTAATAATCTTTCTTTATTAGCTCCTAGTTCCTACGCTTGATTTGAGTCTTTTAATTATCTTTTGCTTTGCTTTAAAAAACAATTAATATTATGTAGAAAACAAATTTGATTGGATGGATGAAATTTCCTTGGGCATTTTTTTTAACTTCAAAGAATTCATGCCTATGAAAACCTAAACGAGTTTTCACTTTAGCCTTAAACATTTGAAGCCTTTCAAAGTCTTCATCCTTGAAGAGTTATAGCCATCAATCTAAAAGAATTGATGCCCCACCAACTTCATTGGAAGCCTAAAAGAGCAACCATTGAAGTCACTTCTCGTTTTTCACGTTTTGACCTGTTTTGTTTTGTTCACTTTTTCCCCTAAATTGATAACTCTACAACACTTATTTGCAAAAACACAAAACATGAAAATTGTAGATCTACAAATCCTTGTTCATTTGCAATTAGAATCACTCATACCTCAAAAGGAATCCTTTTATGAAAAAGGAAAATCAAAAGGAAAGAAAAAGTCTATTCCATAAAAAAAAAGAAAAAGAAAATGCTTGTTTGTTATAAATGTAGAAAGATAAGACATGATTCTAATAAATATAAAATGAAATAGAAAATTCAAGAATTATCGGTAGATGAAAACCTTAAGAGGTCATTAATGCATATCTTCTTATCATAAGACAAATATGAGAAATCAAAGTTAGAGGTAAACCTACTTGAGGAAGAAATTACCTCTGAAGAAGAATTTGGTAATAGATGTGATACTCGATGCAACTATTATCAAACTTTATGTAGAAGTAATAATTTATTAATCCTTGTAAAAGAAAATAATTTGATATTGGATCTTATTGATAAGAATACAGATCCAAAAGAAAAAAAAGAATAATTAGAAAAATATCTTAATTTGTTTCAAAATAAAACTAAGGTTAAAGTACCAGAGGAGATTATAGTTTAAAAATTGTTATTTAAAGAGTCAGAAATAACCATTCTAGTTCAAAAACTAGAAAAATAACAATAAAACCTTCTATTGGAGAGCTTAAAGTTGAAATTAATCAACTAAAAATTAAGATAAAATGATTAAAAGAAAGAGTATCAGTATTAGAATATGTGATAGGAAAGGAAAAAGATCCTTCTGATACTCTAAGTACTTCTTTAAAAGAAGAATTAAGCACCCTATAATATGTTAACCTTATTGATAGGGTTATTACCATAAATAACATACTTAGATTATTGTAGTAGTCAATAAAGAATATATCTTTCTACAATAGCCTTAATAAATTCAAGTGTTGATATGAATATTATTAATGAAAGGATAGTTCCTTCAAAATACTTTTAAAAACAACAAAAGAGTTAAACATTATTGATAAAAGCAAGTTTATCAAATACAAACTATCTCAAGCTAATATATGTAAAAAAGGAATTTGTATTGAAATTCCATTCATACTAGTTAAAAACCTATCATAAGATGTTATTGTGGGAAATCCTTTCTTGCATATGTTCTATCCTATTAAGATGATTAATGATAAAGGGATTTTCTCAAAAATAGATGGAAAGGTTTTGACAATAAAAATCCCACCAATCTTTAAACTATCTAGTAAACCCATTTACTATAAATCTTGCTATTTGGAAGTTAGAATTACCTCATTTAAATTTTACAACAATAGCAAATATCATCATATAATGGAGTAAAATGAAAATTTAATTTTTGGACATTCCATCTAAATTCCATTCTATGATTTTACTACCATTGCATTGTATGTAATTGAAGTTCCCAACTTCACCCTAGGATCTACTAGTTTGTGATACTGAGAGGGGGGGTGAATCAGTATCACCACAATTCACAATTCGCAGGAAAGTGAACAACTTCAATCTCTTCTTAAAAGCGAACTCTTTCTCAGATTCGACTAAGGTAGATCTATTGCTACCTACTAATCACAATAGTCCCCAAAGTCACCTTTCAGACACCTTGCCTAATAGACAATTCGGATGTTCTTGTTTAGGTCTTCGTTAGGTTATGGGTTGGCTGATACTTTAGCTGCGTTCACAACTTAATTCAAAACACAGAACGTAAAGTAAATTAAGGACACACGAGATTTACGTGGTTCCGTCAACGTGACGTACATCCACGGTGGTAGGGACTCTCCCTTACCGAGACTATCCACTATACTTGAGAATTCCAGTTACAATGGATGTCTTAATCTTCTGCTCCTTTCACTATTGCAATTACTAAGCAAGTACAATACAAAGAGTGTCACTTACTGTGTCTACCCTTCGTCTAGCTTGTCTTGCCTCTGTTGAATTGAAAGGCTGCTCCACTGCCGCTTAGAAGTTCACCGCAACGCTCTCTAACCTCTCTTGAAGAAATCTGGAAATACGTTGAGTTCTTTCCGATGCTTCGCCAAATTCCTTCTCTAGGTTGTCTCACACAGCTCCTGCTTTCACCGTCTCACGGTTTCACAGCTTGCACTCAAGCTTCTGGTCTGCCGTTTCACGTCTCACAGCCTGCCCCACGCTTCTGATCAGTCACGCCGTTGCACGTTCTGGTCTCACACTCCTGGTCTGCTATTTCACGTCTCTTGGCCTGCCTCACACTACTGGTTTTTCTGGTTCACGTCTCTCGGCCTGCCTCACGCTTCTAGTCTGCTGTCTTCTCTTCCGGGTGGTCTCACGGATACCAGGTCTGCTGTCTTCTCTTCCGGGTGGTCTGTTTCTTATTTCTCCTCTTGCTGGTTGTGCGTTTCTGGTTTGGTTGCAGGATGTGTTTCTGGTTTGCTTGCAGGAGGCGTTTCTGGTTTGCCTGCAGGATGTGTTTCTGGTTTGCTTGCAGGACGTGTTTCTGGTTTGCTTGCAGAACGTGTTTCTGGTTTGCTTGCAGAACGTGTTTCTGGTTTGCTTGCAGAACGTGTTTCTGATCTCTTGCCGTTCTGCTCTCTCTTCCTTTTGGCCGGTTGCTGTAGGGTTGCTGTTTATTCAATTGTGTTGGCCCTCTGCCCTAGTTTTGTCTTCCAAGGCCTTTATATACTCTCTTCCATAAAACCCTAATAGGGCTTACATGGCGGATTTACGTTCTTGCCCTTACGCGGCAGATTTACTTTCTTGCCCTTCCATGTGACTTTACTGCTCTTCCATATGACTTTACTCTCTTGCACACTTAACCCTAGTTGACAACAATTACAACCCATACAAGGCTGTGGGAACAACAGTAATTGTACTCAGACTATTTTTCTAATAAGAGGTCAATTGAAGTAGGTTTGGGATAATATAGTTTTATAGGGATTTTATTAAAAGTTATTTTATTAATTCACATACTTTCCTCTTTATAAGGAGGTGATGGATCCTTTTGATCTAGATTTTGTTTTGATAAGAACATTTTTTGTAGGTTATTCATATAATCTTTAGTCTCTAATTCTTCTTTTATAATTTCTTCATCTTTTCCTAATAAAAAACAATTTTTTCTTTTAACTCTAGGTTTTTTAACCTTTTAATTATTTCATCAACTAATTCTATTTTTCTTCTAGGATTTTTACCTGACATGTTGTAATTTATTTCTTATGAGGACATGGGTTTAAATAAAACCCTTTTTTCATTTCTAGTTTAACCAGAGGTTTTGGAACTTTTTGAACTACTTCTTTTATCTTTTCCTTACCCCTATTAAGCTGATATCCTATAGATTAAAGATAAAGGTTAGTATAATTTCCTTACTCCATAACAATGCTGATAGAAGGTTTCGCTTTATATGGTGATGCTATAACCTCATGGTTTTTTTATCTTGACACTTAGGTTAAATGCAAATGGGTGAATACTAATAACCCTTTTTCCTTTCCTTATAACATATTCTTAATATATTTTTTTGGAGAACCATACATTCCTTTGGGGGAAAGAAATTTGTAACATATTCTTGATATACTTTCTTAAGGTGACTTTGTTACACTTCAAATTGACTTCATGCTATGCCATAAAACTAATGATGCAAATAACATAATTGAATTGTTCTTCTCAAGGTAGTATGCTTCCATCGTATGCCTTAAAGCATTATTTTAGGCTAGTATACAAAGTTCTTGAGCTACTTCTAGAAGACTTTATCGGGTAAATTAGGTACTAAATTGTTGTTCTCAACTATTTGCCATTCATAGACAGTTAGGCACACTGATGTGGTTAATCAAACTTCTTTTACTTTCCTATGTGCTATTATTTGCATAAATTGGAAAATGTGGAAAGATTGTTTAATGCATGTAAAGTTTGCATATAAAAAGAGTGTCTATTCTACCATTAGTTCCTCTCTATTTGAAATTGTGCATAGTTTTACCTCAACCACATGAAGTGATTGCTTATAGATAGCAAACATAATTGAATACATTGTTTTTCAATGGTTGCACACTTAAACTAATGAATAGAGCAAGAAAGATTGCAAATAGGCAAAATAACATGTTTGAATGGAAATAACTATGTCTGATGACAGCAAATCAAGGAATTGATTGATTTAGCCTAATTAAGAACGCAACTTTGATACCAATTGATGTCAACCTCAAAAGATATGTCTTAGGGATTCAACATACACAAGGAATCAAACAATAACTTAAGAAAGTTAAATCATATTTCAATCATGCAAGACTACGACCTAATGTTTAAAAGAACTTGAACCTAAGGTATAAAAAAGGATTAAAGCACTCCAACTATTCTTTTATATTGGTGTATTTAAATTAGTTTTTATATTCCTGTATATGTGTGTGTGTGTGTGTGTGTGTGTGTGTGTATGATCCTACACTACTGAAATAGGAATCCTAAGAATGTTATTAGAGTTTAGAGGAGGAATATTGATATTCTAAATAGTTGAAAGTTTAAACTTCTTAGTGTCTCATTATTGAAACCCTAAGTCATGCTACCTTTGTACCCAGATTAGCTATGTGTGGGTATATAGGGTTATGGCTTAAGACATTAACAATGATATGGTAAGGTATGGATAGGTTAAGACCTGATCAACTATTTATAAGTGATAGTTTTTCCAAAAATAGAAATAAAGAAATAATAATTAGTAAAAATTTAGATAATAATTATTTATAGAAGTGGACTCTCCTTTCTTCATCATCTTCCTAGGTTTATACATAGGGAAGTTCTTTTTCTAAAGTCACTTATGTTATTAAGATTGTTGAAGAAGTTTTACCCTTAATTTAGGGTTATAATGATTTCTTTTTACTATTTAAGGAGCTTATTAACTCATATCAGTAAAAGTATAAATTTATCCATACTGGGATGGTGTTAAAGACAAAAGATATAATCAATTCCATAACTCCTTATTAGGAGTAATTGAGTCTACTCTTAGTGATAGGCCTATTTAGTTCTTTTGTTTTCCTAATTTTACCTTGTCATTATCAAATCCTAATTTGATGCATGTTTTATGTTTGGATATTAAAAACTAAAGGATTTGATATGATGCTTATCTCAAAAAGTCTAATCCTTATTTATAGGATACAATATAAGGTTATGAACACCATCATCCCAAAAAATTAAAGAAATTCTAGCAAGATATGTTGATAAATGGGCTATTACATTATTTTTGACTAATAAGTTAAAATCTAATGTTATGATTCCTAAAAGAATTGTTTGAGATTAGGTTAAATTACCTAAAAAATGGATATTAGAAAAGGCAGTTAAACCTATTAAACAAGCTAATATACAAGTGGAAGAAGTAATTGAATTCTAAGTTAAGGACGTCAAAATCTAATATGTTTCATCTAGAAGTGTAAGGTTAGACCTCAAAAGGGAAAAGAAAAGGTTAAACCTAGATTATTTACCTCCTTAATACCAATTACTAAGTTGGAAAGCATTAGGAGAACTAAAGAGTAAGTTAGTCAACATCAATATAAATTTGACTTTCCTCTCTCAACTTTTGCTTATGTGGTTAACGAATGACTAGAAACATCAAGTTAGGCTTTTAGGCCTAGATCTCCTCTTCTCTCAAATATGTGGTATCAGGATGAAGACAGTTATCTTTATTGAAACTATTAATGAGATAGATAAAAAATTAAGAGAATTATTTCACTCTCTTGAAAATACTATAAAAGGAAAATAGTTTTTTTATGACCTTTAATGAAAAACAATGAGAAGTATGGTATAAATGTTATAAGGTATATACTAATAGTGTAGGAGTTGTAAATATATTTACTTATTTGGAAAAGGTATACAAGCCTAAGAAAAAACATTTCCTAAATTTCTCTGCCTAGAGGAATCTATGGTTCTTAAAAAAGCATATTAAGAATATATTGCAAGAAAAGTAAAAAACATTATTAGTATTCACCCACCTACACTTAACCTAAATGTCAAGATAGAAAACCACAAGGTTATAGCTTCACCATAGATAAAACAAAACCTTATATATGTACTGTTATGGAGTAGGGAAATTATACTAATTTTTATTTTTAATTTGTAGGAAATCAGCTTAATAGTGTTGAAGTAAAGATAGAAGAAGTAGCTCAAAAAACTCTCAAACTTTTGTTTAAAGCAGAAATAGAAAAAGGGCGTTATTTAAGTACATGTCCTCAGAAGAAATAAATTACAACATGTTAGGTAAAAAACCTAGAAAAATAAAATTAGTTGATGAAATAATTAAAAGGTTAAAAAACCTAGGGTTAAAAGAAAAAAATACTTATGTATTAGGAAAAAAGGAAGAAATTATAAAAGAAGGATCAAAGGTTAAAGATTATATAGGTAAAATGAAAAAAATGTTCTTATCAAAACAAAATCTAGATCAAAAGGATCTATTACCTTTTAATAAGGAGGAAAGAATTGGAATTAACAAATTTACTTTTAATAAAATGCCTACAAAACTATATTATCCCAAACTTACTCCGATTGAACTCTTATTAGAAAAATAATCTAAGTAAAATTATATATAATATGATAGTAGCAGTATCATAAATGGAATTTAGATAAAATCTCAAAAAATTAAATTCTTATTTTCCTCCATTATATAATGATATTTGCCAATATTGAAAATTTTAAAGGAGATAATTCTAACCCCTAAATAGCAAGATTTATAATATATAGGTTTACTAGGCAACTTAAAGATTAGTGAGATTTTTATTTGTCAAATAAAACTAAATCTTAAATATTTAATACTGTTAATATAAAACAAGGCATGTAGATGGTTGATAGTGTTAACACATTAATTTATACAATTTCTAATCATTCTATTAGTTCATCTACCATATTGGTAGATTACAACATAAGGAAATCCTAAATTAAACAAGTAGACCATATTGCTTTCTAGTTCCTACACGAAACTAAATCTAATTATTTTGTTTTTATGTATTATGATTTAATCTTATTTTTTTCTTCTAACCCTCATCCTTTATTCATTATTTGTTAGATTTGGTTAGTTACAAGGTAACTTTGACAAAGGTTGTTTAGTTCAATGAAAAATTGAGGGAGATAATTTGAGTTATAAAAGGTAATAGTTTAAACACATATTGAGAAAAAATTTTAAAGCATGGGTGTGTGATACTATTTTTTAGTGAAACACATGAGAGAGTGTTTTATGAGGTATTTTGGCCATTTTATGCAAAATTAACATTATGTCTTCCAAAAAAAAAGGTGGAGTTAAAAAGGGAAGTAATGTTTGTCATTCATTATCAAAACTATACAACAACAATTTGAGCACATAGACACTAGATTTGATGATATAAGGGATAGGATGAAGGAGTAAGCCAATACAATAGTGGAATTACAAAGGAGGCATGAAAGTTGTGAGGTTCCCAATACAATAAAGCATAAAAATGAGACTATGATCATATAGATGATGGATTTGATGATCTAACTACTTTGGAGGATACATGTGATGAAGAAGAGTACCTAGTTAAGGGAGATGTGTTGGTGGTTAGACGAGCATTAAGGGCATAAACTAAGGAAGTGCAAAAAAGATAATATCTTTCATATATAATACCACATCAAAGATAAGGTATGTTGCATGATCAATGATGGGGATAACTATACAAATGTAGGCTATATAAACATTAATAGTTGAATGAATGTGGTGAAATAAAAGTAAATGAGTAGGTGTTAATACTATTTACTATTGAGAGATATACTGATAAGCTCTTATGTGATGTTGTACCCATTCAAACTAGGCATATTTTAGTAGGAAGATTATGGCAATATGATCGATGTGTAATGCATGATGACTTTAAGAGCAGGTACTCTTTTTGTAATAAATGGCAAACCTATTACTTATTTACCTTTGACACCTCAACAAGTTTTTTGAAGATCAATTAAGGATTAAAAAAGATAGTAAGGGGAAAAAGGAAATTAAGGCCAAAAGAAGAAAAAAGGAAGGGGGCAAGATAGAAAAATTAAGAGTTTGTATGCATAAGAGATTGAAGTTAAAAAATACTTTATTCAAAACAACCTATCATTGTACTTTTGTACAAAGAGGTTCATTTGTGTATTGACAAGTTTAACCCCTTTTTATCTAGTGTTGTTTCTCTTTAGTAGAAATTTGGTGATGTTTTTCCCAAAAAATAAAGTGGTTGCCACCTTTAAGGGAAATATAATATCAAATTGAATTCATTCCTGATGCAGTAATTCCAAACTAACTAGCCTATAAAAGTAATCTTAAGGCGACAAAAGAGCTTCAAAGGTAAGTTAAGGAGCTTACAGCAAAGAGATACATAAAGGAGAGTATGAGTCTATATATAGTTCCAATATTGCTTCTTCTTAAGAAGGATAGGACTTAAAGGATGCATATTGACTATAAAGTAGTCAATAGAATCATTGAAAGATAGCCAATTGTCTACTTCAGTGAAAAATGGAGCAACCCCTAATTATCCCACTTATGATAAGGAGATATATGCATTGATATAGGCTTCAAAGACATGGCAACATTACCTTTGGCCCAAGGAGTTTATCATCCATATTGACCACGAATCCTTGAACCAGTTGAAGGGATAAGGAAAGTTGAGAGAGAAACATGCCAAATGGGTTGAATTCATTAAGACATTTTGTTATGTCATCAAATATAGACAAGGTAAGGAGAATGTGGTGGTTGATGCATTATCTTATAGGTATGCCTTTATCTTTGCACTTAGTGTGAAATTGTTTGGATTTGAAAACATTAGAGATTTATATGTGAAAGATCCTAACTTTGCTAATATGTATGCGGCATGTAAGAAGTTGGTCTTTGAGAAATTTTATAAGCATAAGGTTTTCTTATTTAGGAAAAATTATTTATTTGTACTTATGAGTTCCTTTGGGGAGTTAGATGTAAAAAAGCACATTAGGGTGGTCTAATGGGTTATTTCAAAGATAAGAAAACCCTAGGTATCTTAGCTAAGCATTTCCCTGGACCACATATGATACGACATGTTGAGAGGGTGTGTGAGAAGTGCATAACATGCAAACAAGTTAAATCTAGAGTTTTAACCCATGGCTTATATACTATTTTACCTATACTTACTTAACCTTGAGTTGATTTATCTATGGACTTTGCTAGGGTTGCTTAGTTACAAAATGGTAAGGATTCTATATCTATTATTGTTGATAGGTTTTCAATGATGACCCATTTCATCCCATGTCATAAAACTGGTGATGCAAACAATGTGAAATTAATCTTTAGAGAGGTATTACACTTACATGGCATGCCTCAAAGTATTGTTTCAAATCAAGATACTCTTGAAAGCCTTGAAGCATTCAACCTAATTTATCACTCCCAAATTTGTTCTTTTCTAGAGTGTGACATTTATATCCTTCTTCATACCTTAGGTTTATGTTCCTTTAAATATGCATCTTGGGTTTATATGATTGAAATCTAATTTATTTTCTTGGGTTCTTACTTGATTCCTAATGTGTGTTGGGTCCTTATACCCTATCTTTTAGGGTTCATATCAAAAAATGTTTATTTCATAATAATTTTGTCAAAATTAGTCCTAATGAAAGGAGAAACCTTGTTAACAAGGAATAAAGTGAAGGTCTCTTCTTTTAAGCAATGAACCATTAAAATCTTGTAATAAAAGGTTATCAAGGTCAATGACTTCTATAATTGAATTGATTCAAACTATCAAAGGTGGTTGATGTGTTTGTTACATTGAATCAACCATACAAGGTAGTCATAAAAATTAATTTAATGTTCATATTTTGTGAATGAGTCCTTTCAGCTATAGGACATGCCTTATTAGTAATAAAAGAAGTGATGACTCATTTTTCAAGTAGTGAACCATTCTAGCCATGTTAGGAAAACTAATGATGGTCAATGAGTCCAACCTTTGATGGATTTTGATGGATTCATATTACCAATGGCATATTAACATGCCTTTCTCAATGAATCTAAAGTTTTCCTACAAACAAAAATGTTAATTTCATTATTATTTTGTGCAAGTGTGTCCTTACAACAAAAGGAGATATATAGGTAGTAAGAAATGAAGTGATAGTCTCATCTTTTAGGCAATGACCTTTTTAAACCATGTAAGAAAAGTTAATCAAGATTAATAACTCCAATATGGATTCAAACTACCAATGATGTATTAATATGCTTGTCATAGTTAATGTAATGTATGGTATATTCATTTCATGATCATTTTGTGTGAATGAATCCTTGCAATATAAGAAGACTCCTTAGTAGGAAATGAAGTGATAGTCTTATACTTTGAGAATTAAACCTTTCAATCCTTATATGAGCAGCTAACTAAGATCGGTGACTCCTTTCCTTGATGGATTGCAAAGGATTCAGAGTGTTAAATGTGCAAGGATGTGCTTGTCTCAAGGAAAATAATGTTTGATGTACAAACAAAAAGTTAATTTGATGATTGCTTTATGTGAACGAGTCCTTGCAACAAAAGAAGAAGCCTTGTTACAACTTGATTATTAAAAAAGAAATCTTAGCTATTGTGCTACATATTAAAAAATTTGAAAGTGATACATTAAATCAAAAATTCCTTTTAACAATCAACTGTAAAGCAGTAAAGAATGTCCTTACTAAAGATGTTAAAAACATTGCCTTTAAACAAATCTTTACTAGATGTCAAGGAATAATTTCTATGTTTGATTTTGATATTGAGTTTATTAAAGGAAATTCTAATTCTTTACCAATTTTCCTAACACATGTAGGGAATTAAGAAATGAGTAAAAAGCCTCTTATACAAAGGCCCCAGTCCCAAGTAAAGTTAGTTAATTCACTAGCTAAAAGTGCAAAACAAAAGAAAGTTCATAAACTTTATGATGATACTTATGAGCGAGCTTTGAATAAATCCATCACATATCCTTTAATTCCAAAGTTCATAGATTTCTTATATGTTGTCAAAAATACTTATGCTTAACTTTAACCTCCAAAAGGCATTACGTTCTATTCATAGTGTCCAAAAGGTATTGTATATGCTATTTTATACTTATCTTTTTCATGAATTTGGATTTTCCAATACCCAAATTTCATGTCAAATTTTGAAAATATTTAGGCTTTATAAAGCCTATTAAGCAAATATTTCTTATTAGGTATAAGGTACCTAATCCATCCCAAGGCCTTATTTAAAGGCTTATAATTAATAACTAGTTTTGGAACTCCTTGCTCCAAATTCGTAGCATTTTCAACATAAAATGGTGTGCAACTCCATTGACTATTACTTTTTCTAATAAGCCCTTTATTCAAGAGATCATCCATTTTCTTTTTATGGATCCTTAAATGCCTTGACCCTAAAGTTATGGTCTGAGCTTTGGTAGGAATTTGACTTTCATTAATAAAACTTTTATTGAACACCAAAAGTTATTACAAGCTTATGTTACAAAGAGGGGAGGAAGAGAGAGAGAGACATTACAAGAGAAGGGAAAGAAGCAAACCTAAAGAAAGAAGTAGATAAAAGTTTTCCTCTTTTTACATATAAGATGTCTTATTTATACATAGTTTAAAGTGATAATAGTAATGGGAGGAATTTACTTTTTAAAGTAGAATGCTCCCTTATCATGCATTTTTTCTAAAGTAGCTTTATTAAACTTGACCCATAACATTTTTGTCCACCAAAAGTTGCTTATCCTTTTCTCTTTACAACTCATATGGGTCTTGGGAATCTTGTATAATATCATCATTAAGGTGCTTTTAACTACTTTAAGCTAATCAAAATCAATGCCTCCTATGGTTGATGGACTTTAATGGATTCAAATTGCCAAAGGTGTAATGGTGTGCCTGTCATATTGAATATAATGTTTAGTGTATATGTAATAGTTAATTTTATTATCATTTTGCACAAATAAGTCCTTTCAATAAAAGGAGAACCCTTATAAATAAGAAATGAAATGAAAATCTCATCTTTCATGTGATAAACTATTGAAACCATCTAAGAAATGCTAATCAATATCAATGATTCCTATGTCTAATGCACTTCAATGGATTTAAACTATCAAAAGTATATTAAGATACTTGTTATTTAGAGTATAATTTTTGTTATAAACACAAAAGTTAATTTCACAATCATTTTGTTTGAATAAGTCTTTACAAAGAAATGAGGAGCCTTGGCTAGCAAGAAATGATGTGGTGATCTCATCTTTCATGGAATTAACCATTCCTATCTTGGCATCACACAAGATAATCCCAAGTTATTCAATAATATACATTACAAATAACAAAGTCAAATAAAAAAAAACAAAAATTATAGAAGCAAAGCTTTCATTCAACATTGAATGTCATTACAAGTTTATATGTCACAAATGGTAGAAGAGACTAGTTAGAAAGGAGAGAAGGAAAGAAGAAACCTTATGTGAAGGAAATTGGACTTTGCTCCTTCTTGCGAGTCCTTTACTTGCATAAGGAAAAAGGCTGTTCTTAACCAACAAAAGGAATCACTTTAATAAAGTAGTCCATCCTTGATTCCTTATTTAAATAAAATAGCTTAAACAAAAGCTAGTTGTCACGCACTTTGGCTACTTTTCCAACAAAAGTAATTTTGTTGGTTATATCTCATAAGGATCCTGAATATCTTGTATGATGTCATCATTGTTAGGTCTCCAATTGCTTTCAACATGATTTGTCCATGTCTTTAAATTTGGTTGGAGCAATGAGATCCTCATCTCCAATAATTTTTCTTTTAGACATAAACTCCATTCAAGTCTTAAGCAATTCTTTTGATGTCGTAGGGGTAGGCTTTGGTGGTGGTGCCTTGGTCTATTTATATTAATGACTCCTTTGGTAGTGTACACTTTATCATCAAAGAAATTGAACTTTTAACACCAATGGATATTAATCCTTGTTGCCACTCATGGTACATGTATAATATCCATATCCAACACATTAGTTTGCTTTTCCATAACAATATAATCCTATTTGATAATTAATTAGATATGATATCAAGAGGCAAACATTAACAAGGGGTCTTTAATTTCATCATTCTTTTCACAAAATTGTTCATAAACAATTCTTACTTTGTGAGGAAAAGTTAAATGATGTAATCCCTACTTAAAAAGCTAAGGTTTTACATTAATTTGGAAATTTCTTTGGGTCATTTGGAAGATGAATTTGAATGAACCAACTAAATTTCTTTTGCCTATTTTCATATAATAAGGATCTTTTGCAAACTTCAATATAATCAAAGTAATTATAAAATTTAACCTCCCACTATTCTTTTAGATCTCAGTAGTTAAAAAGATCACCTTGCCAATCTTCTGGTAAAGTATCTTCATCATCTTAAATTTAATCTCCTTACTTAAAAAACTAGGTTTTAAACTAATTTGGAAATTTCTTTGGGTCATTTGGAAGATGAATTTGAATAAACCAACTAAATTTCTTTTGCCTATTTTCATATAATAAGGCTCTTTTGCAAACTTCAATATAAAATTTAACCTCCCACTATTCTTTTAGATCTCAGTAGTTAAAAAGATCACCTTGCCAATCTTCTGGTAAAGTATCTTCTTCATCTTAAATTTAACCTCCTTACTTAAAAAACTAGGTTTCAAACTAATTTGGAAATTTCTTTGGGTCATTTGGAAGATGAATTTGAATGAACCAACTAAATTTCTTTTGCCTATTTTCTTATAATAAGGCTCTTTTGCAAACTTCAATATAATCAAAGTAATTATAAAATTTAACCTCCCACTATTCTTTTAGATCTCAGTAGTTAAAAAAATCACCTTGCCAATCTTCTGGTAAAGTATCTTCTTCATCTTAAATTTAACCTCCTTACTTAAAAAACTAGGTTTTAAACTAATTTGGAAATTTCTTTGGGTCATTTGGAAGATGAATTTGAATGAACCAACTAAATTTCTTTTGCCTATTTTCTTATAATAAGGCTCTTTTGCAAACTTCAATATAATCAAAGTAATTATAAAATTTAACCTCCCACTATTCTTTTAGATCTCAGTAGTTAAAAAGATCACCTTGCCAATCTTCTGGTAAAGTATCTTCTTCATCTTAAATTTAACCTCCTTACTTAAAAAACTAGGTTTTAAACTAATTTGGAAATTTCTTTGGGTCATTTGGAAGATGAATTTGAATGAACCAACTAAATTTCTTTTGCCTATTTTCATATAATAAGGCTCTTTTGCAAACTTCAATATAATCAAAGTAATTATAAAATTTAACCTCCCACTATTCTTTTAGATCTCAGTAGTTAAAAAGATCACCTTGCCAATCTTCTGGTAAAGTATCTTCTTCATCTTAAATTTAACCTCCTTACTTAAAAAACTAGGTTTTAAACTAATTTGGAAATTTCTTTGGGTCATTTGGAAGATGAATTTGAATGAACCAACTAGATTTCTTTTGCCTATTTTCATATAATAAGGCTCTTTTGCAAACTTCAATATAAACAAAGTAATTATAAAATTTAACCTCTCACTATTCTTTCATATCTAAGTAGTTAAAAAGATCACCTTGCCAATCTTCTGGTAAAGTATCTTCTTCATCTTAAATTTAACCTCCTTACTTAAAAAACTAGGTTTTAAACTAATTTGGAAATTTCTTTGGGTCATTTGGAAGATGAATTTGAATGAACCAACTAAATTTCTTTTGCCTATTTTCATATAATAAGGCTCTTTTGCAAACTTCAATATAATCAAAGTAATTATAAAATTTAACCTTCCACTATTCTTTCATATCTCAGCAGTTAAAAAGATCACCTTGCCAATCTTCTGGTAAAGTATCTTCTTCATCTTAAATCTGTGGGCTAAACCATATCCTTATTCAATAAGTTCACCAACCACCAAGCCTATTTCATGCAATATTTGCTAATAATATAGACAATCCTTCATACTAGTATAATAATACAAATCATCTTTAAAATAGAATTAAGCAACCTTATTAGGTGAAAACTGAGTATAATTATTTTCAATAGTACACAAAATATCAATATACTTTGGAATTAAATGATATGTTATGAATTTATTCTGAACTCATTAATAAAGTATCATCATGAAGTTTATCAACTTTGCTAAGGACTAAGATCCTTATATAAAGGGTTGTTTACTCATTAAGAAGTTTTCTACAAAAATTCACAAGTTAAGAAATTTGGTAATAAATTAGAATTTTCCTAAATAAACGTAATATCAAAATTGAAGACAAATAAAATTCTCTGTCATCTAGCAATGATTTGTTTACAAGTAATATTTGAACATTTTTAGTAAGGACATATTTTATTGCCTTAGAATCTATTCTCAAAAGAAAATTTTGATTTGATAGGTCACTTTCAAATTTTTAAATATATAATATAATTGCTAAAATTTCTTTCTTTATAGTAGAGTAATCAACTTTACCTCCTCTCTAGACACCTAAGGTGAAGCAAACAAGCTGTTTTTTGGACTTAATCCTTTGTTTAAGGATTTTCCCATACCTCTTATTTGATGCATCTGTTATAACTATTTTGAAAGTATTAGGATAAGGAAAGGCTAAACATAGTACTTATTTAGCTCTAATTTTTATTTTTCTTAAATACCTTCTATGTCCATCCATCCAATCTAAAGGATTTTTTTTTTTTTTGTAATCTCTTAAATCAAAGTTTAGCTTCATAAGTTAAATCCTTATAGAATTCTGAAATATAATTGAGATTTCCCAAAAATCATTACAATTGTTGTTTATCCCATATTCCATCAAGAAACTTAGAGGGAAACTCAATTTCTTGATCAATGGGAATTATTGTCCCTTTTTTAATGAAATGTCCAAGGAACTTAACCTTAGTTTGAAATAACTTCATCTTTTATCAAACACTGCTAATCTTACTTTCTCTATGACCTTTAAGAAAAGTTTAAATGTTTAAAATGTCATTTGATAGGATTAGAAAGTAATAATAAATTGTCAATATAAACAATAATAGATGCCAAATAAGTATTGAATATTTCATTCATAATTTTCTTCAATTTAGAGGGTGCATTTTTTAACTAAAAAAGCATTACATTCCACTCATGATGTTTGAATGGAGTTGTTAAAGCTATTTTATATTTATGATTTTCATGACTCTAGATCTACCAATAAACAGACTTCATATCAAATTTTGAATAAATCTGGGCTTCATAAAACTTGTTAAGTAAGTCTTTCTTATTAGGTATAGGATACCTAATTCGTCCTAATACCTTATTTAAAGGCTTATGATTTATAACTTATCTCAGAATGCCTCTTTCTAATTAAGTAGTATTTTCCACATAAAAGGTTGGACAACTCTAGGGGCTATTATGTTTCCTAATAAGCCCTTTTGTTAAAAGATCATTAATCTTATTTTTACAAATTTCTAAATGCCTAGGTCCTGTGGCTATGGGCTTAGTCTTTGTTGGAATTTGACTTTTATTAAAAGTCTGTTCATAAGGTAAATCTACTACATGTTTTTTTCTATTCCAAAAGTTTGTAAGGATTTCAAAGCAAATTATTGCTTTTAATCTTATCTTTATTTCCTGTATCTTATTTTGAATAATAAGAGTATTGATTTTTTTTTCTTGAAGATGCTTATTTTTAACTTCAGATCGTAAAGGTTGAATAAATCTCTCTTTTCTTTTAATAGTTATTTGAAGTATATATATCTCCCTATTTTAGAGAGTAAAAATGAACCTAAAGCTAATAAACCTCCCATTTATCTACAAGTAAATTCCTTGACCACTAATTTCTTTAGTAGGATATAACATGTGCAAAAAGGGTTTTTCCAAGATAACATCCTCAATAGGTTTTTAACCCAAATAAGTATTGAGCTCCTTTATAGTTACATTACTTATGGCAACTATCACATGAATCATCCTCAGAGGTAGCTTCTCCTTTAAGAAGATCTACCTCCAAGTCTAATTCTTCAAACTCTTTGATAAGAAAATGTGCATTAGTGACCTTTTAAGGTCTCCATCTAGAGATAACTCTTGGATCTTTTGCTTTATTTTACACTTGTTTGAATAATATCTTACTTTTTTGCATTTATAACAAATTACTATTTTCTTTTTCTTTTGTAGACTAGGCCTTTTCATTTCATTTGGTTTTTTCCTTAAATAAAAGGCTTTCTTTTGAGCTATAGGTTTATAACCCCTTTTCTCGAATTTTTTAGGATTATTCATGGGTGGATAACCCATCTACTCACAAAAATCTACTAAATCCTTTTTTACTTGCATTTTTTTCATTCTATAACTACTTTGTAGTTTTATTTCATTATAAGTTTAACTCTTTCTACCATTACTTGGCAGCTAATTCTCCATAGGTATAGTTAGAATTGTCAGTAACACCAGCATGATAGGATTTAAACCTATTCTTTACTCTTTCAACAAATAAGGTAGGAAACATTAATAAAAAATTTTCTTTTTAGAAGATACTTTGACTATCTTCCTTAGTAAAAACTTTAAAGGAGAAAATATCTTTGTACCTCCTAAAATGAGACAAGTTTGGGTATCTCAAATTAAGGAGTTATTCATAAGTCATATTTATTAACAAGGTAGTGGTACTAATGAAATGACTAGTAATTGTATAAATCAATGTGTTAACATTGTCAACAAGTTGAAACTCTTGCTTTATTTTTATAGCAGAAAATATTTAAGCCTTAATTTCTTTAGGCAAATACAAATTTCACTAGCCTTTAAATTATCCAGTGAATCCACTTATTATAAACATTGCTATTTGAGGGTCATAATTACCCTTTGGTTTTGCAGTAGTAACAACCATCATCATATAATGTAATAGAATAAGAATATGATATTCAAACATTTCATTGAGATTTCAATATAGGATGTAGCTTCCATCATATTGATACTCAAGCTATTCTTTTAATAAAAGGTTGATCAAAATTGGTTTAAGATAATATAATTTTGTAAGAACCTTATTAAAGGTTATTGTATTAATATTCATATTTTCCTTCTTATAAAAAGGTGATAGATCCTCTTGCATTGGATTTTGTTCTAATAAGAACATTTCTTCTATTTTATCAACATAGTCTTCAACCCCTTCCTTAATTTGTTCCTCTTTTCCTAAAACAAAAGCTTTTTCTTTTTTTAATCCAAGGTTTTTTTTAACCTTTTAACTATTTCATTTACCACTTTTATTTTTTCAGGATTTTTATGTAACATATTGTACTCTACTTCTTCCTATATTAAGGGTTTAAATAAAACCCTTTTTTCTATCTCTAGTTTAACCATAGGTCTTAGAGTTTGTTGAGTAATTTCTTCAATTTTTTCATCAACTCTATCAAACTGGCTACTTATAGATTAAAGATATAAATTGATATAGTTTTCTTGTTGTGTATAATACTAGTAGATTCTTTAACTTTATATGGTGAGACTATAAACTCATTGTCTTCAACCTTTACACTTAAATTTAAAGTAAGAGGATGAATACTATTAACCCTTTTTCCCTTTTTTGTAATATATTCTTGATAAAATGTTTCAAGAACTATACACTCTTTTGGGCAAAAAAATTTGGAAAAGGTTTTTTTCTTAAGTTTATAAACCTTTTCCAAATATGTAAAAATATCAATTGCACCCAATTCATTAATGTATTTTTTTATGACATTTACACCAAAACTCTTGTTCTTTCTCACCAAAGGTCATAAAAAATTATTTTCCTTTTATAGCATTTTTAAGAGAGTAAAATAAATCTTTTACTTTTTCTTTGACCTTATTAACTACTTTAATGACATAAAAACTCTTATCCTCATCTTGATATTCCATACCAAATAAAGAAGCCTAAAAGTCTAAATAGATGTTTCAATTGATTCATTAACCATTAAAGCAAAACTTAAAGGAAGAAAGTCAACTTTATATTATGGGTGGTTAAGCTACTCTCTTATTCTTCTAATACCTTCCAATTTAGTAATTGGTATAAAACAAGTAGACTATTTAGGTTTAACCTTATTTTTTCCTTTTTCGAGGTTTAACCTCATACTTCGAGATACAACAAATCAAATTTTGATATCCTTATCTTTATATTTAATAATTTCTTCCATCTATCTATTCACTTATTTAATAGGTTTGACTACTTTTTCTAGATTTCATTTTTCAAGTAATTTAACCTAATCCTACATAATAGTTTTAGGAATCAAAACATTTGCTTTTGACTCATTAGTCAAAAACAATGTTGTAGTCTCCTTATCTACATACTTAGTTGCAATATCTTTAATTCTCAAAATAGTGGCATTCATAACCTTATGATGAATTCTATAAATAAGGATTAGATTTCAAAACAAGTATCATATAAAATCCTTTAATTTTAATCTTTAAGTATAAAGCATGCATTAAATTTGGATTTGATAATGATAAAGTGAAATTAGAAAACATGAGAACCAAATAGGTTCATCACTTATAGTATATTCAACTACTCCTAATAAGGAGTCATGAAACTTATTATGTCTTTTCTCCTTTATGTAGATAATTGCTAAGTTATTTAAACTAAATCTAGTAATAGGTTTTAATATTACTTGTATTATCCCAATATGAATAAATTTATACTTTTGTAAGAAATATTAATCAAGATCAATGCCTCCCATGGTTGATGGACTTTAATTCATTTAAGCTTCCAAAGGTGTAATGGTGTGCCTATCATATTGAATATAATGTTCGATGCATATATAATAGTTAATTTTATTATCATTTTGTGCAAATAAGTCCTTTTAACAAAAGGGGAACCCTTATGAGTAGGAAATGAAGTAACAATCTCATCTTTCATGTAATAAACTATTCAAACCATGCAAGAAATGCTAATCAATATCAATGATTCCTATGCCTAATGAAGTTTAATGGATTTAAACTCCAAAAGTATATTAACATGCTTGTTACTTAGAGTATATAATATCCCAATGAATCTAAAGTTTTTTTGCGGACAAAAATGTTAATTTCATTATTATTTTGTGTGAATGTGTCCTTGCAACAAAAGGAGATGTGTAAGTAGTAAGAAATGAAGTGATAGTCTCATCTTCTAGGCAATGAACCATTTAAACCATGTATAAAAAGCTTAACAAGATCAATAATCCAATGTTTGATAGACTTAACAAATTTAAACTACTGAAGGTGTATTGATGTGCTTGTTATAATGAATGTAATGCATGGTGTAAAGTCAATAATTCATTTTGCAATCATTTTGTCTGAATGAATGCTTGCAACATAAGAAAAAGAATTCTTAACAAGAAATGAAGTGATAGTCTTATCCTTTGAGAATTGAACCTTTTAATCTCTATATGAAAAGCTAATCTAGATTAGTGACTTCTTTCTTTGATGAATTTCAATGGATTTAGAGTGTCAAGCATACAAGGACATGCTTGTTGCAAAGAAAATAATGTTTAATATACACACAAAAAGTTAATTTGATGATCAATTTATTTGAATGAGTCCTTGCAACGAAAGAAAAACCTTATTACAAAGAAATGAGACAAATTGATTATGGACTTTAATTGATTCAAACTACTAAATGTGTAATGGTGTGTTTGTCGTATTAAATAAAATGTTTGGTGTATATGTAATAATTAATTTTATTATCATTTTGTGCAAATGAGTCCTTTCAACCAAAGGAGAACCCTTATGAGTAAGAAATGAAGTGACAATCTCATTTTTCATGTAATAAATTGTTCAAACCATTTAAGAAATGCTAATCAATATCAAAGATACCTATGTCTAATGCACTTCAATAGATTCAAAACTACCAAAAGTATATTGACATGCTTGTTACTTAGAGTATAATTTTGTTGTAAACACAAAAGTTCCATTACCTTTTGACGATAAGATCATGTTTCTTTAATACATTACTAGAAAAGGAAAAAAGGTTATTAGTGTTCACCTTTTTGCATTAAACTTAAGTGCAAAGGTAAACAATAGTGAGGTTATAGTTTCACCATATAAAGTTGAGGTATCTATTAGTGTTGTTATATAGTAAGGAAACTATACTAATATTTGTTTTAAGTTTATAAGTAATTAGTTTAATAAAATAAAAAGAAGATTAAAGAGATAGCCCTAAGACCTTTAGTTAAACCAAAGATGTAAAAAAAAGATCTTATTTAAACTCGTATCATTAGAACAAATAGATTTGAAAATGACAAGTAAAAATTCTAAAGAAGAATCTTTTCTTCAACTTTATTAAGTTGATTTCCTCTATTAATACTATTATACTTTAAGGAAATTATACTAATCTTTATTTTTAGTCCATAGATGAGTAGCTTAATAGGGTTGAAGAAAAAAATTGAAGAGATAGGTCAGCAAGCCCTAAGACCTCTGATGAAATTGTCAAGATGTTAAAAGAACCTTGGATTAAAAGAAAAAAAGCCTCTATTCTAGGAAAAAATGAACAAGTTAAAGAAGAATCCTCAAAGACAAAGGATTATGTGGATAAAATTTAGAAAATATTCTTATTAAAACAAAATCGAATACAAAAAGTTTCATCTTCTTCTTATAGGAAGGAATCTATAAGTATTAACAGGATGGCTTTTAATAAAATCCCTGCAAAATTATACTATCGTAAACCTTTAAGGATGTTAAGACATAGAAGTAGATTTTCTTGAAGAAGAAGAAACTACCTTTAGGGATGATTCTAGTAATTGTTGTAATAGACAGTGGAACTATTATTATCAAGTTTTACGTAAAAGTAATGACTTTTTGTTCTTACAAAAGAAAATAATTTGATATTGAATTTTATTGATAAAATTGTAAATCCAAAAGAGAAAAGAGCAATTAGAAAAATATCTTTATTTAACTTGAGATAATAATAAAGTCAAAGAGTTAGAAGAAGAATATAGTTTTAAAACTATTATTCAAAGAATTAGAAATAATAATTCTAATGTAAATACTATAATTGTAGAACCCTCTATTGGAAAGCTTAAAATTGAGATAAATCAGATAAAAGCTTAAATCAAAAGGCTAAATGAAATAGTGCAAGTTTGCAATCATTTTGTGTGAATGAGCCTTTCCAACAAAAGGAGAAGCATTGCTAGCAAGAAATGATGTGGCCATCTCATCTTTCAAGGAATTAACCATTCAAACTATGCAAGAAATGTTAATTGAGATCAATGATTCCTACATTTAATAGACTTTCAAGGATTTGGACTAGGTGTAATTATGTGTTTGTTGCATCAAATAAAGTGTTTGGTGTAAAGACAAAATGTATTTCATAATCATTGTACACATAAAAAGTTAATTTAATGATCATTTTATGTGAATGAGTCCTTGCAACAAAAGGAAAAACCTTGTTACAAGGAAATGAGATGACGATCTCATTTTTTAGGCAATGAACAATTCAAACAATGTAAGAATCACACACACATAAATATAGATGCTAATTTCATAAACTAAATTAAGTACACCAATATAAAAGAAAGAAACGTAGAACAAATAATAACAACATAATGAAATTACTTAGAAAAACAAAACTTTCATTAAACACACCAACCATTGTTACAAGCTTATATTTTATAAAAAGTCAAGGAAAGCGATAAAGAGAAAACTTAAACTTAGAGAAAAGGAAATTTTGTCCGTCCCAAGTAACTAAGAGGTTTTCTTTATGCATAGAAAAAGGTAATCACCATTATAGAAGGAATCTTTCCTTTCTAAAGCAAAGTTATCCTTTTCCTTCTTTTTCTAAAGTAACTTTAAGAAAGCTTATTGGCAGGTCCCTCCATTATTGCTCCACCAAAAGTGGCTCAACTCATATAGATCCTAGAAATCTTGCATGATGTCATCATTGAGGTATCTTTAACTACTTTTTACTTGATCTACCTATGTGTCTTGTTATGGTTGGAGTAAGACAACCATTATTTTTAGTAACAACTCTATTGATACTGACCCACTAGACTCTTCAATATTTCTTTTGGCTAAATGGTATGGGCTTTAGTGGTAGAGCTTTAGGTCCATTAATGTTATTACTAAAGATGTTAAAAATGTTGCATCTAAATAAATCTTTGTGAGATGACAAGGAATACTTTTTATATTTGATTTTGATATTGAGTTTATTAAAGAAAATTCTAATTCTTTATCCAATTTCCTAACTAATGTGTTTTTGCAAGGAAATACAACATGATTAAAAGGCCCTTTATACAAGGGCCTCAATTCCTAATAAAATTGATTAATTCACCAACTAAAGTTGCAAAATCAAAAGAAGTTGATAAACTTTGTAGTGATGCTTATATACGAGTGTTGGATAAATCCATCACATACCCTCTAAATAGTGATTTGCCCTAAATAGAAATTTATGTCTCTCTTAGGGTTGTTATCTTAACATATAAATAGGTACTTACTTGTAAGTTCTAAAACAGACAATTTGAGAGAAATAAAAAGTGAGAGTTTTCTCCTTAGGTTCTTTCAAAAACTAAAGAACTTATCAAGAAGTAACTCTTTTTATGGCATTTAACACGACTTATCAATCCCAATTCCTTTCTCTTCTAGAGTGTGGTGCCTATATTTTTCTTAATACCATAGGTTCATGTTCCTTTGAATATTAGCCTAAAGTTTGTGTGATTAAAGTATGACTTACGTTTCCTAGGTATTGTTTGATTTCTTACGTGTGTTTGGTCCCTAAGCTACATCTTTTAGCATTTCACATCAGTTGGTATTAGAGCCCAACTTTAAATCAAGTCAGATTAATTAATTCTTCAATTTGATGTCTTGTGATTTATTTATTTCAATTTAGTTTGTCTATTGAGTGCATTACCATTCAAATGCGCTAATTTGTTTGTTTGTAATCTTTCTTATTTTTCTTGTTTGTTTGAGCGCATAACTCTCAAACATGCTATTTTTAATTGCATTTGTTGCCTCTAAATATTCTACTATTATTTGTGTTTAGTAAAAAAAAAGAAAAGGAATAAAAAAAACATCAAATTCAAGTTATTGATAGAAATTAAATGGTTTCATTAAATTGGTCACAATAATAATATAGTTTTCTTAGTCAACTCCAATTTTGCCATTTATTTTCTTGTTATATCGTCCAAATTTGTCCTTTAGATTTAACTCCCTATCTTATTTTATATGAGTTTAGTTCATTAAATTCATTTGCCTCAAGATCCTTTTTCATTTTTTTTTTTTGACTTCTTGTTCTACAATTAGTTCAATTCTACCCTATTTACCTTATTATATTCAAAATCAATCCTCATGATTTAGCTTGTTTAGTTCTCTAAAGAGTTGAAAGGGGAAATTTGAGTGGTAAAATGCAAGAATGCAAATTCATATTAAGGAAAAGTCATAAAAGTGTAAAACACAAGGGAGTGTGACACCCTTTTTGAGTGAAACATGTGAGGGAATGTTTTGTGAAGTATCCTAATCATTTTGTATAGAAGTAATACTATGACTTCCAAAGACAAAGGTGTAGCTTAGGAGAAAGTTAGTGATGTATCCTTCATGATCAAAGCTATGCAACAACAATTTGAGTGCATGAATACTAAATTTGATGATATGAGGGAGAGGATAGAGAAGCAAGCTAATAAAATAGTAAAGTTGCAAAGAAGGTATAAAAACTATAAGGTTCCAAATGCAAGAAGGCAAGTGAGATGAACATGACATAGAAGATGATGAATTTGATGATCAAGCTACTGTGGTTAGAATTGCCAAAAATAGAAAGGATTAAAGAGATTTTGGGAGACAAGGCACCTATGATGATGATTTAGGTAACGTTAAAATGACAATTCCTTTGTTCCTAATGTGTGTATAGAATGACAGAAGAAGGTTAAATTGGCTTTTGATTGCCACAATTACTCTGAAGAGAAAAATATAAAGCTTGCTACTCTTGAATTTACTAATTATACTATTATTTGGTGGGATCAACTTGTTGTGACTACGAGAAGGAATTATAAGAGGCCTATTAATACATGGCAGGAGATTAAGGCTATCATGAGGAGGAAGTTCATTCCTAATCACTACTAAAGGGATTTGTACCAAAAGTTACAAGGGCTCACTTAGGGCACCAAAAGTATAGAGGACTACTACAAGGAGATGGAGATTGCCATGATTAGGGCAAATGTAAAAGAAGAAAGAAAGGCAACCGTGACTCAATTTTTGCAAAGGCTAAATAAAGACATAGCCAATGTCATTGAGTTGCAACATTATGTGGAATTAGAAGATGATGAGAAGCTTAGAGATGATGCTTGGAAGGCTTCAAAGGATGTAGTAGGTCCATTGCACATTCTAAAAGGTCTAATAAGACAAGTTAGATCCAAAAAGATGAAAGAAGCACTAAATAGGCTGATTAAGGATATTCAGACCAACCAAGCTACAAATGGGGTGAATTTAAGCTTGAAAGAAAGTTAAGGCCCTTATTAAAATGATTGGAGTACTTAATAGACTAGGGTTAAGTAATACGAAATTATGCCTTTTTAAGATTACTATCTTAGCCTATAAATAGGCACCTTCTTGTAAGCTTTGAAAAATTAGACAATTTTGAGAGAAATAAAAGGTGAGGGTTTTCTCCTTTGGTTCTTCAAGAACTAAAGAACTTATCACAAAGTAACTCTTCTTATGGCATTTAACTTGACTTATCACTCCCAATTCCTTTCTTTTTAGAGTGCAGCATCCATATCCTTCTTAATACCCTAGGTTTGTGTTTCTTCAAATTTGTGGTCTAAGGTTCCTATTATTAAAGTTTGATTTAGCTTTTATGGTTATTAATTGATTCCTTTTGTGTGTTGGGTTCCTAAGCCACATCTTTTGGGGTTTTCACATCAGAAGACATGGTGCACATGGTAACAAAAGTTGAAAGACAACATAAATGAAAGGTCTCCATATAGTTTGAGCATAATTTAGGTTCTACTTTATCTTAGAAGCTAAATTGGAGTTAAAAGGATGAGAACACCAATTACAAGTCCAAAGCTTAGCTATCCAAGAGAATAAATATGGGTTCTTGCATCTGAATGTCCAAAAAAGTGTGCAATGGTCTTGAGAGGTAATGGTGACATTAAGATTGTGAGTGAGTTAGTGAAAGATTTTGTGCCATCATTGGAGGGTAAAAATGATGGAGAGGAGTATCCAGTTAATGGAGTAGTTCTTGTTATAAGGTGAGCATTGAACATGCAAGTAAAGGAAGAGAATGAGTTGTAATGAGATAACATCTTTCATACAAGGTGTCTCATCAAAGATAAGGTGTGTAGGATGATTATTGATGG
Source organism: Bruguiera gymnorhiza (assembly GCA_020883675.1). Taxonomy (NCBI): domain Eukaryota; kingdom Viridiplantae; phylum Streptophyta; class Magnoliopsida; order Malpighiales; family Rhizophoraceae; genus Bruguiera; species Bruguiera gymnorhiza. The sequence goes on along the minus strand of JAIRCJ010001049.1, from coordinate 3,543,413 downwards.
TGCAAGTTGCACTAATGTAGGTAGCACAATTATGGTTAAAAAGTTGAATTTACCTACTATGAAGCATCCTAAGCCATATAAACTTTAATGTTTGAATAAGAGTGGTGAAGTGAAGGTAAATAAGCAAGTGCTTGTGTCATTTTCTATTGAAACGTACCATGATGAAGTTTTATGTGATGTTGTACTTATGCATATGACCATATTCTATTAGGAAGACCATGGTAGTTTGATAGGCGAGTTATGCATGATGGCTTCAAGAACTGACATTCTTTTATAATGAATGAAAGACCCATCACTTTTGTACCATTAACACCTTAACAAGCTTATGAGAATCAATTGAGGATTAAAATTAAGAGTGAACAAAAAAAAGATTGAAAAAAGAGGGATAACTAAAATAGAAAAAATAGGAGAAAAGGTGAGGACACAAGAGAGCCAAAAGAAAAAAGAAGGTTTCTATGCAAAAAAAAAAAAAAGTGATGTCAAAGGAGCATTTTATACCAAATAGCCTTTGATTGTACTTTTGTACAAAAAGGCTTATTTTAAAGCTAAGTTAGACTTGTCTTTATCTAGTGTTGTTATTTCTCTTTTGTAAGAACTTAAAGATGTATTCCCCAAGGATGTTCCAAGTGGATTACCACCTAAGAGAGGAATTGAGTATCAAATTAATTTTATCCCTAGTGCATCCATTCCAAACTAGTCAGTATATAGGATTCATCCCAAGGAGACAAAGGAGCTTTAAAGGCAAGTTGAGGAACTTATGTCGAAAGGATATGTGAGAGAAAGCATGAGTCCTTTTACAGTTCTTATCTTACTTGTACCCACGAAGTATGGAATTTAAAGGATGTGTGTTGACTATCAAGCGGTCAACAAAATTATTGTAAAGTATCATCAACCCATATTGAGGTTAGATGACAAGTTAGATGAATTGCATGGTTCATTTTTCTTTTTTAAAATTAATTTGAAAAGTACCCTCACTAATGCACCAAGTACTTTTATGCAATTGATGAATCATGTTTTGCGTACATTCATTGGTAAATTTGTGGTTATGTATTTTGATTATTTATATTCTATTTTGTTTGGTTTACATTCTAAGAAATTGCACGCTAATTTTAAGAAATGTTCCTTTTGTACTAACCAAATCATATTTCTTAGCTATGATCTAAGTGGTAAAGGTATTAAGGATGATGAAGAAAAAGTTAAGGCAATTTGTGATTGGCCTATACCAAAATTAGTTAGTGATATGTATACCTTTCATGGTCTAAGTAGTTTCTATAGACACTTTGTTAGGGACTTTAGTACCATTGATACACCATTAACTATTGTTATTAAAGAGAACATGGGTTTAAAGTGGGGTAGTGATCAAGACAAGGTTTTTAATTACATTAAGAAAAAATTAAGTTTTGCACCTTTACTTACTTTACTTGCTTTGCAAAAACTTTTGAGATTGATTGTGATGTTTTAGGTATTGACATTGGAGTTATTTTGATATAGGAAAGGTGTTCAATTGCCTACATTAGTGAAAAGCTAAGTAAAGTAGGCCTTAATTTTGCTACTTATAATAAAGAGTTATATGCATCGGCATGGGCTTTGGAGACATGGCAACACTACCTTTGACCCAAGGAGTTCGTAATTCATATTAACCATGAATCCTTAAAGTACTTAAAGGGATAAGGAAAGTTAAACAAAGACATGCAAGTGGGTTGAATTCATTGTGACCTTTCTTTACATCATCAAATATAACAAAGGTAAGGAAAATGTGGTAGCTGATGCATTATTTCACAAGTATGCCCTTATCTTTGCATTTATTGTAAAATTATTAGGATTTGAATACATTAAAGATTTATATATGAAAGATCTTGACTTTGCTAATGTGTATAGAGCATGTGAGAAGTTAGCCTTTGAGAACTTTATAGGCATGAGGGTTTCTTATTTAGTGAAAATTGTTTATGCGTGTCTACGAGTTCTTTAAGGGAGTTAGTTGTGAGAAAAGCTTATAAGGGTGGTCTAATGGGCCATTTCAGAGTTAGGAAAACCCTAAATGTCTTACCTAAACATTTCTTTTGGCCACACATGAAACAAGATGTTGAGAGGACATATGAGAAATGCATAACATGCAAATAGGTTAAATCTAAAGTTTTACGCCATGACTTGTACACCCTTTTACCCATACCTAGCCATCCTTAGGTTGATTTGTCTATAGACTTTGTACTAGCATTGTCACTGTCAAAGATGGCATAGTTCATCCAATGTCATAAAATTGATGATGCAACCAATATGGCTAAATTATTCTTTAGAGAAGTAGTACATTTGCATGACATACCTTGGAGTATTGTTTCAAATAAGAATACAAAGTTCTTAAGCAATTTTTGGAAGATGGTATGGGATAAGGTAGGTACTAAGTTACTGTTTTCAACTACTTGTCATCCATAAATTGATAGGCATACTAAGGTACTTAATCAAACTCTTCTACTTTGTTGTATGCTATTATTTGAATGAATTTGAAAACATGGGAAGATTGTTTACTACACGTCAAGTTTGCATATGATAAGAGAGTTCATTTTGCAACTAGTTACTCTCCATTTGAAATTGCATATGGTTTTAATCCTTTAACTCCTTTGAATTTGGTGTCTATACTTATCGATGAGTATGCTAACTTAGATGGTGAACATAAGGCTAACATGGTGATGAAATTGCATAAGAAGGTGCGGTAACATATTGTAAAACGAATTGAGCAATATGCCTCTCATGACAATAAAGGGTGAAAGGAGGTGGTGTTTAAACCTAGTGATTGGGTTTGGGTACAAATATATAGGGAATGGTTCTTAGCTCAAAGGCATTCAAAGTTATAGCCTAGATGGTCCATTTTGAGTAGTAGCATGGAAGTCAATGCCTTTAAGTAGCAGCACGAATTAATGACAATGCTTATAAGTTAGACTTTTACAGTAAGTATAATATGAGTGAAACATTTAATATTTTTGATCTTTCTCCTTTTGATGTAGATGATGATTTAAGGATGAATCTTTTTTAGGAGAGGAGAAATGATGAGAAGCTTAGAGATGATGCGTGGAAGGCTTCAAAGGATGCACGAGATCCATTGCATATTCTAAAAAGTCTAATAACACAAGCTATAGTCCAAAAGATGAAATAAGCACTAAATGGGCTGATTAAAGGCATTTGAACTAACCAAATTACAAATAGTTCAAATTCAAACTTGAAGGAGAGTCAAGGCCTTAGTTATATAATTGAAGTGCATAATGGGTTAAGGTTAAGTAATAACATTCATTCATAAATAAAAGTTTATCCTAAATAAGTGTTTGTTATAAAAGTGAAATTTTTCTAAATAAAATTTGTTCTTATTAAGTGTTTTTCCTAAATAAGAATTTATCTCTTTTTGGGTTGTTATCTTAACCTATAAATAAGCACCTCCTTGTACGCTCTAAAATCAGTCAATTTGAGAGAAATAAAAAATAAGAGTTTTCTCCTTCGTTTCTTTCAAGAACTAAAGAACTTATCAAGAAGTAACTCTTCTTGTGGTGTTCAACCCAATTTATTATTCCCAATTCCCTTCTTTTCTAAAGTGTGGCATCCATATTCTTATTAATACCTTGGATTCATGTTCTTTTGAATACTGGGTCTAAGGTTTGTGTGATTAAAGTCTGATTTACCTTTTCTGGATATTTTTTGATTCCATGCATATGTTAAGTCCCTTAGCCATGTCTTTCGAGGTTTCGTATCACTTTATCATGCAACTCTTACACCATTTTTGCCTTGCATTCACCATTTAAGCTAGCATACTCATTAACAAGTAAGGGAATTAAATCCAAAAGTTAAAGAATTAAGACCATACACAATTTCAAATGGAAAAAAACTAGTAGTAGAATGAACACTCTTATTATATACAAACTCTCCATGTAGCAAGCAATCTTCCCATATTTTCAAATTCATCAAATAATAGCATGCAAGAAAGTAGAAAGAGTTCAATTAACTATCTTGATTTTCCATTTGTTGTGGATGGCAAGTAGTTAAGAACAATAGTTTTATACCTAACTTACCCCACAAAATCTTCGAGAAGTAGCTTAAGAACTTTGTTTATTGGTTTAAAACAATGCTTTGAGGCATGCCATGTAAGTGTACTACCTCTCTAAGGAATAATTCTACCACATCGTTTACATTGTCAGTTTTATGAGATGGAATGAAGTGTGTCATCTTTGAAAACTTGCCAACAAAAACAAATACAAAATTTCTACCCTTTTATGATCATAATAGCCTAACACAAAATCCATAGATAAATCTACTAATAATTGGCTAAGTATGGGTAAATGAGTGTACAACTCATGGAGTAAAACTCTAGATTTGGCTTGTTTTCATGTAATGCACTTCTTACACACCCTTTAAACATTTTGTCTCATGTGTGGCCAAAAGAAATACTTAACCAAGACATCTAGGGTTTTCTTAACTCTGATATAACCCATTAGTCCACCCTCATGTGTTTTTCTCACAACTAACTCCTTTAAGGAACTTATAAGTACACATAAACAATTTTTCTTAATTAAGAAACCCTTATGCCCAAAAAATTTCCTAGAGGTCAACTTCTCATATTCCCTATACACTTTAACAAAATATTCCCACATTATATTCCATATGATAAACATGTCACTTCATTGATTTCCATCAAACATAGAAATCGTAGATCTTACATAACTTTTCATATATGGTTTAAATGGTTCATTACTTGAATGACAAGTCTATCACTTCAATTCTTACTAACTTGCTAACAAGGCTTATCCTTTTGTTGCAAGAAATAAACATTTGTATCTATACCAAACATTATATTCAATATGACAAGCATGTTAGTACACCTTTGGTAATCTTAAATCCATTAAAGTGCATCAAATATAAGGTCATTTCATGAAAGGTGAGACCATCACTTCATTTCTTATTAACAAATGCAAGGAGTCATTTACAAAAAATGATCATGAAATTTAATTTTTTGTCCACAGCAAATATTAACTTCTTTGCAAAAGCACATAAATACACCTTTAGTATTTTGAATCCATTAGAAGTCCATCAAACATTATAGTCATTGATCATGATTAGCATTTCTTAAAAGGTTCGAATGGTTTATTTGCTAAAAGGTGAGACTATCACTTAATTTCTTGCTAATAATGCTTCGCCTTTCATTGCAAGGAGTTGTTTACATAAGATAATGATGAAAAGTTATGTCACAAGAACTATATCAAATAAATAAAATGACCCTTAATAAGGTTATGTCAACAATAATTGCAAAATTTGTTTTATCCAAGACCAAGACTAATAGATCTTCAATTTGAATATATATCAAATTATAACTATGTTCAATATGAAGGAACTAGTATAGTAGATTGGGATATTCCTTTTTTGTTAGAATACTAGACTCTTATTGTGTTGCATTACATGTGGATGTATGCAATAATAGCAAAAACAAAGAAAAATAGTGACCTTGAATTTGCACAAGTAATTATTAATGGGTTAATTGGATAGTGTAAAGGCTTATGGAATTTTTATATTTCTAATGAGGCTAAATAGTAAATTCTTACTACAATGAAAAAAAAAAAGTCAAACACATTTTGATTGCATTAATATACTAATATATACAATTTTTAATCATTTCATTCATATAACCATCTTATAGTTGGATAAAACTCATAAGCAATTGATTAATTTGTGGTACCCTAGCTTATCCCACTTTAAGTGGCACAAAGATTTGTTTGTGTCCAAGATTTTTATGAGAGAAGACAATCAAAGAGGTATTTAGAAGAAGTCCTTATCAAGAGTTTCTACTTTATCTATAGAAAGAATAGAAATAGGCTTAAAGCCAAATATAGAGGAATGATTCCTTGTGAGGATTATGCTTATGGAGAGCTTATTGGCAAAGTGGTGGCCTAAGGAGCTTCTATCTATAGTGAGATTAAACTCCATAAGTAAGTAAAGATGAGAAAATATGAGGTAAAAAGCTTTGACAGATTTTTGGGACCAAATAGTTTTTCCATCTATTAATTTTCCTAAAACAAGAAAAAGAAGAAAATATTCACTTTATAAACCTTTTCCAAAAGAACAAAAAAAGAAGAATAGAAAAGGTGCTTTTAAAAAATAAGAAAAGCCTTATTAGCCAAAGAAAAAAATTAAAGGGAAAAGTCTAAAAAGACTACAGTTTGTTACAAATGTGAAAAATTGGCCATTATGCTAGTAAGGGTAAAGTCAAACAAAAATTCCAAGAATTATATAATGATGGGGATCTTTAAAGATCATGAATGCATATTTTCTTATAAAAAAATGATTTTAAAATAAAAGACTCAAGTGGATGTTATGCAAGATGATGATATTGCTGGTATATCTTTTAAAGAGAGTTGTAATAGTCAATGTGACTATTTTAAAACTCTTTATAAAAGTAATAACTTATTAATCCATACAAAAGAAGATAATATAATATTAGATCTCATTGGTAAAACCTTAGATCCAAAAGAAAAAAAAAGAAGAAGAAATATTAGAAAAGCATAAGCATTTGCATTTTTCAAATGTAGATAATCTATCTTCTTTTAAGATGTTGCATCCTAATAAAGGTTACAATTTAAAAATTGTAAGATAACATGCTAAAACTTCTACTTCTAAGGGAAAGAAAGAATGAAATGTATAAAAGCGTAAAGCTAAGTTTTAATGAGCTTAAAGTCAATATGAAATAGTTAAAAGATAAGTTTATCATTTGAGAAATAATTTCTTTAGAAAGGGAAAAAGATAAGGAAGTTTTACCCTTAGTCTAAGAAAATTATTTAAAAGAAGATGACATTAATAATCTTTAGTTTGTAAATCTTATTGATTGAGTTATTAATCATGAATGGAATATGAAAATAACAATTATTGTAAACAAAGAATATATATTTTCAACTACTATACATGAATTACATCAATGAAGGTCTAATGCCTTTTAAGTGTTTTTCTAAAATAATAAAAGTGTTAAATACTACTAATAAAAGTAGTATTATTATTCATTATAAGTTGTCACTTATTATCTGTAATGCTATGATGAGATCCATAGAGAAGTTAATGCATAAAGTGTTTCTGAGGATCCATTAAGTATTTATGAAGGGCTAATGACAAATTTAAGAGCTAAAAAGATGAAAAAGGCATATAATAGGTTGATTAAAAACATTTGGGTCAAAGAAGCCAATTCAAGCTTGAAAAACAACAAAATATATCTTAATATGGGCCATGGTTTTATTATTAGTATAAATATGCTAAATCAGCCTAAGTTAGTTGATTATGAAGAGTTGAAGCAACAAAGTAATGGAATTAATGAGTTGGACCTATTGCAAAGTCTGAAAAATGTAGGATAAGAAGTGGGTTAATTGTAAAATTGGTTATAGGATTGTTTTGCTATTAGAGAGTTAAATCAATACCAGTCATGAGCTTGTTGGTGAACCAATTTGATATTAGACATATGGCTCTAAGAATTTGACTAAACTAACCCCAATTCATTTGCTATCAGCTTATTTAAAATTTTTTTCTTATTTCTAGGGTTAAAATTGTTATTTTAACATATAAATAGGTTTGATTTTATTTTTAAAAGATATAGATGATTACTGAAAAGAAGTGAGAATTTTCTCTTTTGATTCTTATTGAACTTTGTGAACTTATCAAGGTCATTGTCTTGTGGCATTCCAACCTAACTTATTACTTCCAAATCCTTTCTTTTTGGAGTATGGCATCCATATTTTTCTTTATACCTTTGGTTTGTGTTTCCTTGAATATTGGGTTTAGACTTATACCTTAAGTTTATGTGGCTTTGAACATTAAGTTATAGTTTTACTTTACTTAAACCTAACTTCACTTTCTTAAGGTTTTGAATTATTTGTTTTGCTTATGGGTTTCATTGTGCTTTTTGGTGTTCACATCACGATGGTATATGCATTAAGATTTCTTTTGTTATGGTTAAGAAACTATCATAATAAGCTATTTTGGGAAACCCATTTGTACTCATGTTGTAATCTATTCAAAAGATAAATGATGAAGGATAAAAATAAAGATACATGGAGAGCTTATTAACTTGAAATTTATTTCAATTCCTCAATATAAGGAAATTTATGTGCTCTAAAAAAAGGATTAAAAGAAAAGAAAATTTTCTTTTCTCTTTAATTAATAAATTTTCTTATAAGAATACAATAAAAGAATTATAGACTCTTGTTATTCAAAAGGAAATATAAGAAATACGAAAGGAAATTGAAGAAGTAATATGTGTAGAAATTCCCATTGCTTCTGAGAAAGGAAGAACCATATTATTAAACTACCTTATAAGCTAAAATTTCAAAAAAGTAAGATCATTACTAAAGTAAAACTTATTATTGTATTTTACGTGGAAAATACAATAGAATTGGAGCAAGGTGTTCCATGATTAGTTATTAATTATAAATATTTAAATAAGGCATTAACTAATGCAAAAAAAGCCCTAAAAAGACATGGCTTAGGGACCCAACACATGCAAGAAATCAAAGAATATCCAAGAAAACTAAATCAAACTTTAAGAAGAATATGGATGCCACACTCTAGAAAAGAGGGGATTGGGAGTGATAAGTCAAGTTAAACACCACAAGAAAAGGTACTTTTTGATAAGTTATTTAGTTCTTGAAAGAATCAAAAGAGAAAATACTCATTTTTTATTTTGCTCAAAATTGTCTGATTTTTCAAAGGTTACATGGAAGTGCCTATTTATAGGCTAAGATAGTAATTCTGAAGAGGCATAAATTCTTATTTAAGATAAATCCTTATTTAGGATAAACTCCTATCTATGATAAATTCTTATACAAAAAACTTTCACTCTTATAACAATCACTTATTTAGGATAAACTCTTATTTAGAAGTGAATGCAGTTACTTAACCTTAGCCCATTAAGTACTACAATTATATTAATGACACCTTGACTCTCTTTCAAGTTTGAATTTGCACCATTTGTAGCTTGGTTGGCCTAAATGTCCTCAATTAGCCCATTTAGTATTTTTTTTTTTATCTTTTTGGCTTTATCTTGTGTTATTGGACCTTTTGGAATATGCAATGAACCTCTTGCATCCTTTGAAGCTTTTCACATATCATCTCTAATATTCTCATCATTCCCCTTCTCCTCAAAAGGATTCATCCTCGAATCATCACTTATATCAAAAGGAGAAAGATTAGAACTATTAAATGTTGAAACATTAAATGTTACGTTCACATTATACTCACCAAGAAGGTCTAACTTGTAAGCATTGTCATTAATTCATGCTACTTCTTGAAATGGACTATCTCCTCTAGGTTGTAGCTTTAAACACCTTTAACTTGGGAACCATTCCTTATGCATATGCACCTTGACCCAATCACCAAGTTTAAACACCATCTTCTTTCTCCATTTATTAAGATGGGATTCATATTGCTTAATTCATTTTATAGTATGTTACCACACCTTCTTATGAAATTTTTTCACTGTGTTAGCCTTGTGTTCACCATCTAAGCTAGCATACTTATTGATAGGTATAAGCACTAAATCCAAAGGAGTCAAAGGATTAAAACCATATACAATTTCAAATGGAGAGTAACTAGTAGTAGAATGAACACTTCTGTTATATGCAAACTTGTTATGCAGTAAACAATTTTCATATGTTTTCAAATTCATTCGAATAATAGCACACAAAAGAGTAGAAAGAGTTTGATTAACCACCTTAGTCTGCCCATTAGTTTATGGATGACAAGTAGTTGAAAATAATAGCTAGTACTTAACTCACCCCATAAATTCTTCCATAAATAGCTTAAGAACTTTATATCTTGATCTGAAACAATGTTCCACAACATGCCATGCAAACATACTACTTCTCTAAAGAATAAGTTAATCACTTGCATCATTAGTTTTATAATATGGAATGAAGTGTGTCATCTTTGAAAATTTGTCAATTACAACAAATACAAAATCCTTACTCATTTTTTATCGTGGAAACCCTAGTACAAAGTCTATAGATAAATCAACCCAAGGATGGCTAGGTATAGGTAAATGGGTATACAACCTATGGGGTAGAACTCTAGATTTAACTTGTTTGCATTTTATACATTCCTCACATACCCTCTTAATATCTTGTTCCATATGTGGCCAAAAGAAATGTTCAGCTAGGACATCTAGGGTTTTCCTAACCCTAAAATGACCCATTAGACCACCTCATAAGCTTCTCTCACAACCATCTCCCTTAAGAACTCATAGGCATGCATAAATGATTTTCTGTAAAAAAAAAACCCCAATGCCTATAAAATTTCTCAAAGGTTAACTTCTCATATGCTCTACACACATTAGCAAAGTAAGGATCTTTCATATATAAATCTTTAAGATATTCAAATCTTAATGATTTTGTAGTAATTGTAGAGATAAGGGCATACTTATGAGATAATGCATTAACTACCACATTTTCCTTACCTTGTTTATATTTGATGATATAGGGAAAGGTCTCAATGAATTCAATCCACTTGGTATTTCTTTTTTTTAACTTTCCTTGTCCCTTCAAGTGCTTTAAGGATTCATGGTCAGTATGGATGACAAACTCCTTGGGCCAAAGGTAGTGTTGCCATATCTCCAAAACCCATACCAATACATACTTCTTTTTATCATAAGTAGGATAATTAAGGCTTGCTCCATTTAGCTTTTCACTAAAGTAGGCAATTAGATGCCTTTCCTGCATTAAAATAGCTTTAATGCCAATACCTGAAGCATCACACTTAATCTCAAAAGATTTTGCAAAGTTAGGTAAAGTAAGGGTGTAGAACTTAATTTTTTCTTAATGCAATTAAAAGTCTCGTCTTGATCATTACCTCATGTAAAACTTATGTTCTTTTTGATAACCTTAATTAATGGTGGAGCAATGGTGCTAAAATCCCCAACAAAGTGTCTATAGAAACTAGTTAGACCATAAAAACTACGCATATCACAAACTGACTTTGGTATAGGTTAATCACAAATTGCCTTAACTTTTTCCTTGTTAACCTTAATACCTTTAGCACTCACAACATAGCCAAGAAATATGATCTAATGAGTATAAAAGGAACATTTCTTGAAGTTAGCATACAACTTTTCATAACATAAAACAATTAAAATATAATGTAAATGATCAAAATGCTTTTCTAGGCTTTTACTATAAACAGAAATATCATCAAAATACATAACCACAAATTTACCAATAAATGGATGCAAAACATGATTCATTAATCATATAAAAGCCATTCATAGAGACTATACTTAGTTTTGAAGACTATTTTCCACTTATCTCCCTCTCTCATCCTAACATAGTGATATCCACTTTTCAAATCAATCTCAGAAAAGACACATGAATAATGCAATTCATCCAACATATCATTTAACCTAGGTATAACACTCAGCTATCAAACTGTCATGGCTTTTCTAATATAATATGGCCCTAATGTATCAATATAACATCACATAAAACTTCATCATGGTACCTTCTAATAGAAAATGACTTGAGCACTTGCTTATTTACCTTAACTTCATAACTCTCATTCAACCATTAAAGCTTATATGAACTAGGACATTTCATAGTTGGTAAATTCAATTTTTTAACCATAATTGTGCTAACTATATTAATGTAACTCCCATTATCAATAATCATACTACATACCTCATTTTTTATGAGACACCTCGTATGAAAGATGTTATCTTATTACACCTTATTTTCTTCCTTCACTTGCACATTTAATGCTCGTCTTATGATGAGAACTACTCCATTAACCAAATACTCCTCTCCATCACTTTCACCCTTTAATGATGACACAAAATCATCATTTGATTCACTTGCAGTTTCAACATCACTATTACCTCTTAAGATCATTGCACGCTTATCTAGACATTAAGATGTAATATGACCTTTTCCCAAACACTTAAAATATTTAACATATCTATTTCTACTAGTTAGGGATCAGAATTACCTGTGTTCTTACTAGAACACACATGCTTGCTCTTGGATAGCTTGGCTTTGGACTTGTAATCAAATTTTTGTCCCTTTTACTCCAACTTGGCTTCCAAGATGAGGTAGAACCCAAATTCTGCCCAAACCATGTGGAACCCTTCGTTTAAGTTGTCCTTCAACTTTTATTGCCATGTGGAACCCTTCGTTTAAGTTGTCCTTTAACTTTTATTGCCATGTGCACCACGTCTTTTAATTCTACATAGTGTTATAAGTCAACCATGTTGGCTATGTCCTTATTTAGCCCTTGCAAAAATCTACCCATGGTTGCCTTTCCATGTTCTTCCACATTTGCCTTAATTATGGAAATCTCTATCTCTTTGTGGTAGTCCTTCATACTTTTAGTGCCCTTAATGAGTCCTGATAGCCTTTAGTACAAAGCCCTATAATATTGATTAGGGACAATCCTCTTCCTCATGATAGCTTTCATCTTGTCTCATGTATCAATAGGCCACTCATGATTCCTTCTCCTAGTCAAAATAAGTTGATCTTACCAAATAATAGCATAATTAGTAAATTCAATGGTAGCAAGCTTTACCTTTTTCTCCTATTCTAGGTATGCATTAAGATCATTCTTACCTTGGAATAGAGGAATCATCCTTTTGATGCTACCTAAATCACAATCATAAGTGCCTTGCCTCCAAAATCTATCCTATCCCTTTTATTTTTAGCAGTTTTAATCATAGTAGCTCAATCGCTAAATTCATCATCTTCATGGTCATAGGCTCATCTTAATTACCTTCTTACATTAGGAACCTCATAGTTCTTATGCCTCTTTTGCAACTCTACTATTATATTATCTTGCTCCTTAGTCCTCTCCCTTATATCTTCAAATTTGGTATTCATGTGTTTAAATTGTTCTTGCATAGCTTTAATCATGAAGGACACATCACTAACTCTCCTCTAAACTACACTTTTATTTATGGAAGTCATAGTATTACTTCTGCATAAAATGATTAGGATACCTCACAAAACACTCCCTCACATGTTTCACTTAAAAGAAAAGGTGTCACATTATCTCGTATTTACACTTTTTATGGTTTTTTCTTAATATGAACTTATACTCTTGCCTTTTACCACTCAGATTTCCCCTTTTAACTTTTTAAAAAGCTAAACAAGTTAAATCAAGAGGATTGCTTTAGAACAAAATAAGGTGAATGGGGCAAAATTGAAATAATTGGAGAATAAAGAGTTAAAAGAAAAAGGAAAAAGGACATCAAGGCAAATGAATTTAATAAACTAGACTAATATAAAACAAGATATGAAGTAAAACCAAGAGGACAAACTTTAATGACATAATAGGAAAATAGATGGTTGAATTTGAGTTAAGAAAGAAAACTATATTATTATTGTGGCCAATATGACCAAACTATTTAACTTTTATCAATAACTTGAATTTGATGTCTTTCTTTCATTCCTCCTTTTTCTTTTCTTCTTTTTTCTTTTGCTCAACACAAAACAACAATACAATACTTAGAGATAGCAAATGGAATTGAAAATATCATGTTTTGATAGTTATGATTTGAAACAAACAAGTAATGTAATAAGTATTGCAAACATACATATTAGCATGGTTGAATAGTAATATGCTTAATAGACAAACTAAACAGAAATAAATAAATCACAAGGTAGCAAATTAAAGAATTAATTGACCCAACTTGATTTAGAGTTGAACTTTGATACCAACTAATGCAAAAAGCCCCCAAAAAGATATGACTTAAGGACTCAACGCATGCAAGGAATCAAAGAATATCCAAGAAAGTTAAATCAAACTTTAATAACATAAACCTCATACCTAGCATTCAAGGGAACATGAACGTAGGGTATTTAAGAAGGATGTGGATGACACACTCAAAAAAAAAAAGGGAATTAGGAGTAATAAGTCAAGTTAAATACCATAAGAAGAGGTACTTCTTGATAAGTTCTTTAGTTCTTAAAAGAACCAAAGGAGAAAGCCCTTGCTTTTTATTTCTCTCAAAATTATCTGACTTTTTAGAGCTTACAAGAAGGTGTCCATTTATAAGCTAAGATAGCAATCTTAAAGAGGTATAAATTCCTATTTAGGATAAATCCTTATTTAGGATAAACTCCTATCTAAGGCAAATTCTTATATAAAAAACTTCCACTTTTATAACAATCACTTATTTAGGATAAACTCCTATTTAGGAGTGAATGTTATTACTTAGCCTTGGCCTATTGAGTACTCCAATCATATTAATAAGGCCTTGACTCTCTTTCAATCTTGAATTTGCATTATTTGCAACTTGGTTGTCCCATATGTCCTCAATCAACCCATTTAGTACTTCTTTCATCTTTGTGGCTCTAGCTTGTGTTATTAGACCTTCCATAATATGCAATGGACCTCTAGCATCCTTTGAAGCCTTCCATGCATCATCTCTAATCTTCTCATCATTATCCTTTACCTAATAAAAGAGATTTATTAAATAGTCTTCATAAAGCTAATTATTTTCAAAATTTGACATGAAATTTGGTTATTAGAAGATCTAGATTTCTGAAAAAGATTAGTCTGGGACAATCTTCAAAGTCCTTTTTGGATAATATGAATGGAATATTATGCTTTTTATGCCTAAAAATGCCCTTTCTTAATTTAAAAAATTATGAATGAAATCTTTAATGTATATTCAATATATTGTTTATATCAATATTGTACTAGTATTCTTTAACACTATCAAATAACATTTTAAGTATTTAAAGATATTTTCAAATGTTATGAAAAAAGCAAGCTTAGTAGTCTTGGCTAGAAAAATGAAATTTTTTCAAACTTAGATTAGACTTCTTGGTCATAATATTAAAAGTGTGGATATTTTCTCTACTGATAAAGCTATTGAATTTGCCTCAAATTAGAGACAAAAATCAATGACAAAGAATTTTGGGAAGTTTTGAATTATATTTTAGATTTCTATAAAAATTTAGCCTTTAATGCTAAACCTTTATTTGAAAGGTTGAAAAATAATCTACTTGAATAGACAGAAGAACATACCCAAGTTGTTAACAAAATCAAGCAAAAGGCTAAAGAGCTTCCTTACTTATTCATACTCATTCCAAATGCCTTTACAAAAGTTGATGCATATAAGGAAAGTTATGGATGAATCTTGAAATAAAGAATTAATGGAAAAGAAAAATTTTCAAGAATAGGTAAAGGCATTAAAGCTAATAACTTTACTAAGGGCAAAGAAATTCTTTCTATTCTTTTATGCATACAAAAATTTGAAAGTGATTTATTAAATAAGAAGTTTCTTACTAAGGTTGACTACAAAGCAGCAAAAGATATCATTATTAAAAGTGTCAAAAATATAGTGTCAAAACAAATATTTGCTAGTTAGTAAGGCATTTTATTTGCATTTGATTTTTACATCAAGTTTATTGAAAGAACATCTAATTCACTTCTAACTCAAGAATTTTTGTCGAGTTATGAATGATAAGTGAAAAATCTAAAGAAGTAGTGATGCCAACTAAGCTGATTATTTTACCAACAAAAGCCTCAAAAAGCTCTTTAAAAGAAGAAATTGGTAAACTTTCTAATTATGCTCATCAGTGTGACAATTTTAAGGATTTAACATATCCTTACATTCCAATATTTACAAATTATCTTACTTTAATTGAAAACAAATATGCCTAACCCGCACCTTATAAAGTGTCAAAATTTTATCTAAAAGGTAATATGTATCTTTGTACTATGTTAAACATTATGTTTATGATGAGATTCGTGGAGGAGTCGATGCATGGAGGACTTATAAGGACCCATTGAGCATTAAAAAATGGCTAATGATATGTTCAAGAGCCAAGGATGAAGGAGGCACTTAGTGGGCTGATTGAAGAAGTTTAGGCCAAAGAAGCTAAAGGCTTATGATACATTTAAGAGCTAAAAGGATGAAAGAGGCACTTAGTGGGTTGATTGAAAAAGTTTGGGCCAAAGGAACTAATTCAAGCTTGAAGAGCAGCAAAGTATACATGAATAGGGAGAGGTTTTATTAATTATATAAGTATACTAAATGAGTTTGTGTGTTAAGTGATTATAAGGGTTTCTACAATAATACCTAAAAGGTAGGAGTAGATTTGTTATTAACTTATTTAGGAAGTTGTCCTTATCTCTAGGGTTATTAATTTATCCTATAAATAAGATTGATTTCATTGTTTAAAGAAGAGATCAATAAGTGAAATAAAAAGTGAGAATTTTTTCCTTTGGTTCTTTCAAAAACTAAACAACTTTCAAAGAACTCTTTTTATGGTGTTCAACTTAACTTATCACTCTCATGTCTATTCTTTTCTATACTGTGGCATCCATATCATTCTTTTATACCATTAGTTTGCTTCTTAAAGCTAAGGGTCAAGGTCATTTGCATCTTATTAATTTGGTTTGGCTTTCCTTGTGTTTTATATACAATTACATTGGAAGTTTCTTAGTCACATCTAATGGGATTTACATTAGTTGGTATCAAAGTTTCGGTCTAAATCAAGTTGGACCAATTAATTATTCAATTTGCTGTCTTGAGTTTTATATATTTCTTGTTTGGTTTTTTTATTGAGTACATTATCATTTAAATGCATTAATTTGCTCATTTGCATTATTTCTTACTTCATTCATTTGTTTGAGCACATAATTAGGAAAAAGTGTTGTTTTCAATTTTGTCTGCCATCTTCAAGTGTTTTATTTACATTTTTGTATTTAGCTATTGAATTTTTTTTTAAAAAACTAAGGCTAAATAGTTTGGTCAAACTGACCACAATAATGACCTTGTGTTTTGGCTCAACTCTAATTCTACCATGTATTTTTTTACTTTATTGTCCAAGTTTGTCCTTCAAGTTTAACTTTTTAACTTGTTTTCTTTAAGTCTAGTTCATTAAATTCAATTTTCTTGATGTCCTTTTTTAGTTTTTAACTTCTTGTTTTGCATTAGTTTAATTCTATCCCATATACCTTATTTTGTAAGATTGGTTCATTCAAGATTAATCTTCTTGATTTAGCTTTTATAGTTCTTTTAAGAGCTAAAATGGGAAATTTGAGTGGTAAAAGGTAAAAGTGTAAACACATGTTATGAAAAAGTTTTAAAAAGCATAAACATGAGGGTCTATGACACCCATTTTGAGTGACACGCATAAGGGAGCATTTTGCAAGATATCTTAGCCATTTTATGTATAATTAACACTATGTCTTCCAAAGACAAAAATAAGGAGAGAGGTAATGATGTGTTGTTCATGATCAAAACTATACTACAACAATTTGTGTGCATGAACACCATATTTAATGATATAAGGGATAGAATGGACAAGCAAGCCAATACAATAAGAGAGTTATGAAAGAGGCATAAGGGTTATGAGGTTCCTAATGTATAAAGGCAAGAGAGACAAGACTATGGCCATAAGATGAAGAATTTGATGATCTAGCTACTTTATTTAGAATTGCCAACAATAGAAATGGTCAAACAAATTTTAGGAGGTGAGACACTTATGACCATGATTTTGGCAGTATTAAAATGAAAATTCCTCCATTCTAAGGGAAAAATGATCTTGAAGGCTACATAAAATGGGGGAAGAAGGTTGAGTTGGTCTTTGACTGCTATAAGTATTTCAAAGAGAAAAAGGTAAAAGTTGTTGTTATTAAGTTTACTAATTATATTGTTATTTGGTGTAATAAACTTGTTTTGACTAGGTGAAGGAATCATGAGAGGCCTATTAATATATGGGAGGAGATGAAGGCTATATCATAAACAGAAGGTTCATTTCTAATCACTATTTAAAGATTTCTACCAAAGGCTACAAGGGTTTGCTCAAGGCACCAAAAGTGTGTAAGACTACTGCCATAAGGAGATGGAGATTGCCATGATTTGAGCTGATGGAGGAGATTAGAGAAGCAACTATGGGTTAATTCTTACAAGGGTTGAATAGGTACCTCACCAATGTAGTTGAATTGCAGCATTATGTGGAGTTAGAAGACATGGTACACATGGTTGAGAGGTAACTCAAACAGAAAGGTTTCACATGGTTTGAACAAGATTTGGGTTCCACTTCATGCTAGAAGCCTAATTATAGTAAAAGATAGAATGGGTGTTGATAAACTTAGAGATGATATGTGGAAGGCTTCATAGGATGCAAGAGGTCTATTATATGTTCCAAAAGGTCCAATAACACAAACTAGAGCCAAAAAGATGAAAGAAGTACTAAATGGGCTCATTTGGAACATTTAGGCCAACCAAGCTACAAATGGTTCAAATTCAAACTTGAAAGAGAGTTAAGGTGTCATTAATATAATCAGAGTACTTAATAGGCTAGGGCTAAGTAATTGCATTCACACCTAAATAAGAGTTTATCCTAAATAAGTGATTGTTATAAAAATGAAAGTTTTTGTATAAGAATTTGTCTTAGATAAGAGTTTGTCCTAAATAAGGAATTGTTCAAAATACGAATTTATACCTCTTTAATATTGCTATCTTAGCCTATAAATAGGCACCTCCTTGTAAACTCTGAAAATTTAGACAATTTTGAGAGAAATAGAAAGTGATGGATTTCTCTTTTGATTCTTTTAAGAACTAAAGAACTTATTAAAAAGTACCTCTTCTTATGGCGTTCAACTTAGCTTATTACTCTCAATTCCCTTCTTTTCTGGAGTGTGATATCCTTAGCCTTCTCAAATACCCTAGGTTCATGTTCCCTTGAATGTTAAGTCTAGGGTTTGTGTTATTAAAGTATGATTTAACTTTCTTGGATATTCTTTGATTTCTTGTGTCTATTGGGTCATTAAGCCATATCTTTTTGGGATTTTTCGCATCAAAGGGCTTATTAGAAGCTTAAGGCTTAATTTTATAAGAGTGAGGAAGCCATGCAAAATGTAATTCTAATTCCTAACCTAGTAAATAGAGATATTAAATGTTAAAAAGGGGACATATTTCATTTTAATCTCCAAATAGGCATACCATGGTATTGTGGGCTAATGGTAATATTAAGATTAGAAATGAGTCTAATGATGACTCCATGCCACCATTAAAGGTTGCAAGTGATAGAGAGAAGTACCTAATTAAGGGAGATGTGTTGGTGGCCTAATGAGCATTAAGTACATAAAGGAGATGGTTCATTTCAAGTAGTGGCACAGATTAGTGACAATGCCTATAAGTTAGACCTTCCTAGTGAGTACAATGTGAGTGCAACATTTAATGTTTTTTATCTTTCTCCTTTGGATGCAAGTGATGATTTTAGGACAAACCCTTTTAAGGAAAGAGAAATGATTTGATCTATGTAGGAGCTGATGTATGAATGGCTTTTAATGGATCCATTGAGCATTCAAGAAGGAACAATGAAACATTCAAGAGCTAAAATGATGAAAGAGGTATTTAGTGAACTAATTGAAGAAGTTTGGGCTAAAGAAGCTAAGGCCTAATGGCAAATTCAAGAGTAATAAGGATGAGAGAGGCACATAATGGGATGATTGAAAAAGTTTGGGCCAAAGAAGCTAATTCAATCTTAAAGGGCAATAAACCATAGAGTAATATGGGTTGAGGCTTTATTAATTATATAAGTATACTAAATAAGCCTATATGTTACGTGATTATAATGGTTTCAACAACAATCCCTAAAAAAAGTTTTTTGATTTATAGATGCATGAGAAATAGCCTTATTTTTTGAAAATAGTTAAAGAAAAAGTTTTGTTGGCATATTATGATTCATTTGCCATATGATCCGACAAAATTTCCAAATTGGTTTAAAGGTTGGTTTAAGAAATAAGGATTATATGGCTATTACTTTACCTTTGAAAGTAAAAACTATTTATAAATAGTTTTGTTAAAGAAATCCTAATACTAATTATTTAAGGTTGTTATTTAAAACACTATATAATGTTTTATGGATAGTTAGAATTATCAAATCCATGTTAGGAACATTAATATTTTGGGAGAAAAATTACCTAATGTCCCATTGCTATGTCAAAGAATCTCTATTAGATGGTAGGACAAGTATAAATTTTTTGAAAGAGAAGTCTACACAAGAAAAGGAATTATTAGTCTAGAATTAGCCTATTCCTTTACTAGCGATACTGATTCCTACTCCAACTTATCTCTTTAGAGATTTAGTAAAGTCTATCTCAAAAGATGAGTTAAAGAGAATGGTGGTCACTATTCTCCATGAAGAAGACAACAAAAAAAAGATAAGGAAGGATTATAAAGACCTATATGAGTTGTAAAGAAAGGAATCTTGAATATAATGGTAGACAAAGGAAAAGCTTCTTTTATAAAGTTGCTTTTATTGACTCATATTAATGTAAGCTTTTATGTTATGATTTCTTGTCTATTATGACAAACATCATGTATGAGTATGGGGTCATAAGACTAGCCTAGCACCTCTTGCCTACATCTCTCTCTTTATCCTTTAAACCTCTCTCTCATAAAAATAAAACATTTTGGTCATAAGTGTGGAAATGTGTCTCTCAACTATTGTCTTCAAGTTCTACTTTAAGTTTTGCTCTCTATTTTAAGTGCATTTGTTCTCTTTTATTTAAGCTTGTATTTGTTGTATTTGTACAACTTTAGATATTTATTCTAATAAGAACATATTTTGAAGCTTTTACACTTAATCTTTTGTTTCAGTTTATGAATAATCAATTTTGATTTGTTCTTCTTTCTCTAAAATTAAAGCATCTTCATCTTTTAAACCTAGGCTTTAAGTTGTTTAATAATTTTTTTCTACTAACTTAGTATTCTCCAATCCCTTAGATGGCACAATTTACTAAATATCTTTAAAAGGTATAGGTTTAAATAAAAACATTATTTAATTTTTATTTTAATTAGAGTAGACATAAGAATATAATCTTTCCTTTGATTTTAAGAACTTTTCTCAATGTTTTCTTTAATTCTTGTCATATATTTTCTTATTGACTGCATAAATATATTTCTGAAATTATTTTGTGGAATAACATATTCTATTGATAATTACCTCCTTTACGTTTTATTGTAAATTTAATTTTAAAGGGTGCATACTTTTAATCTTTTACCCTTTTTATTATTAATATACTTTTGATAAGAATTTTCTAATATTATACAAGTCTTTTCATCAATAAAATTGGGAAATTTGATGTGTGTCAAATATATCAAAATTACTATAAATCATTTAATTAACAAGTTTGTAATTAGGGTGAGTAGAGGCCAAATCCATAAAGATTAAGTTTTTATTAATCAGTTAATCAATAATCTTGGTTCTATTGAGTTCACCCAAACATCGATAAAAGAGTAAAGAGGGAGGAATTTAGTTTTAATTAAACTAGTGAAAATCAAAATAGAAAACTAGTTGCAAATAAAATCAATAGATGAACACACCTTCAACAATAAGGATATTTATACCACTAGATTCATACATTGAACATTAACACTAAAGAAAATTAATTCTTTAATTAAATATTTGGCCCAGAATAATGACAAGTTCTATTATTCTAAATCTTTCTTTAGTTCATTGTTAATTAAGACAATCTCTTTATTTAATTACTTATCAATTAAACTACTCAGAACAAGTTGTTTAGATATAATTTATTGATAGCATTAAGATAAGAAAGATAGTCAAATTTAAACAACAAATTCACAAACTAATTTGTTTAATCTTAAACCACATTCTCCATAGAAATTAGACAAAGACTTAATGATAATTATCAATTTCTATTTTTTTACTTTATGTTAAAATTATCAAATAATTATAGACTTGAATTTAACTCTAGCATTAAATCATAAAACATAATCATATAGTATGCATCCTAGCAATCAAACCATAATCATAAAAAAATAATTAAAATATAAGAACATGAGAATTTAAAGTAAATAATTAGAAATAAAAACCAATAAATCTCATAATTGTTCCTTAATGACCTTAATCTTTGTAACCAAAAATAAAAACCTTAGCCTTGCATATCATAAATGTGCAGACAAGAAGGAAAAAAAAAAGGTTTGCGTATGTTTCCATTTTTGTTATCATAATATTTCTATTTTTAATTCTAAGAAATAGGAAAAATAACCTAAAGACAACTAAACACTTCCTCTTTAAAAACAATTTAACATATTTGGAGAACAACTCCTAATTAAATTAGAATAACTTTAACCAACTTATAAGTTAGATTAAAAACATTGGTTTATGGCCTAATTTTGACCAACCTCTACAAATTAGTACATTTTGGAAAGCTCAAGATGTCTATTTTAATTTTCATGAAAGCCTTAAATCCATGTAATAATGTTTGGAATATAAACTTCTTGGAAATACATTTTAGTAGTCAAATTTTCTTAAAATTGCGTCTTTAAGCTTCTGAATTCCTTTAATTCATCTGGTCTTCTCTTAAAATATAAAATTAACTCCAAGAAGTACATTTATGAAGAAAATATACTAAAAAAGGTTAAATATAAGGGAATAAATATAATGTACATAGTATACTTATCAAGGTCCTCTACGCCTAACTTTTAGTAGTCCTTAAGCAAAACGAAACAAAGTAAAAAAAAAAAAAAATAGCTCACTTTGATAGGAATTTGATGTGCGTTAAATACACTAAAAAGAGAGAAGAAAACAAAAAGTTTCTATGCAAAAGAAAGTGATGTCAAAAAAGCATTTTATGTTAAACAGTCTATGATCATACTTTTCTACAAAAAGGCTTATTTTAACACTGACAAATTTGACTCATCTTTATCTAGTATTGTTATTTCTCTTTTGCAAGAATTTGAAGATGTTTTCCTTGAGAATATTCCAAGCATATTACCACCTAAGAAGGAATTGAGTATCAAATTGATTTTATCCTTAGTGCATCCATCCCAAACCAGCCAACATATAAGAGTAATCCCAAGTAGACAAAGGAGTTTTAAAGGCAGGATAAAGAACTTATGTCGAAAGGATATATGAGGGAAAGCATGAGTCCCTATGTAGTTCTTATTCTACTTATACCCAAGAAGGATATGACTTGGAAGATGTGTGTTGATTGTTGAGTGGTCAACAAAATCATTATAAAGCATCATCGCCTCATACCTAAGTTAGATGATATATAAGATGAATTGCATGGTTCATGAGTCTTTTCTAAAATTGATTTAAAAAATGGATATCACTACATTAGGATGAGAGAGGGAGATGAGCGGAAAACAACTTTCAAAACTAAGTATGGCCTATATGAATGCCTTGTTATGCCATTTGGTCTCATTGATGCACCAAACACTTTTATGCAATTAATGAATCATGTTTTGCATCCATTCACTAGTAAATTTGTGGTTGTATATTTTGATGATATTTTGGTTTATTGCAGAAGTTTAAAAGAGCATCTTGATCATTTACATTCTATTTTAATTGTTTTATGTTCTGAGAAATTGTTTGCTAACTTCAAGAAATATTCCTTTTGTATTTACTAGATTATATTTCTTGGCTATGTTATAAGTGCTAGAGGTATTGAGGTTGACAAAGAAAAAGTTAGGGCAATTTATGATTGGCTTATACCTAAGTCAGTGATGTGTGTAGCTTTTATGATCTAACTAGTTTTTATAGATGCTTTGTTAGGGGCTTTAGTGTCATTACTACACTACTAACTCAAGTTATAAAAAGCATGGGTTTTAAGTGGGGTAGTAATTAAGACAAGGATTTTAATTGCATTATGGAAAATTAAGTTATGTACCCTTACTTACTTTACCTAACTTTGTAAGAACTTTTGAGTTTGAGTGTGATGCTTCAAGTATTAGCATTAAAGCTATTTTGATGCAAAATAGGCATCCAATTGCCTACTTTATTGAAAAGTTAAGTAAAGCAAGTCTTAATTATCCTACTTATGAAAAAGAAATGTATGCATTAAGATGAGCTTTAGAGACATGGAAACTCTACCTTTGGCCCAAGAAGTTTGTCATCCATACTAACCATGAATTCTTAAAGCACTTAAAGGGACAAGGAAAGTTGAACAAAAGACATGCTAAGTAGATTGAATTTGTTATGACCTTTCTCTACATCATTAGATATAAACAAGGTAAGGAAAATGTGGTAGCTAATGCATTATCAAGTAGGTATGCCCTTATCTTTACACTTACTACAAAATTATTAGGATTTGAATATATTAAAGATTTATATGTGAAAGCTCCTAACTTTGTTAATGTGTATAAAGCATGTGAGAAGTTAGCCTTTGAGAAGTTTAATATTTATAAGGGTTTCTTATTTAAGGAAAATCATTTATGCATGTCTATGAATTCTTTAAGGGAGCTAGTTGTGAGAGAAGCTCATAAGGATGGTCTAATGAGTCATTTTAGAGTTAGGAAAACCCTAAATGTCCTAGTTGAAGATTTCATTTGGCCACACATGAAACAAGATGTTGTGAGGGTATATGAGAAATGCATAGCGTGCAAATAGGCTAAACCTAGATTTTTACCCTATGACTTGTATATCCCTTTACCCATACCTAATGATCTCTAAGTTGATTTATTTATGGACTCTATACTAGGGTTGTCATGATCAAAAAGGGGTAGGGATTTTGTATTTGTTGTTGTTGACAAATTTTCAAAGATGGCCTACTTCATCCCATGCCATAAAATTGGTGATGCAAGCAATGGGGCTAACTTATTCTATAGAGTATTATGTTTGCATGGCATGCCACGAAGCATTGTTGCATATCAAATACAAAGTTCTTAAGTTACTTATGGAAGACTTTATAGGGTAAGTTAGTTGTTAAACTATTGTTTCAATTACTCGTCATCCACAAACTGATGGGTAAATAGAGGTGGTTAATCAAACTCTTTCTACTATTTTATCTTTTATTATTTAAATGAATTTAAGAATAAGGGAAGATTGTTTACCACATGTCAAGTTTGCATATAATAGGACTATTCATTCTGTTACTAGTTACTCTCCATTAAAAATTGTATATGGTTTTAATTCTTTGACTTCATTAGATTTGGTGCCTATACCTATTGATGATTATGCAAACTTAGATAGTGAATGCAAGGTTGACATGGTGAAGAAATTGCATGAGAAGGTGCGGCAATATATTGTAAAACGAATTGAGCAATATGCATTCCATGTCAACAAAGGGAGGAAGAAGATGGTGTTTAAACCTAGTGATTAGGTTTAGGTGCATATACATAAGGAATGGTTCCTAGCTTAAAGGCATTCATAGCTATAACTTGAAGGAGATGGTTTATTTCAAGTAATAGCACAAATTAATGACAATGCCTATAAGTTGGACCTTCCTAATGAGTATAATTTGAGTGCAACATTTAATGTTTTTGATCTTTCTCCTTATGATGTAGGTGATGATTCCAAGATGAATCCTTTCAAGGATAGGAGGAATGATGAAAAGCTTAGAGATGATGCATGGAAGGCTTCAAATGATGTAAAAGGTATGTGTAGAAGGCTTCATAGGATACAAAAGATCCATTATATATTCCAAAAGGTTTAATAACATAAGTTAAAGCAAAAAAGATGAAAGAAGCAATAAATGGGTTGATTGAGGACATTCAAACCAACCAAACTACAAATAGTGCGAATTCAATCTTGATAATAAGTTAAGGGCATATTAATATGATTGGAGTACTTAATGGGCCATGGTTAAGTGACAACATTCACTCCTAATAAGGAGTTTATTTAAATAAGTGATTGTTATAAAAGTGAAAGTTTTTTGTATGAGAATTTTTCCTAGATAAGACTTTGTCCTAAATAGAAATTTATACCTTTTAGAATTGCTATCTTTGTTTATAAATAGGCACCTTATTTTATGCTTTGAAAAATCTGACAATTTTGAGAAAAATAAAAAGCGAGGGCTTTCTTTTTCAATTCTTTTGAGAACCAAATAACTTATCAACAAGTACCTCTTTTTGTGTTGTTTAACTCAACTTATCACTCCTAATTCCTTTCTTTTTGGGATTATGGTGTCTATATGCTTCTTAAATACCCTAGGTTTATGTTCCTTTGAATGTTGGGTTTGGGGTTTGTGTTATTAAAGTCTAATTTAGCTTTCCTGTATATTTTTTGAGTCCTTGCATACATTGGGTCCAACTCCATCTCCTTTGTAGTATACACTTAAAACCATTCATAATGAGGTTTTAACCTTTGGCCATTTACTTTTAGCACCTTATTTGTTTTTGCACTTTGAATCTCAAGTGCATAATAAGGAAAAAAAAATAGTAAAACAAAAGCACCAATCCAATGGAAGCGTAACCTACTCAAAAACAACTTTAGTCTTCAATGGTAGAGAAAAACATTTTGACCAACAACAAAACTCTTCCTAGAGATCATCTTGTCATGAAAGATTTTGTTCTTTCCTTATAAATCCTATAGCTCTCATACGCATCATTATGAATTTTCTCAAGCTCTTGCACTCTCAATTTTCTATGTTCACCTTTTTCATCCATCTTTATATCACATTGTTTGATGGCCCAATATGCTTTATACTTTTGTTCCATGGAAAGATGGCATAGCTTGCCAAAGACCAACCAATAGGGTGACATGCCAATAGGTGTCTTGTAAGCTATATGATAGGCCCATAGTGCATCTTCAAGTTACATGCTCCAGCCCTTTTTATTTGGATTCACCATCTTCTTAATGATACTCTTAATTTCTCAATTAGACACCTTAGCTTGTCCACTTGCTTGCAAATGATATGTAGTTGATACCATGAGAGGGATATGATATTTTCTCAACAAAGACTCCAACATTCAATTGCAAAAATGTGTGCCTCCATCACTAATCAAAACTCTTGGTGTTTCTATACCTAACAAAAATGTGAAATTTGACAAATCTACAACAACTTTAGAAATATCATCCTAGTATGATATGCCCAAGAATCAAAGACCTCCTTGGATTTGTGTTTAGGGAAATCTAAAGTAACTGTTGTTTTGTTTAAGGTAGTATATGATTTGACAAAAAGAAACAAAATAAAAATAAAAAGCAGCAACTCTTATTTGATAAGAAATTTGCAACAAACAAGAAGAAATTAGTGTAATTAGCCACACCTTTAGATAAAAGAAGGAAGAGTGATGAGAATCAGTTGTTAATTTGTTACAAAATAAATAAATTGACCAAGTACTAATTAGAGTAAAATGCAAACTACATTTTTAATAATATTCTCCAAAACTTATCTTTCAAACCATTTCTCAATCCCTTAAATAGGAAACAATGCTAAAAAGTGGCTAGGGATATTGTTAAAATTGGAAAAATTAGGGTTGTTAATAATTAGTTATAGAATAGACCTTAAAATATAGACATATATAGACTGGGTTTTACTCCTTTATTAATTAAAAGCCCAAACTAACACAAAGCAATTAAAATAAAAGAAATAAGCTGGAAAGAAACTCCTACATTCACTCTAATCCAAGTAGGCCATTCATGCCTAATCCTCTAAGCAATGTGATCAATGCAAACTTTATCCCTTCTACCCTCAAGTCCAACTTCTCGCTATTCTCCAAGTAAGGTGACAGAATCATCACATTGAATGTGACTAATACATTATATTCACCTAGCAAGTCAATCTTGTGGGGATTGTCATTCACCTTTTCTAACACTTTGAAAGGACCATTTACTCAAGCATAAGCTTGGACTTCCTTTTGTTTGGAAATCTCTTTTTTAAAAGATTAATCCACAAAAGATCTCCTAGAATGAACTGAATTCATTCTCTCCCTTATTGGCTGCTTTCTTATAGGCTGCATTTCATTTTTCTATTTGTTGTTTAACTAATTCAGCTTTCTTTATCCCATCCAAATAGGCTTGATCATTGGTTGGAAGTGGTGCTAAATCAAGTGGGGTAGAGTGATTAAATCCATAAACACCACTTTAAAAGTAGAATGTTTAGTTGCATTATGCAAACTTCTATTATATGCAAACCCAACAAAAGCCAAACAATCATCCTAATTCTTTAAATTCTTAATAATAACAATTCTAAGTTAAAAAGAAAGTGTACGGTTTACCACTTCAGTTTACCCATTTATTTGCAACTAAAAGTTGTGCTAAAGAATAGTCTCATGCCAAGCTTCTTCCATAAGGTCTTCCAAACCTAACTCAAGAACTTGGTGTCTTGATCAAACATTATACTCTTTGGTATTCCATGCAGTCTCACAATTTCTCAAAAGAAAAAATCCACCACATAAGAAAAGTGAGACATCTTTAAGAATCTATAAACAATCACCATAATTGAATCCTTCCCTCTTTATGTCCTTGGCAACCCAAGTATGAAATCCATAATCATGTGACCCTAGGGCTGATATGGAATAGGTAATGGCATATACAACCCATGAGTGGCCTCTTTATTCTTTGCCTTCTTACAAGCCATGCACCTCTTTATCTTGACTATCCACACACATTCTCATATTGCCATCCTTCTTTGGCATTAACATGGATGGTACTAATGTGAACCCCAAAAGGTGTGGCTTATGAATCCAACACACACAAGGAATTAAACAAGAACCTATGAAAGGTAAATCAGATTTCAATCATGCAAACCTTAGACCCAATGTTTAAAAGAACATAAACCTAAGGTATAAAGAAGGATATCAATGCCACACTATAAAAAAGAACGAATTGAGAAGTAATAAGTCAAGTTGAACACCATAAGAAAAGTTAGTTCTTGATAAGTTCTTTAGTTCTTAAAAGAATTGAAAGAGAAAATTCTGACATTTTAATATACATAATTATTTGTTTTTTAACAATGAAATTAAGCATATTTATAGGTTGAAATAACAATTCTAAAATTCTAAAAGTAAAAACAATAATATACTTCTAAAATATAGGAACATTCATATTTTATAATAAATTCATACTTTATAACAAACTACCACTTAAGAGTGGATTTTATTACTCAACCCTAGCCCATTAAGTACTCTAATTAATTAAGCCTTGACCTTCTTTGAAGTTTGAATTCACACCACTTGTTACTTAGTTGGCTGAGTATCTTCACTCAACCCATTTAGTACTTCTTTCATCTTTTTAACCGTTGAACATGTCATTGGATCTTTGTGAATGCTTAATATATACTTAAGAGTACTTCATGCATTAGCTCCTCTATGGATCTCATCGGGTATTGAACAAGGGCTTATTGATTCCTTTAGATGACCCTTCTCTAATAACTCAATTACTTGTTTTGCAACTCTTTAGCCTCTTTTGGATTACTTTTATAGGCTGACTTATTAGGTAAGGCAGGCCCCAGCATGAGATCTATTTGATGTTGGATCACTCTAATTGGTGGTAGACCTTTTAATAAATCTTTTGGAAACACATCAGCAAACTTCTCTAAAATCTTCTTAATTATGGTGGAAAGGAAGTTTTCTCATTTGGTGTCACTTCCTTCATTACTAGCATTAGAATCAAGTTGAAAATGGACAAGGGTTTCTCTACTTCTCCTTTGCTCACAAATAAGCTTTCTTTCTTTCCTTTCTTAACCAAAAGCTGGTCTTTTTGCACTTGTTATGAACTAAGAGGTGCTGAGACTATGTTTTTCCCATCCCTAACAAGAATAGGTGTTTTTGAATCCATCATGTACAACTCTATTATCATATTGCCATGGTCTCCTTAAAAGCAAGTGGCTTGCACTCATTAGAACCATATCACACATCAACTCACCCTTCTATGATTTTTTGATCATAAATGGAACTAAAACCTATTGTGTAGCCCTTAATTCTCCTTATCATTCAACCATAGCAGCTTATACAAGTGGGAATGTTTTGTTGTTGCTAAGTTGAGCTTTTCCACCTAGATGGTGGAAGCAACATTGGTATAGCTCCCACCATCTATGATTATACATGTCTTTTTATCAATCGAGCACCTAGCTGGAAGTTGTTTTCATGCTGTCCATGATCCACCTTTACTTGTAAATTCAAGGCATGTTGAATTACAAGCAATTCTCCCTCATCAACATAATCTCCTTCCAAACACTTAATTTCCTTTCCTTCTAACGTTGCCTTATCTTCATTCTCTACTTTCCCATTGTGATTCCTAAATAGTCATCACTCTCTTATTTGAACACTCATAAGCAATATACCAATGGTCAAGACATTTAAAGCATTTAATGTCTGAGGCCCTTTTTGGAGGCATTGGATCACCCATTTTCTCTTTTTCCTTGACCAAATATGTTGGTTGTTTACTAAAGACCCCTTTTTCTATCCATTTTGCATTCCAATATACTAGCTTTATCAATATAATTGAAATGCTTAATGGGTTAGGGTTAAGTAATAAAATCCACTCTTAAGTAGAAGTTTGTTATAAAATAGGAATTTACGATAAAGTAGGAGTATTTTTATATTTTAAGAGTATATCATTGTCTCTGCTTTTAGGGCTTTAGGGTTGTTATTTCATCTTATAAATGAGCTTCATTTCATTGTTAAAGAAAAGATGGTTATGTGAATTGATAGGTGAGAATTTTCTCCTTAGATACTTTTGAGAATTAAAGAACTTATTAATAACTAACCTTTCTATGGCATTCAATTCAACTTATCACACTCAAATTTACTCTTTCCTTGAGTGTGGCATCTATATCCTTCTTTATACCTTAAGTTTATGTTCCTTTAAACATTTATTATAGGGTTTGCATGATTGAAATTTGATTTTGCTTTTTTGGGTTCTTATTTGATTCCTTATGTATGTTGGGCCTCTAAGCCACATCTTTTGAGGTTTACATTAATTGGTATGAGCTTGGCTCTAAATCAAGTTTGCTTTTCTAAATTTGAGTTTTTCTCTTGTTCTTCTTCTTGGCAGCATTATATACCATTTGTTCCTTGAATTTGCAAACCCTAGTTTTATCGTTTCTTCTTGGCTGCATTTTATTCCCTTTTGTTATTTGAATATGAAAACCCTTGTTTATCTTTTTCATGGGGGGAAAAAAAGAAAAGGTAAAATAAGAAAAGAAAAAATAGAGAAGGAAGAAAAGAAGAAAAAGAAAAAAAAAGAAGAGAAGTAAACCCTGTTTAACTAGGTCAAAGGGAGATAGCGACTTTATTTCCTTCCTTATTTGACATCATACAACATAAGAAAACTTTAAATTAAAGGAGTAGACCTTATGACTTTCTAGTTCTTACAAGGATTAAAATCTAATTATTCTCTCTTTTGTGTATTGTGATTTAATCTTCTGGTTTTCTTCTAACCCATAACCTTTATTCATTATTCTTTGATTTTGATTTGTTGGAATTAGTTAGTTACAAGGTAACTTTGATTAGTTCAATAAAGAATTAAGAGGGAAATCTTGAGTAGTAAAAGGCAAGAGTGTAAACATATATTGAGAAAAAGCTTCAAAGAGTGTAAACACAAGGGTGTGTGACACCATTTTTAAGGGAAACATGTGGAAAAGTGTTTTATGAGGTATACTAACCATTTTGTGTTGAATTAACACTATGTCTTCCAAAGACAAAGATAGAGCTAAGAAAGGAGGTAGTGATGTGTCATTGGCCCTTTGTGAATGCCCAAGGGATTCTTAGAAGCCCTTCATGCATCAACTTCTATATGAATCTCATCATTCCCCCTCTCCTCAAAAGGATTCATCCTTGAATCATCACCTTGTTTATATTTAATGACATAGGAAAAGTTCTCAATGAATTTGACCTATTTGGCATGGCTCTTATTCAACTTTCCTTATCCCTTCAAGTATTTGAAGGATTTGTGGTTAGTATGAATGACAAACTCCTCGGGCCAAAGGTAATGTTGCCATACCTCTAAAGCTTATGCCATTGCATATATCTCCTTATGATCAATGGGATAATTAAGAGTTACTCTACTTAACCTTTCACTAAAGTAGGCAATTTGTTACCTTCTAGTGATTTTGAAGACTACTTTATAATCAACGCATATCCTCCAAGTCCTATCCTTCTTAGGCACAAGCAATATTGGAATTGTCCATGGACTCATACTCTCCCTCACGTATCCCTTTACTATAAGCTCCTCAACTTGTTTTTAAAGTCTTTTGTCTCCTCAAGATTACTTTTGTAGGCTAGTTAGTTTGGAATTGTTGTACTAAGGATGAATTCAATTTGATGTTCTATTCCCCTCAAAGGTGGCAAATAGCTTGGTTCTTCATGAAAAACATCACCAAATTCTTGCAAAAAAGAAAACCAAACATTAGCCAAAAAGTAGTTAAACTCATCAATACTAAAATAAACCTTTATGCATAAAAGTACAACCATACACTATTTTAAATAAAAGATGTCATTCACTTACATTATCATGCAATTATGCAAGAAAAATTTTATAAAACTAAACAATAGATTCACAAAAGCCCGATTAAACATAAGTTATTTTAAAAAATCAACACAAAAGATTGAACAAAATTAACAAAGAGAAAATTCCCTCTCCCCTATACTGGAACTTTACATTGTCCCAATGTAAGATTTAAATGTAAAGAAGAACAAATAAAACAAAAACACAAAGTTGCACATGAAAACAAAAATACAGAAGCAAAGGAAGAGAAAAGCAAATCTAATTCTTAAGTTGTCTCCCAAGTTCATTTGCTTAATGCCATTAGCTTGACTCCAAAGCATGTTATAAGGTACAAATAGGGTCTTCCAACTCCATCTCCCTCACTTTGAACCCTTCATAATAAGCTTTTAACCTTTGGTCATTCACTTTGAATTTGTTTCTACACTTTGAATTGTAACTTCATGATTTGGAAAGATAGTATTTGTCAAAAGAACCAATCCAACGAGAGTGCAACTTACTCAAAAATAGTTTTAATCTTGATAGACAATAACCTTTTGACCAACAACAAAAGTCATCCTAAAGATCATCTTGTCATGAAAGACTTTGGTTCTTTCCTTATAAATCCTAGAGTTATTATAGGCATCATTGTGAATTTCCTCAAGCTCTTACAAGTGCAATTTCCTGTGTTCATGCACTTCATCCTTCTTTATATTGCATTATTTGATAGCTGAATATGCCTTGTACTCTAGTTTCCAAACACCAACTGATGGGATGACATGCCAATTAGTGTCTCATATGTTATACATAGGCCAATAGTGCATCCTCAAGCCACATGCTCCAATCCTTTCTACTTATATTCAATGTCTTCTCAAGACTACTCTTAATTTCCTGATTCAACACCTCAGCTTGTCCACTTATTTGTGGATAATATGCAGTTGACACCTTGTTAGTGACATGATATTTCATCAACAAAGCCTCTACCATTTGTTTACAAAAATGTGTGTATTTATAATTGATCAAAGCTCTTGGTATTCATACCTAACAAAAATGTGAGACTTGACAAAATCTATAACTTACAACTTATAAAATCATCAATCCTGGTGGCTTTAGCTTCCACCTACTTGGAAATACAACCAACAACAGGAAAAATATATTCATTACAAAAAGAAGGAAAAAGTCCAATGAAATTAGTGCCTCAAACATAAAAAATTTCACAAACTAGTATAGGGGTTTATGGCATTTGATCTTTAGAAGACTTATCCTTTGACAATGTTCTCAAGTCTTGAAAACTTGTAAAAATCATGAAACAGTGATGGCTAAAAGAAACCATATCCAACTAGTTTTCTTGCTATTCTTTTTCATCCAAAGTGTCCTCCACAAGCATAAAAATAATAAAAGGTAAGAATAGAATAAATGTAGTTTCAAGTACACACCTTCTTATCACTTGATATGAGCATTGCTTCCACAAGTATGACATCTATACATAGTTTTTTGCATCACTCTTAATCTTCTCCTTTTGAGCTTTCTTCAAGTGATTTGGGAAAGTCCTTGTAGCCAAGTAGTTTAAGATATTTACATAGCTAAGGGCATCTGCCTTAATTGCAAGCACTTGTTCATCTAGAAAGAGTTCATGTAAAGGAAATGCATCATCTTCCTTAACCATATGACTTAGATGATGCAACTAGGTTTTCTATACCTTTCTTGTCTTTGATCTCTAAATCAAAATCTGTGGTAGAAGAATTCATCAAATCAACCTTGGCTTGGCATCTTTCTTTGATAACAAATACCTTAAAGCAACATGGTTAGGATAAACAATCACTTTAGAGCTAAGTAAATAAGAACAAAATTTTCTAAAGTAAAACCAACAACTAAAAGTTCTTTTCTAGTAGTAGAGTTAATGGGTCAAAGTATTAAAGACTAATTTTATTTATGTTTAGGGAAATTTCAAGTAACGATCGTTTTGTCTAAGATAGTTTATGACTCAATGAAAAGAAATGAAATAGAAAGAAAAACTAGTAGCCATTTGTTTGATAAGAAATTCACTACAAACATGAAGAAACTATGAACCACATGATCTTAGGCAGCCCCTACATCACTATGGAGCACATCATCCTCCCTTTGTTGAATAGGATTTGCCTTCAAATCCAACACCTTGCTGTCCTCCAAGTAAGGTGACAGATCCCTTACATTAAATGTGGCTGATACATTATATTCAACCAAATCCAAGCAATCATCCCAATTCTTCTAATTCTTATTATCAATAGTTCTAAGAAATGAAGAAAGTGTATGGTTTACCACTTTAGTTTGCCCATATGTTTGTAGATGACAAGCTGTACTAAACAGCAGCTTTGTGCTTAGCTTCTTCTACAATGTTTTTCAAAGGTAACTCAAGAACTTGACATACCAAATCAGACACTATACTCTTTGGTATTTTATGTAATCTCACAATTTCTCAAAAGAAAAAATCTACCACATTATCGGTTTTGTGATAAGGTACAAAGTGAGACATCTTTAAGAACCTATCAACAATCACCATAACCAAATCCTTCTCTTTTTGTGTTCTTAGCAACCCAAGTATGAAATCCATACTCATGTCAACCCAAGGCTGATCCAAAATAGGTAATGACATATAAAACCCGAGAGCAACCTCTTTACTATTTGTCTTCTTATCAACCATGCATCTTTCTATCACACGAGATACATGTCTAATCATCCCCAACTAATAAAAATGCTCTTTAACCAGCTTTAAAGTCTTTTTCTCCAAAGTGTCTACCTAAACTTCCACCATGCTCCTCCCTTACTAAAAGTTCCCTAATAGATTCCTTAGGAATACAAAGCCTTCCAAATCTAAGCAAGTACCCTTCAAGCCTATAAAAGCCATTAACTGCCCCTTGCTCACAAGCCAAGTAAATAGAAGCAAACTTTAGATCATCCAAATATTGACTCATAATCAATTTAAAACCCATTAACATAGCATTCAACAATGAGATTGAAGCATACCTCTTTGACTACATTCACATTTCCCCTTTTGTACTCGATGACGTATGGAAAGGCCTCCAAGAACTCCACCCATTTAGCATGTCTTCAATTCAGCTTGCTTTGCCCCTTGAAATGCTTGAAGGATTCTTAATTAGTGTGAACAACAAACTCCTTGGGCAATGAATAGTGCTGCCAAGTCTCTAAAACTTGAATTAGTGCATTGAACTTCTTCTCATATATTGAATAATTTAGGCTTGTCCCACTCAACTTCTTACTAAAATAGACCATGGCACATTTATCTTACATAAAAACAACCCTAAATCCCACTCTTGAAGCATCACACTCCACTTTAAAAGTTTTTGAAAAATCAAGAAGAGTTAAGATAGTTGCTGAACACAACTTCTCCTTAATTAGCTCAAAAGTCTTTTGGGCAGCCTCTTTCTACGTAAAGTCACCACCTTTATTGATACATTCAGTCAAAGGAGTAAGAATAGTGCTGAAATTTTTCACAAACCTCTTATAAAAAGATGTTACCCATGGAAACTCCTCACCTTCAAAACATTAGCAGTTATGGGCCACTCCTTAATATCTTTCACTTTCTCCCCATCAACTATAACCCCATGTTGTGAAAATACATAATTGAGAAAGATGACCTAGTCTTGGCATAATTTGTACTTTTTAAGTTGCCAAATAATTTCTCTTGTTGTAGTACTCCAAAGACTTCCCAAAGGTGATCCATATGCTCCTCATAATTCCTATTATAAATTAAAATGTCATTAAAATAAACCATAACAAATCAGCCAATAAATTTACACAGCACATGATTCATCAATTTCATGAAAGTACTCAATGCATTAGGCAAGCCAAAGGGCATGACCAGTCACTCATGCAACCCATGCTATGCTTTGTCTTGAATGCAATTTTCCACTCATCTCCCTCCTTTATCCAAATTTGATGATAACCACTCTTCAAATTTACCTTTGAAAACACTTTAGAACCATGTAACTCATCAAGCATATCATCTAGCCTAGGATAATGACACTTCACTATTATTTTATTTATTGTTTGACTCTTTGCACATATTCTCATAGTCCCATCCTTCATTGGCATTAACAAGGCTAGTGCCAAACAAGGGCTCATTGATTCCCTCAATAATCCTTCTCTAACAACACAATACCTTGCCATTGCAACACTTTAGACCCCTCTAAATTACTTCTATTGGCTTGCCTAGGTAGCCCCCAACATGAGATTGATTTGATGTTCAATCTCTTTAATTGGTGACTATGCCTTTGGTAACTCTTATGGAAACACTAATGAGATCCATACATGAGTTTATGCATAAAGGGGTTTTATGGATCCATTGAGTATTCATGAAGGACCAATGACACTTCCAAGTGTTAAAAAGATGAAAGAAACACTAAATGGGCTGATTGAGAATATTCAAGTCAACCAAGTAACAAATGGCATCAATTCAAGCTTGAAAAAGGATTGAAGGTTCATTCATATGGTTAAAGTGCTTAATGGGCTAGCATTAAGTAATAAAATACACTTTTAAGTAGGGGTTTGTTCTAGAATAAGAGTGTTTCTTTATTTTAGGAGATAACATTGTCTCTACTTTTAAGGTTTTAGGGTTGTTATTTTAACCTATAAGTAGACTTGATTTTATTGTTAAAAGATATAGGTCATTGGAGAAAAAAAAAAGTGAGAATTTTCTCTTTTGGTTCTTCATTCAACTTTGTGAACTAATTCAGATTATTGTCTTATGGCTTTCCAACCTGACTTATCACTCTCAACTCCTTTCTTTCTAGAGTGGCATCCATATCCTTTTATATACCTTCGGTTTATGTTCCTTTGAACATTAAGTCTAGGTTTATACCTTAGATTTGTGTTTCTTTCAACATTAGGTCAAGGTTTCACTTTTGTTAGACCTAATTTAACTTTTTTAGGGTTTTGAATTCCTTGTTTTGCTTATGGATTTCATTGTACTCTTTAGTGTTTACATTAATTAGTACCAAAGCTTTAGGGTTTAAATTAGATTTGTTTATCTAAATTTGAGTTTTTCTCTTATTCTTCTTCTTAGATACCTTTTATAATGTTTTGTTCTTTGAATCCAACAAACCCTAGTTTATCTTTTCTTATCTTGAAATTCATGCAAAAAAGAAGAAAAAAAAATATAAAACACAAAAATAGAAATAAAAAAATGAAAAGAAAATCGACTATAAGGCAATAGCTCAATGTTTTGATTTGTTTAACTACAATAATGATCTAGTCATCTAGTTATTTTCTTGTTCTATCATCTAAGTACTTGTTCTTGATCTAGTCCTTGACATCCTTTTTAAGTTTTCTAATTTCTTGTTTTTCATTAGGTTAATTTTGTCCATTTTTTTTTCTTGTGAGTTGGTATGCCTAAGATTAATCTTCTTGACTTAGCTTGTTTAGTTCCTTAAAGAGTTAAAAATGGAAATTATGAGGGGCAAAAGGCAAGAGTTTGAGCTCTTTATAAGAAAAGCCATTAAAGAGAAGTAAAAACAAGTGCTGGGTAATAATAATTGAGAGAAACATGTGAAGGAGTGCATGCGAGGTTATTCTAAAACTTTTTATATAGGTTAGTAGCATGACTTTAAAAGATAAGGGAGTGAGTGAGGAAGGTAAGAAGGATGATGTGTTCATGCTTTATATAATAATAGTTTGAGCACATGAATGCTATGTTTGGTGAGATGGGAGATTGGATGGAGAGGCAAGATGCCATTATAGCTGATTTGAAAAGGGCACAAACACAAAAATCTCCTAATGCATAAAGGCAAGAGAGGTGTAATCATTATAATGATTTTAATGATGATGTAGATAATGATGTTGATTTTAATGATCTAGCTATTTTAGTCAAAATTGCCAATAATAGTAATGGTTGAAGAGATTTTAGGAGGTTAAACACCTATGAGCATGATTTAGGTAACGTTAAAATGTAAATTCCTTTGTTCCAAGGGAAAAACAATCTTGAAACTTATCTAGAATGGGAGAACAAGGTTGAGTTGACAAAAGCATCTTGAGTAGACAAAGGAGCTTCATAGGCAAGTTAGGGAGCTTATGGCAAAAGAATATATGAGAGAGAATATGAGTTCATGTGCTATTCTAGTATTGCTTGTGTCTAAAATGGATGAGACTTAAAGTATGTGTGTTGACTATAGAGTAGTCAATGATGAACCAATTTGATGTTAAATGTGTGGCTTTGCAAATCTAATCGAACCAATTTAACGAAACTAACTCCAATTAAGTTACTAGCATCTTATTTAGGAAGTTTTTTCTTATTTCTAAGGTTAGGGTTATTAGTTCAATCTATAAATATTCTTGATCTTATTGTTAAAAGGGATAGATCATGGTGAAAAAGTAGTGAGAATTTTCTCTTTTGATTTTTTATTGAACTTTGCAAACTTATTAAGATTATTATGTTGTGGCATTTTAACCTAACTTATCCCAAATCCCTTCATTATGGAGTAGGACATCCATATCCTTCTTTATATCTTAGGTTCATGTTCTTTTGAATACTGGGTCATAATTTTACTGATGTTATGATTTAACTTTTTTAGGGTTTTGAATTCCTTGTTTTGCTTATGGGTTTCATTGTGCTCCTTAGGGTTACATCAATAAATAAGGATGTGAATGTTGCACTATAGAAAAGAACAAATTTAAGAGTGATAAGTTGGGTTAAACACTACAAAAAGAGTTAGTTCTTGATAAGTTCCTTAGCTCTTAAAAGAATAAGGAGAAAATACTCACTTTTCAATCCAAATAATTATTTGCTCTTTAACAATGAAATCAAGCCTATTTATAAGTTGAAATAACAACCCTAAAACCCTAAAAATATAGACAATGATATACTCCTCAAATATAGTAATACTCTTATTTTATTATAAACTCATATTTTATAACAAACTTTTGCTTACAAGTGGTTTTTTTATGAGAACCTTAGAGGTAATAGGTGGAAGGCTTCAAGGGATGCAAGAGGTCCATTGCACATTCTAGAAGGCCCAATAACATGAGTTAGAGCCATAAAGATGAAAGAAACACTAAATGGGTTGATTATGGACATTTAGGCCAACAAAGTTTTAAATGGTGTGAATTTAAGTTTGAAAGAGAGTCTAGACCTTATTAATATGATTGGAGTACCTAATGGGTCAAGGCTAAGTAATAGCATTCATTGCTAAATAGGAATTTATTGTCTGTGTAAGAATTTGTCCCTAGATAGGAATTCCTCTTAAATAAGGATTTAATCTAAGTAGGAATTTATGTCTCTTTAGAATTACTATCTTAGCCTATAAATAGACACCTCTTGTAAGCTTTAAAAGATCAGATACTTCTGAGTGAAATAGAAAGCAAGGGTTTTTTCTCCTTTGATTCTTTTGAGAACTAAAGAACTTATTAAGAGTTACTTCTTCTTGTGGTGTTCAAATTGACTTATCACTCCCAATTCCTTTCTTTTTTGGAGTGTGGCATCTATATCCTTCTTAAACACCCTAGGTCCTTTGAATGTTGGGTCTAAGGTTTTGTGTTGTTAAAGTCTAATTTAGGTTTTCTGGCTGTTCTTGGATTCTTTGTGTGCGTTAGGTCCCTAAGCCACATCTTTTTATGATTTTCCACATCATTTTTATACTTAACCCTGTCTCATTAAGCACTTCAATCATATTAATAAAGCATTGATCCTCTTTCAAGTTTGAATTCATGCTATTTAGTGAATTCACTCCATTTGTAACTTGGTTGGCTTAAATATCCTTAATTAGCTAATCTAGTACTTCTTTCATCTTTTTAACCATTGAATGTGTCATTGGCCATTCATGAATGCTCAATGGATCTTTAGAAGCCCTTCATGCTTTAGCTCCTCTATGGATCTCATCATTCCCCCTCTCCTCAAAAGG
The DNA here is from genome assembly GCA_020883675.1 of Bruguiera gymnorhiza. Lineage (NCBI taxonomy): Eukaryota > Viridiplantae > Streptophyta > Magnoliopsida > Malpighiales > Rhizophoraceae > Bruguiera > Bruguiera gymnorhiza. The sequence goes on along the minus strand of JAIRCJ010001049.1, from coordinate 3,503,395 downwards.
ATTCATCCTCCAATCATCACTTGTATCAAAAAGAGGAAGATCATAAATATTAAATGTTGCACTTACATTATATTCACTAAGAAGGTCTGACTTATAGGCATTGTTATTAATTTATGTCACTACTTGAAATGAATAATCTCTTTTAGGCTATAGCTTTAAACGCCTCTAACTCAAGAAACTTCCATTGCTTATTTACACCCAAACCCAATCATTAAGTTCAAACACTGCCTTCTTTCGCCCTTTATTGACATAAGATGGATATTGCTCAATTCATTTTACAATTTGTTACTACACCTTCTGATCCTTAAGTGATCTTCATAGACTTATGTAAGTGTTAAATGTATAAGAGTAATAAGTTTATCATTTATTACAAAAGAGTACCTATTCTTAAACCCCTCATGCATTACACATCGATCATATTGACATGGTTTTCTTAACAAAATATGCTTAGCTTACATGGGTATAACATCACACAAAAACTCATTAGTATATTCCTTAATAGCAAATAGTGCAAATACCTAGTTATTTACCTTAATTTTGCCACATTGATTCAACCATCGAAACAGATATGGCTTAAGGTGCTTCATGGTATATAAATTAAACTTTTAACCAAAGTGGTGCCTAGCTACATTTGTAGAGCTAACCCTATCAATGATCATGTTACATACCTTATCTTTGATGTTGCACTATGTATGGAAGATATTATCTCTTTACACTTCATCATCTTCTTTGGTTTTTACAATCAGTGCTCATTTAACCACCAACACATTTCCCTTAACTAGGTACTCTTCTCCATCACTTGCATCCAACTCCTCTCCATTGCTTGAATCCTCCAATGGTGGCATAGAGTCATCATTAGACCTTCTTTTAGTCTCAATATCATCATTACCTCACAACACTATGGTATGCTAATTTAGACACAAAAATGTAATATGTCCCTCTTCCTGACACTTAAAACATTTAACATCTCTATTTTTACTATGTTGGAAATTAGAATTAACTTTCTCTTTGTTAAGACTCAATTCCTTACTCTTATATGATATGGCATTAGCCTTATAATCAGCCCTCTCCTCCCTTTTGCTCCAATTAAGCTTCTAAAATGAAGTGGAATCCAAATTCTGTCCAAACCATATAAAACCCTTTTGCTTGAGTAGCTTCTTAACCTTAGCCCATTAAGCACTTGAATCATATTAATGAAACCTTAGTCCTCTTTCAAGCTTGAATTCATGTCATTTGTTACTTTGTTAGCCTAATATCCTTAATCAGCCAATATAATGCTTCTTTCATCTTTGTAGCCCTTAAACATGTCATTGGCCCTTTGTGAATGCTTAATGGATTTTTAGAAGCCCTTCATAATCTCATCATTGCCCTTTTCATCAAAAGGATTCATCCTCAAATCATCGCTTACACCAAAAGGAGAAAGATTAGAAATATTAAATGTTGCACTCACATTGTACTCATCGAGAACATTTAACTTATTAGCATTGTCATTAATCTATACCACTATGGATGATCTCCTCTAGGTTGCAGCTTTGAACACCTCCAATTCAAGAATCTTTTCTTGTACATATGCACCCAAACCCAATCACTAAATTTAAATGCCACTTTATTCACCCTTTATTTACATGGGATGCATATTGGTCAGTTAGTTTTACAATTTATTACTACACCTTCTCATGAAACTTCTTCATTATTTTAGCCATGTGTTCACCTTGTAAGCTAGCATACTTATCAATAGTCAAAGGCATCAAGTCTAAAGGAGCTAAAGGATTAAAACCATACATAATTTCAAATAGAGAGCAACTAGTAGTAAAATGAACATTTCCATTATATGCAAACTCTACATGCAACAAACAATCCTCCCATGTTTTCAAATTCATTTGAATAATAACATGTAATGAAGTAGAAAGAGTTCAATTAACAATCTCGATTTGTCCATTTGTTTATGAAAGGGAAGTAGTTGAGAACACTAGTCTAACACCTATCTTACCCCATAAAATCTTTTGAAAGTAGCTTAAGAATTTTATATCTTGGTCTAAAAAAATGCTTTGAGGCATGCCATGCAAGCATACTACCTCTCTAAAGAACAATTCAACCAAGTTGTTTGCATCACCAGTTTTCTAGCATAAAATGAAGTCAATATGATGTCCTATTCCCCTTAAAGGTGGCAAATTGCTTGGTTCTTCAAGAAAAAAATCACCAAATTCCTACAAAAGAGAAACAACAACACTAGGCAAAGAGGGGTTAAGGTTGTTAGTACTAAAATGAGCCTTTTGGTACATAAGTACAATTATAGGATATTTTGAATAGATGGCTTTCCTAACATCACTCTTTTTTGCTTATAAACTCTCAATTTTTCTATATTGCCCTTTTGCTTCTTTTCTCTTTGTCTTATCTCCTTTCTCTCTTTTCCTTCCTTTGATCCTACTTAATAATAGAATAATTAATAAACTTAACAATAGTAAGTTTTACCTTTTTCACTTCAAAGTAGTTATGATAGTTAGAGACCAACTTAACCTTCTCCCATTCTAGATAGGTTTTTAGATTAATTTTCCCTTATAATGAAGGAATTTTCATTTTAATACTGCCAAAATCATGATCATAAGTGCCTCACCTCTGAAAACTTCTTTGACCATTTCTATTATTTTCAATTTTGATGAAATAAGTTAGATCATCAAATTCATCATCTTCTACATCATCTATATGGTCATAGTATCATTTATCATGCTTTCTTGTATTAGGATCCATAAGGCCCCCATGCTTCCTTTGCAATTCCACTATCGTATTGGCTTGCTCTTCCATCTTATCCCTCATATCATCAATTCTAGTGTTCATTCTCTCAAATTGTTATTCTATAATTCTGATCATAAATGACACATCTCTACCTCCCTTCTTAACTCCATCTTCATCCTTAGAAGACATAATGTTAATTTTACACAAAATGATTAGCATATCTCACAAAACACTCCCTTATATATTTCACTCAAAAATGGTGTCACACACCATCGTATTTATACTCTTTAAGGTTTTTTCTCTATATGTGTTTATAGTCCTACCTTTTACCACTCAAATTTTCTCTCTCAATTATTTATTAAACTAAACAACCTCAATTAAAGTAACCTTATAACAAACTAATTCCAACAAATCAAAATCAAAGAAATTTAGGAAAGTATAATGAATAAACATTATGGGTTAGAAGAAAAGAATAAGATTAAATTGCAATACACAAAAAGAATAATTAGATTTGAATCCCTATAGGAACTAGAAAGGAATAAGATTTACACTCTTCAAAGCTTTTTTTCAATATGTATTTACACTCTAGGTAACCTCAATCAAAGTCACATTGTAATTAACTAATTTCAACAAATCAAAATCAAAGAAATATTTGAAAGTATAGAGAATAGAGGTTATGGGCTAGAAGAAAACAACAATATTAAATTACAATACACAAAAAGAGAATAATTAGATTTGAATTCTTATAAGAACTAGAAAACAACAAGCTCTACTCCTTTAATTTAAGGTTTCCTTAAGTTGTAAGATTCTAATAAAGAAGGAAATGAAACTACTATCTCCCTTTAACCTAATTAAATAGTGCTTCCTTCTCTTTTTCTTTTTTTCTTTTTTTAGTTTTTCTTTTTTCTCTTTTTTTTTCTTTTTTTTTGTTTTGTCTTTTTCTTTTTTTTTCTCAAATTTAAAGACAAAAAAAAATATAAACAAGGGTTTCAAATTCAAAGAACAAAATGGTATAGAATGCAACTAAGAAGAAAAGAATAAATTAGGATTTGCAGATTTAAGGAACAAATGGTATAGAATGCTGCCAAGAAGAAGAATAAGGGAAAAACTCAAATTTAGATAAGCAAACCTAATTTAGAGCTAGGCTCTGATACCAATTGATGTGAACCCTAAATGACCTAACATGCATAAGAAATTGAACAAGAACCAAAGATAACTAGATCAGATTTCAATCATACAAATCCTAAACCCAATGTTTAAAGGAACATGAACCTAAGGAATAAAAAAGGATATGGATGTCACACTTTATGAAATAAAGAATTTGAGAGTGATAAGGTTGAATGGCACAAAAAGAGTTAGTTCTTGATAAATTCTTTAGTTCTTAAAAGAACTTCAATTCACATAATCGTTTGATCTTTAATAATGAAATCAAACCTATTTATAAACTAAAATAACTTTAAAACCTTAAAAGTAGTTATAATGGTATACTCTTAAATTGTAAGAACACTCTTATTTTATTGTAAATTCCTATTTTATAACAAACTCCAAAAATATAGTACACTTGGATGAAATGCCTCAAAGTATTATTCAAACTAGGATGTAAAGTTTTTGAGGTACTTCTATAAAACTTTGTGGGTTAAGTTAGATAATAAGTTAATTGTTCTTAATTACCTGCCATCCACAAACAGATGGATAAATTAAGGTAGTTAATTGAACTTTTTCTACTTTGCTACATACTATTATTCACATGAATTTAAAAATATGGGATGATTATTTGTTGTATGTAGAGTTTGCATATAATAAGAGTGTTTATTCTATTAATAGTTAATCTCTATTTGAAATTCTATATGGTTTTAATTCTTGGACCCCTTTGGATTTGATGCCTCTACTCATTGATGAGTATGCTAGCTTAGATGGTGAACACAAGAAGAAATGGTGAAGAAGTTGCATGAGAAGGTATGACAACAAATTGCACAACAAAGTGAGCAATATGCATCCTATGCCAAGAAAAAGCAAAAGAAGGTGGTGTTTGAGCTTGATGATTGGGTTTGGGTGCATACGATCAAGGAAAGGTTCCTAGCTCAAAGGCATTCAAACCTACAACATAGAGGGGATAGTGCATTTCAAGTGATGGCACGAATTAATGATAATGCTTATAAGTTAGACCTTAGTGGTGAGTACAATGTGAGTGCAATATTTAATGTTACTAATCTTTCCCCTTTTGAAACAAGTGATGATTCAAGGATGAATCCTTTGAAGAGAGGGGGAATGATAAGATTCATGAAGGTGCCAAAGCATGAAGGGCTTTTGAGGATCCATTGAGCATTCAAGAAGGGCCAATGACACGTTCGAGAGCTAAAAGGATGAAAGAGGCACTTAATAGGTTGATTAAAGATATTTAGGACAAGGAAAAGCTAATTAAAGCTTGAAAGGCAACAAAGTATTTCTTAATGTAGGCTAAGGCTTTATTAATTCTAAAAGTATGCTAAATCGGCCTATGTTAAGTGATTGTGAAGAGTTAAAGTAACAAAGTAATAGAATTAGTGAGTTAGACCTATCAAAAAGTCTAAAAAATGAAGAACAAGGAGTCAACCAATTGTAAAATTAGTCACTAGTTTAATGTTGGATGCGTGGCTCTAAGAATCTAACTAAATTAACTCCTTTGTTTGATGAAATTCAATGGATTAAGAGCATTAAGGGGTCTATAAATGTACTTATTACAATGAATATGTTGTTTATTATAGACAAGAAGTTAATTTTAAGATCATTTTGTGTGGATGAGACCCTACAATAAAAGGAGGAGCCTTGTTAGGAAGAAATGAAGAGACAATCCCATTGTTCTGCAATTGAACCAAACAAATTCTTGTTAAAAGAGCTAATTATTATCAAAAACTCCTTTATTTGATGGGATTGAATGGATTTAGAGTACCAAAGGCTTACAAATGTGCTTGTTGCAATAAATAAATGTTTGTTGTGGACATAAAAGTTAATTTTAAGATCATTTTGTGTGAATGAATTCTTCCAAGAAAAGGTGGGGCTTTGTTAGGAAGAAAGGAAGGGATGTTCTCATTATTTAGGAATTAAACCATTATATACTTGTAAGAAAAGCTAATAATGACCAATGACTCTTTTGTTTGATGGAATTCAAAGGATTCAAACTACCAGACATGTATGGATGTGCTTGTTGCAATGAATATAATATTTGCTAGAGACATAAAAAATAATTTCAAGATCATTTTGTATCAATTTTTCTTTGTAATATAAGGAGGAGCCTTATTAGGAAGAAATGAAGACAGTCACATAATTTAGGAATTAAACCAAAAATATTTGTAAGAAAAGCTATCATTATCAAAGTCTCTTTTGTCTGATAGAATTCAATGGATTCCTAATATAAAGGGTGTAAAGATGTGTCTGTTACAATGTGTATAATATTTGTTGTGGTTATAAAAGTTATTTTAAGATTATTTAGTGTGAATGAGTTCTTGTAATGAAAGGTGGATCTTTGTTAGGAAGAAAGAAGAGACAGTCTCATTATTTAGTGATTGAACTAAAAATACTTGTAAGAAAAGCTAATCATTATCACAGACTCCTTTGTCTAATGGAATTCAACGCATTCCTATTACAATGAATATAATGTTTGTTATGGGCACTAAAGTTACTTGCAAGATTACTTTGCATGAATAAGTTTTTGCAATGAAAGGTGGAGCCTTATGTTAGAAGAAATTAAGTTGAGGTCTCATTATTTAAGAATTGAACCAAAAATACTTGTAAAAAAACATAATCATTATTAAATACTCCTTTGTTTGGTGGAATTAAATGGAATCTTAATTTCAATGGTGTACAAATCTGCTTGTCACAATGAATATAATATTTGTTATAGGCATAAAAGTTATTTTCAAGATCATTTTGTGTGAAATCAATGTTCATTTCTTGTTGACAAAACTTTTCCTTTATATGGAGGAGCCATTCACATAGAATGATTATGTAATCATGAAATTAACTTTTGTATCCACTCTAAACATTATATTTATTGCAACACACACATTAATACACCTTTGTTAATTTGAGTCCATTAAATCCCATCAAACATATAATTCATGCATCTCAATTATCTTTTATTGCATGATTTATGTTGTTCCCATAACCTTGTATGGGTTGTAATTGTTGTCAACCAGATTTAAGTGTGCAAGTAGAAGTGGCTCATATCTTAGGAATTACAGGATAAGACTAGTGTGTCAAATAACCTCGTAAAGTGATCTCCTTGGAGTGAACTTGTAGAGGTAGTTTAGCATTGCTTAAGTCTTAGTGTGACAGTATGATAGGTTGTATACGGATAATAAATTCATAAGAAGTTAAATCTACAAGTCTGTAAGCTTGTCCTGAGACTAAGTCCAAGAGCGATTCTGGAGGAGTGGAATAATTCTAGGGTTACGGACAGACAAGGAGTCCGGAAGAAGGGAAGGTTACGGAATTTTAACTTAGCATTTCCAGAAGATGGGCAGTTACGGGGGCAGTTTCTTCTGTACATTTTTAACTGTTCATGGACAATCCTGGCCGTTCATTCAAGCATTCAAAGGATGAGATTTCAGTAGAAAGAAAAGAGCAAGAAAAATAAATTAAGGAGGATGATGCTGAATCTTGAATGGAACAGTAGTATGAAGCCACATGGAGGAGCAAGAAAGGAAGTCCACCACAATTACAGTAAACCCTACTAGGGTTTCGATAGAGGGCAGTATATAAACCAAGACTTATCTCTTTTGAAAGAGTGCATGTGAGACAACCTAATGAAGACATTCTGTGAAACTTAAAGAGAACTCAACGAATTTTCATATTTCTTCAAGAGAGGTTAAAGAGTGTTTTGGTGATCTTCCAAGCGGCAGTGAAGCAACCTATTCAAATCAAGTAGAGGCAAGACAAGCTAGAAGAAGGGTAGACACAGTAGGTGACACTCTTTATACTATGATTGCTTTGTATTTGCAATAGTGAAAGGAGTAGAAGATTAAGACATCTATTGTAACTATATTGTAATCATAGGGGATACCACACTAGTATTCTCAAGTATAGTGAATTGTCTCAGTAGAGGAAGAATCCCTACCACCGTGGAGTAGGTCACATTGGCCAAATCACGTAAATCTCTTGTGTCCTTGCTTTGAATTTACATTCTGTGTTTTGAATTGAGTTGTGAACAAAGCTAAAGAATAATCAAACCCATAACCTAAAAGAAGACCTAATCAAGAACAACCAATCCATTTAATAGGCAAGGTGTCTAAAAGGTAACTTTGGGGACTATTGTGATTAGTAGGTAACAATAGATCTACCTTAGTTGAATTTGAGAAAAAGTTCATTTATGAGAAGAGTTTGAAGTTGTTCACCCACCCGCATATTGACAAGAGCTAAAGTATTAAAGAAGTAGAGTACTTTGGCTTAAATTATCAGATTTTTTCAAGAGGGTGATACTGATTCACCCCCCTCAGTATCACAGACTAGTAGATCCTAGGGTGAAGTTAGGAACTTCAATTGGTATCAGAGTCTGGTTTACCAGTTTGAAGCTTAACAGCTTGGTGTACTAGTTTGAAGGGTTTCAGAAGTTTTAATTTGTTCAGCATACTGAAAAATGGATGCCAATACTAGCACCAGCACTACTTACAGCAAGAAGGTTCCAATCTTCAATGGAACCAACTACCATATGTGGAGAGCAAGAATGCAGGTGGTATTTGCAACCATGGGCATGGACGTGGTGAAATCGGTACAGGAGGGTTTTGTGCCTCCAAAAGAAGGTAAAGATCCAACCCCAGAGGAATTAAGGCAGTTTGAGATCAATGGAAAGGCCTCAAATGTCATCATTTCAGCATTGACAGATGCTGAATATGCTAAAGTTATGGACTGCAAATCTGTTAAGGAGATATGGGACAGATTGCAGAAGGTCTATGAAGGTAATGACAGAATGAAGGAGGCCAAGCTTCAAGTTTTCAAGGAGAGATATGAATCTCTCATAATGCAGAAAAATGAGACAGTCCAAGAGTTCTTCAGCAGGGTTATTGATGTTGTAAACGACCTTAGAAGTCATGGGAAGAACAAGAAGGACTCATCTATTGTGAAGAAAATTCTGAGAATTCTACCTGAGAGGTTTGCCTCAAAGGTGGCAGCCATAGAGGAGAGTAGAGATCTCAATTCTATGTCACTGCATGATCTCCAGTGCAATCTCATTGCATATGAGATGAGAATAAAGTCAAATGAAAGCTCCTCAACATCAAAGTCATCAAACGAGGCAACTTTCAAAGCTATGAAACACTTCAAGATAAGAGAAGAGGAAGAATCATCCAGTGAGGATGATAAGGAAGAAAGTGAAGGTGAAGTGTTGGCTTACTTCACAAGGAAATTCAAAAAGGGTCTAAGAAGGGAAAAGGATAGTTGACCTTGAGATGTTATCATTGTGGGAAGACTGGACACTTTGCTTCTCAATGCAAAGTGAAACTTGATGATGAAGATAAGGATGGTGATGATGAGCAGGATTCAAAATGGAGAAGACCATCATCCAAATCAAAGAAGTCCAGCAAGAAGACTGCCAACCCACAGAAGAAGAAGAGAGGCTCAGTCAAGAGTTATGTGAGCCAGACAAAAGAAGCTGATGAGGAGGAAGATGTAGACTCATCAGATGAGCATGCCTTTATGGCATCAGCTCAATGTGGTAGTTCAACCTCTGAAGAGGAAGAGGAGTTTGATGAAGAAGAACCAGATCTTGAAGCTGAGTTAGAAGCAGCTTCAAAGGAGATAATCAGAAGGGGCAGAACCATAAGAAGGTTGGAGGCCCATATAAAACAAGTTGAAGAAAAGATTGAGGAAGCAGAAAGTCAAAAAGATGAAATAAGGGCTGAACATATTGGCTTAAAGAGAAGATTTGAAGAACAGATCAAAATATGTGAAGACCTTACAATGGAGCTTGCCTCAAGGGCTTCAACAATTAAAGAAATGGAGATAGAGTTGCTGAGACTCCAGCAACAACTCAAAAAGAGTGAAGAGAACTTGCAGAAGCTTGAAGTGGTAGGAGAAACAAGCTCTGCAAGAGAAAAGAAGAATGAAGAGAAAGTGTAGCAATCTGAGGCTGCACTTCCTAAAGAGAATGAGACTTTGCCACAGAAGTTGAAAGAGAAGGCTGTGACTCAGGAGAAGATAGCTGAAGAAAAGAAGACAGTTATCAAACCAAAGCCAGGGCCAAAAATGATGTATGTGGTTAAAGAGCAGCAGCCCATAGCTGCTAAGTCTCAGAAAGAAAAGACTGATCAGCCAGGAACAGTGAAGGCTGAAATAAAGAAGATTTGAAGAAGCAGCCTAAGGTTGTAAACAAAAATGAAGAAAAGAAAGTCAGCCAGCCAAGGGCTATGGCTGAACAGAAGAAAGAGAAGAAGGTGGCTGAAATGAAAGCCACATAAGCAAAGAAGCCAGCAACCTTGCCTACATAGCAAGTAATGAACAAAAGAAAACAAGCTGTGGTTAGACCCAAGAAAAGGCAGTTTCAAGGTCACTGCTTTTATTGTGAAGTTTGGGGTCATAAGGCAAGTAAATGTTGGTGGAGAAGGCCAGTATATGTCTCCAACTTGAGAAGATCCGATGCTGCATACAGGGGGAGACAATACAAAATTCAGAGGAGAACACCTGTCGTGAGTTCTTGCACATACTGTAAAAAGCAAGGACACACTGACAAGGATTGTTAGTGGAAGTCCAAACTAGTGGTTTCAAAGAACAAGTTTGCTATATTGGAAGACTTGGAACAGTGTGAAAGGTGCGAGCAGGATGGCCATAATGCCAAGAATGCATGACACTTCTCCCTGAGCAAGAGAAGGCACTCAATGGCACAGTGAAAACAATTGGTGCAGTCAAAGCTAAGAAAAAGGAGAAAGCTATCTTCAAGCCAGTTCAAAAGAAGGAATATAAAGCTAAAAAAGAGGTAGCTAATATAGCTGAAATTGCACTAAAAGCTGACTACAAGGATAAGAAATGGATCCTTGATAGTGGATGCACTTCACCCATGATAGGAGACAAGAGTAAATTATCAAAGTTAAACAAGTCAAGAGAAGGCAAAGTCAAGTTTAGCAATGATGATTCACTCAACATCAGTGGTCAGGGGTCAGTAAATATTGGAAAAGGAAAGATGAAAGATGTTCTGCACATTCAAGGACTCAAATATAATCTAGCATCTGTCAGCCAACTATGCAATGAAGACCATGAAGTGATATTCACAAAAATAGGTTGGCAAGTAAAAAGTAAAGAAGGCAATACTATTGTAGTCGGGAAGAGAACAACTGGAAATTTATATGTGATTGATGAGGACAAGACAAACAACTGTTTACTTACAAAAGAAGAAGAAAATCAACTCTGGCATAGGAGGTTAGGACACTAACACAGAAGAACATGAGGAAGCTAACCACTACTCATGCAATCAGAGACATTCCAGACTGTAGGAGAGAGAGAGAGAGTATGTCTGCTCAACATGCTCTAAAGGAAAACATGCTAGAAAGTAGTATAAAACCAAAGAGTTTAGTTCTAAAGCAGTGTTTGACATTGTACATACTGATTTATGTAGGTCGATGGGAACAAAAGGGTTGAATGGTGAAAGGTACTTCATTTTGTTTGTTGATGATTATTCCAGAAGGACCTGCATCATGCACCTTAAACACAAGTCAGACGTTTTGAAATGCTTCAAGAGATACAGAAGATTGGCTGAAATGAAAAGTAAATCAAAGTATTGAGGTCAGATCAAGGCACTGAATTCACAAATGAAGCTTTCGAAGATTACTTTGAGAAGCATGGAATTCACCATCAAATGGCAGCAACAAGAACACCTCAACAGAATGGGGTGGTAGAGAGGAAAAATAGAGTTATGGTTGAAATGGCAAGAACTCTACTACTGGAATCCAAGCTTCACACAAAATTTTGGATAGAAGTAACATTTATAATCGTACACCTACTTAACAGAGTTTTACTAAGGCCCAATACTGATAAGACTCCATATGAGCTATGGAGTGGGAAGAAGACAATAGCTAAGTATCTCAAAATCTTTGGCAGCCCATGTTTTGTGAAGAACAAGGAGCAAAGCTTGGGAAAATTCCATGCTAGGTCAGATGAAGGCATCTTTGTGGGATACTCAACAAAGACAAAAGGTTACAGAATTTTCCTGCATAAACTGGGAAAAGTGGTCACTTCTAGTGATGTGAGAATAGATGAAAATTGGAAAACAATGCAAAATGGAGAAGTTGAGGACAGTGAAGAAGATGACTTCAAGATAGATGAAGAATTAGACAACCATGAAGAAAAGGGGAAAGAAGTAAGTTTAGACTCAGAGAAAAGTGGGTCTGAAGATGAAGAAAGAGATCCTCTTGCAACTAAGACTATGCAAGAGAGAAAGACAAGAATTTGCACAGAAGATGAGTGAGGAATTTGAGATGTCATTGATTGGAGAAATGACTTACTTTCTTGGATTACAGATAAAACAGTATGAAGAAGGTATTTTTATTTCTCAAACAAAATATATGCTAAAGAGATGTTGAAAAAGTTTGGCATGGAGGATAACAGACCTGTCAGTACCCCTACAACAGTGGGCTGCAAGTTAACAAAAGATCATGAAGGAAGGAGTGCAGCCCTATAGAATTCAGGAAGATGATAGGGAGCCTTTTGTACCTTACAGCATCAAGGCCTGATCTCATGCAAGTTGTGTGCATTGCTAGTAGATTCCAAGCTGATCCTAAGGAATCTCATATGTTGGAAGTGAAAAGAATCCTAAAATACCTCAAAGGGACACTGGAAATGGGTTTGTGGTATCCTACTATGGATTCTATAAATTACAAGCATACACTGATGTAGACTGGGCAGAAAGTACAGATGACAGAAAATCAACCAACGGCTGCAGCTTCTACTTGGGTTCAAAGTGTGTTGCATGGTTAAGTAGAAAGCAAAATAGTGTTGCTTTAAGCACAGTTAAGGCCGAGTATATGGCTGCTTGATATGGATGCAAAGACAATTGGAAAATTTAGGTGTTGAAGTGAAGTTACCAGTAAGTGTACTTTGTGATAATCAAAGTGCAATTGATCTCCGCAAGAATCTAGTTCAACATTTAAGGAGCAAGCATATTGACAGCTGGTATCACTTTATCGAGGATCAAGTGGAAGAGGGCACAATTCAATTAGAGTATGTTGGCACTAAAAATCAAATCTCAGATATTCTAACTAAACCTCTGTCCACAGAGCTGTTTGAAAAGCACAGAATGAGTCTATCTATGCAAATGCCTCCTCAAGCCTGAAGTTCAAGTGAATCCTTCATCTCTACTTTGCGGGTTTTTCAGATTTGTAATTAGTTGGCAAAGGGGGAGAGAAGCAACAGTGCAAGGGGAGCCGTTAAGGAAGGGGGAGTGCATATTTAGGGGGAGTTGTAATCCATCTGCTTTTAAATTATTACTCTAAGAAGATTATGAAGGACTACTGCATAATGGCTTTTGTTGTGAGTGTTACCAACAATTACAAAGGGGGAGATTGTTGTTCCCACAGCCTTGTATGGGTTGTAATTGTTGTCAACCAGATTTAAGTGTGCAAGCAGAAGTGACTCATATCTCAAGAATTACAGGATAAGACTAGCATGTCAAATAACCTCATAAAGTGATCTCCTTGGAATGAACTTGTAGAGAGAGTTTAGCATTGCTTAAGTCTTAGTGTGATAGTGTGACAAGGTTGTATATGGATAATAAGTTCATAAGAAGTTAAATCTATAAGTTTGTAAGCCTGTTCTGAGACTAAGTCCAAGAGCGATTCTAGAGGAGCAGAATAATTCCAGGGTTACGGACTGACAGGGAGTCTAGAAGAAAGGAAAGTTACAGAATTTTAACTTAGCATTTTCGAAAGATGGGCAGTTATGGGGGCAGTTTCTTCTGTACATTTTTAACTGTTCATGGACAATCCTGGCCATTCATTCAAGCATTCAAAGGATGAGATTTCAGTAGAAAGAAAAGAGCAAGAAAAATAAATTAAGAAGGAGGATAATGCTGAATCTTGAATGGAACAGTAGTATGAAGCCACATGGAGCAAGAAAGGAAGTTTGTCGCAGCTACAATAAACCTTACTAGGGTTTCCATATAGGGTAGTATATAAACCAAGACTTATCTCTTTTGAAAAAGTGCGTGTAAGACAACCTAGTGAAGACATTCTGTGAAGCTTAGAGAGAACTCAACGAATTTCTAGATTTCTTCAAGAGAGGTTAGAGAGTGTTTTGGTGATCTTCTAAGCGGCAGTAAAGCAGCCTATTCAAATCAAGCAGGGGCAAGACAAGCTAGAAGAAGGATAGACATAGTAGGTGACACTCTTTGTATTGTGATTGCTTTATATTTGTAATAGTGAAAGGAGTAGAAGATTAACACATCCATTGTAACTACATTGTAATCATAGGGGATACCACACTGGTATTCTTAAGTATAGTGGATTGTCTCAGTAAAGGAAGAATCCCTACCACCATGGAGTAGGTCATATTGGCTGAACCATGTAAATCTCTTATGTCCTTGCTTTGAATTTACATTTTGTGTTTTGAATTGAGTTGTGAACAAAGCTAAAGAATCATTAAACCCATATCCTAAAAGAAGACTTAACAAGAACAACCAATCGGTTTAACAGGCAAGGTGTTTGAAAGGTAACTTTGGGGACTATTGTGATTAACAGGTAACAATAGATCTACCTTAGTTGAATCTAAGAAAGAGTTCATTTATGAGAAGAGTTTGAAGTTGTTCACCCACTCGTATATTGACAAGAGCTAAAGTATTAAAGAAGTAGAGTACTTTGGCTTAAATTATCAGAGTTTTTCAAGAGGGTGATACTGATTCCCCCCCTCAGTATCATAGACTAGTAGATCCTAGGGTGAAGTTGGGAACTTCAATATAAATGGTCCATTTTCTGAAAAATGAGTCCATTACTTCATTTCTCACTCATTGTAAGAGTAATTCACACAAAATGATCATAAAATTAAATTTTGTGTATACACCAAATATTAAATTTATAGTGACAAGCACGTCAATACAATTTTTGGTAGTTTAAATCCACTAAAGTCAATCAAATGTTATATTCATCTTGATTAAGATGAAACCGTCACTTCATTTCTTTCTAACAAGACTTCTCCTTTCATTGCAAGAGTTATCACCATGAAATGATCATGAAATTAAATTTTTGTGTTTATGCTAAACAATATATTCATTATGATAGACATGTCCTCACACTTTTAGTACTTTGAATACACAGAAATTCTATCAAACAAATGAGTCATTGATAATTATTTGTTTTTCTTGCAAGGACTGAATTGTTCAATTCTTAAGGGATGAGATTGTCTTTTCATTTCATGCTAACAAGCTTCTCTTTTTGTTACAAGTAGTCATTCACACAAGATGATCATAAAATTAGCTTTTGTGTCTATAGCAAACATTATATTCATTGTGACCTGCACATCAATACACTTTTGATACTTTAAGTTTATTAAATTCTATGAAACATGGGAGTCATTGATCTTGATGTTTAGTGTTGACATAGATGTTAATTGCTTGATCATTTTATGTGAATGATTCCTTGTAATAAAAGGAATAGCCTTATTGCCATTAAATTAGATAATGGTCTAAAGTTCTAAGCTATAAACAATTCTTTGTTGGCAAAGAAAGCTAATTAAGAGCAGTAGCTTCTTCATTTCAAATGGATTGTAAGTACTAAAAAAAGAAGTCCTAATTGCAAGTAATCAAGGGATGGTGTCACTTTTTAAGCAATTAATGATTCTATCATAATTATGAAAGCTAATTAAAGGTAAAAGCTAATCAAGATAAATGACTTGTTTGTTTGATGGAAGTCAATGGTTTTATACCACCTAAGATGTATTGACAGAGGTGTCACAATAAAAATTAATATTTTGTGTAGACATGGATGCTAATTACATGATTATATTGTGTGAATGTTGTATGGAAAGCTTCAAAGGATGCAAGAGGTCCATTGCACATCTCAAAAGATCTAATAACATAAGTTAGAGCTGAAAAGATGAAAGAAACACTAAATAGGTTGATTGAGGACATTCAGGTCAACCAAGTTACAAATGGTGTGAATTGAAACTTAAAAGAGAGTCATGGTCTTATTAATATGATTGGAGTACTTAACAGGTCAAGACTAAGTAATAGCATTCACTCTTAAATAAGTGTTTATCCTAAATACGTGATTGTTATAGAAGTGGAAGTTTTTTATATATGATTTTTTCCTAAATAGGAGTTTGACCTCAATAAAAATTTGTCCTAAATAGGAATTTATGTCTCTTTATGATTGTTATCTTAGCTTATAAATAGGCACCTCCTTATAAGCTCTAAATAATTGGACAATTTTGAGAGAAATAAAAAAGCAAGGGTTTTCTCCTTTAGTTCTTTCGAGAACTAAAGAACTTATCAAGAGGTACCTCTTCTTGTGGCATTCAATTCGACTTATCATTTCCAGTTCCCTTCTTTTCTGAAGTGTGGTGTCCATATCCTTTTTAAATACCCTAAGTTTGTATTTCTTTGAATGTTAGGTATGGGTTTATGTTATTAAAGTTTGATTTAGCTGCCCTAGGTATTGTTTGATTCCTTATATGTGTTGGGTCCTTAAGCCATATCTTTTTGGGATTTTTCACATTAGTTGGTATCAGAGTCCAACTCTAAATTAGGTCAGATCAATTAATTCTTCAATTTTCTACCTTGTGATTTATTTATTTATGTTTAATTTGTCTATTAAGTGCATTATTATTCAAACAGTCTAATCTATCCATTTGAAATTCGTCTTTCTTTGCTCGTTTGTTTGAGATTCTACTAAAACGTGCTATTTTTAATTCCATTTGTTGTCCCTAAGTTTTTACTATTGTTTTGTGTTGAGCAAAAGAAAAAAAGGAGGAAAGAGAAAAAAAAAACAAAAGGAATGAAAAAAAAAGGCATTAAATTCAAGTTATTGATAATAGTTGAACAATTTGGTCATATTGGCCACAATAATAATATATTTTTCTTACTCAACTCCAATTCTCCATCTATTTTCTTGTTATGTCATCCAAATTTGTCCTTTAAATTTAATGATTTATACAAGTCTATTCGCTGTTTTTTTTTTTTATTTTTGGACTCTTTGTTCTCCAATTAGTTCAATTCCACCTCATTTACCTTATTCTATTCAAAATCAATCCTAATTTAGCTTGTTTAGTTCCTTAAAGAGGTGAAAGGAGAAATTTGAGTGGTAAAAGGCAAAAGTGCAAGTTCATATTAAGAAAAAGGCATAAAAGTGTAAAACACGAGGAAGTGTGACACCTTTGTCGAATGAAACATGTAAGGGAGTGTTTTGTGAGGTATGTTAATCATTTTGTGTAGAAGTAATACTATGACTTCTAAAGACAAATGTGTAGCTTAAGAAAGATTTAGTGATATATCCTTTATGATCAAAGCTATGCAACAACAATTTAAGTGCATGAACACTAAATTTAATGATATAAAGGAAAGGATAGAGGAGAAAGCTAATACAATAGTACAGTTGTAAAAGAGACATAGGGACTATGAGGTTCCTAATGCAAAAAGGCAAGTAAGATGAGCCTATAACCATAAAGATGATGTAGAAGATGATGAATTTGATGACTAAGTGACTATGGTTAGAATTCCTAACAATAGAAAGGATCAGAGAGATTTTAAGAGGTAAGACACCTATGGTTGTGATTTAGGCATGATTAAAATGACAATTCCTCTGTTCTAAGGTAAGAATGATCTTAATGTGCACCTAGAATAGGAGAAGAAGGTTGAATTGGTTTTGACTACCATAATTACTCTCCAAAGAGAAAAAGGTAAAGTTTGCTACTATTGAATTTACTGATTATGATATTATTTGGTAGAATCAACTTGTTTTGACTAGGAGAAGAATTTGTGAAAGGCCTATTGATACATAAGAGGAGATAAAGGCTATCATGAGGAAAAAGTTCATCCCTAATCATTATTATAGGATTTGTACCAAAGGCTACAAGGGCTCACTCAAGGCACCAAAAAAGTGGAGAACTACCACAAGGAGATGGAGATTTCCATGATTAGGTCGAATGCAGAAGAAGATAGAGAGGCAACCATGGCTTAATTTTTACAAGGGCTAAATAGATACATAGCCAATGTGGTTGAGTTTAAAGACAACTTAAATGAAAGGGTTCCCTATGGTTTAGGTAGAATTCGGGTTTTACCTTATCTTGGAAGCCGAATTGGAGTAAAAGGGAGGAGAAGGCCGATTACAAGTTTAAAGTTGAGCTATCTAATAGCAAGAATATGGGTTTTGCCAAGGAAGTAGGTAACTTTGATCCCCAACTAAGTAGAAATAGAAATGTTAAATGTTTTAAGCATTTGGGAAGCGGTCATATTGCATCTCAATATCCAAATAAATGTGCAATGAGCTTAAGAGATAATGATAATATTGAAACAATAAGTGAATTAGATGCTAATTCAGTGCCATCATCGGAGGGTGAAAGTGATGGAGAGGAGTATCTGCTTAATGGAGTAGCTCTTATCATAAGGCGAGCAGTAAATGTGCAAGTGAAGGAAGAAAATGAGGTACAACAAGATCACATCTTTCATACATGTTGTCACATCAAAGATAAGGTATGTAGTATGCTTATTGATGGTGAGAGTTGCACTAATGTAGCTAGCACAATTATAGTTAAAAAGCTGAATTCACTTATTATAAAGCAACCTACGCCATATAAGCTTTAATGGTTGGATGGGAGTGGTGAAGTCAGGGTAAATAAGCAATTGCTCATGTCATTTTCTATTAGAAGGTACCATGATGAAGTTTTATGTGAAGTTGTTCCTATGCTTATGGATCATATTCTATTAGGAAGGTTATAGTAATTTGATAGGCGAGTTATGCATAATGATGGCTATTCATTTTTAATAAATGAAAAACCTCTCACTCTAGTACCATTAACACTTCAACAAGCTTATGGGGATTAATTAAGGATTAAGAATGAAAATGAACATCAAAGAGAGATTGAAAAGAGAGGGATAACCAAAACAGAAAAGATGGGAGAAAAAGTGATGCAAAAAACCCCAAAAGAATGTGGCTTAAGGACCCAACACATGCAATGAATAAAAGAGTATGCAAGAAAGCTAAATTTGACTTTAATAAGACAAACCCCAGACCTAACATTTAAAGGAACATGAACCTAGGGTATTTAAGAAGGATATGGATGTCACACTCTAAAAAAGAAGGGAATTGGGAGTGATAAGTCAAGTTAAACGCCACAAAAAGTGGTAAATAAGTTATTTAGTTCTTGATAGAACTGCAAGAGAAAACCCTCACTCTTTATTTCTCTCAAATTGTCTGATTTTTTAGAGGTTACAAAGAGATGCCTATATATAAGCTAAGATAACAATCTTAAAAAGGCATAAATTCTTATTTAGAACAAATCCTTATTTAAGACAAACTCCTACCTAAGATAAATTCTTATACAAAAAACTTTCACTTTTATAACAATCACTTATTTATAATAAATTCCTATTTAGGAGTGAATGCTATTACTTAGCCCTAGCCCATCATGTACTCCAATTATATTAATAAGGCCTTAACTCTCTTTCAAGTTTGAATTCGCATTATTTATGGCTTGGTTGGCCTAAATATCCTCAATTAGTCCATTTAGTGCTTCTTTCATCTTTTAGGCTTTAGCTTATGCTATTGGACCTTTTAGAATGTGAAATGGACTTCTTGCATAATTTAAAACCTTCCACATATCATCTCCAAGCTTCTTATCAAAAAGTGAGGACACAAGAGAGAGAGGAAAAAACAGAAAGTCTATATGCAAAAGAAAGTGATGTCAAACGAGCCTTTTATGCCAAAGAACCTATGATCATACTTTTGTACAAAAAGGCTTATTTTAGCATTAATATATTTGACTTATCTATGGCTAATGTTGTTCTTTCTTTTTTACAGGAATTTGAAGATGTATTCCTTGAGAATGTTCTGAGTGGATTACCACCTAAGAGAGGAATTGAGCATCAAATTGATTTTATCCCTGGTGCATCCATTCCAAACTGGTCAACATATAAGAGTAATTCCAAGGAGACAAAAGTGCTTTAAAGGCAAGTTAAGGAACTTATATCCAAAGGATATGTGAGAGAAAGTATAAGTTCCTGTATGGTTCCTATTCTAATTGTACCTAAGAAAGATAAGACTTGGAGGATGCATGTTGACTATCGAGTGGTTAAGAAAATTATTATAAAGTATCGTCACCCCATACCTAGGTTAGATCATATGTTAGATCAATTGCATAGTTCTTATGTCTTTTCTAAAATTGATTTGAAAAGTAGATATCACCATATTAGGATGAGAGAGGGAGACGAGTGGAAAACAACTTTCAAAACTAAGTATGGTCTGTATGAATTGCTTGTTATGCCATTTGAGCTCACTAATGCACTGAGCATTTTTATGCAATTAATGAATCAAGTTTTATGTTCATTCATTGGTAAATTTATGGTTGTGTATTTTGATGATATTTTGGTTTATAAAAAAACTTAAAATAGCATCTTGATCATTTACATTCCATTTTAATTGTTTTACATTTTGAGAAATCATATGCTAACTTTAAGAATGTTCCTTTTGTACTAACTAGATCATATTTGTTGGCTATGTTATCAATGCTAAAAGGTATTGATAGGTTAATGAGGAAAATGTTAGGATAATCTGTGATTAGCCTACACCTAAGTCAGTTAGAGATATGTATAGCTTTCATGGTCTAACTAGTTTCTATAGATGCTTTGTTAAGGACTTTAGCAACATTGCTATAGCATAGAGGAGATGGTCCATTTCAAGTTGTAGTGCAAATTAATGACAATGCCTATAAGTTCGACCTTCCCAATGAGTATAATATGAGTGTAATCTTTAATATTTCTAATATGAGTGTAACCTTTAATATTTCTAATCTTTCTCCTTTTGATGTAAGTGATAATTCAAAGACAAATCCTTTCAAGGAGAGGGGGAATGATTAAAAGCTTAGAAATGATATGTGGAAGGTTTTAAAGGATGCAAAAGGTCCATTGCATATTCCAAAAGGTCCAATAATACAAGATAAAGAGTCAAACTTGAAAAAGAGTTAAGCCAACGAAGTTACAAATGGTGTGAATTCAAACTTAAAAGAAAGTCAAGGCCTTATTAATATGATTATAGTAGTGAACAAGTCAGGGCTAAGTAATAGCATTCATTCCTAAATAAGCATTTATTCTAAATAAGTGATTGTTATAAAAGTGAAAGTTTTTTATACAAGAATTTTGTCATAAATAGGAGTTTGTCTTAAATAGTAATTTATGCCTCTTTAGAATTGTTATCTTAACTTATAAATTGACACCTCCTTGTAAGCTCTAAAATATCAGACAATTTTGAGAGAAATAAAAAAGTGAGGGGTTTTCCTTTCAACTCTTTCAATAACTATAGAACTTATCAAGAAGTACCTTTTCTTATAGTGTTCAACTTCACTTATCACTCTCAATTCCCTTCTTTTATGGAGTATGGTGTTCGTATCCTTCTTAAATACCCTATATTTATGTTCCTTTAAATGTTAAGTCTGAGGTTTGTGTTATTAAAGTCTAATTTAGCTTTCTAAGGTATTGTTTGATTCCTTGCATATATTAGGTCCCTAAGCCACATCTTTTTTGGGGTTTTTTCACACTAGAATGATTCCTTGCAATGGCAAGAGAAGCCTTATTGCCAAGGAATATAATGATAGTCTCAAGTTTTAAATAATACACGAATTGCTTCTAGTATAAAAACACCAATTAAGAGTAATGACTCCTTTATTTGATAGATTTCAATGAATTCAGACTAATGCGAAGAGAACTCCTATTTTTAATCAAGAAACTATCTAATGTTTCAATCAATGAACAATTTTTCATACTAAAGAAAACAAATCTCAAGTAATAGCTTTTTTATTAGATTAACTGCTCATTTAAAAGAATCATTCACACAAATGTATGTAAATAACTTAAATGACTGGATGATCTCATTTTCGTGCAATAAACCATTTTATCCATGTAAGGAAAGTTAATCATGATGAATTACTTGTTTTTTTGATGGAATTCAATGGATTTAGACTAGCCAAGATGTATTGACATGCATTTTGCAATGAAATCAATATCAGGTGTACACATCAATGATAATTATATAATCATTTTATGCATGATAGGAATCCCAAAGATATTTATCAAATGAATATATTGCAAAAATGAAAATTTAAAACTTTGATGTCTAAAAGAAAATTAATAGCCTTTTAAATATAATTATAACCTAGCCTAAAAGAGAGAATTATTATCGACATAATCTTTAATTCTTCTTCTATTTTAGGATTACCAATAGGATGTTGTAACTATTCACCATTTAAGCGTTTGACTTTTAATGGTATTTATAGGGATTTTATCTCTTAAACTATATTATGGAGACTTGTTCTAATTTTCAATAAATTGCACTTTAGTCTTTGTATTCTTAAGAGTAAATATACAAATAAATGTCAACTTTGGTAGTTATAATACATTTGTTTTGACTTCTAAAATATAATAATTTTGTCATTGTGAAATTTTTTGTAAAAAGTCTATCCCACTTTCAAAACTGCTAATACTTTTTTGTCAATTCATGTGATAGTTAGGATAACATAGTTTTATCGACATCATCAAGTTGAATATGTCATCTCGATATGTCACTTGGATTGACAAAAAAAATTTTGCAAGTTCTAATGGTAGGATAGATCTATTATACAAAAATTCTACTATGACAAAATTATTATATTTTAAAAGTTGGGTTGAATTTGTCATAACTCGAAAAGTTAATGATTTATTTGTATATTAACCTTATTTTTCAATATCACATATTTAACCCATATATTTTCCAAACTTATCAATCAAATCCAACATGATCTCTATTTTATATTTCCTTAATTTTTCTTATGTGTGTGACCTATTAAGATCCTAACATGTTGGCAATGAATATGAATTATAATCCTAATGGATTAGATATCCTTTAGTATATCACTCATTTTTTAATTAATCAATTTATATTCATAGATTATGAACATCTAAATGCTAGAGTGGTTTCATTAATCCCTCAAGTGCATAGTATTTCACTATAATTCAATATTTTCCTTATACTAACTTTGAAATTATGAAATTAGAGTCTACTCTATATTATCCAATTATATTACATCATAAACATTCATATGGTTATTGATTCCATAAATGGATCATAACTCCCTATCAATCAAGCTTTCACCTTGCACAAGGATTTGTTGAATCAATACTTAATGGGAACAAAAAGAATATTCTCCTATGATTACTTCAGGGTGACAAATTCTTTATTTATCAATCTACTATTTTCATATAGTTCGTGATATGCCTAATGTTCATCCTTACAAGCAATTCTTGATTAGAACATCTTAAAGGTAAGATTAAAGTATAATAATTCCTATATAATATACCTTAATGATCTCAACTATAATGATTACTTACTTGACTATCATATAAGAAGAGACTATCACTTTATTTCATACTAATAATGATCCTTTTTTCCTTGCAATGAGTCATTAACATAAAATGCTTATGAAAATAACTTTTGTGCCAACACTAAATGTTTGATTCAATGTAACAAGCATGACAATACACATATGGCAGTCTTAATCCTCTACTAAATCAAAAATTCCTTCTAAGAATTAATTGTAAGGCAGCAAAAAATATCCTTACTAAAAATGTTAAAAATATCACCTCCAAACAAATCTTTGCTTGATGACAAGGAATACTCTTTGTGTTTAATGTTTAATTTTGATTTTGAGATTATTAAAAAAAAATTGTAA
The DNA here is from genome assembly GCA_020883675.1 of Bruguiera gymnorhiza. Taxonomy (NCBI): domain Eukaryota; kingdom Viridiplantae; phylum Streptophyta; class Magnoliopsida; order Malpighiales; family Rhizophoraceae; genus Bruguiera; species Bruguiera gymnorhiza. The sequence goes on along the minus strand of JAIRCJ010001049.1, from coordinate 3,479,797 downwards.
TTCTTTACTAGATTTCTTAACTCATGAATTTTTGCAAGGAACTAAGAAATGAGTAAAAGGCCTTTTATACAAGGGCCCTAATCTCCAATAAAGTCAGTTAATTTACAGGCTAAACGTGCAAGAGAAAATGAAGTTGATAAACTTCATAATGACGCTTATGAGTGAGCTTTGGATAAATCCATTACAAGTCCTTTAATTCCTATACACATAGATTTTTTATGTGCTATTGAAAATAATTATACTTAGTTCAGACTTAATGAGATTGCACAATTTTATCTTAAAGATGTTATGTATCCTTATAATAATGTAAAGGATTGCCTATATTATCAATAGATGCTTTATGAAACAAGATCAATGGTGATTGAACCCATAAAGAGAGGATCGAGAAATGGATCTAGTTATGGCTTTAGAGATTGGGCCTATGCCAAATTCAAGGTAAAGAAAATTCTTTATCCAAAGGATTGGCAAGTAAATCTTTTTGGTTACTGAGAATTAAAAGAATTGTGGAAAGTTAAAACCTACAATTACTTTGATTATATCAAAGTATAGGGAAAAACTTTATTATACGAAAATAGGCAAAAAAAAATTTAGTTGGTTCATTCAAATATATCTTTTAAATGACCTAAAAAGGTTTCCAAATTAGTTTGAAGTCTAGTTTTTTTAAGTGGAGTTTACATCATTTAACTTTACCCTATAAAGTAAGAACTATTTATTAATAGTTTTAGGAAGCAAATGAAAAGGTTAAGAACTATTTATTAATAGTTTTGTAAAGCAAATGAAGAGGTTAAAGACCCTTTGTTAATGTTTGTAACTTGGTATCATCTTCCATGTATTATTAAATAGAATTATACCATTATGGCTAAACAAGTTAATATCTTAAATATTAACATTAGACATGTTCCATGGCTAGCAAGATAGATTAATATCCGATGGTGGGAAAATTTTGACTTTTTTTTTATGATGAAATCTACATAAGAAAAGGAGTCATTTGTATAAATGGCCCAAAGGCTCTATCACTAAGGCCCATTATTACTAATCTATAAGAGATATTGAAGACTTTAATGGAGTTTGTATTAAAAGAAACATTATTAGAATGATGGCTACTTTGTTCCAATTAGATGAAGACACCTAAACTTACTAAATTCAGAGCAGTTAGAAACACCTCAAAGATAATATTATGTAAGATTCTCAAAAACTATATGAGTTGTAAAAAGAAAAAGACAAGCAACTTTTGGTGGACAAGATGTTATAGGTCAATATTAATAAAGGTACTTAAGAAAAGGTGGAAGGATAATCGAAAATAATGGAGTATTCCACTTTGAAAAGTAGATTTCTCACATAATGGTTATCATCTTTTTTTATGTATAAAGAAGGCAAAGTCCATTTCTATAAATAATTATTATCTAATTTTTTGTTAATTACTATTTCTTTATTTCTATGCCCAGAAAAACTATTACATCTAAACAATCAATTAGGTCTTAAACTATCCATACCTCACCATATCACTGTCAACATCTTAAACCACAATCCTATATGCTCATAAATGGCTAATCTAGGTATAAAGTCAATGCAATTTAGGGTTTTAATGATGAGACATTGATAAATTTAAACTTTCAATTATTTAGAAGATCAATATTCCTCTAGGTTCAAGGCTTTAATATCATTCCTATATATACATAAATATATATATATATATATATATATATATATATGCAGGGACATATAGAAACTAATTTAAACACACTACTATAATAGAAGACAATAAAGGAAAGAGCAAAATACTTACAAAGGGAGAAGGAGTGATGCAAAAAACCCCAATAGACATGGCTTAGATACCTAATGCACACCAAGAATCAAAGAATATCCAAGAAAGCTAAATCAGATTTTAATAACATAAATCCTAGACCCAACATTCAAAAGAACACAAACCTAAGGTATTTAAAAAGGATATGAATGTCACACTAAAAAATAGAAAGGAATTAAAAGTGATGAGTCGAGTTGAACACCATAAGAAGACATACTTTATGATAAGTTCTTTAATTTTTAAATGAACTTAAGGAGAAAAACCCCTACCTTTTATTTCTCTCAAAAATTTTTGATCTTTTAAAGGTTACAAAGAGGTGTCTATTTATAAGTTAAGATAGCAATCCTAAAGAAGTATAAATTTCTATTTAGGAAAAATCATTACATAACACAAACTTCTATCTAGGATAAATTCTTATACAAAAACTTCCACTTTTATAATAATCACTTATTTAGAACAAAATCTTATTTATAAGTGAATGCTATTACTTAGTCCTGACCCATTAAGTACTTTAATTATATTAATAAGGCCTTGACTTTCTTTCAAGCTTGAATTCGTACCATTTGTAGCTTGGTTGACCTGAATGTCCTTAATCAGCCCATTTAGTTCTTTTTTCATCTTTTTGACTCTAACTTATGTTATTGGACCTTCTAGAATATATAATAGACATCTTGCATCCTTTAAAGCCTTTCATGCATCATCTTTAAGGTTCTCATCATTCCCCCTCTCCTCGAAAGGATTTGTCCTCGAATCATCATCTCTAGCAAAAAGAGAAAGATTAGAAATATTAAATGGTGCACTTATATTATACTTACCAAGAAAGTCCAGTTTATTAGCATTGTCATTAATTTGTACTACTAATTGAAATAGAGCATCTCCTCTAGGTTATAGCTTTAAATGCCTCTAAGTTAGGAACCATTCCTTGCTCATGTGCACCTAAACATAATTACCAAGTTTAAATACCACCTTCTTTTGCCCTTTTTTTGATATGGGATGCATATTACTTAATTCATTTCATAATATATTGTCATAACTTTTTATGCAATTTCCTCACCATGTTAGCCTTGTATTCTCCATCTAAGCTAGCATACTCATTGACAAGTATAGACACCAAATCTGAAGGAGTTAACAAATTAAAGTCATATATAATTTCAAATAGAAAGTAACTAGTATACCAATCTAAAACAATGTTTCGTGGCATGCCATGCAAACAAACTACTTCTTTAAAGAATAAGTCAACCACATTGCTTACATCGTCAGTCTTATGGCAGGGAATGAAGAGTACCATCTTTGAAAATCTGTCAACAACAACAAATATAGAATTCCTACTGTTTTTTTTATCACAGTAACCCTAGTTAAAAGTCTATCGATAAATTAGTCCAAGGATGGCTAAGTATAGGTAAAAAGGTATATAAGTCATAAGGTAAAACTCTAGATTTAGCCTATTTGCATGTTATGCATTTCTCACATACCTTCTCAACATCTCGTTTCATGTGTGGCCAAAAGAAATGTTCAACTAAGACATTAGGATTTTCCTAACTCTGAAATGACCCATTAGACCTCCCCCACGAGCTTCTCTCATAACCAACTCCCTAAAAGAAGTCATAGGTATACATAAATGATTTTCCCTAAATAAAAAGCCCTTATGCCTATAAAACTTCTCAAAGGCTAACTTCTTACAAGCTTCATACACATTAGTAAAGTTAAGATCTTCCACATATAAATCTTTAATATATTAAAATCCTAACAATTTTGAGTGAGTGTAGAGATAAGGCCTACCTGCAAGATAATGCATTAGTTACCATATTCTCCTTACCTTATTTATATTTGATGAGGTAGGGAAAAGTCTAAATGAATTCAATCCACTTGGCATGTCTTTTGTTCAACTTTCCTTATCTCTTTAAGTGCTTTAAGGATTCATGGTCAATATGGATGACAAACTCCTTAGGCTAAAGGTAGTGTTGTTATGTCTCTAAAGCTTGTACCAATGCATACATGTCTTTATCATAAGATAATTAAGGCTTGTTCTACTTATCTTTTCACTAAAGTAGGCAATTAGATGCCTTCCCTACATCAAAATAGCTCTAATGTCAATACTTAAACTATCACACTCAATCTTAAAATTTTTTGCAAAATTAGGTAAGGCAAGTAAAGCTGCAAAACTTAATTTTTTCTTAATGGAATTAAAACCTTTGTTTTGATCACTACACCACTTAAAACCCACATTCTTTTGAATAACCTCAATTAATCATGAAATAATGGTGTTAAAGTCCCTAACAAAGTGTATATAAAAACTAGCTAGACAATGACTAACTAACTTAGGTGTAAACCAATCACAGATTGCCCTAACTTTTTCCTTATCAACCTCAATACCTTTAGCACTTATATCATAAGCAAGAAATATCATCTAATTAGTACAAAAGGAACATTTCTTGAATATAGCATACAATTTCTCAGAATGTAAAATAATTAAAACAAAATGTAAATGATCAAGATACTTTTCTATACTTTTGCTATAGAGCAAAATATTATCAAAATAGATAACCACAAATTTACCAATGAATGGATGCAAAACATGATTTATCAATTGCATAAAGTGCTAGGTGCATTAGTGAGACCAAATGGCATACCAAGTCATTCATACAAACCATACTTAGTTTTAAACACTATTTTCCACTCATCTCCCTTTCTCATCCTAATCTAGTGATATCCACTTTTCAAAACAATTTTAGAGAAGACACATGAACCATGCAATTCATCTAACATGTCATCTAACCTAGGTATGGGGTGATAATATTTTATAGTGATTTTGTTGACTACTTAATAGTTAACACACATCCTCTAAGTTCCATCCTTTTAGATACAAGTATGACAAAAACCATACAAAGAGTTATGCTTTCCCTCACATATCCTTTCAACATAAATTCCTTAATTTACCTATAAAGTTCCTTTGTTTCCTTGAGATTACTCCTATATATTGGTCAGTTTATGATTGATACACTAGAGATAAAATCAATTTAATGCTCAATTCTTTTTTTAGGTGGCAATCCATTTAAAACATCCTCAAGGAATACATCTTTAAATTCCTACAAGAGAGAAATAACAGCACTAGGCAAAGATGAGTCAAACTTGTTACTATTAAAATAAGTCTCTTTGTACAAAAGTACAATTATAGGTTCTTTGGTATAAAATGATTTTTTGATATCACTTTCTTTTATATAGAAACTCTATGTTTTCTTCTCACTCTCTTGAGTCCTCACTTTTTCTCCCTTCTTCTCTGTTTTTGTTATCCCTCTCTTTTCAATCTCTTTTTTTGGTTCATTTTCTTTCTTAATCCTTATAAACTTGTTGATGTGTTAATAGTATAATAGTGACAAGTTTTTCATTCATTACAAATGAATAATAGTTCTTGAAGTCATCATGCATAACTCACCTATCAAACTGTCATGACCTTCCTAATAGAGTATAGCTTGTATGCATGGGTACAACATACATAAAACTTCATTATGGTACCTTCTTATAGAAAATGACATGAGCACTTATTTATTTACCCTAACTTCACCACTCTTATTCAACCATTGAAGCTTATATGACCTATGATGCTTCATAGTTAATAAATTTAGCTTTATAATGATGCATTCCCTAAGGAGATCCCAAATGGTTTACCACCAAGGAAAGGGATTGAACACCACATTGATCTTATTCTTATGGCTCTCATTCCTAATAAGTTAGCGTATAAAAGTAATCATGAGGAGACAAAGGAGCTTCAGAGGCTAGTTGATGAGTTAATGAAGAAGGGACATGTTAGGGAAAGCATGAGTCCATATGTAGTGCCAATGTTGCTTGTGCCAAAGAAAGATGGATCTTAGAGGATATGTGTTGATTGTAAAGCTATCAACAAAATAACAGTGTTGATTTGAGGAAAAATCATTTTGAGGAGAGCGAGAATGATGGAAGCCATATTATACCAGCTTAAATCAACAAGGGAGTTAATTTGCAAAACCTTGGAGCACCAATGACAACATTTACTATTAGGAAGTTGCTAGGTACGAATTAAGGATGATGGAGGCTTCACTAGGGCTTGCGAATATGTCATCTATGGAGGAATTTGAGAACCATGACCATAGGAAGGAAGTTGGATTTAGGAGCCCATGTTTGGGCATTTAAATGGGTTATTTTCATGGGTGTTTATTATTATTTAGTGGGTTGAACGAATTTCCTTAATAAGCCCTTCTTATTAGCTAGGGTTATTGGGGGTTAACATATAAAAAGGGTGGTTGGAGGGGAGGATGGCATATTAGACGAATTTCCTTAATAAGTCCATCTTATTAGCTAGGGTTTTTAGGGGATAACATATAAAAAGAGTGGTTGGAGGGGAGGACAGTAGATGATGAGTATATGAGCTATTTTCTCAGGTTCTTTGAGAACTAATTTTGAACTTTCATACTTAAGTGTGTTGGTTCAATAGACTTATCTTCTTCAACATTGTTGTTGTTAAAAGTGGCGTATGAATCTTATAGTTCTGGTTCTTGGTTGTTTATAATCATTGGGTCAGAACTCCAAATCCCTTAACCTTTGTTAGAACGATCTTATACCAACATTGGTGTTGGGTTCCATTTACAAATAATCGAAGTCATCTTCTACATCATCTTTATGGTCATAGACTTGTCTTAATTGCCTTATTGCATTAAGAACCCATAGTTCCCATGCCTTCTTTGCAACTTTGCTATTGTATTAGCTTACTCCTCCATCCTCTGCCTTATATCATCAAATCTGGTATTCATGTGCTCAAATTATGACAACATAGTTTTGATCATAAAGAACACATCACTAATTCCCTCTTGAGTTACACCTTTGTTTGTGGAAATCATAGTATTACTTATGCACAAAATGATTAGAATATCTCACAAAACACTCCCTTGTGTGTTTCACTCAAAAGGAAAGATGTCACACTCCCTCGTGTTTACACTTTTTATGACTTTTTCTTAATATGAACTTGCACTGTTATTTTGACTACTCAAATTTCCCTTTTCAACTCCTAAAAGAAGTAAATGAGGTAAATCAAAAGGATTGCTTTAGAATAGAATAAGCTAATTGGGTTAGAATTAAATTAATTGAAGCATAAGGAGTCAAAAAAAAAAAGAACAAAACAAAAAAGGATATCAAGGCAAATGAATTTAATGAACTAGACTCACATAAATCAAGATAAGAGGTTAAACCTAAAGGACAATCTCAAATAACATAACAAGAAAATAAATGGTAGAATTAGAGTTAAGTAAGAAAATTATATTATTATTATGGCCAATATGACCAAACCACTTAACTTTTATCAATAACTTGAATTTGATGGCTTTTATTGTTCCTCTTTTTTTTTTTTTTTCATTCGTCCTTTTTTCTTTCTTTCTTTAGTTAACAAAAAACAATAATAGAATACTTAAAGACAATAAATGGAATTGAGAATAACATGTTTTAATAGTTATGATCTCAAACAAACAAGCAAAGTAAGAAGGATTGTAGATGAACAAATTAGCACATTTAAATGGTAATGCACTTAATAGGCAAACTAAATAAAAATAAATAAATCACAAAGTGGCGAATTGAAGAATTAATTAATCCAAGTTAATTTAGAGTTGAGCTCTAATACCAATTGATGTGAAAAAAACCTAAAAAGACATGGCTTAGGAACCCAACACATGTAAGGAATCAAAAAATATCCAGGCAAACTAAATTAGACTTTAATAACACAAAACCTAGACCCAACATTCAAAGGAACACGAACCAAGGATATTTAAGAAAGATATGGACATTACACTCCAAAAAGGAGGAGAGTTGGGAATGATAAGTTGAGTTGAATTCCATAAGAAGAGATATTTCTTGATAAGTTATTTAGTTCTAAAAAAAAACTAAGGAGAAAAACTCTCACTTTTTATTTCTCTCAAAGTTGTCTGATCTTTCAAAGGTTACAAGGAGATGCCTATTTATAGGCTAAGATAGCAATCCTAAAGAGGTATAAATTCCTATTTAGGACAAACTCTTATTTACAATAAATTCTTATACAAAAACTTTCACTTTTATAACAATCACTTATTTAGGATAAACTCTTATTTAAGAGTGATTGTTATTACTTAGTTCTAGCCCATTAAGTACTCCAATCATATTAATAAGGCCTTGACTTTCTTTCAAGCTTGAATTCGCACCATTTGTAGCTTGGTTGACCTGAATGTCCTCAATCAGCCCATTTAGTGCTTCTTTCATCTTTTTTGACTCTAACTTGTGTTATTGGACCTTTTAGAACATACTATGGACTTTTTTCATCCTTTAAAACCTTCTACACATCATCTCCAAGGTTTTTATCTAAGAGAAAGATAGTAAAAGGAGGGGAAAAGAAGCAAATTGGATTTTGCTTCCCATACCCTCCGAGAGGTCTTATTTATATATAGACAAAGGTGGTAACCATTATGGAATGAATCTACTTTCCAAAGTGGAATGCTCCATTATTTTCCATTATCCTCCACCTTATCTAAAGTAGCTTTATTAAAACTAATGTTCCTAGAAATTGTAAAGGTGTACTTATTGCAACAAAAATAATATTTGGTGTACACATGAAGAAATTAATTTCTTGATCATTTTGTGTGAATTAAATCTTGAAAACTATAAAAGAAACATTATTAGTAAGAAATTATGTCCTCATTCACCCTCTCAATGCCTGCTAGAAAAGCTATTCAAGATCAATGATTCCTTTCATTTACAGAATTCAATGATTAAGACCGTCAAAGTTGTAAGAATGTTGTCATAATTCCATCAAACAATGGAGCTATTGATCTTGTATCACTTTTCTTGCAAGTAATAAATGATTAAAGTCCTGAAGAATAAGATCATTACTTCATTTCTTGCTAATAAGGTTTCTCTTCTAGCTATAAGGAATCATTCACTCACAAGAATGATGAGATTAATCTATGTATCTACACCAAACATTATATCCATTTTGACAAGCACATCTTTATTAAGATAAGCACATCATTACAATTTCAGCACTTTGAATCCATTGAATTACAACAAGGTAATAATTAATTTTGATTATCATTTCTTACAACTATTAAACGGTTCAATTCCTAAAGAATGAAACTGCCACTTCATTTCTTACTAAAAAGTTTTTTCCTTTCATTGTGATGATTCATTTGCATAAAATGTTCATGTAATTAATTTTTATATCTACTTCATACATTATATTCATCTTAACAAGCAAAAGACATTATGTTCCATTCATAATATCTAAATTGTACTATAAATGTTGTTTTATACTTATCTTTTTCATGAATTTAGATTTACCAATACTCAAATTTCATTTCAAATTTTGAAAATATTTAAGCACTAGAGGATTAGTAATCAGATCTCTTTGACCATCAAGAATTAAAAGAATTGTGGAAGGTTAAAACTATAATTACTTCAATTATATCAAAGTATAGGAAAGGGCCTTATTATATGAAAATAAGGTGTCTTAAAGATGATATGAAAATAAGGTGTTAACACCACCATCCTAAGAATTAAAAAAATTCTAGTAAGATATGCTGTAAAATCTAAAGGAGGTAATTTTGACCCCTAAATAGAAAGATTTGTAGTAAATGGGTTTACTCTTACATGATTATCATATAAAAAGAGACTATCACTTCAATTTGTGCCAACAATGATCCTCCTTTCCTTGCAATAAGTCATTAACACAAAATGTTCATGAAATTAACTTTATGTGTACACTAAATGTTTGATTCAATATGACAAGCATGACAATACACATTTGGCAGTCTTAATCCACTGTAGTCCATTCAATGTACGAGTTACTGATCTTTATTACCTTTTCTTGAATGGTCCATTGCCTAAAAGATGACTCTAGTATGAATGCATATAAAAAAATAGAGTCATTGATCTTGATTAGTTTTTCTTACAAGTATTTAATATTTCAATTCCAAAAGTATGAGGTTGTCCCTTCATTTCTTGCTAATTAGGTTTTTCTTTCCATTACAAGGACTCATTAACACAAAATGATTATGAAATAAATTTTTATGTCTACAATAAACATTAGATTCAATACAACAAGCATGTCAATACCCCTCTAGATGTATGGATACATTTAAATCCATCAAGCATTTGAGTTATTGATTTTGATTACCTTTCCTTACATGTTTGAATTATTGATTACATGAAAGATGAGATCATGGCTTCATTTCTTGCTAACAAGGCTTGTTTTTTTGCTAAAAGAACTCATTCACACTAACTGGTCATGAAATTAACTTTTATGTCTACACTAAATGTTAGATTCAATGTGACAAGCACGTCAATACACTTTTAGTTATTTGAAACCTTTGAAGTTAATAAGAAGCTTGGAGATGATGTATAGAGGGGTTCAAGAGATTCAAGAGATCCAATGCACATTCCAAAAGGTCCAATCACATGAGCTAGAGTCAAAAAGATGAAAGAAGTATTAAATGGGCTGATTAAGGACATTTGCACCAACCAACCTACAAATGGCTTGAATTCAAGTTTAAAAGAGGACCAATACTTTATTAATAGGATTAGAGTGCTTAATAGGCTCAGGCTGAGTAATAAAATTCACTCCTAAATAGGAGTTTGATATAAAACTGGAGTTTGCTAGTTGTGATTTAGTTCCTTTCTAACAAAATAATAGTGTTTCCATATTTTAGGAGTTTATCATTATTTCTATTTTTAGGATTGTTATTTTGGCTTATAAATAGGCACCTCCTTGTAATTTCTTGGGCAAACAATTATATGAATTGAGAAGTGAGAAACTTTCTCTTTGGATTCTTCTTTAAACTTTAAGAACTTGTTAAGAGTATTATCTTGTGACATTCTAACTCAATTTATCACTCGTAAGTTCATTCTTTTCTAAAGTGTGATGTCTATATCCTTCTTTATAACTTAGGTTTGTGTTACTTTAAACATTAGGTATACATCTTGCATTATTCAAATCTAATTTAGTTTTCTTAGGTTCTTATTTAATTCCTTATACGTGTTAAGTCCCTCAGTATATCTTTTGAAATTCACATCAATTAGTATCAGAGCTTGACTCTAAATCACATTTCAATTGTGTTTTATGTTAGCTATTGAATTATACATAAAAAAAGAAAAAAACATCAACTTTAAGTTATTAAGGAAAAAGCTAAACAATTTGGTCAAACTATTCACAATAACGATCTAGGTTTTTTTGTTTTTATTCTCTTTGCTCAACTTTATTTTCTAGATCTTTCATCCACCTTTGTCCTCTAGGCTTAACTCATTAACTTGTTTTCTTTGAGTCTAGTTTATAAAATTTGTTCTCCTTGACACCCCTTTTTCATCTTCTACCTTTTTATTTTCCATTAGTTCAATTATCCCCCATTTACTTCATTATATGAGTTTGGTTCATTCAAGATTAATCTTCTTGGTTTAACTTGTTAAGTTCTTTAAAAAGCTGAAGGAAAAAGGCATGAGTATGGGCTCATTATAAGAAAAGCCACTAAAGGGAAGTAAACATGAGGATTAAGCGATAATAATTAAGAGAAACATATGAGGGAGTGTGTGTGAGGTTATTCCTCAATTTCTCCTTTTGTTTTAAGGAGTCATTCACACAAAATGATAATTAAATTACCTTTTATATCCAGTCCAAACATTATATTCACTATGACAAGCTTATTTTATACACCTATGGTACTTTAAGTCCTCAAACAAAAGAGTCATTGATCTTAATTAGATTTTCTTAAATAGTTTGTATGGTTTAATGCTAACAAGTCTTCTCCTTTCATTCCAAGGAGTCATTCACCCAAAATGATTATAAGATTAACTATTCTACATGTTTGGTAGTCTAAATCCATTGAAGGCCATCAAACATAGGAGTCATTGATCTTTATTAATTTTTCTTACATGGTTTGAATGGTTCATTGGCTAAAAGATGAGACTGTCACTTCATTTCTTACTAACAAGATTCCTCCTTCTATTGTAAGGACTCATTAACATAAAGCGATCTAAAATTAATTGTTATATCTACACCAAACATTATATTCATTACAACAAGCATGTACAAGTAGCATTTCGATACACCTTTTGTTGTCTAAATCCATTCAAAGTCCATCAAACATGGAAGTGGTTGATCTTGATTAGCTTTTCCTACATGATTTGAATGGTTCATTGGTTAAAAGATGAGTTTGTCAATTTATTTCTTGCTAACAAAGGTTCTCTTTTGTTACCGAGACTTATTGGCATAAAATGATGATGAAATTAAATTTTGTTTCTACACCAAGCATTATATTTATTATGGCAAACACATTCTTATACCCTTTGTACTTTGAATCCATTGAATTCAATCAAACAAAAGAGTCATTCATCTTTATTAGCTTTTCTTTTAGGAATTGAATTCAATTCTTGAGTAATGAGATTGTAACTTTCTTTCTTGCTAATAATGCTTTTCCTTCCATTACAAAGGCTCATTCACACAAAATAATCATAAAATTAACTTTTATGTCTACACCAAACATTAGATTCATAAAGACAGGCATGTCAATGCATGTTTGGTAGTCTTAATCCTTTGAAGTCTATTAAACTTAGGAGTCATTGATCTTGATTAACTTTTCCTATATAATTTGAATGGTTCATTGACTAAAAGATGAGTCTATCACTTCATTTGTTTCTAACACGGTTTCTCCTTTTGTTGCTAAGAGTTATTCACATAAAATAATCATGAAATCAAATTTTGTATATACACCAAACATTATAGTCATTAAGATAGCCACATTCCTTTTGTACTATGAATCAATTAAATTCCATTAAACAAAGGAGTCACTAATTTTTATTAGCTTTTCTTACAAGGATTTAATGGTTTAATTCTTGAAGGATGAGATTGTTACTTGATTTTTTATTAACAAGACTTCTCCTTTTATTAGAAGGACTCATTGATACAAAATGATCACAAAACTCATTGTTGTATCTACACTAAAATTTACATTAATTTTGATATATATGTCAATGCTCCTTTAGGGCTCATAACCTTATAATGTATCCTATAGATAAGGATTAGATTTTTCAAAGTAGACATCATATCAAATCCTTCAATTTTAATATCTAAACACAAAGTATGCATTAAATTAGGATCTAATAATGATAAAGTAAAATGTGTAAAACATAAGAACCATATAGGTTTATCACTTAAAGTTAATTTAACTACTCCTAATAAGGAATTAAGAAATCAGTTATGTCTTCTATCACAAACACAATTAATAGCTGAGTTATTTAAACTTAACCTAGTAGTAGGTTTCAATGCTACTTGAACCATCCTAATATGAAGAAATTTATACTTTTGTTGATGTGAGCTAATAAACTCTTGGGATAATAAAAAGAAATCATTGTAAACCTGAGATAAAAGTAAAACTTCTTCAACAGTTTCAATAATATAATCAATTTTTTTTTTTCAAGAAACTTCCCTATTTATAAACATGAGAAGAGGAAAAAGAAGGTAGAGTCCAATTTTGTAAATAACTATCATCTAAATTTTTGCTAATAATAATTTTTTTATCCTTACTCCTAGAAAGAATATTAGTTCTAGACAATCAATTAAGTTTTAACCTATCCATGTCTCGTAATATCACTATCAATGACTTAAGCCTAAACCCTACATGCCTACACATAGCTAACATAGGTAAAAAGGCAATACAACTTGGGTTTTCAACTATAAGACATAAATAAAATTAATACTTCCTCAATCAATTAGAAGATTATGGCCTTCCTTAGTTTTAATACCATTCCTATCTAAGCAGCACAAGATCACATAGATATATGCACAATATTTTAGCACAGTATTTTAAAGTAAGCAGTAATATGTACAAAAATAGCAAAACATATATAACATAAAAGAAATTAAAGATACTGGCTTACATAAATGAAACTTTCATTTCACAGAATGACGTTACAAGTTTGTTATACAAAGGAAGTGAAAGAAAAGAATAGAGGAGGAGTAAACTTAATTCTAGAGATAAAGGAAATTGGACTCTACCTCTCTTGTGACCAAGAGGTCTATTTATATAAGAAAAAGTGATAAACATTATTAAAGGAATCTCTTTTATAAAGTAAAGTTGTCCTTGATTCCTTACTTTTCCTAAAATTACTTTAAAAAAGCTTCTCGAGTTCAGTGATTTCCTTTCCATCAAAAGTATTTAATCTCTCTGCTCTTTATAACTCATAACGGGTCCTAGAAATCTTACAAGATACCATCATTGAATTGTCTTTGACTACTTTCAACTTGGTTTGCTTATGTGTCTTGCTCTGGTTGGAGCAATGCAATCATAATTTCTAATAACTTTTTTTTTTTTACATCAACTCCATTAAAGTCTTTAGTATCTCTTTTGGACTAAATGATATAGGCCTTAAGGGTAGAGCTGTAGGTCCATTAATACAAATAATTTCTTTCCAATGTAGACTCCATCATTAAAAAGGTCAAACTTTTCTTACCATTATATTCAATTCAACAAGTGCATCTATACATAGTTGCCACACTAAATCCATTCAATCTCATCAAATAAAGGGATCATTGATCTTGATTAACTTTTCTTACAAGTATTTCAATTCCTAATTAATGTGACTATCTCATTATTTCTAACTAACAAGGGTCCTACATTTGTTGCAAGGACTTATTTACATAAAATGATATTCAAATTAATTTTTATGTCAACAAAAAAATTATATTAATTAGAATAAACATGTTTATACATCTTTGGTACTCTAAATCCACTGAATTCCATCAAACAAAGGAGTCATTAATCTTGATTAGCTTTTCTAACAGGTATTGAATGGTTTAATTCTTGAATAATGAGATCATCTCTTCAATTCTTACTAACAAGCACATAGAGACTCCTATCCTCATCTTAATATCCCATATCAAATAAAGAAGGAGACTTAGGCCTAAAAACTTGGCTGGTCATTTCTAGTGGTTCATTAACCACAGAAGTAAAAGTTAAGGGAGGAAACATAACTCCATATTGAGGTTGACTAGCCTACTCTCTTATTCTTCTAATTTCTTCCAGCACAGTGATTAGCACTAAGGAGGTAGAGAATTTAGGTTTGACCTTTTCTTTTTCTTTGAAAAGACTGTCTCATCTTTTATGAATTGAACTATTCAATACCTATTAGAGAAGATTTTCAAGATTAATGACTCCTTTGTCTAATGGAATTCAATAAATTTAAAAATTTGTAGATGTAGATAACTGATTGTTGCCTTGAATATAAATTTTGGAATGGGCACCATTCAACAAAGGAGAAATTGTTTTAATAAGAAATGAACTGACAAACTCATTCTTTAAGAAATGAACCATTATATAGCTACAAGAAATGCTAGTCAAGAATAATGACTATGTTATTTAATGGAATACAATGGATTTAGAGTGTCAAAGGTGTAAAGACATGCTTGTTCCAATGAATATAATGTTTAATCCAAATAGTTTATGACCTAATCTATTTTAGTACAAATGCATGAAAACTAATGCTCTCTCTTCACATGATTTTGTCACTAAAACAAAAGGAGTACTAACTTATCCCTTATTGGAATATCAGAGCTAATTAGCTTACTAGACCAAATTTGTTGGATTGGTATATTAATTTGAGAATCATTCTCAAATAAAACAAAGCAAGTTTGTCTAGTTGGTCTTCATAATCTTATTTTGTTTGCTCCTATAGAGGACATTGCAAATAAAGCTTAGGAGATTTATCAATATGATAAGATGATAATGATCTAGTAGCATATTTGATGCTAGCTAGTAACATCAATTTGTGTGGAGATTCTGTATGAAATGACTTTTAATGAAAGTCAAATACTTACTAAGACCCAACCCATAGTTATGGAACCAAGGCATTTAGAGATTTATAAAAACAAAATAGATGCTCTCTTAAAGAAAAGGCTTACTAGAAAAAGTAATAACCCATGAAGTTGTCAAGTATTTTATGTAGAAAATGCTACAAAACTATAATGAAGGGTTCCAAGATTAGTTATTAACTACAACTCTTTAAATAAAGCTTTAAGATGGATCAAGTATCATATATCTAAAAAGAATGATTTATTTAATAGGCTTTATGAAGCTTAAATATTTTCCAAATTTAACATGATTTTTAGTTATTGGCAGCTTATTTAGTAATCACTATTGTTTATATTGATGATGTGTTAATATTTTCTAATACAATCAAACAACACTTTAAGCATTTAAAGCAACACAAGATCACACAAATATATACATAATATTTCAGCACAATATTTTAAAGCAAGCATAATATGTATAAAAATAACAGGACATATATATAACATAAAAGAAAATAAAGAAATTGGCTTACAAAAATAAAGATTTCATTCCACAAAATGACATTATTGGTTTATTATACAAGGGAATTGAAAGAAAAGAAGAGAGAAGGAGGAGCAAACTTAAATATAAAGAGAAGGAAAATTGGACTCTACCTCTTTTATGACCAAGAGGCCTACTTATATAAGAAAAAGGTGATAACAATTATTAAAGGTATCTCTTTTATAAAATAAAGTTATCCTTAGTACCTTACTTTTCCTAAAGTTGCTTTAATAAATCCACCAAAAGTATTTAGTCCTTTTGCTCTTTATAGCTCATACAAGTCTTAGGAATCGTGCATGATATCATTGTTAAGGTGTCTTTGATTGCTTTTAGCCTAGTCTACTTATGTGTGATGCTTTAGTTGTAACAATGCAACAATTATTTCTAATAACCTTTCTTTTAACATTAACTACATTAAATTCTTCAGTATCTCTTTTGAACTAGATGGTTTAGGCTTTGGGGGTAGAGCTTTAGGTCTATTAATAAAAATAATTCATTTCCAGTGTAGACTCCATCATCAAAAAAAGTCAAAGTTTTTCCACCATTGAACATTAATCCATCATGTTAGCCATGGAATATGCTTGATGTTACATCTAGCACATTAATCTATATAGCCATAATAGTGTAATCCCATTTAATAATCCACAAGACATGATACCAAACTATAGATATTAACAATAGGTCTTTAACCTCTTCATTTGCTTTACAAAATTGTTCATAAATAGTTATTACCTCATAAGGTAAGGTTATATGATGTAAACCTCACTTTAAAAACCAAGTTTTAAACTAGTTTGGAAATCGTTTTTGATCATTTGGAAGATGCATTTGAATGAACCCACTAAATTTTTTTTACCTATTTCATATAATAAGGCTTTTTTCTCATACTTTGACATAATCAAAATAATTGTACGTTTTAACTTTCCACCATTCTTTTAAATCTTGATGACCAAAGAGATCATCTTGCCAGTTTTCATGATAAAGAATTTTCTTTATCTTAAATTTAGCATAAGTCCAATTTTTGAAATCATAATCAAATCCTAATCCTATTTTTATAAGTTCAATAACCACTGAGCTTATTACATATAATATTTATTGATAATACAAGCAATTATTCATACTAGTATGAAGATACATATCATCTTTATGATAAAATCTAGTGATCTCATTAGGTCTTAATCGAGTATAATTATTTTCCATAGCACACAAAAATTCTATGTACATAAGAATCAAAAGATACATGATGGATTTATCCAAAGCTTATTCATAAGTATCATTTTGAAGTTTATCAACTTTTTTTGCTTTTTCATCTTTAGCCGATGAATTAGCTGACTTTGTTGGGGATTACGACCCTTGTATAAGAGGCAATTTACTCATACTATAATTCCCTGTAAAAATCCACAAATTAGAAGATTAGGTAAAGAATTGGAATTTCCTTTAATAAACTCGATAACAAAATAAAAAATAGAAAGTATTCCTTGCCATTTAGCAAAGATCTATTTAGATGCAATGTTCTTAACATCTTTAGTAAGGACATTTTTTGCAATCTCAAAATTTATTCTTAGATGAAACTTTTGATTTAACATATCACTTTGAAATATTTGAATACATATCACAATGGCCAAAAAAATTTTTTTTAATGGTAAAGTAATTAATTTTAACTCCTCTCCAAATTCTTGAAGTAAATCAAACTAATTATTCTTTTAAGTCAATCCTTTGCTTATGGATTCCTCTATATCCTCTATTTGATAAATAAGTTTCTACTATTTTAAAAGTATTAAGATAAGGAAGATTAAGACATGACAGTTCTTTAGTTTGTATTTTTATTTACTTAATTGCCTTCATATGTTCATCTAACCATTCTAATGAATTCTTTTACAATCTTTCAAACAAAGGCTTACCATCATAAGTTAATTTTTTATAGAATTTTGAAATATAATTCAGAAATCCTAAAAATATTTGCAACTATGGTTTTTCTCTAATTTCACTAGCAAACTCAGTTGTATGATCAATAGAAACAATAACACCATCTTCAATGAAGCAACCAAGGAATTTAACTTGATTTGAAATAACTTCATTTTTTTAACTAATATGACTAAACTAGCTTTTTCAATTCTTGAAGGATGAGATTGTTACTTGATTTTTTATTAATAAGATTTCTCATTCTATTGTAAGGACTCATTGACATAAAATAATCATAAAACCCATTGCTATATCTACATTAAAAATTAGATTAGTTTTGTTAAACATATCAATACACTTTTAGTAGTCTAATTCTATTAAAGTCTACCAAATAAAAGAGTTATTGATCTTGATTAATTTTTCTTAATGATTTTAATGGTTCATTAGTAGAAAGATGACATCATTAATTCATTTCTTACAAACATGGCTTACCATTTCCTTACTAGGAGTTATTGACATAAAATGATCATGAAATTAAATTTTGTGTCTACACCAAATATTATATTCATTGTGATGGGCACATTCTTACACCTTTCATACTCTAAATCTTTTAAATTCAAACTAATGAGAAGTCACTGATCTTTATTAACTTTTTTTTAAGGGATTGAATGGTTCAACTCTTGAAGAATGAGACTATCACTTCATGTCTTACTCATAAGGCTTCTCCCTTTGTTGTAATGACTTATTCACACAACATGATCATGAAATTAACTTTTATTCTATACCAAACATTAGTTTCATAGTGATAAGCATGTTAATACATGTTTGGTAGTCTTAGTCCTTTGAAGTCCATCAAGCATAATAGTTATTGATCTTGAATTGCTTTTATATGTAGTTTGAAGGGTTTATTAGTTAAAAGATGTGACCATCACTTTATTTCTTACTAATAAGATGTGATCATAGGTGTAGTTATATGCTTATCACAATGAATCTAATGTTTGGTATAAACACAAAAATTAATTTCATACTAATTTTGTGTAAATGACTCCTTGCAACAAAAGAAGAAGATTTGTTAGTAAGAAATAAAGTGACAATCTCATCTTTTAGGCAATAAACCAATTAAAAACATGTAAGAAAATCTAATTGAGATCAATGACTCCCTTGTTTGATGGACTTCAATGTATTTAGACTATCAAAAGTGTATTGGCATGCTTGTCACAAAGAATATGATGTTTGGTGTAGATACAAAAGTTAATTTCATATCATGTTATGTGTATTAAGTTCTTGCAACAAAAGAAAAGGCCTTTTTAAAGCCCCCCTCTCAAGTGCCCTTCTCCTTAAGGGTGCATGAAGGATACTTCCTCCTATAAATCAAACAAGTATTCTCAGGTTGGTGCTACACCTGAAGACCATTGAACAAGCACCTTAGTGGCAGTATGATTGCCTCACTTCACCATCATCTAATACAACATTGCAATTCATATTGGTGTGGAAAGAATATCAGGCACTTCTGGAGGCAATTCAGGCTTAATCGTGTGCTCTGTCCCCAGCTTTTGCTTAGCTGTGAAACATGAAATACAAGGTGAATTTTAGCACTGGCAGGCAACTCCAAATGATAAGCTACCTTCCCCATTGTGGCCAGAATCTTGAATGGTTCGTACAAAGCTTTTTTTATGGACATTACATGATGGAATCACGATGATAAGGTTGGAGTTTAAGTTAAACATGGTCTCCCACCTGGAATTCTCAATCTGAACAATGTGCATCTGCCTGTTGATTTATGTGATGTTGGGCTTGCTGTAAGTAATGCTTGAGTAATTGGATTGCAGCTTTCCTGAAAATGAGTTGTTGATTGACCGAAGCAACCAAGACATCTCCTGGAACGTAGGGGTGATAAATGGTAGATGGTGTCAACATAAGGCTTTAAATGTGTGAGCACTGGTGGTGCAGCAAAGGTATGTCCCCAAGCATCAATTTATGACTTTGGGCTGACCATCAATGTGGGGATGATGCACTGCCGACATATGAAGTTAAACACCCTGCAACTGAAATAATCCTTGCAAAAAATTGCTCAAGAATATGGTGTCTCTATCATTGATAATTTCCTCTGGTGGCTCGTGCAACTTGAACACATTAACAAAGAACACCTATGCCACAATGTTGGCAAAATAGGGATGTGGCAGTGCCAAAAAGTGGACTTATTTTGTTAGACGATCCAGCACCATGAAAGTCACATTTTTCCAACACTATGGGGGTAAACCTTAAACAAAATTTATAGTGATACTTCACCATACTCCCTCTGGAACCAGTAATGATGCGAAAAATCCCAAAAAGACATTACTTAGGGATCCAACGCATATAAGGAATCAAAAAATAACCAAGAAATCTAATCAAAATTTAATAATAGAAATCCTAAACCCAATATTCGAAAAAACATGAACTTAGAGTATTCAAAAAGGATATGAATGTCACACTCCAAAAAAAAAAGGAATTGGGAGTGATAAGTCGATTTAAATGTTACAAAAAGAAGTACCTTTTGATAAGTTCTTTAGTTCTTAAAATAACCAAGGGAGAAAAATTCTTACTTTCTACTTCACTCAAAGTTGTCTGATTTTCAGAACTTACAAGTGGTACATATTTATAAGTTAAGCTAGTAATCCTAAAGAGACATAAATTCCTACTTAGGAGAAATTCTTATTTTGGAGGAATTTCGAACAAATTCCAACAAATACAATGACCTCTAATTTAGGAGTGAATACTATTATTTAGTCTGATCCATTAAATATTCTAATTATATTAATTAAGTATGAACTCTCTTTAAAACTTAAATTCGCACTATTTAAAACTTAGTTGGCCTGAACATCATGAATCAATCCATTTAGTATTTCTTTAATCTTTTTGACTTTAACTCGTGTTATTGGGCTTTCTGGAATGTGTGATGGACCTCTTGCATCCATTGAAGTTCTAGCTTATGTTATTAGACCTTTTGGAATGTGCAATGAACCTCTTGTATCTATTGAAGCCTTCCACCCATCATCTCCACAGTTTTTATCATTCCCCCCTCCTTAAAGGGATTCACCCTTGAATCATCACCTACATCAAAAGGAAAAAGGTCAGAAACGTTAAATATTACACTCATATTATACTCACTAGGAAGGTCTAACTTATAAGCATTGTCATTAATTCGTACTACAACTTGGAAGGGACCATCTCCTTTAGGTTGTAGCTTTGAACACCTCTGAGCTGGGAATCATTCCTTGCGCATATGAACCCAAACCCAATCACTAGGTTCAATCCACCTTCTTTCGTCCCTTGTTAACATGGGATGCGTATTACTCAGTTCATTTTTCAATATCTTGTTGCACCTTCTCATGCAATTTTTTTATCATATCAGCTTTGCGTTCACCATCAACGCTAGCATACTTATTGACAGGTATAAGTACCAAATCCAAAGGAGTCAACAGATTAAAATCATATACAATTTCAAATGGAGAGTAACTAGTAGTAGTATGAACACTCCTATTATATGCAAACTCAACATGTGGTAAACAATCTTCTCATGTTTTCAAATTTGTTCGAATAATAGTATGCAAAAGAGTATAAAGAGTTCGATTAACCACCTCAATATGTCCATCAATTTATGGATGACAAGTAATTGAAAACAATAGCTTAGTACCTAACTTACCCCACAAAATCTTCCAGAAGTAGCTTAAGAACTTTGTATCTCTGTCTGAAACAATGTTTTGTGGCATGCCATGCAAATGTACTACTTCTCTAAAAAATAAGTCAGTCACATTGTTTGCATCATCAGTTTTATGGCATGGGATGAAGTGTGCTATCTTTGAAAATCTATCAACAACAACAAATACAAAATCCCTACCCTTTTTTGTTCGTGGCAATCCTAGTACAAAGTTCATGAATAAATCAACCCAGGGATGGCTAGGTATGGTAAAGGGGTATACAAGCCATGGGGTAAAACTCTAGATTTAGCCTGTTTGCATGTTATGCATTTCTCACATATCCTCTCAACATTTTGTTTCATGTGTGGCCAAAAGAAGTTTCATTTAGGACATCTAGGGTTTTCCTAACTCCAACATGACCCATTAAACCACCCTTATGAGCTTCTCTTACAACTAACTCCCTTAAAGAACTCATAGACATACATAAACAATTTTATCTAAATAAGAAACCTTTATGCCTATAAAATTTCTCAAAGGCTGACTTCTCACATGCTCCATACACATTAATAAAGTCTGGATCATTCATATATAAATCTTTAATATGTTCAAATTTTAATAAGTTTGTAGTAAGTGTAGAGATAAGGGCATACCTACGAAATAATGTATCAGCTACCATATTTTCCTTATCTTATTTATATTTGATGATGTAGGGAAAGGTCTCAATGAATTCAATCCACTTGGCATGTCTTTTGTTCAACTTTCCTTGTCCCTTCAAGTGCTCTAACGATTCATGGTCAGTATGGATGACAAACTCCTTGGGCCAAAGGTAATGTTGTCATGTCTCTAAAACTTGTACCAATGCATACATCTCTTTATCATAAGTAGAATAATTAAGGCTTGCTCCACTTAGCTTTTCATTGAAGTAAGCAATTGGGCGCCTTTCCTGCATCAAAACAACTCCAATGCTAATACCTAAAGCATTACACTCAATCTCGAAAACTTTTGCAAAGTTAGGTAAAACAAGTAGGAGTGCAGAACTTAATTTTTCCTTAATACAATTAAAAGCCTTGTCTTGGTCATTACCCCACCTAAAACTCTTGTTCTTTTTGATAAACTCAATGAATAGTGTAGTAATGGTGCTAAAGTCCCTAATAAAGCGTCTATAAAAACTAGCTAGACCATGAAAGCTACGCAAATCACTAATTGACTTAGGTGTAGGTCAATCACAAATTGTTTTAACTTTTTCCTTGTTAACCTCAACACCTTTAGAACTCACAACATAACTAAGAAATGTGATCTGATTAGTACAAAAGGAACATTTCTTTAAATTAGCATACAATTTCTCAGAACGTAAAACACTTACAATAGAACATAAATGATCAAGATACTCTTTTAGGGTTTTACTGTAGACCAAAATATCATCAAAATATACAACCACAAATTTACCAATGAATGGACGCAAAACATGATTCATTAGTCGCATAAAAGTGTTTGGTGCATTAGTGAGACCAAATGGCATAACAAGTCATTCATACAAGTCATACTTAGTTTTAAAAGTTGTTTTCCACTCATCTCCCTCTCTCATCTTAATCTAATGATATCCACTTTTCAAATCAATCTTAGAAAAGACACAAGAACTATGCAATCCATCCAACATGTCATCTAATCTAGGTATGGGGTGATGATACTTTACAGTGATTTTGTTGATTGCTCGATAATCAACACATATCCTCCAAGTCTCATCTTTCTTAGGTACAAGTAAGACAGAAATAGCACATGGACTTATGCTTTCCCTCACATATCCTTTGGAAATAAGCTCCTCAACCTGCCTTTGAAGCTCCTTTATCTCCTCAAGATTATTCTTATATGTTGGTCAGTTAGGGATGGATGCACCTGGGATGAAATCAATTTAATACTCAATTCCTCTATTAGGTGGCAATCCACTTAGAACATCGTCAAGGAATACATCTTCAAATTCCTGTAATAAAGCAATAACACTAGGTAAAGATGGGTCA
Organism: Bruguiera gymnorhiza; assembly: GCA_020883675.1. Classification (NCBI taxonomy): domain Eukaryota; kingdom Viridiplantae; phylum Streptophyta; class Magnoliopsida; order Malpighiales; family Rhizophoraceae; genus Bruguiera; species Bruguiera gymnorhiza. The sequence continues at coordinate 3,456,033 of JAIRCJ010001049.1, read as the reverse complement.
AACTTGTTACTGTTAAAATAAGCCTCCTTGTATAAAAGTACGATCATAGGTTGTTTGGCATAGAATACTCTTTTGACATCACTCTTTTTTGTATAGAAACTTTCTCTTTCTTTCTCTTATGTTTTTCTCTTTTATCAATCTTTCTTTTCTGTTCACTCTCATTTTTAATCCTTAATTGATCCTCATAAGTTTGTTGAGGTGATAATGGTACAAGAGTGACGAGTTTTTCATTCATTACAAAGGAATATTGATTCTTGAAGTCATCATGCATAACTCCCCTGTCAAATTGTCATGGTCTTCCTAATAGAATATGGCCCACATGCATAAGTACAACATCATATAAAATTTCATCATGGTACCTTCTGATAGAAAATGATATGAACACTTGCTTATTTACCTTGACTTCACCACTCTCATTCAACTATTAAAGCTTATATGGCCTAGGATGCTTCATAGTAAGTAAATCTAGCTTCTCAACCATAGTTGTGCTACCAATATTAATGCAACTCCCACTATCAATAATCATACTACATACCTTATCTTTGATGAGACACCTCATCTGAAAGATCTTATCTCGTTGCACCTCATTTTCTTCCTTCACTTGCACATTCAATGCTCGCCTTGTGATGAGAGTTACTCCATTAACTAGATACTCCTCTCCATCACTTTCTGTTGTTCCCACAGCCTTGTATGGGTTGTAATTGTTGTCAACTAGGGTTAAGTGTGCAAGAGAGTAAAGTCACATGGAAGGGCAAGAAAGTAAATCCGTCGCGTAAGGGCAAGAACGTAAATCTGCCATGTAAGCCCTATTAGGGTTTCATGGAAGAGAGTATATAAAGGCCTTGGAAGACAAAACTAGGGAGGAAAGGGCCAACACAATTGAAAAAACAGCAACCCTACAGCAACCGGCCAAAAGGAAGAGAGAGCATAACGGCAAGAGATCTGAAACGACACCACCGGGAGAGCAAACCAGAAACGCCTCTTGCAAGCAAACCAAAAACATGTCCTGCAAGCAAACCAGAAACACGTCCTGCAAGCAAACCAGAAACGCCTCCTGCAAGCAAACCAGAAACGCCTCCTGCAAGCAAACTAGAAACACATCTTGCAAGCAAACCAGAAACGCCTCCTGCAAGGAAACCAGAAACGCCTCCTGCAATGAAACCAAAAACACGTCCTGCAAGAAAACCAGAAACGCACAACCAGCAAGAGGAGAAATAAGAAACAGACCACCCGGAAGAAAAGACAGCAGACCTGGTATCCGTGAGACCACCCGGAAGAGAAGACAGTAGACCAGAAGCGTGAGGCAGGCCAAAAGACGTGAACCAGAAAAACCAGTAACGTAAGGGAGGCCAAGAGACGTGAAACGACAGACCAAAAACGTGGGTGTACGTCAGGAGACGGCGTGAGACCAGAACGTGCAACAACGTGACAGACCAGAAGTGTGAGGACAGGCCGTGAAACGGTAAGACCGTGAAATAGGAGATGGGTAAGACCGTGAGACGGTGAAAGCAGGAGTTGTGTGAAACAACCTAGAGAAGGAATTCAGCGAAGCATCGAAAGAACTCAACGTATTTCCAGATTTCTTCAAGAGAGGTTAGAGAGCGTTGCGGTGAACTTCTAAGCGGCAGTGGAGCAGCCTTTTAATTCAACAGAGGCAAAACAAGCTAGAAGAAGGGTAGACACAGTAAGTGACACTCTTTGTATTGTACTTGCTTAGTAATTGCAATAGTGAAAAGAGCAGAAGATTAAGACATCCATTGTAACTAGAATTCTCAAGTATAGTGGATAGTTTCGGTAAGGGAGAGTCCCTACCACCGTGGATGTACGTCACATTGACGGAACCACGTAAATCTCGTGTGTCCTTAATTTGCTTTACGTTCTGTGTTTTGAATTGAGTTGTGAACGCAGCTAAAGTATCAGCCAACCCATAACCTAACGAAGACCTAAACAAGAACATCCGAATTGTCTATTAGGCAATGTGTCTGAAAGGTGACTTTGGGGACTATTGTGATTAGTAGGTAGCAATAGATCTACCTTAGTCGAATTTGAGAAAGAGTTTGCTTTTAAGAAGAGATTGAAGTTGTTCACTTTCCTGTGAATTGCGAATTGTGGTGATACTGATTCACCCCCCTCTCAGTATCACAAACTAGTAGATCCTAGGGTGAAGTTGGAACTTCACTTTCACCCTTTGATGATGGCATAAAATCATCATCTGATTCACTTTCAGTTTTAACATCACCATTACTTTTCAAGATCATTACACATTTATTTGGATATTGAGATGCAATGTGACCCCTGCCCAAATACTTAAAGCATTTAACATCTCTGTTTCTACTTGGTTGGGGGTCAGAATTACCTGCCTCCTTTCTAGAACCCACATTCTTGTACTTAGATAGCTCGACTTTGGACTAGTAATTGGTCATCTCATCCCTTTTATTCCAATTTAGCTTCTAAGATGAGGTAGATATTGAGTTTTGCCCAAACCGTGTGGAACCCTTTTGTTTGAGTTGTCTTTCAACTTTCATAGTCATGTGCACCATGTCTTCTAATTCCACATAGTGTTGCAATTCAGCCACATTTGCTATATCCTTATTTAGTCGTTACAGAAATTGAGCCATGGTTGCTTCTTTATCCTCTTCTACATTAGGGACAAACCTCCTTCTTATGATAGCCTTCATCTCCTCCCATGTATCAATAGGCTGCTCTCGATTCCTTCTCCTAGTTAAAACAAGTTAATCCCACCAAATAATAGCATAATCACTGAATTCAACTGCAACAAGCTTTACCTTTTTCTCCTCGGAATAGTTGTGGCAATCAAAAACCAATTCAACCTTCTTCTCTCATTCTAGGTATGCATCAGGATCATTCTTACCTTGGAATGGAGGAATTGTTATTTTAATACTGCCTAAATTATGGTCATAGGTGCCTTGTCTCCCAAATTCTCTTTAATCTCTTCTATTTTTAGCAATTCTGACCACAGTAGTTTGATCATCAAATTCATCATCTTCTACATCATCTTTATGGTCATAGGCACATCTCAACTACCTTCCTGCTTTAAGAGCCTCATATTCCCTATACTTCCTTTACAACTCTGCTATAGTATTAGATTGCTCCTTCATCCTCTCTCTCATATCATCAAATTTGGTATTCATACACTCAAATTGTTGTTGCATAGCTTTGATCATGAAGGACACATCACCGACTCCCTCCTAAGCTGCACCTTTGTCTTTGGATATCATAGTATTACTTCTACACAAAATAACAAGATACCTCATAAAGCACTCCCTTATGTGTTTCATTCAAAAGAAGGTGTCACACTCCCTCGTGTTTACACTCTTTTTGACATTTTCTTTATATGAACTTTCACTCTTGTCTTTTACCACTCGAATTTCTCCTTTCGACTCTATAAAAAACTAAACAAAGTAAATCAAAAGTATTAATTTTGAACATAATAAGATAAATAGCGTAAAATTGAACAAATTAGAGAACAAGGAATCAAAAAATGAAAAAGGATATCAAGGCAAACGAATTTAATGAACTAAACTCACAAAAATCATAATAGGGGTAGTTAAATTTAGAGGACAAATTTGGATAACAAGACAAGAAAATAGATGGCAGAATTGGAGTTGAGTAAGAAAACTTTGTTATTATTATGGCCAATATGACCAAACTATTAACTTTATCAATAAATTGAATTTGATGTTTTCTTTCTTTTCTTCTTCTTTTTTTTTTCTTTTCTTTTTTTTTCATTGATCCTTCTTTTTGTTTTTTTTTTTCCTTTTCTTTTGCTCAACACAAAATAACAATATAATACTTAGATACAACAATTGGAATTGAAATTAGCACGTTGAAAAGGATTACAAACAAACAGATTTGTGCATTTGAATTATAATGCACATAATTGAAGAGTAAGTGGATTCAACCTGATTTAGAGCCAGACTCTGATACCAACTAATGCAGAAAACCCCAAAAAGACGTGACTTAGGGACTCAATGCACACAAGAAATCAAAGAATAACCAGGAAAGTTAAATTAGAATTTAATAACAGAAACCCTAGACCCAATATTCGAAGGAACACAAACCTAAGGTATTCAAGAAAGATATGGATGCCACACTCTAGAAAAGAAAAGAATTGGGAGTGATAAGTCGATTTGAATGCCACAAAAAGAAGTACCTCTTGATAAATTCTTTAGTTTTTAAAAGAACTGAAAGAGAAAAACTCTTACTTTCTATTTTACTCAAAATTGTCTGATTTTCAGAACTTATAAAGGGTGTCTAACCCATTAAGTATTCCAATTATATTAATTAGATTTAAACTCTCTTTAAAACTTAAATTCGCACCATTTGAAACTTGGTTGGTCTGAATATCCTAAATTAGCCCATTTAATACTTCTTTAATTTTTTTAACTCTAACTTATATTATTGGATTTTCTGGAATGTGCGATGAATCTCTTGCATCTATTGAAATTCTAACTTGTATTATTGGACCTTCTGGAATGTGTAATAGACCTCTTGCATCTATTGAAACCTTCCACCTATCATCTCCACGGTTCTCATCAAGTAAAGGCTTTAACAACCCTATGGTTATAGAATTATCATATTTACACCATCGATAAACTCCACATTTCCTCACGAAATTAGACACATCCTTATAGAGTCCCGTCTAAAAAAAAGACAACTTACCTTCCTAGTGCTGTCAAGAACACGTATGTGACCCCCAATTAACACTTGAATGTAATTTCTCAATTATATTGTGCCACAAAGTTTGATCAGCTCCCACCATTAATCGCCCCTTCTACCTAAGGAGACCATCCATGAGAGTGTGGTTGTTAATAGGCCATGTTCCTTGTTGAAGGGCTACAACAATGATAGATAATTGAGGATTGTTGCTCCAAGATTGCTTAGTGGCTTCCAAAAGAGTAGAAAAAGCAATGGAAATGGTTGTTATAAGAATGGAATTGCAATGCATACATGACAAAGCACGGGACTTGGAGAGTCAATTAAATTGTCCCTTAGTTGACAACTTTTGCACCATGAAGTGCTTTAAGCTGTGATGATCGGTGCATATCTTGAAGTGGCAATCTCGTAGATAATGATGCCCTTAGAAGCAGCAAAAGTTATTAAAAATAGTTCTCCTTTATACACTGATAGCGTAAGATAGCGTGGCGTGGAATTCTTGCTGATATAGGCAATGGGGAGTTCACACATGAGAATAACATCCATTCCAGACCATGATGCATTGATTTGAATTAGAAACTCTCATGTGAAGTCTGGTATGGCCAAAACAGGACCTAACACCAACCCCTGCTTTAATTAATTGAATGCTTTATGTGCTTCTTGCAAAAGGGTTGCCTTTCCTCCATAAAGCTACTTCAAGTTGGTTGGTGGTGGCCATCCGGTTACTACCTCCACATTTTTTGAATCAGTAGTAAATGCCCCCTTCGAGATCATATGACCCAGTATTCAATCTCTAGTTGAGCAAAGAAGTATTCACCTTTTTTGAAAATAACTCAAGTTGAAGAAGCTGCAACACTTTGCACAAATGGTGCAGATGATCCTCCCAATTATTACCATAAATTAGAATACCATCAAATAACTCCAAGACGAATTTACCGAAGTAGGGATAAACTACATTGTTCAAAAGACTCTGAAATGTTAGTGGTGCGTTAGTAAGACCAAAAGGGATCACTAAGACTTTGAAATGTCCATCATGTGTCTTAAATGTTGTCTTGTACACATCAGAATTTTACATCTGGATTTAGTGATACCCAGAATGTAAATCCACTTCAGAAATAAATTATTGGCCCGCCAAGTTCATCTAGTAATTCATCTATGAGAGGAATGGGGAATTTGTCCTTGATGGTGAAGTTGTCGAGAGACCTATAGTCCACACAAAACTACCCGGAGTTATCTTTCTTTTTGGCAAGGACCACCAGAGAAGTGAAGGGGCATGTACTACTCTAAAGTGTGCTTGCCTCCAACATTTCCTTAACCATTGTTTCAATCATTCTTTTGAGGGGCATGGTAATGATAGGGTCTAGCATTGATGGGTTATGCTCCCTCCTTAAGTGGTATTCTGTCGTGTATAAGTTGAGGCAACTGATTTGGTTCCTTGAAGACTCTTCATATTCTGCTAATAAGTCTTGTAATCTGGACTTATAGGTAATTGAAATGTCATCAGAGTTATTCTTTGTAGCATTGCCGCATTTTGGTCCCCATTCAACATCCACACTACACAATTACATGGTGGCCAAGTGTAAGGAATGCATCAAGGACTTCGAAAGAGTCTTGTCATTTATTCTCTGGATGGTGGACAAATCTGAACCACACAAGACTTGTTTCTTACCTTGAACCACAAATTCCATTCTCATTTGCTTAAACTCCCAGCTTATATCTCCCAACGTCTCAAGCCATTGTACACCCAACACTAAATCACAGCTCCCTCAGGGCAATATGTGAATATCAGAGGAGAAGATTCTCCCTTGTGGTACCCATTTAAGCCCCTAACATAAGCCCAAACAATTAATGCAAGTACCATTTGTGACCTTTAAATTGTTCACTGGTTCCACATGACATCGAAGACACTTTGCAACCATGAAATCTAAGAAATTATGGATGCTCTCGGAATCAATAAGTGCATGCAATGATTTAGTGCCTACATAAGCTGTTACATGCATGATTGTACACCCCTCTGCAACCAACCTAATTATTGCATACACTAATATTCGCAAATCCTCAGTCTCTTCATTCTTGCAGTCTTGCTCTCCACCTTGATATGTAGCCTTTAAATCAGGTTCATGGTCCACCTCTATTAGAAATAATTTCCTCTGGCAACACTTGTGCCAAATTCAGACTTCTTGTCGCACCAAAAGCATAACCCCTAAGCCCTTTTTTCCTCACACTCCTCACTATTGCACATTTTTGAGTTCCGTGGTACCCAGCTTTCTTTCCTCAACCCTCCACCAAGCAATAAATTTGAACTAATGGGAGTGCCAATAAAAGAAACATTGGGTTTTGAGATTTGTGTATCTGAGGCTTGTGGAGGTTGAGTGATTAAAGGAGGCAGCTTCGGAGTAATCTGTGTCTTGTGTTGTAGTGCAGCCACTATAGCTTCTTAGTGCTTGGCAAGAGCAAAGGCGTCTTGCAACTTCTTTGGCATGAACATATGAACTAGATGTTGAATCTACTGTTTAAGGCCAAGGAAAATGCTGAGGGCATGTTCTTCAGGCAGCTCCACTCTATTGAGCAATACGTCAAACTGATTATGTATTCTGCTACGGTCTGATTTTGCTTCAAACACATCGAATACCTTTGAGTCAAACCTCACCGTAAGAAGCTGAACAAATTCGCTCCACTGAAGAGCCAGATCACCGAGGTGATTGACGACAATCTTAATCTTGGTCTCTTCCAGCGTTCCGTCCAGATAAAAAAAAAAATTCTCGCACTTATAGATCCAAGTTTGAAGATCATCGCTGAAAAGTCGAGGAAATTTGAGTTTGAGATCGCGGTTAGCTAACCTTTGATGAAGTTAAAGCTACATATTTAGATGCTGGTGAATTCAACGCCTGAGCTTGAGAAAACATTTGACTCTACTGTAAATTTAAGCCCATAATGCAGGATTTAATTACTTCTAGAGCAGAATCATACTTCGCTTGAAGCTATTGGACGGTGTTTCCAAGAGTGTCATCACTCTTTTTTCCATGATCAAGGGCTATGCTACGCTTTGCCATTGGAACCGCACAGGTAACAGGAGCGATTATCTGACACCACTGATGCACTCACAACAGGAACCCAAGAGATCAAAGAATCAATTCCGATTTTGACCACTAATGGAGAACGTGAGATGGGGGAGGGGAGGTGAAGGAAGAAAGATGCTAAGATTGTTGAGAGAACAAGAGAAATTGTTTTGATTGATTCGAAGTCTGTTTATATCATTCATATCCCTTCATCATCTACACATATATTCTGCTACAGAACAACTGCTACATAATTGCTCCAGCTAGAAAGGAACTGAAAATCAATTTGAAAATCTCAACTTCTCACGACTGCCAATCTCCCTTGCTGCTTCCACGTATTAGATGACAGCTTGAGTTATTTTCTGCAGATCAGAAACTCGGTTTTCTTGTTATTTGGTTTTCTAGAATTTGGGCTTCTTGTTGGCAGGTGGAGGAGGAGGCGGAGGAGAGAGTTTGCGGGCCAACCAAAGCTTGATGGAGAGAAGGTAGGAGGGCGTTACGGACTTGGGTTGAGAGCCAGAGATAGATTGAGGCGAGAGAAGACGGAGAGGGTTACGTAGTAGTGCGAATAGCGAAGAAAAATTGCTGCATTCATTGTCGGGGATCTTTCGGTACAATTATAGATATTGCTGCTACCTTCGGTTATCCATAACCACGGCCCGAAGTCTATTCAAATCACTGTTGATAAACCGGATCGTCTCACTGATAACAACATAAATTCCGCTTCTTATTGACTACATTGTTTATTTACTGTAATAAATCCTAAAATCCAACGGAATCCAATGAGAGGGCCCTGGTTGTGGCAGCGTTGTTGCTAAGCGGACGTGGGGAGGATCAAAGAGCACGAGGAAATGAGAGAGCGAAGGAAATGTCTTTTGAGTGATAAACTCTTTTTATAGCTAATAACGGCAATTATCCTGAGGCCAATTTCGCAATCACAAATATTTACAACGGTCATTAAATTTAATTATGTGTTCTAACACAAAACCCTTTCTTTTTTTAAAGCAACAATCACAAAATTTCAAATTATTTAACTTGTGTTAAGTTATTTATAACAATAAGGTGAAAAATTATCCATAATCCTTTCTTGTTAATTATTACTTGGTAATTAAGAATAGGATAAATATGGGTCATAATCCCTAATTTTAACAATTAACCATTATTTAATCAATTCAATAGATTTAAACAAATAAATTAAAATAATAATCATTCAATAATTTAATCAAAATAATTTAAATAATTTCAATAAAAAAGAAAACAACCTAACTGAATAATTCATTTTATTAAAATATAAAACATTTTAAAATTCCTTAAAACTATTGAAAATCCTAACTACACATACTAAAAAAAAAAATGAATTCTTACTAAAACTTTGTTTGCCTTCCTCCTCGTGGATTTGTCTCCCCTCTTTTGTTTTAGCAACTAAAAAGGTCTTTATTTATATCTTAGAATGTATATAATAGAGATAAAAAAACACAAGGGCACTTTAAGAAAAAAAAAAATCCTAAATTCTCAAGGTTACAATAAACTTATTTTTTTAATTGTAATAGAATTTCTATAATGAGTTTCAAACTAGTTCCTAAATAGATACAATCTAAATTAGGGTATTCCTACTTCATCAAAGTAGTAGTCCTCTTTTTAAGCTTTCCAACGCATCTAAATTTTCCCAAAGCAAAGTCTAGAGTCTATGTAATGAGTTAAAAACTGAGATTAGCTCAATCTAGCCCATGATAAATTTTGTAGCAACTTCTCAACTATTTTTAGATCATTAAACATCTAATCTAAGATTAGGTGTCTTTGTAACAATTGTATGCTTAAATGTGAACTTTAATTTAGATTTTTGAATCATTAAATTTAGATGTTTGAAGCTTAAATTATGCCTATTGAAGTAGACAACTCCAATTAGGATTTGAACTTCAATTTTCTGCCTTGTCTTTAAAGCAATGTCTCGAGGCCCAAATAAACTTAGATTTAGACTCACAACCCTAATCTACAAAATTTGAAATGTCTATTACAATTTCACCAAAAACCACATTTCCAATCTAAACTTTTAAGTCAGTAAAAAGCTTAAAATAAACAATAAAGGTCAAAACAATAAAATGCTAGAATTTTTCTTACTAAAAACATATATTTTCAACTTCCCCAAAACATATACTAGTGAAATTAAATCAGCATAAGATTTATTTAACTATTTAAACAATTCATTTACCCCCAATATTTTGGACCCACCCGGCCAAAGTTATAGCCAAACCAAAAGCTCACCATAATAGTGTAGGATGAATAAAAGGCCAACCTAAATAAGCAAGCAAGTTGCAAACCAACCAAGGGTATTCCAAAAAATAAGCCAAGTTATGAACCAACTTAAGATATTTCGAACAACAAGCTTGCCACCAAAGCAAAGGTCAAACAAAGGGCAAATCAGAAGTAACAAACAAGTTTGCAAACCTACTCTGACCATTTTACATGAGTGACTAACTTGCTTAAGGGTGACTCAATTATAAGTTTTCAAACCAGCTTAGGTAATTAAGAACAAGTAGCTCACCTTGAGCTAATTGAAAAAAAAAAAAGAAAAGAAATGAGGAAAGAGTGAAGTTCGGCAAGTAGTGCTAAAAGCAAACAATGATGTGAAAGACAAGATGAATAAAGTTCAATCACATAAAAAGATGGCCAAAAATTCAACTTTAATTATCAATTAACTACAAATATCTATAAAATAAATTAATATCATTAGTAAAAATTATTTGTCAAAAAAAAAACTTTTTTTTAGTTAAGTTGGTGGTTTTTAGTCTAGATATCTTATGATTGGATGCTAACAATTTAACATCACTATCAAGCAATTTTGGAATACTAACTAGAATTAATTTAAAATCATTATCCAGTGATTTTGGAATGCTAACTAGAATTTAACTCATATTACACCTTACTCATTTCTTGTAAACAATTATTTATTTACATCTAAAACTTGTATAATGTAAGGACTTAACTCTGATGTATAGCTAATTAAACAAGGTCATTACACTATGAAGATTAACAAGAAGATAGTCATTTTTCATTTAAAAAATTGTTACTAAGTTTAAAGCTTTTTACTTTATCAAGAGAATGATCAATGGATTATTTACTAGTCACTTATGTTTTTTTCTTCTTTTTTCAATTTTTTGTATTTTTTGTTATATTTCTAAATATAAATTTGTCCACTCTAAATTCTTTTTAATCCCTTTCTTGATGGAGCACCTTCGATTAAAGGTGTAGGATTTGAATTTAAACTTTCGAAAATTATCAAAAGACTTTGTTTACAAAAAATATTCTTTTAATATGATTAAAATTATATGTTAAAACTCTTAGTAAGTAATGCTAAGTGACAAAAGGTTTAAGGATTGTTAAGGGATAACTTTTATCTTTTTAAAATTTTCCTTTTTTTTTCTCAATTTTAGCTTTTTAAATTTATATTTAAATGTAAATTTTATGGATATAACATGCCCATATAAACAAAATTTAATAATTGCATATTAATAAATGTAAGTTAATAAAAAAATTATTTTTTGTTAAATTTAATAAAATTGAAAAATAATACTAAAATTAATACAAAATATTATTTCCTTAATTTTTTATTATTAATTCTAAAATTAGGATTCTAGTATTTATAAATAAATGGAGAGAGTTATCATATTAAATTGTCTTCGTATCAAATAAAAAAAAATAATATTTTCAACACGAGAGAGGTTCATATTATTTGGAATATGTTGAAATAATAAGTTCTCATTTACTAAAATGAGTAATACTAAGCATGCAAAAAGAGACTTTTAAACCCTAGTAGAAAAAAAATTATATAAATATAAAAATTAGACTTAAAATTTACATGTAAATTTATACTAATTAATTTTAATTATTAATAATAATTAATTTAATATTTATTTAAAATATTTTTATTATAATTAAAATTTAAAATTTAATAATATAAATTACTTTTAATTTTATATTTATATAATTTTTTTAATAAAATTGTAGGGAATTGTAAAAAGGTGGAGAAATAAAAAAGTTAAAAAATTGATTCGAAAATCCCAGACCTATTGGACTTCTATGGTACTAATATCCTGATTGTACTGACAGAATTGATTTTGGAACCGGACAAACTAGTTCTTTAGAATAAACATTTTCTTTCCATTTTTTTGTGGTTTTTTTAATTTAAAAAAAGAGAGAGAGAGAGAGTGCAAGTAGATGAACCAGAGCTGATCTCTTTAATCTGCTGCATTCAGTCCCTTGTAGGAAGATCCTTTCTGGGGAAAATGGCGGGCAAAGGAGAAGAGGAGGAAGCAGCAGCCATAGAAGAAGAGTCACAAGAAGAAGAAGAAGAAGCAGCAGCAGGAGCAGAAGAGGAAAGGAAGAAGCTTTTTGGGTCTTACATAGGCCTAAGCTTCTCTCTTTTCTTGGCATTGTTGCCCACCAACTCCCCCTCATTGATACCAACACTTCAGACCCATATCAGGGACCTCTCGCTCCGCATCTTCCATGGGGACGAGCAGCTGAAACTGATGAAGTCAAGGAGGAAAGAGGACTCCAAAGCAAACGCAAGAGTTGTTGAGATCTTTGCCAGCCACAGGAACGCTTGGCAAGCAGAGGAGAGGCGGCTACTGCAGCAGATCGAGGCTGCCAGCGAGGAGGTCGCGGCGCTGAGAGCCAGAGTTCAAGATTTGGAGAGAGAGAGGGAGCAGTTGCGGAGCAGAGTTCAAGATTTGGAGAGGGAGGTTGGTGAGAGGGAGGAAATGATTGGGTTTATGTCTAGAAATGCTGCTGCTTTTAGGGAGGAGGAGGAGGAACAGGATAGGGAGGATGCAGAGGAGGAGGAGGAGGAGCAATCCACCGTGCGTGGGAGCACCGTTTGTTATGATGTTGGGGAGGAGGAGAGTCTGAAGTTTATGTATGGCCAGCAACATCAGCAACAGCATTATCTTCTCCGTCAGCAGCAGCAGCAGCAAGAGGTAGAAGAGAATCATTGGGATTTCAACGCCGAATTCTTGGCTTCTGCTTCCAAGTTTTGGGCTGAGAAAGCCAGTCTATGGCAGGTGAGTTACTGTTTTCTACTCATTTTCCCTTCCTGTATTACGCATGAACGTGTGGCTTGATATTTTTTTCCTCTTTGTTCGGAATTTGGAAAAAAATGAAGGAATATAGAACAGAAGCACCCTTTTTATGTTTTGAGAGTGAATTTTGATGGACAGAGGACTAAATTAATTAATGCTCCTTTTAGTTTTGAATGGATTGGCTAATCTAGTTTGTGCTTATGTTCTATTTGGATGATGGAACTTTTTTTATGGTGGTTGTATGATAAAAAATGGGTTAAAGACCCTTGAAGAGAATGTTGAAAAGGAAGCTTCTCTTTGTTTTCCTTAAGCAACTATAGTTCTCAAACTAGTAAAGCTCTTGTTATTTGTGGATCAAGCAAGTAATGATTGCTGGGTTTGCTATTGATGCAAATTCCATGAAAAGCCTAATCACATTTATCACAACTTTTAATTTCTAGGTTCATGCTTCAAGAGCATTTTGATTGAAAGAAACTGGTAGTATTCAACGCATGATTTGAATAAGTAGGTCTACCCTTCTTTGCACCAGAATACTGTTGGCCAATTGTGCAAGCATGAATGGCCTTCACAAGAACACATCAATCCCCTCTCCCTCCAAAGAGAATAATAAATGGAAAATTGTACATTCACGTCCAGATTATTTATTGCATTTCCTTTTACAAACTTGTATCCAAAGGCAACCTGCTCAAGCAAGAGGCTTCGTTCATCCCAAAATTTGTCCCTAATTGTGACTCTACAAAACTTATCCTTCACAAGAAACATCTCCAAAGTTGTTTTTTCCATCAAGGCTCTTTGTTTTAAAGAAACTAGGCTTCTATGTCCCAATCAACCTTGAATTATAAGAAGCATAACTGCACCTTATATAACTAACTAGTACTTGGAACTTTCCAGTCGTTGAGACCTTTTCAAGGATTTGACATTCTTCTTTGTAAAATTTCAAAGAAAAAACAGTAAAGGGTGAAAGGAGAGGAAATGTTCAAGTCAACTTGAAAAAACTTCGTCCGCTCTTATGTTCAATTAAATATTCCTTAGGCTCATTTTAGTGCTCCATAAGTAATTTTCCTATTGTAGTTCACGGCAGTTTTTTTAACCATCTGATTCTCTATTCTTTCTCCACCCACCATTTAATTCTTTTTTGCAAACTGTAGAAATGGTGGCATATGTTACATATTGTCCAATTAAGGCTAGATTCAAGTGGTGCTGCATGCCTTCAATTGTTTTTTTTTTTTTTAAATTTAATTGGAAAGCGTGAGAACAAAGCTTACCAAGCACATCGGAGCATTTCCACATTGCATTACAATTGGACACTTTCTATTGAGGTCAAAATTTTCTCTATTGTAGGAAACATGTTGAATGTGTTCAAATAGCCAGCCAAATTATTCTATGAGGTGATCCTGCATAAAGCCCACAATAACCCTATGAATTATGCTGTGATTTTGTATGATACCCTGATCCTTGCAAGTTATGGGTTAGTTGCAATTATCTCTGTAGTAGGAAACAAGTTGTTGTGCACAAATAGCAAATCATTTAGAAATGCATCTAATTATATCTCAATGGTGGATCAGCCCAATACTTATTTTTGTTATGCCCTAAATTTACCTGGGAAATGAGATTAGTATGCTAATCCTTTTGATGTCTCGTCTCCTTGATGAGCTAGTGAATGCAATGGCCAATTTACACTGCCATCATTCTCCTTTTCTGTGTGACCTGCTTTGACTTTATTACTGGTGAAGATAATAGAGTTCCTCTTTTCAGTGATGCATATAGACATTTAGCCTATAAGATGGATGATATGCTTATTAAGAAGCCATTGACTGCTTGTAAAAGTTGGAAATTGTAGATATTTTGTTTATTGAACAACAATTTGCTGCTTCTGAAATTGTTGATTGTGACTCAAGGGATACATTCAAAAAAGCAACTTACTGAAGGAGTGTGTTTTTAACTCTTAGTGTTTAATTTTAGATGTTTGTTTGTATAGTTGGTGAGGTTAATATTTACTCTTGCAGGATGTGCAGCACGAATCCCCTGAATTGCTTTATCATATGAAGCATTTTACGGCAAGGTAAATTTGGTATTTTAGGTGTGAAATATTCTTTAGTTATGTTTCTTTAATATGCTACAAATGATTAAGGGGTGGCATGACTTTCTCATTCAGAAGAGCATCTCCCTGGAAGGTAGATGGCAAATCAACAGGAATTTCCTCCAAATTAAAGTTACTTGAACAGGAGCTTCTGAATTTGGAAAACATTAGCAAACCTGGTCTCTTTGAGGTTCCATCGCTAATGAGGAAGCAGGCTAAGAGATATCAAGCCCTTACAGGAAAGATTGAAGATTTATGTGGAAGAATGGTAAGTGCCTCTCTGTTTATGTGCTGCGTATTGTCATATATTTTGCTATCATTATAGTCTTTTGTTCTAAGCTCTTTGGGGGTCACCGTATGGTTTAGATTTCTTTGATCCTCATTATGCAAGCAAGCTGCTTGGTTCCTCCTTGGATTCTACAGCACTAGTTAGAGCAGAGCACATAAGCAAACAAATGCATGTTGATCATATTTTTTGTGACTTATGGACACGTCCTATAACGAGTCTAGTGGACATGAAGTGGAAAAGAAAATACAAATGATTATGTTTATTAAGTTATTGGGCAATTTTAATATGCAAATCCATGATAGTAAATCACATGGCCATGGGTGCCTTAAAATGTATCCATTTTAGGCATTGACGAAATAAAAAGTCGCTTTAATTCCCACGCACCATTCCAGAACCTGTCTAATTTGTAGGTGGGGCTTACAGTTGGAGAACTTTTAATTTGATGATCTGGAAATGGGGATAAAAAATAAATAAATAAACCAACTCTATTATTTTGCCCTTAATTGCACTGTTGGAGTTAGTTAAAAGGAATACCATAGAGATACTGATTTTAGTGGTTAAATTTTCACTGTCAAAGCCGAAATCTGTATTCTGTAAAATTGCTTCTCATTCACTCTCGTGTGCAACTAGCAAACATGCCAACGACACTTTGTTTTCTTTTGATTTTTTGCTACAGTGACACTGTCTCTTGCTCGTTAGTAGTGATTTATGTTGTGCTGCTTTTCTCGCTTTTACAGCAAGCTAGCGATCCATATGAACCAACACTGAGTCCAGAATTCCGGGCACAAAGGCAAACAGAATTTTTGCTCGAGGCATTTCAACTTCAGCAACGTGCAGCTCAAACTGGACAGAAGCTGATGACAATGCAAACTGAGATAGGGAATGATTATTATGGGGACGAGCTGGGCAGCCAGAATAAGGTTGTCATGAGACGTTCCTTTGACTCCATCAGAAATAACTTAAAAGAAGTCCAGAGAAATCTGGAAATATGGCTGGCCAGAATTATTGGAGATCTTGAAGGAATTCTAACTAGGGATGGTGCTTCTCGTGCCAGGGAATACTATATTCCAAGGTATCCTTTTTGCTCGATAGAATCCGACAGTCAATATCAACCCCTGATCTAACGAAACTAGATTGGCTCTTTTTGTACATAATATCACGTATTGATTCAAGCCTTGTAGTAGTTCTGCATGCAACCTAAACATTTGTTCCACCATGTTTATGGTATTTGTAGCATCAATGTACTGAATATTCTTAGAAATGGAGCCATATTACCTATTTGAAAGTCGGGCAAAATCAGGGGCTCGAGTGTGCCAATCGTCTCTAAATATTAAATGCGTGTGTTGGTGGGTATTAACACTAATTTAATTTTAAACCGTTTTAAAATTTCTTTAATGTAATCTTAAACGTTTTAAATTTTTCATTTGAGTTTTAAATTTTGAAAATTTATCCCAATTAAGAATTATTTTGGACTAGAAAATAAATATCTATTAAATACATAATAGAATGGTGCCGAACATTGAAAATATATAGGTTTAAAATGAGAAACTACGTATCTCTCTCATAAATCTCAATCGAAAAACACAATTCTTAATTCACGACGAAACTAATAGCGCTCCACAAAGATCCATCTTAAGATAAAATCATGACAGAAGTTCGTTTTGGCTCCCTCAAAGACTCATGTCATGACAACATCCTTACTTTTTTCTCATTTCTTCTTCGAAACAACAATTCAGTGTCTTCATTGCATCTTCTCACAACCCCACTGACATTTTGGACGTCGTTGGAAATTATTAGCCTTCGTAATTGGATATCCTTGTCACAAACCTCAGTGTGAGATTACCGTCTGTGATCGAAAAAATTACTTGGTTTCTCAATCTAGGGTTTCGGCTTTTGTATTTTTTTTCAATTTATGCCTTTGATTCATAAGTAATCATGGCTTTGTAGTGTCTGTGTTTGTGTATTCAATGTATGTATATTTTCAAGTTATGTCTTATGTATTTTAATTCTAGTGGTAGTGTATATAAAATATTTGTTTTGACTGTGCCATATGTTTAATTGTATTTTTTTTTTATTTAAAAATTCAAAATGGTTGATATTGTGTTGTAAGCTTTCATTGTCCAAAAGCAATTGTATTTTGTATTGTTTGATTTTTTATTTCAAACTGTTATCTTAGTTGTCCACATTCTGGAAATATGAGCAACTCTCTTCTTGGATTTCACTGATTGCTTATTTAATGGTGGTTGTGATTTTCTTTGAATATCTTGCTAGGACCACACAATTTATTTGAAAATGTTTTCTTGGTTGTTTACAATTTGGGACCACATAGTTTATTTGTGAATATTTTGTTGAGCTATTGACATTCTGTGCTTTTGTTTAAAAATAGTGCCTGGTTTAAATGGGCACACTTTTAGCATATGTATATGTAATTTATTATTTGTCTACATTCTAACATTAATATTTGTTGATTTGTTTTTTAATTCTTGTACATGATGTTGTCTTTTACAAAATGGTTGATTGTGTTTAATATATGATAAAATACCACAGTAGGGTTTTACATACTGATCCGCACACTTATTATGGAGGGGTGAGGTTTCAATGAGCATACTAAGCCTTTATATTTTGAAGGCAATGCCAACTTCTGTCTATACCGAGTGATTTAGTTTGCTTATCACATTAATCCGAGAAGGCTATCTCGGGCAGTTTTGATAGATTATGCAGTTGATGTGGAACGAAGCGACTAAAGCTACGAGAAATATATGGTTATGTTCATATTATTCTTTGCTCTTGTGCACTAAAGTTGATTATCTTGAACTTGAATAGGTGTTAGAAGAGAATCTCGACTGGGGGGAAAGTGCAGTGATCACAGAATGACACTTGGATAGTGGGCAAAGAATATAATCTTGCTTGGGCGCATTTCCTCACTCCAAATTAGCTGTAACACTTGGATGATATTGTTTTATACAATTCATGAACTTCTTCTTCAAAGTTACACTAACTTATATTGGCCGGTCATGCTTATTTTTATCTTTTGGAGTTTTTGGGCCGTCCGTCTATCCTCTCTCTGTCTTCTGAGGAGAGGGAAAATAACAAAAGGTCGAGAAATAAGAACAGGATAAAACTAGTTGAGTTCTAACGCATGTTGAAGATCAGAAGGTTCAAGATCAGGTCATCTCAAATGTGCAATGCCGTCTATGAAACTGATACAATCCTAAGCAAAAATAAACGGCATAAAGCTGGACAATAGTATATGCACAATAACATGATTGAGGATAAGATTTTAGGAGAAATGTTGAGAGGTGGGGGTTGGGCTGATTGCAAAGGCATAACAATTGCCTTCCCTAGAGAGCACCACTGTCATCTGGACCCCTGTACAATATCTGGAATTAGAAAAAAGCATCAAAATGGTATCTTTACAGAGAGAGAAAAATGAAAATAATGTTTTTTTTTTTTAATTTAAAGCGAGAGAGGGAAGCTAAAGCCCTGCATAAAACCTTCACTTTTCCCTCGACGCCCCACGGCTGCCGCAGAGAAGCAATATTATTAGTGAAGAAACTGATGGGTGTGTCCCAGATAAGCCAGAGGTTTTTGATTCAATAAGACTACTGGATATTTCTCGGAGGAGCTTTTTCTTGGGGGTTGGATCTATCCCTTTCATAATTTTTTTTTTTCTTTTGGTTCTCATTTATGGGTTTTCTGAGTTTATTCTATTTTATTTTATTAAGATTCTCACTGAATGCTATTTTTATTTGCTTGTTTTAAGATTTTTACTTGTTGGGGTTTGCTGCTTTCAAGTGGGTTGTCCAAAACTCTTTTTGAAGCAAATGGGATGGTGTCAAATTTTAATATTTATATATATTATATAAAAATATTAATAAATAAAATATAATTATATATAAAATATAAATATTATATAAATTATATTTTAATATTTAAATAATTTAATACTTATATATAAATTATATATATATATATATATATATGTAATATTTATTATTTATATGATATTTTAATTATAATATTCAAATTACAAGAAATTTAATACACAATTTAGTTTAATCCAACTATTTCCCAACATTTTATACTCATAAAAACATAATACACAACGTAATAATATTAAAACAATAAATAAATTCAAGAAAAGTATGTCCAACAGTGCCACATAAAGTATTGTTGTCGACATATATATAATTTAGTAAAATAATCAGGCAAAATATGACTTTTTAACTATTCCAAAAAACAATTTGGGGATGGTATAAAAAACTATAAAATGACAATTATTTATGAAATTCTCAATGAATATGAACCACTTTTTTTGCCAATAAGGGTTAACATAAAGAATAGCCACGAAAGCCAATATGTATATAAGGTAGGTTGCCATGAAACTTGCTAATAAGGACACAGGATCAATAATGTCATGCCATTTTCCATTGCTTGTGTTATAAGATAGTGGCAATTTTGGTAAGTCAATACTATAACTCATATCTAATGGAGGTCAATAAAGAAATGGATTTCCTTCATAGCTTGTGTTATCAAATGCACCAAATTGTTCCTTCATGTCTGGAAGCTTATTGAAAAGTTGTTGTAAGATACATTGAAAACCTCTAGAAAGTTCAGACTAATAAATTCTGATGGAATTTCTCCGCTCAATTTGTACGAAATGTTTAGGCTCTTTATTTGCCCTAAATTTCCCCAAGTTCTTGGAATTGATTTAATCAATTGATTATAAGACAAGTTTAATACTTGTATACAACTCAAATTTCTTAGTTCTACCAATATCTCTCCTGATGGCTTGTTAGAAGACAAGTCCAGTCTAGACATCAAGTCAAGAAGGCTACCATTGTACATTTTGGACATAGTTTTTGTCACAAAATCAACGTGTGCTTGTTGAAAAGAATAAGTTAGGTCTTCATATGAGGAAATATAAGTCTTTAAATTACTCTGAAAATTGTAGGAAACACTGAAAATTATTCCCAAATCCAGTTTGAATTGTGCAAAATCAAGTGTGATTGCCTTCCCAAAAGAGATGCGGCTAAAACAACTTGGCATTGGTTCAGAAAATGAGTTATGTGAGAGATCCAATATGCTTAGTTCATTCAACCGGCAGAGTTCTTCTGGTAGCAAACCACTCAAATTATTCCCTCCAAGATAAAGAACTCTCAAATAGGACAAATTCCCAATTAATTTTGGAATTTCACCAAACAAAAAATTATTTCCAATATTCAATGTCCTCATATCGAAAAAGTTGAATAATTTTTCCAAAATTGTACTCGTGAGTCTGTTCCCTTCCAAATTCAAATGATATAAATCTAATGACCAATTTAAGCAAGAAGGAAGAGTGCCCGATAGATTGTTATGAGAAATATCAAGAAAGAATAACCAGGACATGGATAGTTCACACGAAAATGTTCCTTTTAGTGCATTACCTGCCATGTTGAGAATATATAAACTCAGATTCCCAATGAAGTTAGGAATTTCACCTAATATGAAGTTGCCGCTTATATCCAAATATTTTAGGCGTGGGTAATGAGAGATCCAATTTGACAGAGTACCAGTAAGCCAATTTGCACCTAGTTGCAAGGACCACAATAAAGTTTGATTGAACTTTGTCTTTGGCACTTCACCACTTAATCCATTGTTTGAGAGCCACAAGAATTCCAAAGTAGAGGAATTTGTTAACAAAGTGTCTAGAATTCCTCCTGAAAACTTGTTGCTAGATAGAGCAAATAAGGTATGCTTTTAATAGAGGAAAGAATGCCACCATCAAAAGCATTTGCCAAAAGATTAAATGCTCTTACATGTGGAATGATACCATCAATATTTTGTTGAAGCTTTCCATGGAAGTGATTGTCTGAGATATCTATCTGACTTATGGCAAAACTAGAATTGGAGGATAAATGAAACGAATGCACAAAAGAGTTATTTCTAAGACTTAAAAACTCCAATTGGGTATTGTTTTCGAGCAACCAATTGGGGAAGGTTCCTATGAGGTTATTGTGGGAGAGATCGATTCCTCTCAAGTCAATTTGGTGAGTGAGAAATTGGGGAATAATGTTAAGTCTACAGTTTGGTATCACAATAACCTTAAGCTAAAATGTAGGTAGCCAGTCATATAAATAGTGAGTTTGGACCTCTAGCTTATGGTTTTTGCTTGATAACATCAGCACTTCAAGGTTTATATGAATGACAATTAAATAAAAAGAGAATTGACCCAAAAAGAGATTATTTCTAAGATCAACATACTTTAGGGATATGAGGGTAATAATTGGAAAAGATAAAATGTCCCTTCAAATTTATTTGATGACAAGTCCAAGAGTCTGAAAGATGTGAATTTGCGAAGACAAGATGGAATAATTCCACTTAGATTATTATAGCTAAGATCCAATTCTTGAAAGTTCTTCAATGCGCACATACTTGAACAGAAGATGATACAATATCTATCATTTTCCACAAAAGAGGAATTTTGTGCATTGGTAAAGTGTTAATAGTTACCTTCTTAGGTTAAAGATTCATTCAAATTGTTGTGAGCTAAAGATAAAACTTTAAGTAAAATCATATGGCCAAGATCTGTCCCAAAATAAAACAAACATATAAAGAAAACAAGTTAAAATTATAAAAAGATTCAGAAAAATGTAATTCCAATTTAGTATTTGAAAAAATATTAGTAATTGAAAAGGAAAATAATATTGGTAGAAAAGCTACATGGACATAGATAGTTGCGGTCTAGAATTTTTTTTTTTTTCTTAAGGCAAATTTATATGTACAAAAATAAAAATAAAAATAAAAATAAAAATAATACAAATAAAGAAAAGTAAAAAATGACATATATTTATGTCATCGTGTAATCAATACTTTACAATATTTATTACCAAAAAAGTTTTTTATTTACAAGGAAAGGCCAAAAATGTTTTTATAAACAATAGGTGCCTACAATTTAATGAGATTTTAGAGAAATAAAAAGTTTATGGGGGCAACATTAAAAGAAACTGTGAAGGTAAAAGAAGTATTTAGTGAGATAATTTTAAAAATACTAGGGATCTTAAATAAATATGGGTAGCTTATACAAAATATTAAATTTCTAATAGATGTAAAGGATATCAATAAATTAAAAGAAAGAAAAGAAAAGACAAAGAAAAAAAATTAGAGATTAAATTTGTAATAATAATAAATTCACATAAATTAAATGAAACTTTTTGATATTTGCTCTCTTTAAACACACAAAATCCCCATGGAAAAGAAGTAGTACTTGCTAGCATTGTTAGGGAACCACTTAGATCATTTCCAGAAAGATTTAGAATTTTTAAGTTTTTCAAACTTACTAAATATGCAAATTTATATTAAAAAGAAAATAAATTGAGTTTTGCTGAAAAGAAATTAAATTCATTGTTGTTATAAGGGAAAAATATTGTAACTTTCAAGAAAAAGAAAATAGCAAAAAAATTAAATTCAAAAAATTGCGATAACTCTTGTGGAAACAAATGTCGTTAAATGTTTGCTGATAAAATTTAGTGTCTGATATAAGGGCATTTACAAAGGGTAGGATGCTGCTATTGAATCTGTTGGGTTCTAAATTCAGTACTATCAAATTTAATGGAAATCTTTTTATCTCCTTAAGTCATAAGTTCTCCTTTTTACCTTACTTTCTACAAATTATCTCAAAATCTCTTTTTTTTTAAGTTACTTTAAATTATAATTTTATAGTCAACTAAGAAATAAGATATGAGGTATTTTAAAATTTAGGAGTAGTTTATACAAAATATTAAATTCCTAATAAATGTAAAGGATACCATTAAATTGAAGGAAAGAAAAGAAAAGATAAAGAAAAAAAATTAGAGGTTAAATTTGAACTAATAATAAATTTAGGAAAATAAAGATTTTGATAATTTCCACATGAATTAAATAAAACCTTTTCACATGAATTAAAAGAGCAAGTAGTACCTAGTAGCATTGCTAGGGAACCATTGAGATCATTATGAGAAAGATCCAAAATTTCTAAATTCTTCAAATTTGCTAAATCTGTAAATATATATTAAAGGAAAAATAAATTGAGTAAGAGAGACCAATTCTAAATTTCATTGTCTATGTTACTCTTTCTAGGGTAAATTTGCATGCCTTGTGCTAGGAAGACTCCATCCAGACCATAATCTTCAAGACCAAAATTCTTCAGAGATGTCACAGCACCCAACGATTTTAAATTGCTTTTCGTGATGGTGTTTCCTTGGAGGTTTAACACCTTTAACTTTTGCAATCTTGACAGACCATCAACAATTCCTTCAAGATTCTTTAGACCAATGTAACTCAGGTCCAATTGTTCTAAGTTTTCCAAAGAAACTAGTTCTACCAATAAGAAATTAAGAAAAAAAGAAAAAAAAATAGTGTGTTACAACAGCATTGTATTGTGTCTCTAGGGGAAAAGAAAAGAACAAAATAAATTAAATTCAAAAAATTGTGATACCTGTTGCGGAAACTGATGTGTCCAAATTGTTCAAGCCAAGATTCAGTGTCCTGAGTGATGTAAGGGTACTTATAAAGGGTAGGATGCTGCTATTGAATCCATTGTTTTCTAGATTCAGTACTATCAAATTCTTCAACAACTTAAAATCTACAACACATAAAGTGTTTAAAAGTTATTCTCCCGAATGCATTTATGATTCCACTTATTGTATAAAATGAAATTAAAGAAAAAAATAAAAAGAAATTAAAGAAAGTAAAAGAAAAGGAACCAGGAGTTAAAACTTAAACATGCAGATTGAAGAGTTATATGTTGCCTTTACCTTGGACATTTAGGGGATCACTAAGATAGATAAAGCTTAAATCCAAGGTCTTTAGATGTTCGATAGTCTTTAACTTTGAAGATAGATTACAGTTGTTTTAAAGACAGATTAAAAACATATTTTAAAATAAAAAAGTTTTTGCTCCATTATAATATATAACAATAACTTTACAATGATATGATCACCTCAAGTTATTTCCTTGAAAACTAAAGCCTTGGGCAACATGAGTTACCCAATAATTATTCCCATAACATAGGAAAAAGCAATTTTTAAAGTAAGACACATCAATGTCATTAAGCCTTAAATTCACTGGCATTTTAAATATTGGTGGCCTTTACATCATGTAACAAAAATAGCTTCAATATAAATCCACAAACTAAGATGCAAATTCTAGTTTGTTCGCCTAAATAGCAAAAAAAAAAAAAAAGAAAAAGAAAAAAAAATCCATAAATGTTGTTACCTGCAATATTGTGTAGTTGTTTTGCAAGTTACTCCTACGATACAATGTTACAATATAAATTTTATTTTAGTAACTTTATATTTTAATATAAACTTATTAGAAGTAAGAAAAGAAATCCAGCAGAAAATCTAAAGCCCAAGAGGGGCCCGCAATGGATCAGGCGTGTGACGTTGGTGGGTAGCTTAGGGCAATAATTAAAAGCAATAATAAATTAATAATTAACATAAGGTTTATTAGATGAAAATTTTATAGATAGAAAGAGAGATACGGAAAGGAGAAATTAATATCCCACAAAACTTATAATGTTTCTACCTAACACCTTTTGAAAAAGAGAGAAAAAACAAAATGAGTTAGAAAGAGAGGGTTGTATGTGCTTGAAAAGTGATTGCCTTTTCTATATAGGTATGACCATTGGTGTTTGAAAGTAGATGCTTGCAAGTGTCGGCCCACCCCATGGGTAGCATGAAAATAAACTAATATCAGTGTATTATCGTTAAAGGTTCAATAAATTGGTTCAATAAAAACTTGTCTTGAAATTTAATATCAAAATTTGTTTAATAAAAAAATTAAATTTGAGTCATAACAAACTCAACTTATTTAATTTAGTAAATATTTTTATTAAAAATCTTTTAAATTTTATTTTAAAAAAATTATTATAATATTTATTAAGTATGTTATTATTATATTTCTAGTCAAATTATTAAAATTTTACGATCATATTAATTCATATCCAACATTATTTTTGGTCATTAAGAGAGGAGAATTTGTAAGTTATTTGAGATATGATTATGATATATGTTTAAAAAGTACTTGGTTTAACTCTTTGGATCACAAATTACTCTAGTTCAAATTTTTTTTGAAATCTACTTAAGAATATTTTTTGTTAACAAAAATTACAATTTAAAGTAAAAAAGGATAAATAACTAAAATAATTAAATGAATTTATTAAAAAAATGGTTTAATAAAAAATGATACTATATATGTTTCTAAGTACCTTTGATTGGAAAATATCCTTTAAATCCATTGTAATTCAAGTTTAGAGTTCTCATAAATGTGATTTCACTTAGGAACTATAGGATATTGTTTTGGAAGTTGTTAGCCATAAGATCTAAGACTTCCAACTTCTTCAAAATGGATATCTTCTCAAAACCTGCAAGAACAATTTTCTTGGTTATACAACAAATCCCCTGAATAAATGCAGAATGATTATGTTTCTGCCACTTACAAATGTTTCTACCACTTACAATCTAAGCATTCATAATAGAGACAAGCTAATCTTAAAACATTTGAACCAATTATGATTAAGACTTTACCAATTAAGAAATTAAAACAATTTTTAACTTAAAAATCTCCTGTGTAACAGAAGCTAACTTAACTATATTTGCAAGTATGTGTGGGTTTGGAACCTGCTGTGCACATGAAAACAAGAGGCAAAGAAGGAAAAGTAAAGAAATCTAATATGTACCATGATTATGGTAGCAATCGATAAACCAATTTTGATTCAAGTGTAGATTGTTTAACTCCTCAAAAGGAAGAAACAAGGACACATTTAAAGACCAAATTCTTTCACAAACATAATAATATGGTGTGAGGCTCGTGTTATTGAGAAAGAGCTCAATTACTTGACTTGTGTTACTATTACACTTGACTCATTCACAGTTACAGTAGTCAGATGCCAGATGACTATTATCAGTCCAAGAAGGAAGCACATGCTCTGTGCTCACCCCATTTGACTTAAAGTAGTCCCTAATACTTAATAAACCCAACCTCTCTTCATCAAGGCAATTCTTATAACCACTTGAGCATATTAAATTAATCAAAATGAATAACACATGTTTCTTGGCAAACTAGAACTCTAATGTCATGCAAATTAGCAAGCACAAAAAGAAAAATACAAAAAGTACCTTTGAATTTTTGCACATACCATTCTAATTTCTTAAGCATATATATATAGAATAACACATGAAAATGAGTCAATTTTGTAATTTCAGACTTGGCTTCACATGTCGTGTCAAAAAAAGGTAGACCAAATAAGAAGTATTACTTTTACAATATGACAACAAAAGCAACTAAGGAAAACAGTTCCTATAAAATAGGTGCCAAAGATTTGACTTATAAACTCTTTAATTTCCACAATGACATGGTTTGAAAGGACTTTATGTCTCTATTCCTTTATAAATATATATAAACAGAAATTATCTTAAAAAATTCAAAATTTAGAGAACATTAAAACATTGTAGTCTTTTTCCATGACTGAATCAACTTGGTAGTTAAAGTAATTTGGCTTATGTCAATTTGGATTAGATTTTCTTGTCTCTCAAACTTATTTGTTCTTAATTAATCTTTGGAGAAAAGGAATCAATTTTGTAATCACGTGTTGTGTCAAAAAAAGGTAGACCAAATGAGAAGTATCATTTTCACAATATGACAACAAAAGCAACTAAGGAAAACATTTCCTACAAAATGGGTGTCCAAGACATGACCTATAACCTCTCTAATTTCCAAAGTGTGTCCAAAGACTTGACTTATAAACTCTTTAATTTTCACAATGATATGGTCCAAAAGGACCCCATGAATTATAATTCCTTTTTAGATAATAATAATAATAATAATTTTTTTCGTGAGATGCTATGACTCATCAATCAACTATCTTCAAATTGATAAATTAAGCCTCCTTCAAATGCTTATAAAATTTGAGTTTTAGTTATAGGTATACCAAAAAAAATAATAATAATACATATTTATTTTGCTTTTCAATGTAGTTAAAGTCTCAAAAGTTGATTTTAAGGAAATTATTATCATAAGTATTAGTTTAAGGTATGTTTGAGACAAGATAGCAGGTAAATTGGTTAGTCTAATCTCATTTTATAGTAGGCTAGTATAGTATCACATGTGATATAAAGTTTTAGTGAAATATTTATAGTATTTTGTTGAATTTTAAAGTGAAATATAATGCGATAATTTCTTTAACAAATACTTCTTTTATTTTTTTTCTCCATTTCAACTCTCTTTTATGTCTTACTTATTAATTTAATCAAACCAAATCATGAAAACTATAAATATAAAGGGGGCTTTCATGTTCATGTAATAAGGTCTGTTTTGTAAATTTGGAGTATTTTTTCACAAGTTACCATAAAAAACATTGCCTATAAAAATGAGTTGAAAGAAAGACATATTGTAGATATTAATGTTTCATTAGCACAACAATGTCCTACCAATGCATAAATTTTCCTATTTCGTGTTCAAAGAAGATAACCTTGACCTTCACCATTGTACTCACTACAATTAAATCATCATTTTCAAAGTTGGATGCATCAGTCTTAAAGTTATGATAATTTGATCCTATATTTACTATATTAATTTTTTTAAGATATCACATATATAATTTTAAACTACATAAGTTTATTTTTTTTCCTTTTTTCATTTCAACTAAATTTCATTAAGTTTTTTTTTTCCTTCACTTATATTTAACATTGGTAGATAAATCAACTCAACAAAGGGTTTTTTTTTTTAAGTCTATTAAAAAATTAAAACTTAAATTAAATACTTATATATTTCTAAAATTAAACAAATAGTTAATTTTAACTTGTTTTTTATTTACATGCTTTTAATTTAAATTGGCCCGTAGTCATCATAACTTTTTCAACAAGTGCCTTTTTTTTCTCTTTTAGGTGCAAGAGTTTGGTATAATAAAAGATAGTATATGTTTATATCTATACTATATAATGAATTTCAAACCTTAAAAAAAAAAAAAGTAAGAATTGAATGTAAGTGAGATAAGTGGGACAAGAAGCAGAATTTTTGACATATTTTTAAAATTTATGGTTAAAAATTGATCTATTTAAGAATATTATTTAATAGATTCTTATTTTTTAAATGGAGCAACTTAATCTTTAAAGAAAAAAAAAATCCATGCACTTATAGTCACTAATCCAATCAACAAATCATGTGTCTAAAAAAGGCTTTACATGAATATTAACTTTTATGAGATTAATCTCTTATTTTTTGTTATTTGTAGCAAATATAGACATAAAAAGAAAAAAGTCAAAAAATTATTAATTGCAATGTTTCATGTGCTTTCTGTTTAATTGACAAATATGGAGTTGACTTGCCCAAACCCAAAATAGAACAACTATTTAGTCATTTAATTCTTAAAACTGTCCACATACAAAAATATTGAATTTAGATCAAAAAGGGGTTTAAATGGAAAAGGAATTAAGAACATAATTAAATACTTAAATGGTTTTAAAATTAGACAAACGTCATTACATAAATATTTCACTGATTTTCTCTCAATTATATATATATATATATATATAATTAAAAAATAAACTTACTATTAAAAGAAACTTATAACTTAAGAAAGTTTAAGGAAAGTCCAAATGTTGCATTTCCTTATAGGTGGAATGTTGAACAAAACGTAGTGTTAATTTGACTTAATAACAAACTTAACCCTTAGGAACAAAGAATCACTTCTAAATAGCACCGAAAAAAAAAAAAGCCTATAATTGACTCTTAACCACCAATTGTTCACATGAGAATATCTAGGCACCTGAAAACTTCTCCCTTCTAATATATATATATAATTATGAAAATTGAAAGAAAATTGAAAAAAATACTTAAATGACAACATTTGATTCATTTTAGGATTATTTTAATATAGTCATATAGTTTGTAATATTTAACATTTACTTAATAGTTAATTTATAATCATTCTATGTACTTTAATATAATTAGAATTTTATCAAGCATTTAATCATCTTTTTCATATTATAAATCACAAGTATTTTTAACTTGCATTATTTTTTTTTTATTTTCTCTCAACTTTGCAACTTAACCTAAACACTTGAAAATGCTTCATGTGCTTTCTATTTAATTGACAAATGTGGAGTTGACTTGCCCAAACCCAAAATAGAAAAACTATTTAGTCACCTAATTCTTGAAATTGTCCACATACAAAAATATTGAATTTAGATCAAAAAGGGGTTTAAATGGAAAGGGAATTAAGAACATAATTAAATACTTAAATGGTTTTAAAATTAGACAAATATCATTACATAAATATTTCACTGATTTTCTCTCAATTTTAATATATATATATAATTAAAAAATAAACTTACTGTTAAAAGACACTTATAACTTAAGAAAGTTTAAGGAAAGTCCAAATGCTACATTTCCTTATAGGTGGAATGTTGAACAAAACGTAGTGTTAATTTGACTTAATAACAAACTTAACCCTTAGGAACAAAGAATCACTTCTAAATAGCACCGAAAAAAAAAAAGCCTCTAATTGACTCTTAACCACCAATTGTTCACATGAGAATATCTAGGCACCTAAAAACTTCTCCCTTCTAATATATATATATATATATATATATAATATAATTATGAAAATTGACAGAAAATTGAAAAAAATACTTAAATGACAACATTTGATTCATTTTAGGATTATTTTAATAGACTCTTATAGTTTGTAATATTTAACATTTACTTAATAATTAATTTATAATCATTCTTTGTACTTTAATATAATTAGAATTTTATCAAGCATTTAATCATCTTTTTCATATTATAAATCACAAGTATTTTTAACTTGCATTATTTTTTTTTTATTTTCTCTCAACTTAATTTTACCTAAATAATACTTCTTTAAAGTTAGTGCCTTCTCAACTAATTTCATTTGAATAATTTTTCTTTAATGTTAATGAATAGTTTTTTTCATTAGTGTTGATTGGTTATATTGGTATAGTTGATTTCTCATACTTTTCATAAGTTATAACATAAATTGTATAACCTATTTTTGTGAACCTAATTATAGTACCTCACTTTTTTTTTTTATCATCAACATTTGGTACTATTTTAATAAGCAATTGGAGGACAAGATAGTACCTCATTTTATTTTTTTTTAATCATTATACATATGATTAATCCTTCAACCAATTCAAGGTTCAATATAAATCCTTGCTATTTCAAACAATTTAGGGTATTTCTTGATTGTTCATAACATGTTTTCAAGATTGTGTGGTTTTACACTCTTTTCTTTTCTTTTCTTTTCTTTTTATTAAGTAAATTTGACTATGAGAAATTTAATTTAAAAATTCAAATATATAATAAGAAAGTTTACTTACTAATTATTCAAGATGATGCTACATATATATATATAATTAAGAGAAAGTTAATGAGATGCTTATATAATAGTCTTCGTTTAATTTTAAAACTATCTAAATATTTGATTTTAATTTTTTTAGTACATTCATATAATTTGTAGTATTTAGTATTAATTTAATAATTAACTTATAGTATTTCTTAATATTAAAATAAAATTAAGATTTTCTTAATTGTAAGAATCTTTAAATATTTGATTTTTAATTCTAATTTTCTTAGTAAATTCTTACAATTTATAATATTTGATAATAAGTTAATAGTTGATTTGTAGTATTTTTTAGCATTTTAATAAAATTATAATTTTTAACATGTTTCTAATTTATTCAATTAATTCAATTACAATTGAACATGTATTAGAATTTAATTAGTTCATATTAACAATTATTCATATATATCTAAAATTTACACAAAGTAAATATTTGCAAAAAAAATAATTTCTAAAATAATTCTAAATTTTTTGGTTGTTATTATAAAGAAGAACAAAGAAAAAAAAATTTAAAATTTCTATTTTTCTTAAAAAAAACTCATTATTTAAATTTTTTTATTTTTCACATGTTATTTTCTCAAAAAGTAATTTTTAATTTATTTTTTATTTTTTAAATACTCACAATTTAAGTTTGTTTTTATTTAAATAAAACACAAAAATACAATTTTCAAATTGTATTAGTCTAATTATGGTTACTCTAATGCCCCCTTCTCCATTCAATTGCTCCACGGTCCATACATATTCTTTCCCCTGCACCTAAAAAAGGGGTTCAATATTACCTTAACGATTTCATTAGGATAGAAAGTAACGCTAATTAACTTGACTTTTTTTTTTTTTTCGAAGTCTTCAATAAAGTTTTTGCTTTTGTGCTGTTTCTATTAGATTTTATTTCGCTACTTTCCCTCTTTACACCAAATATATTTTGATTCAGCTAAACATTGATAATATATATGATGAGAACTTAGGATCAACAATCTTTTCAATCAAACTAATCCTTCAAAATTTTAATTAGTTTTTCAAATTGAATAGGATTAGAGTTGGAGTTAGATATAATTAGAGTCAAACAAAAATTAAGTCTAAACTTATCGACAAAAAAAAAAAAAACTTAACTTTGTTATTCCCAACAGAAAAAAAAGAGAGAGATTTTTAGTTTAACTTTCTAAAAATCAAATTAACTTATACAATTTAAATAATTACTCAAATTAAATATTTTTTATTTAAATATAATTTTTTTTACTTTTTTTTATTTTGAGTAACTTATTACTTTAATTAAATAAATTATGTAAAAAGAACTCAAAATTTAAATAATAGTATAATTTATTTAAGTAATTATTTAAATTAGACATTTGTTATTCAAATATACTCTTTTTTATTTATTCTTATAGCTAGTGTTGAATCCCAACCGAGCCTCCAAGAAAGGAGTTGCGGGGTAGTACCTGGCTTTCAAGAGGCGTGCCAGTAAGGAGCCTTCATTATTGACAAGTCCCCAACCTTGTTTAGCAAGCAAGCATTGCCACATTCAAATTGTAGAACTCTCTAAAAATACCAAGCTTCCAGCATCTTTGGGAAATGTTAGTTTCTCCATTAGATGTGTATTTTGCGCTTTAAATGAGGGTTGCCCCACTGCAAGCGACTAACTAATAATGTCTGTAAAACGTGTTTCGAGAAGCAAAAAGCAGCTCGTAAGAAGCACCTTAATAAGAAGCACTTCTTCGCTAGCTCTCCACAATTATTTTTTCATGCCATCCACACATCTTTTTTCGTATCTCATATTTATGAATTATTGATATCTCATATATTTTAATAAGTTAAATTATTATATGAGATAAGATAAATTTACTTTTTAAAATATTATTTATATAAAAAATAAATAATATAAGTCTATTTTTTTTTTCATTTCTCATTTTTATTTTTGTGATTATTCTAACCATTATCACTGTCAATCATTGCTTTCACTATTTCACCATTGTTATGATAATAATCATTATCGTTGTCATACTTTCTTCTCTTTTTTTCTTCTCACCTCTCCTTTTTTTTTTTGTTTTGTTTTCTTTTATCGCACTCTTTTTCCTTTTTTTTTTTTTGTCTGTTTCACCTTTCTCCATCTCTCTCCCTCTTTCTCTCTCTCTCTCTTTTCATATCTCTGTCTCTTTCATCTCTTTCCTTTTCTTCAACTCTTTATCTCATATTTTTTTATTTTTCTCAATCTCTTTTTTTCATCTTTATTTCTCTCTGTTATCTTTCTTTCTCTCTTTCGTCTCTCTCTCTCTCTTATCTTTTTCTCTTTTGCATCTTTATTATTTTCTCTATCTTTATCTTTTTATTTTGTATTACCATCCCTCTCTCTTTCGTCCCTTTCTCTTTCATCTTTATCTCTTTTTCATATCTCCCTTCTTCTCTCTCTACGATTGAGAAGGAAAGAGAGAAAGAAGATCAAGAAGATAAAAGAAAAAAAAAACAACAAAGATAGAAATAAAAGAAAGAGTGAGAGAGAGATATAAAGATAATTAAATAGAGATAGAAAGGAAGAGAGGGAGAGAGATGAGAGGGGAAATAAAAAAGAAAGAAGGAAAAGGATATGAAAGAGTGACATAGAGAATCTTATATTATAAATTTGAAAAAAATCCACAATTTAAGGAAAAAAATTCTAATAATTGCACAACTATTATTAGTATTTAAATATAGTTTAATTATACTATTTAAGACAATTTCAAATATTGGATAGGCTAGTTATTTGTTTTATCCTAGACTATTTTATGTTATACTAGTTTATCTTATATTATTCAGTCTGCTAATTAAACTAATAGCTATCTTTAATACATCTAGATATCTCAAGACATATTGTATTTCTAGTTCCATCAAATTTTTACTCAATAATCTTAAAAATTCATACGCAAATTGATAAATTAATTGAATATCTTGGTTGCTCCATTAATATTGTTGGAAAATGGAAATGGATTAGTAGATAATTAAATAGAAGAAACAATATAATATGAACTTAGGAAGAATCACACTCCAACTTATAGCAATTGAGGTGGGGCAGTTTAAGTCCATATAAGTCTCATATTAGAATCTCTTACTTCCAATGTAGGATTTAAGTTCATACCTTACAGTTAGGATCTTAACCTTCCATCATACTCCACCGCCCTTGCATCCACGCAAAATGACTTTGCACTAAATCTAATCTTAAGCGAATACCGCAATTCTAGCATCACCATATCTAGAAGAGAGGGAGAGAGAGAGAGAGCGAGGGAGAGAGAGAGAAGAAAGAGAGAGAGATGGAGAGAGAGAGAAGGATGAGAGATAGAGGAAGAGAGATATAAAAAGAGATAGGTAAGAAAAGATGGAAAGGAGACAGACATAAAGAGAGAGAGAGAGTAAGAAAGTGTTATAATATAACTTTTAAAAAATTCACAACTTTAGGAAAAAAGTTTTCTAATAATTGCAAGGTTATTATTGGTATTTAAACACATTATGATCATTCTAAATATAAGATTAGTTATTTGTCATATACTATATTATTTTAGTATTCTATACTAATCTATCTTATGTTATTTAATCTATGTACTAAATGAGAGGACAATCAAATAAAAGAAACAATATGATATGAACTTTAAGAGAATTAAACCCTAAACTAGTTATAGAGGTGGGAGAACTCAAATCTGTATAAACTTCACATTTGAATTTCATACTTTTGATGTAGGATCCAATTCTCATACTTTAAGTGAATATTGTGATTCCGACATTGTTGCATTAATCTTAGTAGTATTGATGTCACTCTACTTGGCTTTGCACTAGATTAGCTTGGCACTATTTCTAGTTTTGACAATGTCGATATCACTATTTACGCTCCACATGGGTAACAAGAGAAGTAATGGAAGACTCTAATACCAATTAATATAAACTTTAAAAAAACTACATTCTAAAAACTAGTCATTATGTAGGGATAGTCCAAGTCCACATAAGCCCCACATTGAAATCCCATACTTTCAATGTGGGACTCAAATCTTATACTTTGTAATTGGAATCGTAACACAATGCCCCTTAGAAGCTACTTTCTTTCGTACCAATCTCTAACTAGAACATTTATTCTTCTTCTTTATTGATTTTTTCTTCATTTCTAGAAAGCAAATGTCCCTCCTTTTAATTGAGATGCTATTAATTCAACCTTTTGTTTTATTGGTATCTTTATCTAATCATACAATCTTTCTACTCGGCTAATCCACTCAAAACTTTTTGTATTTAGTTCATTGTTAAAGACAAATGTATCTACGTTGAGCCAAAACTTGTGCCATTCGTACCTTAGATAATCTGTATACTCATTGAATCCACCGTTGTTCTTGTCATCAAAATTTACCACATAAGTTCAATGTCTATGTTGATTTGCAATAGCTAGTTAGGCAAGACTAATTGCAAGTAAAATCACTAGCCTAATTCTATGGTCCTCCTAGTTCTTATAGGCACCTCTCAATTGGAAAGCTTTGAATCAATTGTTAATGGCTTCCGATCCATGTTTGAATTATCCATATCTCAATAATGCCTTTAGCCATAAATGACTAATGATATTGATTGTATTCTCTAATTTTTATTAGTAAAATAATTTTTAATTTTAGTACATACTCTAATATTACTTAATATAGTAATTTATTTGAATAAGATTAATACACCATATTATCTCATACAAGTATAATTTCAAGGAAAGAAAACAATAATTCATTATTTAAATTAAAAAATAATCATTGATTTATCTATATAAGTTTTATAAGTTTATTTATAGAGGACCTTTGAACTAATAAGTAAAATACTTAGAAATCAAGTCAAAACTAAATAAAAAATTAAATCATGTTATTACATAATTTTTTAAATACAAATTATTAATTACAAAGGAAAACATCATCGTGATATTATTTAGTTCCTTAATTAAATTCTTCTAAAAGTTTTTAGAAGTTTCTTTGGCTTTTTGATGGTTTGTCTTATTTATGAACTCTTAGAGTACCCATTCTATGTCAAGTAAACTTCGGGGTGTTGTACACAAATGCTAGTCCTTTTGGTTTTAGTAACAGAGCAACATAATCCATGGTGGTCAACACAAAAATCATGATTGCATCAGATTTCGAACTTGTAGAGCCTATCTAATGTGTCATTAGAAGCTGCCATGGATTGCCAAAAAGCATACTAAAACTTCATTCGTGACTTTCAGTGGAGATATAAAAGATCTGCAATTCACTTATGCTAAATTCATGTTGTCTTTGTCCTAGCACCTGCTCAAACCTTGCAGCACAATCAATATCCACTCTCTAGAATCACTTTTTTTCAGTACATGCTCCATGATAATTGCAGTGATGCCTTGCTGTAAAAACCTCACACGGAAGAAAGTGAACGATTACCACACAATGAGAGAAGCCACTTGGCCCTCTACCATAATAATCACGGATTACTCAACCTGCTCCAGCCACAGCTGGATCTGGTTTGCCTCTTGAACCTGAATCAGTCTTTATTTTCAGCCAAGCACTAGGGTTCTTCCTCTGTGGTGCCATCTATCATCCATGTGTATCTAAATGCATATTTCCTTTGCTTTCTGTCCAAACTTATTCTTCAACACAATCACTGACCGCATGGTGCAGTTCCAATTCACAAATTAAAACATTCTCACAGTAGGGCTTTGCAGGCACACTCCTAACAAGCAAGAAAATAGCTAGATTCCTTTTATAACATATTGATGTGAGATTCTGATAGGTGATTGCTTCGAGACAGGCCTCTCTTCAGACCATAGCTCCATATTGACTGTTCCTGATCCCCAATGGATGAAACTTCTGCGGACCTCATTGACATCAAATCGATTGATTAGCGCCAAACCGAGACACTTATCAACAAGTATCCATTCACCTGAAATTTAAAGCAAAATCAACACCCAAGAAATAGTTGTTAAAATTGTTTTCTGTGATCATTTACTTTTTCTTTTTTTTCGGGTACATATTTTCTTCATTTACTTCAGCTAAGGAAAAAAACAAGAAGAAAAGAAAAGAAGAGCCACATTTAAGTTGAATTTGGAGGGTTAAACAATGTCTTATCATTTTTTAACACAAACTCTATGTGAATCAGACCCATGGTAATGAGAATCTTCATATTAGAGCTAAACCGCATGCAACAGACCATTTCCCTCTAATTGCATGGCATTCAGAGATCAGCTATGCAACAAGACTCCATAGCTAATGATAATGACATTGATGTCTAAAAAGATTGATTATTGCGTAGTACACTTAGAGTAGGAAAGAACTGATTCTCATATCGTTCTATTTACACTAAAGGCTGAACAATCCTAGCTTCCACTGTTATTGCATAAAGTTCAGAGTATAAATTTGATATTTGAAGGCCACTAAAAAAAAACACCTTTTGAAAATTTATGAATTTCAAGCCATCATTGTCTGTAGGGAAAAAAGAAATGGAGAACCAATTTCAAATCTGCCAATGAGATTTGTGTCTGAACAATGATTGATTATTGCATAGTACCCTCAGATTAGGAAAGAACTGATTCTTATTATTCTATTTACACTAAAGGCTGAGACATTCTAGCCTCCACTGTTATTGCAGACCTTTTAGCATATAAGTTCGATATTTATACTCCAGAAAATACCTGAAGATTTATGAATTTGAAACCATCATTGTCAATGGAGGAAAAAAATAGACAACCAATTTCAAATTTGCCAAGAGGATATTAAATGTCTGAAATGGGACATTACTTGAATCGAACTTAGTACAGCAATTTACTTGGGAATTTTCTGGGTAACAGTGAGAAATAAATAACTTCATTTTATAAAATAGGTGTTCAAGCCTGTCACATCTCTCTAATTCTTTTCAGCAAAATAAGACAGAAAACTATATTCTATTGTTGTTTTCTTCCTCAATAAAGATTATTCACTCGTAGATGAAAATTTTCTCCCAATAGATTCAATGGCCACACTAGATTGAGAGAAAGATCCTGGCCCTTAATGTTCCATGTTATTGGCAATGATAGAGACAATTTTGGTGGAAAAACTGGTGTCCAGATGTGCGTAAAAGATCTCTTCTGCAATTTGAAGGTTAAAACTGTGTGCAGCACTATGCTTTCTTTGGGGAGAGTGAAATAATAGAGCTTTTAAAGAAGAGTTTTCAAGTACTGGTTGCCTATTACTTTGGATTGGATTTCACATAACAGGCTGCATACCAATTCTTATTGATTGGATCAGTCCCCCTGACCAGTTTTTGCTAACATGAAGTCTATTCAATTTTCATGTAAGAAAGTCTCCACTAATGCCTGCCAAGTGACCCATAAGGCTAAAATCTCCAAAGGAAGGCCTTTTAGAGAACATTCATAGAACTTTCTTGTTCCTCTTCAATCTCTTGCTTGCTTTTATCCTTTTTATTTTCAGACATACAATCATCAAAATACTGAACATTAAGAATACAACAAGAAAATTGTCATCAATAGTGAAAAATGCAAAGGTTTGTGAAATGGAAACTACCTTTAGGCAGAAGATTCTCTTCATAAAACTGATCCCCAGATTCAGGCCAAACTTCATGCTTTGATCCATCAATGGAGATGAATGAGACATAAGTTTCTGTGGGGTGCAAGAGAGTGAACATTGGATGTATTCTCAGGCAAGCCAACCTGCAACACAAAAGCGGCAAAGAAGTGTGAATTACTGCATATGTATTTGTGTGACTACAAATTATCAAGCTCCCTTCTTTACATTTTCCCCCTTTATTAGTATCCTATGCCCTCATTTATTCATCTTATCTCTTTTCCAATGCAGTAACAATACTACCAATGTTAGTGAGTACTATTTCTTCATTGTCTCACCCTACAATTTAAAGGTTTGCCTTGAATGATTCTGGAAAGTGGGCCTTAGTGTAATAGTAAAGGTTACTTCTTTGTAACTTGGAAGTCATGGGTTTAAGTTACAAGGCTGCTTTCATCCAACCCTTCACCAAACCCCACATTGTGAGGGAGCCTTATGTACTTTCTTGAATGATTCCGTTATATGACATCAGTCATTATCCAACATGACAAATTTTCCTGTGAGCAGGCATTTTAGGGATTTACAGATGAGCCAATCATTGGCATCACTTAATAGTTTAAGCTTTAAGCTTGTAGGGATCTTTAGTATCCAAAAGGTCACAGATGGATAAAGAAGTCCGAGTAGCCTTTTTTTTTGCATGGTACAAAAAAAGGACTAGGTAATGCTGCTGAGAATTCTTCATGTGGTATGAGACCACTATAATACTGTACCAATGAATGCTATGGAACCTGATGACTGCACGAGAAACATAGGAGTAGTTGTCACCCAGACAAATAGCTATTCCTATCTGCAAGTCCTGTTGGATTGATACTGTACTTAAGCAGCCTAATGTTGCAGTCCTATGTTTCCTGTGTAGTATTGGACCTAACCTTGAAAATCCACAACCAACACTAACTTTGTGTGCCACAATGCTAGAGTCAATCTGGAGAACCTTTGGGTCATCTTTTCGAACAAATATATGCCGCTGAAGAACCAATCCTCCACCAACATCCCCTTCTAATCTAAGAGACCACTTCTCCTTTGCATGCTCAAGATCTTGCCTGGAAGAAATAAATTAGAATAAGCAATGATCATTCAAACAAGACATTTACCAGTAATTGGGTTTCACAACCATTTATTTTAACATTGTTCCATTGTTCAAATGTTGTAATTCTTATTTTTGGTGGGCTGCACGTTTTAGCAAATTCATAAGGAAAAAAGACTGAAGATATTTAGTTGTGCTATTTTTGCAGTGGTTAGCATATTTGAAGAGCAAATGAGGAAAAAAATTCATAAGAAGGCATACCCATTTTGCATAATAGACTTGTATTGCTAAGTTATCTGCAGCCTTCATATTTTAACAGATTTTAAACATTGTAACTGTTACTGGCAATTTCTGTGCTTGGGGAACTGTCTGTTCACCTTTTTCTTATTTCTTCAATCATAGGAGGATACCTAATCCTCCAATTTTCTAATCATTACTTTTTCCCTTCCTATAATGACATAATGAGTAATGAAAGGAGAAAGGTCCTTTATGGGAACTTACTCAATGATTCTGTATTCTTCAGAACATCCTGCAGACCTGTACTGAGCACTACTGTACTCTTCATATCCATTAATTTCACTTCTGCTATGAAGCCATTGTCTGCCTGTAATTGTTAATAAAATCAGCATTAGAAATAAGACACAAGGGAAAATTGAATTAAACAAAATCTATTACCGAGCTAGGAATTCTGAAATGCTTCCTTCAAATATCCTTCAATTGTAAAACACAGTACAATTCCTGAATTAGGGAGGAAATAGGATCTGAAATATCCTAGTATGTCAAATCTAAGAGAATAAGGTACCAATCCACTGCTCATCTTTCCCATTCCTCCAAATCATTTATGGAGCATACTCTTGATCTTACATATTGACATCCATAACATGGCTTTCATAAATAGATATCAAGATTCTCCATTTTTCTTTTTTGTTGCAATTTGTCATGTGTAATGTCAGAACACAAGCAAGGCCTGAAGAACATACAGAAGTTTTGTTTGTTCATTTCCGAAAACGAAAGTGATGGAAAAATAAAGAGAAAATGAAACAAAAAAAAAATGTAATTGTTTATATCAGAAAATCACCTCTGCAACTTATTTCTAGACAATTATTTACAAAAAACACAAAGGCAAAGGGTATTGCATGTCCTAAGTCTAGTCTTACAAAGGAATGGTTTGCATCACGCTCATGTAC
Source organism: Bruguiera gymnorhiza (assembly GCA_020883675.1). NCBI lineage: Eukaryota > Viridiplantae > Streptophyta > Magnoliopsida > Malpighiales > Rhizophoraceae > Bruguiera > Bruguiera gymnorhiza. The sequence continues at coordinate 3,415,695 of JAIRCJ010001049.1, read as the reverse complement.
ATTGCATTACCTGAGGGAACATGCTCCATGGAAATAATTCTGCCACCAATCCAGGGAACTACTTCAACAAACCAATCGCCACTTTTCAGTTCAACAGGGGTCCTTGAGAGTTCTACACCCTTTCGTCCAGAATACTCTTCTGAATCTGGAATGCACTTAGCATTTTCTGCATTTGAAAAGTTCATTGTAACCAGTGTGATGGTTAACTATTAAAATATGGAAATAAGCAAACTTTGGCACTTGTAACAGATTTGAGCATAAAATGACATATTATTTCATTATAAATAGAATATCCTAAGAAAGAGAATGCACGATGCAAAAGAAAGACTTACAAAATTCAAAATTTTAAACCCATTTTTAGGTTAAAGAACATCAAAAGAAATCATTATGTCTAAGTGACCTACTGGATGATATTCTCAAGCATGTCATCTACAATGACAAACGTAAATTTCCAAATTGGCATGCATTTCAATAATCAAATGGATGATAATGAACCAACCTGTGTCTACTCCAAGCAAGAATTATTGAAAGACAGTAATGAAACTGTATGAGCAAAGTGCAAATGGTTACAGAAAATAATCTTTTAGGAAAAATGCATTGATTCAAATCAATTTGTAAAAATGCGGGCAAAAATGAGGTAAGGAAAATGATTAAAAATCAGAGAGCCTATAGCTCCAATAATAATAAAGTACCTAAATGAGTCCTATACTTTTCTTCACTTCTAGCTACCAGCTTAGAAACTTCTTCTTTTGTAGGCATCACAATCTGCAAGACATCTCCATCGATGCCCCATGAATCAATCTGTTTAAAGGAGGATTAAAGTAGGTTAGTGTAAGGCATAGTTCCAACAGTAATATTGGTGGTGGCCTTTGCACCCCAAGAAAAAACAAAAGAAGAAAAAGGTCATCGAGTAAAGAAGATGTACCATTGCACCTCCACCTAGCAATAACTGCACATGCAAACGACGACTGGGCCTCTTCCAGGATCCTTCTATCCCGGAAACTCTTACAGAAACAACTGAAAATTGGTGTTCAGCAACATAGTGCGTCAACAGATATTCACCTCTGGTGAACTGATACCCATCACCATCATCTTCATACAGGACACCTTCAGCTCGTCCTGCAATTTGAGAAAAGTGATTTACAAAACTCAATCCCAGCCAAAAAGTGTCTTTCATCATGTCCCAAGAAGTGAGCATTTGCATGCCTTTTTGGCTGATTTTTGGTTAGGGGGGAGGCACGTGTGTTGGGGTGGGGGGAAGATGATCAATGCTATTGCTAATTTTTTCACTGAGTAAACACTGAAAAAAAGGGTTAGCAAAAGGTCACCCCCCAGCATTTCAGAGTTAGCAAGGTTAGTTGAATCCACACTGCAACATTATGGAAATGACGACCTCATATAAACATTTAGGACTCTAACCCTAATCTACTGAGCAGTGCAGCAGATATAAGTACCCTATTCAATCTCTTTACTGCCTCAACATGAGTTGTTAAACTAGTGAAATTACTTGACATTTTATGTTAATGGTCTCCACAGTAAGGCACTGCAAAGTTAACAATTACCCTCCCCTAGCTGTACTATCAATTGATTTGTTTGTAAGTGGAAGAATGACCATATTATGTATCTGGGCATATTATTTGTTTGTAATTCCTCAATTTTTTGAATTCAGCTACTTTGTTGTCTGGGAAAACTCAGCCACCTCACACCAATCATTTAATATCCAATTCATTCTTGGCTATTACCCAAAAACTTAAGTATTTATGTTGAATGGTTCTTGAAAATTTCGGTTGACAAACAGCTGTGGTTGGGATTATACAACAGCAACAATAATTACAAAACCTTCATTGCAAATTTAATTGGCATTGGCGACACTAATATTTTTGGGCCACTGACTCCCATTATGAATTGAGATCCATGTTAGGTGTAATTGTTCCAGGTCCTTCCTAGCCTAACTTAGGTCTTCCACCCATTTCACCATCCACCAAGATTTAGTCCCCATCTTAAGTGAAATTATAAATAGAACAAATAAATCCCTCTAAAGGTATTTATTGAAATGCAAAACATTTAATGTTTATGTGACATTGTGCGCACTTTCGTGCATACATATGTAATACACATGTGTGCATATTTGTATGTGTCTACTTTTTCAGGGAAATTGATGCATATTTATTAGGCCAAATATTAGTACAAAGTTCATCCCATGCTTTGTCCATCCCAGACAAAAGGCACATTTAGTGCAACATCAATTTCTATGCTTGTAGTGAAGAGGCCAGTCAAATTCAATTTATATTTGGAGGAATTATAGGTAAAATCCTAAGAAAAGACAAAAATTTCAGTTTCTATAATTACCAGCATGAAAGGGTAGTCTGTTTAATTGTGTCTACAGCTTTTAAGAAGCTTCTGAGTCTTCATTTTATTTTAATTTTTTTTAAGTTCTTGTCATAAGTTCTGAGTCTTCATTTGCATTTTGACAAGCAGATTTTAAGTGCCAAGTATGTACTCCAAGTTGCCATATATGTTTGCATTACTAGCTGTTCAAACAGAACTTTCAGATCAATTAATCATGCAACAAACATCATTAAAATTTACTTGTATTCCAAAGCAAGCTTAAGTCCTAGGTATTGTTTGTTGCTCATAAAGGTGTCCATCAACCCTCTTTGTAACTTTATTTATCTTTTACTTAGCAACTCTTAGAATTATTCTTGAGCAAAAACTTAGAGGAGCAAGCAAAAGAACCAGCATCCCACCACAACTTTTATTGGAGATAACTGTTCATGCTTACTTTTATACGATGCATCAAACTTACCATGTTCGTCTAAGGCTACAAGGAGGGTTAAATCATCAGATGGACTAGCTTCACCAACATGCTGATGGGGTGGACCCAAAGGAACTATTGATCCACCTTGCAAATATAAAGTTGGTAAATCCTGTTATATCACCAAGTGGCAAGAGCACAGATTGAAGTATTTGTGAGCGCCTTAAGGGTGAAAATATACCTAAATGCATAACTATATGCGTGTGATTATGTCTGTGGGCTTGAGTGCATTGTATTCATGTAGTGTGTGCTTGTGTACACAAGCATAAGTATTTTAAAATCACAGAACAGGGCTCCAGGAGTATTAATACATACTGGATGTGAATCACCAAAATCAAATCTCAACCAGATTCCTTTGGGCAAAGGGTGCTGCAATTTATCCGAACCCTCATCAGGAACAGTGCTAAAGAAAACAAAAGGTCAGTAAAATTTGCATGGTACTCCTGATGCACAAAATCAGTGGTAGCATACCAATTTAATCTATATATGCCACAACAATTCACACAATATAGGTTTTTGAGGCAGACATAATTAGGTAAAATGCAAAAACTACAGAAATAAATCCAAGTAATTATGGAAAGATAAAATGCAGAAGAGGAATTGATTTAAAATATAGTACTTTGTAAATGAAAATGATGCTGATGATTTCACTCAAAAGTAGGGGATGATAACTGCTTGGGGGTGGGGGAAAGGGGGAAGCAACTTATAAGCGTAGATGAATGGTGCATGTCAATAAGATTGCAACTTTTCTACACCAAATCAGGAAATATGTGTCTCATTGCATCAACCAACTCAGGGATGCAAAACCTGATTCCCAACTTGCTACACCCTCAGTTAAGAAATGCAGAAAAACAGAAGTTCCAAATAGTATGGCAGAAAAATATACTCTCTCAGGAAAGGACAATGAGTGACTTCGAATTCACAGAACAACAACAGAATAAAGACATGCTGTGCTCATAGGGTTATTTAAGTAAATGATATCACGGGTCCCTGTCAAACTGTTTTCCTATCATGTTGCCGTGGATGTAGTGAGCTTAAAAAATTTTGGAGACACAGTTATTTGGCACAGAATTTTAGTTTTCAATGTAATACTAGAAGTATCTGCTTCCTGACAAACATCACAAAATGGTAAAGTAGCTTCTTCATAACTTGACATTGTTTAAGAGAAATTCTGCTTATCAATGAGAAGCAATTAGGTATGCTCAATGACAAAAATGCCTTGACCATTTTGACAGTGTAAACTGTTAAAAGGTTCATTCTTCAAAAATGAAAAGGAAAGAAATGGGAAAAGAATGCAGCTCCCCGAGTCCATATAATGTTAGCACAAATGAAAGGAGAAACATGTACTGCCTCGTTTTTTTTCTTTTGGGGGAGGGGGAAGGGTGTTGCAGATACACTAGCCTACCTTCATCCTGTCCAGGCATCAAATATACCAACAACTCTTCATTGCAAGCTGAAGATTCTTTCTATACAATTAAATAATGGCTCTTATATACAGGCATGAAAAGAAAGATGCAAAGACTGCCATCCACTCAGCACAACGCATGCTAAAAATAAGGTCTATGGAATGCATATAAAGAGGATGAAGACCTTGCTTGAACCAGAAGAGATCCCAACAGGAAGGAATTTTCAAGCATCCTTAAACTAGGATCTTTGGGATCTGCACATGCAATTTACAGGGACTGATGTAAGCCACCACAAAGATAAATGTTTTTATGAATATAAGCAATATTTAGTCAATAGTGCAACAACATACCAGCTAAAAAAGGTGGAGTAGCAACGGGAGTACCAGTTGTGTGAGACATATAAAACAGAGTGTATATATGTGGTATAAGCCGATAACGCCTCTTCAATGCTAAACGGCAAACTGCCTCACACTGTAAAATTTATAATGGAATAGAAACCCCCAAAGTACTTCAAATGCAACATAAAAATTTGTAAACAATACAAGACCACTATATAAGCAACCAACATTGATGTAATTAAGATAGTCTCTCAGTATAAGGCTGAAATCAAAATTTTGATAAACATAATGGTAAGCATGGAATCAGGAAGGCAGTTATCTTCAATTTGATAGAGAGAACAACTGACCTCTTCCCCAAAAGACCATGGCTCGTGATCAACAGACCGTGTTTCAGAATGCCCACGGCAGAAAGGAAACATAGCACCAACACCCATCCACCTTCCAAAAAGCTTGGGTGTTGCATTTTCAGCAAATCCACCAATATCAGGACCAGAAAGTGGTTGACCACTGAGCCCCTTATTTGCAAAGTCAAACTTAAGTTGCAGCAAACAATATATCACAAGAGGTGAATACAGAACATGCATTTATGTCCAATGCAACTTAGTCTATCAAAAAAAAAAAAAACAAAAGAACATGAGACTTTCTGCTTCATGGCAAATAAAAACCATGCCAAAAAGTTATTAAGATTTCAAGAAGAAACTCATAAACAGAGCAAGAATCTGCAAGAAAGTGTAATTAGGGTAATAACACTGTTATAACAGTCGAGGGATATCTGTTTTGAAAAAGAAAGTGAGATTAAGGCCCCAGTACAAAGCACAATGTACCATTCACACACAGATAATGCATGCGGTTCTCCTAACATGTATTTTCTGCAAAAGCACAATACAAGTACTCAAAAGAAACAAAAAGGAATAACAGATGCAATATGTGAGCAACAATAATGTGCTATGGAAGAAGGAATGCAGCTTATTATCCTACTTCACCAAATCTAATTGAAATTCTGTAGCTGAATTCACAGAGATAACACCCTGTTGTTATCACATAAGCTCAATGGTGAGGTCCCTCAGCTGCCCAATAAAGTAGCTCCACTTTTGGCCACCAAGATGACAGACAAACTGTAGGTTACTCATTTGGGCAAGAAATGTAAAGGGGTGCTGTTCTCTGTGCTGGTTGATACAATAAAAACAGAAATCTGGCATTGTCAATATCTTTTGCTCCAGGGTGATGGCTAGTTCAATTAAAATAATGAGCTGTTACTGCATTGGCAGCTTGAGGGGGTCCACCAGACAAATTACAGATATTCTCAAAATTACAATTGCCTGATCCAGATCAGAGCACTTCCAAGAAGCCTAGCACATCATTGGACTTTCCACCTGATAAGGACTATTACAGCCTTTTGCTTTGATAGGCAAGAAAAAGATGCCAAAAATGCTCACCAATTGAAGTACCATGGAAATAGACATGTGCAAGTGTTTCCAGTTTGAAAGGTTATCCCCTGTCCATGATGCAGCATATCGTTGACTACCAATAAATCCAGCTCTGGTGAGAACAAAAGGACGCTTATTTTCATTAGCTAGTTTCATTCCTTCAAAGGTTGACCTAGCCATCAACATGCCATAAACCTAAATTCAGAAAATTTTCAAAAGTTATTAGCATGTAAACAAGAGATAAAAGTTAATTTATCATAAGAGGAAATGCAATCCATTAATTATATTGGACAGGCTGGTCGCAGAGGAATACATTGTGATAGTGTGAGTGATTCAGACATCCCCCAAACTCATCATCTCCTCTATGAATGTTGCTCTCAGGCATGGTCTTGGTTACACTCTGGAAACTAGAATAGTCAGACCAGGTACCATGGCAAGAAAACCCTGCAACTGAGAAGAACTGGAATAATCACCTTAAAAATATCTGGCTCATTCATGTCATTCCATATACCATCAACACCATTAGAAATGAAATCTTGAACTAAACTAGCCCACCAAGAGCGAACTTTTGATTGTGTGAAGTCAGGGAAAACACATGGCCCAGGCCACACTTCTCCTGAAATAGATAAAACAATGAATAAGTCCATCTCTCTATCCAAAACACCCAAAAGAACAATGGACGCTTACGCAGGTGCTAATATATGTATTATTAGATAGGAATAGTAAATGGCAAGCATACCAATAAATGGCTTTCCATCTGCATTCTGAACCCAAACATCATTTTTGGAACCACTTTCACACACAAAGTAACCATCTTCATGCTTGATACCTGGGTCAAGCATCCAAATCGCTTTAAATCCACCATCATGAAGATCTTTAACCAATGATTGTGGATCTGGAAAACGTTCCTAAAAGAATCATTTACCTCTAGCCGTCAATTAGAGTGATTGCAGTCTATTGTAAGAAAGACAACAATTCAGACATGGCAATTGTTCTTGAAATCATTATATTCAACTAAAGCTGCAGAGTACAAGATTCCTCATACTGATGGTTGCTGGTGACATATAAATTCCATAAACTAATGTTATTCCTATAAACCAGGGGCTTCATGCAATTGCACATGGAATGGCCAATCTAAACAAGACACTAATTCACATACTTGCACATGCTGGCCACTTTGTAAGGAGTTGACTGACACATTAGGTTAGCATGTCTTGGAGTTACAGTTGAGTAAGAAGGCAGGTTGCAGTTTAGCATACACAGTTGGCCCACAATCCAACTAGCTTATTCATTGATGCTCCAGCAATAATATTCAGCTATCTGAACTTCACTGAAGACCACAATATCACCTTAAGATGAACTGCCTAAATTTTTAAAGTGTAGCAGCACTGAGTCACCAATTTGTTAAGCTGAATAGCAATAGACAGAAGTCCCTAAATTCTCCTAAAATCTAATTCTAAGAATTCTCCTAAAGTCCAAGTCTAAGACTTGAATGGATGAAATATTTACTTCGGTGGCTAAGCAAGAGATGCCAGAAATTGATGAAACTTTTAAGCCCACTTTGTTCACGTCATCAAACTTATGTCAAAGTAACGTAACAACATTGATTGCTAGGACAACACGCCAGACTAGCACACTTTGCAATAGTATTATTTGCATTTTTGAACTCTTGAGTGACTATAGCTTTTGTGACACTTTTCATCATCCTGTTGCTGTGAGATTAATATTATGCTTTTCTTCCTTCTGGCATTTTTTCTTGTTGTTTAACTGTAGTCTATAGGAGCTGTTCTAATCCATGATTCTCATGATAATAGTCAAATGATCTATTTTTGCAATAGTTGTGATAATGTTTCCCCATGATCTTGGCTGTTTTGGTTTTTCTATACAGATTTTGGTTGATTATAGTGGCAAACAAAGATTGGCTCTAAGCTGTTAGGTTTGGGTTTGAGAGTTACTCATCATGTCTTTTTTTTTCTTCCCTTTATTTCCTTGCCTTTCTTTCCACAAGTTTCTTCACCATTTTGCTTAACTTAGTGTCTCCTTGTAGGTGTTTTAGATTGCCGCTTAGCATTCAACCTTTTACTTGGTCTTATAAAAAAGCATTACAACTGGAGGGACTCTGAAAACTGTAAAAATTTTCTCCCTAGAGACAGCCTATAGGACCGCATCCTCAACATACTCTGAATCAGATGGAAAGATGAATGAGAGGGTATGCCTTATCAAATGTGAAACAGCGAAAACCATCCATGTAGTCAATATCCATCCATATCACATCACAAGGAATGTCTTTCTCTCGAAATGCTTGGGCAATCTGCAGTGATAAGAGATTTTACAACCAATAAAAATGAGAAAAAACATCAAACCACTAAAAGGCCTAGATGCAAAAGAGAGGCCAAACTCACAAAACGAAAAAAGGTAAACAAATTTTTGCCTACCCTAGTTTGAACAATACAAACCCATAATAGAAAAGCTCATTATGCACTCAAATGATATAGTGCTTACCTCACGAACTCTTTTATCAGAATCATAGCTCCAACGACATTGATGATACCCCAAGGACCACTTTGGAGGCATAAAAACAGTTCCTGTTGACATTAGTATGCCATAAAACTCCATACAAAATATCATAAGAATAAGTAAAATAACAATGCCTTAATCCCAAATTTATTAGAGCTAATTACATGAACCTTTTCTTGTTATACTGTCTATTATAAACTAAGTTTGGGGTGAGATCTAAAAAGAAATATATGTTATAAAAAAGGATGCACTGGCTATTATCTCAGTGGTTACAAATTCGCCATATCCAAGGGCAAACAATTTGTTTTTTCCTTGAACAATGCCACAGCAGGTCTTGTGGCCTTTTTCCCATACAAACTAACACAAATAATTTGTTGCATCAGTTTAAAAATCAAGACTAAGCCGATGGACACTGTCATGTCAGTTGAGGCCACAAGCATATTAATCAAACTGGGAGTCATGCAGACAACAGCACATCAAAACAGATCCCCAAAAATACAATCAACTTCCCAAGTTAATTCATACCAAGAAGAGATCTCTTCAGTAGGATTAGACGACAGTAAGGAAGTAAATGAAACATTTGCATTATTTGAAAAAGGAAGTAACAATGCAAGCATATAATATGATTGAAGTAGGAAAAAATGGAGATTCAAGGAAGCTACAATGGTTAAAAAGTTACCAATTGCATGAGATAAAGACTTCAGAGTAGCTGTTGGTGATGCAAATGGACCAAATGTAATGACAGGATATGAGGATGGAGCAATAAATTGGATAATTGATTCCTTCCTCAGATCAATCTGTTCTCTCATAAAAATGGTTAGAAAATGAAATCGGTGAACATGGCAATAGATCCTAATGGTCTAAAAATGTTCCATATAGGAGACAGCTGTCAGATCACCTCACATCGTCTGGTGGTGTCAGCAAGAACCCCAAGTGCCTGTCCACTGGGAAGAACGGCCAGCACCCAAGGATGAGACTGGTACAAGGATGTAGTCCCAGGGACATAACCCCAAGCATCTGTGTTCCATGTGAAAACCTAGGTAAAAATAAAATGTGTCATAACATACAGTCATAAAAATTTTGCATTTCACAAAAGCTATTTCAAACAAGATGTCTCACTCTCGTCCCCGTCCGCTCAAGCCGTCCACTAACTTCTCCAGTTCCATAAAAGGATGTACCAACGGGAAGCTGTCACCAGAAAAAAGTCCGACCCATTCATATATGCGTTACAGATTCAAATGCATAACAAGATAGAGACAAGTAAGAGGGAATATTCATTTGGCTGTCAAAAGGTAATAAGACACTGGATCTCATTCAACAATAACAATGTGTAACAAACCTCAAAATGGACAATCTGCTGGCCAACCAGACAACGAAAAGTAGGGACATATGAAGGAACACTACGGGTTTGAGTGACGGTTGGTGTATCCCTGTTCTTGCCATTGACGAACGAAAGGCTGGGATATGCTGCAACTCTATCATCCACAGAACAATCAAATCGGAAAATCCCATCGTCCAAGATTTGCTCATAAATCATATGCCCCCAGTGTAAGGTGGCACCGGTATCTGCAGTCGCTGCCTTCTCTTTACTACAATCAGCCATCTTTCAATTCATATTCTCACAGTTCTTCCTGTGTAGAATCCAATAACAAAATTATTCCAGATTTGAGATATATATATATATTTTTTTCTGGTTATATTCTGCAAAGTCCTGCTCAGAGGGTCAAAGTTAAGTGATGCTACCTTGAGTGAGATGGAGTTAGATCTGGTGCTCCTCAAAGTTGAAGCGTTGCAATCCTCATCCTCGTTCTTCTACTTAAAATGTTAATTTTTAGGTTCGCTCTTCCAGCCCAACAAAGTTCATGTTAGCCTCAACGATTTAAACATTTGGATTAAAATCTGTAGGAACAATTGGGCAAAAAAAAAGAAAAAGAAAAAACAAGAAAAAGTAGAAATCAAACTCAAAACCATAGACAGAGAGGCATGCGACAAGTGGTTACACTCAATCCTTATATAATTGGGTTACATAATTCTTACTAATTCACATTTAAAAGTTTTTAATTATTATAATTTTAAATTTAAATCTTTTTAAAAACTAAATATCATAATTAACTTTTAAAAATAATAATTATATAATTCAAATTAATTCATAATTCTTAAAATTACAAAATTTAATACTTGATATTAGAACAACTTGGTAGTTTGAGATGTTTAGCTTGCAATTACTTATATTGCTAAAACTACTGTTGATGTTGTTGTTGAAGTTACAGGATAGTAACATTAATCCCTTAAATCTCCTCCTTGGTGTTATTGTGTTGTATCCCCAATTTATCTCTTAGTTGCATAAATTTTGCTTTGTTAAGTAGTTTGGTAAGTATATCAATAAGTTAATCTTCTATTGAGCAATAGGTGAGTGTTACTTCATTATTCTATTGTGTTTCCTTTACAAAATGAAATTTTATCAGAAAATGCTTAGTTCTTTTATATAAAATTGGATTTATGAAGGTTCTAATTATGGCTTTCACAATACATCATGGTTGCTTCTGTTAGCTTTACCTTTAAGTCAATTAACATCCTTCAAAGCCAAATTGATTAATTCACCCTTGTAATCACTACCATACATTCAACTTATGTCATTAATTGAGCCACAATTGTCTGCTTCTTTGAATTCCAACAAAAAACTCCATAACTTAGGGTAAACAAATACCTTATTTTGCTTTTTATATCATCATGGTAGTCAACCCAATCATTATCAATATAACCAACCAACTCTAGCCTACTTGATTTACTAAACATGATTCCATAGTTGATTGACCCTTTAAGGTATCTAAGCACCCTTTTAGCAACTTTAAAGTGTGTTTGAGTAGGGTAATGCATATATCTAGAAAGAAAACTAATAGCTTGCATGATATTAGGTCTGAAAGTTGTCAAATAGAGTAAACATCTAATAAGGCTCTTGATTTTACTTGAATCAATTTTGGCTATTCCATCCTCCTTTGTTCTAACTATCGTATGCATACTTGAGTCCTTATAACTTTTCATCTAGAACCTTTTAAGGATTTCTTTAGCATACCTTTCTTGATTCACAAAGATTCCCTTGCAAGTTTGATGGACTTATAGACCTAAGAAGAACTTTATTTCTCCCAAGTCAATCATCTTATAAACCCTTTTCATTTCTACCTTAAATTGATTCACCAACTGTATACTGCTTCCAACCACTAATAAATCATCCACATAAAGAGACACAATCACAAGATCATGGTTGTGTTCACTTATATACATTATGGCCTCATTTATACTTATGTTAAAGGAGAGCTTAAGCAAGTGATCCCATATAAGGCCTTCCTTAATAGATGCACCTTATACTCTTCACCTTCCTTTTGAAATCCTTAAAGTTGCTCAACAAATACCTCCTCATTTAGCTCTTCATTTAAGAATGTTGTCTTCACATCCAATTGATGGACTACCCATCCCTTTTATGCTGTGAGAGCTAATAGTTACTTAATAGAGTCAAGTCTTGCCACTAAAGCAAATGTCTCAGTATTATCCAAGTAATACTATTATGTAAAGCCTTTAACTACAAGTCTTACTTTATACCTATTAATTGATCCATTCGGATTGAATTGGATTCTATATATCCATTTTAGTCCAATAAGGTTCTTATCTTTTAACTTATCAACTAGAATGTATATCTGATTCTTGTGAATTGCATCCATCTCAATTTGCATAGCCTTATTCCAATTGGAACTTCTGTAAGCCTCAACATAGTTTGTAGGCTCTAAAGCTACTATTGCACTTTTTTCATAAATATCTTTAAGTGATTTGGTCCTTTTTACTAAAAAGTCTTTACCTGAATCAAATTCTACATCATTGGGCTCCTTTAGTTGAGTCTATACAATTCTTGAGCTAAGGCCCTCCACACATGATTTGTTCAAATTCTAGTTTTGTTCTTCACAGAACTTTAATTCTCTATCAGTGCTGACTTTGCCAGTTTGAGGATTGAAGATCCTATAATTTTGTGTTGAGCTTGTGTAGCCAATGAAGATGCAAGGCACAACCTTTAAATCCAACTTTCTTCTCTTATTCTTTGGTATGAATGCATACCAAGCCTTAAATGGAGTTTAATCCTTTAAGGCTTTGAATGGTAGTAGATTTAATAGGTACATAGTTGTATTTATAGTCTATACCCAAAACTTTTATTCCATGTTCTTCTCAAATAGAAGGCACTTAGACATCTCCATGATGCTTATGTTCTTTCTCTCACTTATTGTTGGGGCATGTATATAGCTGTGAGTTATTGCTTGATTCTTACTGCAATGCATATATCTCTAAATTGGCCTGAAGCAAACTCAATTTCATTATCACTCCTTATGGTTTTGATCTTGGCAATGCTTTGGTTCTTCACCAAGGCTTTAAACTACTTAAATATCACAGTAACCTCAGACTTCTATTTCATGAAATATATCTAACAAAATTTGGTTAGATCATTAATAAAAATCATAAAATACTTGTTGTCATTAAGTGATTCTGTGTTCATTAGACTATAGATGTCACAATGAATTAGTTGTAGTTTCTCTTTGCTCCTTTAGTCTTGATCAGTTAAAAAAGGGATTTAGGTTTATTTTCCTTATTGGTAGGCTTGACAGACAACTCTTCCTTTTTTTAATATCTGGCAAATATGTCATTAACAACTTCCTCCTTAGGTTTAGTTAGCTTGCATCATGGACATGTCTTAGTCTCTTGTATCATAAAGACTTGGTATCAAGAGCTGTAGGCATAACATGGCATTACAAATGTTGTAAATTCACTTAAAAACTTTCTTTTTCATTGGAATTATTATCAGTTTTGTGTCATATGAGTCATAAATAAAGCATGAGTTATCTTTAAACTCTAATGAATAGCCTTTCTCTAGAAGTTATCCAATACTCAAGAGATTTTGATTAAGTTGTAAAAAATACAAACTTCAGTGATAAGTTTAATACTTGTATGTGTTTGAATTATAGTTGCACCTTTACCTTTTACTTCTATGTAGTCACCATTGCTTATCTTAACCTTTGAAGCAAAACTTATATTTAAACTTCTAAAAAGAGATAGATTTGGAGACAAATGATTTGTGCAACCATTATCAACCAACTAAGCATTTGTCTCTTTGTGATTAATTGTATTTCCTACCATGAAAACTTATTCTTTTGTTTCCTTACCTCATCATGGGCAGTTTATGCTTCTTGTTTTTACTTTGATTCTTTCTTTTTTAGATAAACCTTCTCTCAATGTCCTTTTTCATTACAATTCCTGCAAACAATATCAAGTCTTCACTAGTAATACTTAGGAAGATGATTTTCCTTCCTACAGTGTGGATAAGGTTAAGCCTATTACTCCTTATTTGATGTGTTACATTTAAGATCTTTTGCTTGGCTGCTTTCCTCTATGTTTCTTTTTTTCTGTTGATCTTTTTCTATATGTTTGACTGAAAGAGCATTTTTTTATATGTTTGATTGGAAAAACATTTTTTATTACCTCTTTCTATCTCATTAATCTTCTTTGCTTTTGAACTTGTAATGCAGCAATCAGTTCTCCCAGGGTAATTCTGATTAAGTCCTTAGAATCTTCTAAAGAAGATATTTTGGACTCAAATATTTCTGGCAAACTTATAAGCATCTTTTGCACAATGCTTGCATCAATAAGGTCTCTTCCTAATACCCTGATCTGATTTACCATCTTCAATACCTTATCACTATGTTTTTTGATCTTCTTAACCTCTTTCATTTTTAGTAGCTCAAACTCCCTTCTTAAGTTGAGTAATTACATGGATCTGGTTTTCTCACTTCCTGCATACTCCTCTCTCAGCTTGCCCTAAGCTTATTGAGTTGTTTTACAAGTTATAATTTTGTTAAATATGACTTCTATAATAATTGAATGTATACATGTCAAGGCCTTAAATTGTTTGGAGGTTTGCTCATTGTAATTCTTTAATTGAGTCATAGTGGGATTTATTAGGAGTAGAGCTATTACGACTTCATTTTTTGTAACTTCCCATAAATCAAAGGCCTTAAGGTATACCTTTATCATCACAGTCCACTGAAGATAGTTTTCTTCAAAGAATTTTGATGGTGATGGTGGTATGAAGTTGAGAGAGGCCATATGCAAAGGGCTTTGTGTCAAATGACAAAAGATGGGAGTTCTTATTGGTTTTGTCTCACTCTCAGATTGGTATGTGCCTAGGTTTGGTAGGTCCCTCAAGAATAGAAAAAAATGCTCTGATACTAAATTGTTGGTTGTTGGACCTAAACTTCTTATGCAACCACTTGTTTCAAACTTGCTATGTAAAGTTTGTGGTATATGTAAAAGAACAATAAAGGTGAGTAGTGCAGAAGCAAAAAAAGGATTTTCTAGAGCAAAGATCAATACACACTTTCATTAATCACTTAATCCTTATATAATTATGTTACATAGTTCTTACTAATTTAAATTAAAAAACTTCTAATCATTACAACTTTGGATTTAAATTCAAATACAATTTTCAAATTTAAATCCTTTTAAAAATCAAATATCATAACTAACTTTTAAAAACAATAATTGTATAATTCAACTTAATTCATAATTGCTAAAATTGTAGAATTTAATGTTTGGCATAAGAACAACTTATTAGTTTAAGATGTTTAGCTTGTAACTGCTCATGTTGCTGAAATTGTTGTTATTGCTGCTGTTGAAGTTGCAAGGTCGCAACACCAATCCTTTAGATACCCTTCCAAACAACAATTAAGATGCTTAGATTGTCCATCTATTTGGGAGTGGTATACTGCACTCAAATGAAAAGTTGTTCCTTCTAGCTTGAATAATTCTTACAAAAAATGAATTGTAAAAATCTTGTCTCAGTTTGAGCCAATGGACTATGGTGTCCCATAAAACTTGATGATTTGCTCAAAGAACAATTTAACAAGTATAAGTGTTGTAAAAGGGTGGGTTGAGTCTAATAAAGTGAGCTAATTTTATGAATCAATCCAATATCACCCAAATGACATTTTTTCCCTCAAAATTAAGCATCCCCTTAACAAAGTCCACAACTATGTGGCACCAAGCTTTCTTTAAAATTGGAAGAGGTTATAGTAGACCTAAATATGGAAGATTCTCAGTCTTATATCATTGACAAATGTTATAAGAATGTACCCACTACTATATAGACTTTTTCATACTAGGCTAATAAAAATGTTTTTTTATCCTTGCATAGGTAGCCTTTATGCCAAAATGGTCTCCAACAATTAAATCATACAAAAGCTTTATTAACTATACTTCCAAAATTCCCTTACTTCTAACATAAATCTAGTGTTTGCACCTTAAAATTCCTCAAGAATAACTGTACTTGGAATCTACCATGCTTTGACCAATGGCTACCTGAATTAATTTTGGAATTAACTCATCTCCCTCATAACTTCCCTCAATTTCCTCCATACAAAGTGATATTGTCATAGAAATAAAATAACAACCCCCTTTTATTTGGCAAAAGAGCTCATTTGCTTTTCTATTTTAAAGTCCTTTCTTGTAATGAATAAAATAGCCTAGTTTGAGCAATTTAGTGATTCCCCTTTGCTAGGGAAATGAATGCATGTAAATGTTTTAAATTCTTCTTATCTATTTTGATCATAAAGTGTTATCCTTCCAAGTAATGATGTCATTTAGTCATAACCATGCTTATTGTCATACATTCTTTCTCATCCTTGAGTTAAATGGTTTACCTAAATATGTCATGGGCTATCCATCTTACATAAGTACAACTCCCATCATAGCATCACACGTATCCATTTCTAGTACAAACATCTTTTAGAAGTTTGGAATTGTAAGAATAAGAGCTCATCCTATTGCTTGTTTTAGTTCTTCAAATGCTTGTCGAGCTTTTTGATTCCAATGAAAAGTATCCTTCTATAAAAGCTTTATAAGTGGTTTACTGAGAATGTTGTAATTCTTTACGAATTTTTTATGATGTCTTATTAATTCGAGAAAACCAAAAAGACTCTTAATAATAGTTAGTAGTGGCTAGTTCTTTATGACCTCAATTTTTAAAGGATTTGTAGAGACTTTGGATGCCAAAATTACATGACCTAGGTATTCAATTTGGTTTGACCAAAAGCACACTTAGTCATTTTAGCATATAATTAATGCTAGCATAATATTTTTAGAGCTTTATGCAAATGTTTAGCATGCTTATTTAAGGTAGGACTATACATTAATACATCATCGAAGAAGAAAAAAACATATTTTGCAAAAGAGGAGCAAAAAATCTAATTCATTAGTGATTGAAAAGTGGTAGGGTTATTAGTCAACCCAAATGGCATTACATGAAAATCATTGTGACCTTGGTGAGTTCAAAAAGTAGTCTTTGCAATATCCTCCTTTTTAACTTGAATCTGATAGTAGCTTACATAAAGATCGAGGTTGGAAAAGTAGCATAATCCATATGGTAACTTATCAAGTAAATCGTGGATTATCAATATGAGAAATTTATCCTTGACATGATCTCATTTAGGTGTTAGTGATTGATGCAAAATCCTTAAAGAGTCATCTTTATTTTTCACTGGTAGGACTGGCAAAGCAAATGGGTTGGAACTGTTACAAATTAATTTTGCTTCTAACATGCTTTACACTTACTTTTCAATTTCAAATTTCAAATAACAGGGATATTGGTAAGGTTGCACATTGACCAATAAGACCTTACTAATTAATGGAATATGATAATTTTATTCATAAGGAAGAGGAAGTACTCTAGGTTTTTAAATACTTTTACATATTCATTATATATAACATGCAACTCCTTTAGGCAACTGGTAGGCATTATGAATGATGAAAGTAGGATACAAAAATGGGTCTATAAGTCTAAGCCGTCCTTTTTAATTAAATTTTGAATTATTTTCTCAAATACACAAGATGGGCCAAAAGCTTGGGCTTATCCACACTACTCTACTTTCTTCCCATCACAATCAAAAGAAAGTGTCATTTCCTTCAAGTCTAACACTAGTGGGCTAATAACCCATATCCAATTAATGCCCAAAATGGCATTGCAAACCCCAAGTAAAATTAAACACATCTCCATTAAAAATAAGTGTTCTTGCATTTTTCATTTGAAATCTCAACATTTTTTTTATGTAGCACAACTTTTTGTTATTGGCCATCATAACAACCATGGGTGCCACTGTTTGAATAAAACATTTTAGTTCTAACACCTTCCTTGAGTTCAAAAAACCATGGTTACTACTAGTATCAATAAGCATGACCAATAGTTTATGTCACACAAAACCCAATAGCTTCAAAGTGTTGCAATTGGAATTCCTACTAATAGCATTCATCAATATTTCTCCAGTAACTTTGTTCATCTGTTTACTGGTTGGTAATTGGATGATGGAAATTTCTCTTTCTTCTTGCTCTTCAATTAGATGGATTTGTTTCTTCTGTTGGCATTGATGGTCGTAAGTGCACTTATTACTACATTGAAAGCATAACCTATAACGTTTAAGCTCTTCCTATGGTTTCTTATCAGACTTGGCTATCAAGTTAGAGGCCATTGGTAAAGACTTAGTGATCAGTGAACTCGACTAAACCTTCAATATTGCCATGCTACTGATTTTTCTCAGTGTTTGCTTCCTTCTCAAAGTTTGAATGACCATTTCTTGAAGAGCAGCGAACTCAAATGTCTCCTTTAGGAATGTAGGCTTAAGCATCTTCATAATAGGTCAAATCTTATCACTGAGATAACTGAAGAGATATAAGACAAAAAATGGGTACATCAATAAAGGATTGCTAGCTAGCAATAAAGGTCTAAACTTCTTAAAGTACTTTTGGTAATCATGTACTACTCTTATTTTCTGGATTTAGGAAAACTTCTTGATGACGTCTAGCTGAAAGGGGTCCCTAAAGTGTCAATAAAGGTCACTCATAAACAATAACTAGGTTCTAAAAGGCTTAGCTATGATCTATCCCTAGAACCATACGTCGGCCTTGTCATTGAGATATATTGTCACCATCAATAATCAAGACTCATCTACTATGTTGTAATAATAAAAATAAGAGTTCCACTTTCATAGCTAACAATGAGGATTTTCCCCTTTAAAGAATGACAACTTAAGTTTAGGAGGTTTTGGTATTGAAGGAGACCCTCTGGAGTGGGAATAGGTTTCCCTAAAACTACTTTCCCCAAAATTTGATTGTTAGATTCTAGGTATGGGTAAAATTCTATAAGAAGCCACTATGCTTAGAGTGTCAAAGACTACTCCCTTCTCATAAAACTGGAGTGATTCATGAGAGCATAACATCTCTATAAGTTGCTTTAGAGATGTTTGCATTTTAATCCTAAAACCTTCAAGTGCTTGCATATAGGTTAGTAAAGCCTATATAAGTTACAACTTCTTTATGACAAATAAGAGCTATTAATTATGTTTATGCACCTAATTGTCTAGCGTCTTAAGACGAGTATTATTAGCCATGGTAGAGCTATGCTTTTTAGCCAGACTAGAACAGAGAACCAAAGATTGGTACTCTAATACCAAACCATAAAGAACATAACCAGTAAAGAGAAAAAATGAGTAAGAAATAGGGATTAAAAAGAAGAGAAATAGAACAAAGACATAAAAGGGAAAAAGAAGAATGAAAGAAGGGTCAAAATTTCATTGATATTTCCATAACTTACTTCCTTATATGACTTCTTTCACCTTCATATATATTCTATTATCTCCCTCATACAATAGATTCCAAATACAAGAAATGAAAACTACTAGAATTAGAAATCATTAACAGTACCTATATATGACTTCTCTACTTTTATTCTTAGATGTGGGTATGATTATGGATTGGGCTTAAATTACCAATGTATTAAAATCCTAACAAAGACAAGGGAGGGTAATGGGACATTGAAATATAGAAAGAGAAAAAAAAGATAAAGAAAGGCCTTGAGATAAAAAACAAAGGAGAACTAGTTAAATTTGGTAAAGTGATAAAGCTAAAGTTTTTAATTTGGTATTACAGAGAAAAGTGGTTAAGTAACATCGGTGAAAGAAAAGTGAGAGAGAATAAGTACTTAGTCGTATTTTTGTGCTCTAACTTGTAGACTTTCAACTTTTTTTTCCTAAATATGATAATGAGAAATGTAAAAAGGTAGTTTTTTATGCCTACTATTAAGAAGAGAAAGTATTTATAGTTTTTAAGTAAAAAAATGAAAATCAAGCAATAAGAGTCAAATGTGATTTTTATTTTTTTATTAGAAAAAGTGAAAAATTAAAACCCCCAACCAAGCAAAATAGTCCCTTAATGAATTGCAATTTAGTCTCTATTATAAACAATTTTGTTATTAGAAACAAACTTATTTAAAAATGTAGGTATTTGTCTTGAAAATTTCAAATTTGAATTCTTAGAAATATAAAAGTTATAAGAAGAAAAAGAAAATAATTACAATAGATGTTATCATTTTTTTTTTTTTTGAGGAGTACAATAGATTCTATCATTCATTAAAAGAAACTATTGGTAACTTGTTTTGCACTTATAATTTAGACCTTGCCAACCATATTTTCTTTAAGATTATGGTCAACAAACTTAAAACAAAAAATTATGGGTTAAAATGCAACTCATGAAATCCTCAAGTTTATTTTAACACTTACCCAATTATTTTTTCTTCTAGCAAAGCTTTTTTTCGTCTTTTTTTAAGACACTTCTAGCAAAAGTATTTATTGATAAAAGGAATAAACAAATTTATTAAATAAATATGTAGTGAAATAACATTTTTATAGTTCATAATATATTAGTTTTTTATTAAATATAATTATAATCAATCTTAAAAGATATAATTATTATTAAAAATAAAAAACAATTACTATCAAAGTGTTCAAATCTAATGATGATCTACTTAAACAAATTATTAAAGTTATTTAGGAAGAAACAAAGGGAACCCTCAAATTTCCTTTATGTGTTGACAAGTGATAATTAAGCAAAATGGGAGATTTTATGGAAATTCTAACTATTGAACCTTTTTACAATAGATGTAAGTCAAATTTTAATAAATTATTCTTTGTTTACATATTTTTAAATATTTTATATTTGACTCCAAAAATCTTCCAAATTTTTTTGCCAAATTTAACTTCATCTTCATTTTATATTTTTTCAATTGTTCTTATGTATATGATTATTTTGATTTTATCATAAGATAATAAGTATAAAGTATAATTTTAAAAGATTAGAGAAATTAAACTCTTTTAATTTATCATTAATTTTTAATTAATTAATTTATATTCATTGATTAAGAATGATATATGACATATGTAGCCATGTATCATAACCACTTTAATATTAGGGTTGTTAAAAGGTGGCTTGACATATCCTTTAACTTATCATTATTTGATTATTTATATTTATTTTCCAATATTCATGGATCTTTAATTCAACGAATGAGATTATAACTCCTTATGAACACTTATTTCTTCCCAATTAAGGAATTTTTAAAATAAATATTCAGTAAGAATGATAGAATATTCTTTTATAATTATTTCAAGTTCCTTATTGCCTTAATCTTGAACTGAAAGTCTTTAGTTGTATGGTATATGTTCACATTCCTAAGACTTTGTAAAATAAACTTGATTGAAACAATAATGCTTGCTTGCAAACTGGTAGAAATGCCCATGGAAATGAATCATAAGCTTGAAATTGTTCTAGATCAAGTTCCAACAAACATAGTTATTAATCAGTGTTTGGTTGGAAGATTAATTTATTTGTCACACACCAGACCTATGCTTTAAGTGTTGTAAGCCAATTCATACATGCACCAAGTGAAAGGCACATAAATGTAGTATACGAAATTTTAAGATACTTGAAAGGTTTAGGCAAAGTTTATTATTCTCAAAAAATGACATCTCTAACATTAAAGGATACACGAACATTGATTATGTAGGCAATTAAACAAGCAGAAGGTCTATGTCTAGTTATTTCACTTCTTGAAGGGTAATCTTGTTATTTGGAAAAGCAAGAAGCAGAAGGCTATGACACAATCAAGTGCAAAAGTCAAATTTTGGGGTATGGCTCATGGTGTATGTGAATTGTTAAAGATTAGGAGTATTCCAAAAGATTCGGGGATTAAATATATTAAACTTATGAATCTTCATTATGATAATAAGGTTCCTATTAAGATTGCACAAAATTCCATACAACATGGCCACACTAAACATGTTGAAATTGATCATTAATTCATTAAAGAGAAGTTATATCAAAAGATTATATAGTTTTCATCTATCAAGCTAGAAAGCTAGTTATCTAATATACTCACAAAAGTCATTTAAGGAAAGGTATTCCATGATATAATCGTTAAGTTGGGCATAATAGATATCAATGCTCCAACTTGAATGGGAGTGTTAGCATAAGCAATTGTGAGTTGTAATTACTATATTGATTTCTTATAGCAATCTAATTTGTTGACCAATCTTGTGTATTAAATGTAGACTATTTAGTTTACTTAAAATAAGATTGTGTCCTACTTTTATGAAGTAATTGCATCCATATATTGACTCCAACTTGTGAGAAGACAAATCAAATCCAAAATTATTCATATACACCAACCATTATTTGACAATTAATTTTTTTTTAATTATTTGGATAAGTTAGATGTAGGTGAAAAAGAAAATGAATAGAAATTAAATTTTTTATTTATATATGGTAAGAAAGTGGAGAGATGGAAAATTGATGTGTACAAAATTATGATTATGTCCTTAATTTATAATTTAATGTATAATAAAGTATAATGACAACTTAGTAATTATATAGTTAAAATTAACTTTTATGCCAATTTTTTTAGTTTTTCTTATCAAATCAGCAAAAAAGGAAACCGGTGATTCCCGCCCATTATTTTCTTCTCTTTTTCATAGTTTTTTTTTTTTCTTTCTTTCACACCTCATATCTAAACAAAGGAAAATTAACTTTTTAAGCAATTTTCTACCTTGGGTCTTTCTTTCAAGGCTTTTCACATAGAATAAACAAGTTAGTTTCATGGCATTCAAGCACTAAATGTTGCGTTTCTGCTTGAACCACCAAACATAACGCAACCACTCCTAATGTAAATCATTCCTTCCACTCTTTTTTAACATATTAATCTTGCTAATCTAAGGCAAATTCCCTCTTATTATTAATTGTTGTGAAAAAAAGTAAATTTTTTTAACAACTACAATATATATATTTTTTAACAATACAATATATTTTTTCAACAATACAATGTATATTTTAGTTTAATACAATATATATATTTTTTAAAAAGTAGTACATTATGATTGCTTGCAAATATGAAAGCACATACACTAAAAACCTATATAGGTATGTTGTTTGGACATGGACATGTGCTTGACATACTTTCAATATGTGACTAACATGATAAAAAGTGTTTGTTAAAAAATTTTTAGAAAAAAAATTAGATATACTAATAATATATATAAGATAAGTAAATACTTTTAAGATAATTTTATATTTTTGATAACAAAAATTAATATCTAATTAAAGTTCCTATTATACTAGTAAATGAAAATTTGCATTATGCCTCTATATTAGTAAATCGACACAATAGTCTACTTGCTAATAATAATATTTATTAAAGTTATTACTTAACAAAATATATAATATACAAAGAATAGGTAAAAAATAAATATAAAATAATTTTTTTGTATATATATATATGATTGTAAGTATATATATATAAATATTAATAAATTTTTTTTGTATTTATTTTTTAAGATTAATATTGAAAAAATTGACAAATTTATCTCATTTCACAAATTTAATATTAATTTGAAAAAATAATAGTTTATTTTTTCATAGAATTTTTTTTATGATAAGTTTAGCACGTCATGAAATTTTATTGATGGAATTTGTCTGATGGATGATGTGTCAAATGGACTGATGTGGAGGCAGAATGGTGGTTGATTAGGTGCCACGTAAGCGTTCAATGATTAGTAGGGCTTTGGGCTTGGTCCAGTCCAAACCACATATTTGGTTTTTTTTTTTTTAATCTTTTTTTACTTGTGCAAAGAAATATAATTATCGTTTCCGTTTCTCGCCACCGTTGGATTCAAAACATGTCTTTCGCATCAGCCCCTTCCGCTTTCTTCGCTGTGTCATCCCCTTCCTCTTCCGCTTCCTCCCTAAAACCATTACCCATTGACGAAACTTTCTCCCTCCGCAAAACACAAGGTAGTTGTTATTAAAGCAATCTCCATAGCGGCGGTGACGGGCTGCTTTGGTTTCACTTGTTGGCAGTGGCTATATGTGTAGTGCGCCCAAGCTCACACGCTAAAGGAAGCTCTGTCAATTGCACGATTAGGATGTTGTGGATGCGAAATCGGCAACAATTCTTTTGGTGGATGCGGATGTACTATCGTGAACAATGAGTGCCCCCTCCTCTGCACCACCACTGTCAATGAGGCTGTTGATGTTAGCTCCCGTGCTGCTTCCTCTCCCATTGCTGGTACCAAGGAATTTGAATTTTAGGGACGAAAAGTTGCAGTTGCTGTCGTCTCCTACGGGGTGGGATCGAGGCAAAGTTGATGGAGCTTGAGATGGAATCTCTTTTCTCCCTTAATTTCTCCAACCACAAGGTATATTTGCTTTTCATCTTCACATTTGAATAAATAGACATAAAACTTGTTTCAATTTTGCAGGCAATAATTGCACACATATATTTTCTTGTAATTCAGATAATTAATCACAATTATCTTAGCAAATAGAAATTTACACTTCTTTTTTTTTCCCAATTTTGCTCCACACTTTCGCTCTTATCCATAGTGTTGATCTTAGTAAGAAATGATGTTTTAATTTTTTAGGATTTTAATCCAATGTCTCCCTCTTCCAATTTTTATTTTTATTTTATTTATTTAATAAATCTAAAATATCTCTAGTTATCATATTATTTTACTTTAATTTAACTAAGTATGTAGTTTGGGTTGTGATTAATCAACCACTATTTTATTTTCACATTAGTGTCTTTTCCATGTTTGTTGGTCACGTCATTGGGTTAAATAGATTTTGCTAATGAAATGTAATGACTAGTTAAATTTGTTATAAAAAAATTCTATTAAATTAAACTATTATTTTTTAAAGTTAATGTTAGATTTGTGAAATGAAGCAAAATTAATGATTTTTTTAATATTAAACCTATCTTTTACCTATCTTTTATATTATATATTTTGTTGTGTAATAACTATGAAGAATAATAAATAGTTTTATATTTGCTAGCATTTTGTAGATGCATTATTGCAACAAAGCATAGTCATTGTTTTTATCTTTTCATCTTTTTTTTTTTTTTTGTCTTCGCTAACAAATACATTTTTCTTTCATATTACATTTGTATAAGTCAATATCAAACAAGTATTGCATGATAAGTTAATTTAAAAATACATGATACTTAATGGCAAGTGTAATGGAATTTCCATCTTGTTAATGTTAGGACTTATCTTTTGTTAGAAAACATGATATAGGATTTTTATATGAAAAAAAAAACTCACTTTTAAATATATACTTTGCATGTTTAGATCTTTTTTTTATTATTATTATTTCTTTTGAGATAAATGCATATTTATGATTATTACCACAACTATCTCAAGTACTTTGTTTGTTATTGTGCAAATCAACACTCCTTTTTTGTACCATAACTACTTCTAGATTTTTTTTGAAAAGAACAAACTATCTTACAATTTAAAGTTTAGGGTTTTGACAATGTGTCCCCTTTCTATTCTACTTTTCTTTTACTTGTTTTATTTTAAATGCAATTTGCAAATATTATCTTCCATTAGGTGAAAAAGGTAAAGTTTTCATTTTAGATTTCTCTCTTATCTAGCATCTTGTTATTACAATATGGCCATTTAACTAAATACTATGATACTTTGCATAGCCTTTTTGTTCAATCACTAACATTGTTATGAAAAACCAACTAGTTTTGATTTCTCATATATATATATATATATATATATATATATATATATATAAAGGTATTACAATTTGATACAACCCAATAGGTTGACATGAACCCATCTAAAAAAGTCACTTAATTTGAAAATGACCTAAACTCAAAATGTTATTAGAGTTTTATTTTTGGGCAATTAATTAGATAATTAGGATCTATTTTAATGTTAAAACAAAAAAGGTAATTGTAGATGAAATTTTTAAATATCATAATAGTGTTATACCATATAAGAAAAAAGTTAAACATGTAGTAGGAAAAATAAATGCTATAAAGCAACAATTAAGATAGTGGTAGAGATAAGTATTTGCATATAATACTATTAATTATTATAGGCATAGATGTGAAATGCAAATAGCAATAGCTAAAGAAGATATATTAGAAGTTAAAGATGAACTTAATAATCTCTTAATATGATTAAAAGTTCTAGAACTTATTTATTTAATAGATTAAATTGATCTAGATAAAATTTACTATATTTAGTTTAGGATTTCTTTGATGGTATTAGCCAGCTAGAAATTTGTTGGATAACCTATCAAAGATAAAAGGGTGGTCTCATTACTAAAATAAGTTCTAGAGTAAATATTGTGAGTATCATCTAGTTTAACAAGATCTTTAAGTAATATGGTTTTTACATCTTCTAACATAATGAAGAGGCAAACATAGTAAATCACAATAAACAAACTTTACAAATAATTGAAATAGAATAATAATTACAAAATTAAAATATACTTAAAGAATTGAAAAGGAATATTTATAAAATAGGAACATTTAAAAACTTTTTTAGTGATTATGCTATAAATAAGTCTTATATTAGAAGAGTCATTAAAATCCTATAAATCTTCATATTAGTCTTACATATAAGATTAATACAAGTAACTATGAAATCTTTATATAGAATAGGGATGGATACTCCTATATTAATGTATTTAAGAGATTTTAGGCTATTGAATTTTACAAACTCTTTATATGATGCTTTTAAGTCAAATCTTGTTAATGGTCTTGTATATTTTAATTATTATCCAAATTATTTTGTATCTTTTTTTAATCATAATATAAGAAAAACTTTCACTTTAAATCTATCAATTCTTAAAAATATATTACTTGAATTTAAAAATATATCTTTGATTTATAGAGTTTATTATAAAATATTAACCTTAACTCTTAAACTAAATACTTTAAGAAAAATATCTAAAGAATAAACTCTTTTAATAGAAATAAATTTTGACAAATGTTTTTTAGAAACTCTTAAATTGTTAAATTAGTCAAAGTTTACTTTTTTTAAAAAATGGACTTTATCAAATATTTAAATACCTTAAAAAATAATTCTTAGAATATAACCTACATAAATTATTTAAGATGATAAGGTTAATGTAAAAATAATATTTTCATCTCAAAGATAACAATATATGAATATATTGAAGCAAGAAATTCTACTAGTGATATTCTCATTTAAGCTCAAAATCAAAATTTGTAGGAGTGTATTTTAATAAAACAATTCCATAATCTTATTATACTAGTAAATCAAAATATAACCAAAAAAAAATCCCTCAATATCTCCTATATATAGTAAAATGCAATTTTTTAATCAATTAAATATAATAAAAAATGATAATTTTATTCATAAATAAAGATTTATTAATAAAATTTTCATATAGAAAACAACAAAAACAATAAAATCTATTTTTTAATAATTATTCAAAAGAAAAGAGAGATATTATTCAAACAAGATATTAGGAAGATTTAATTAATCTTAAGATGCATATTAAATTCTTTGAATGATTTGATATTTATGAATACAAAGTTAAAGTTGATAGCACAAGCATTATTAAACCCCAAAAACAAAATTGACAAACTTTTAGAAATGAAACCATAGTTTCTATACATGTAACAATGGAAGAATACAAGTTTAAATATGTAGATATAATGGCTATAGCCTCTCATTTTAAAATATTTGAAAGAGATTTGAATTCAATAGTTATTACTCAAAAGAATATTAAAAATATACAAAATTAGAGTAATTACACTAATAGAATATTAAATACAATTACTTGATAAATTCAAATAATAGAAAATAGTACACTACTATAAGTTTTTGATCAATCTACTAAGAAATTTGTACTTATATCCAACCTTTATTTACTTTCAAAGGGATACCTATGGAAAATAAGATAAAATTATAGGATATTTTAGAAAAAAATAACAAAGAAGTTTGAAACTTTAGAAATTAGGAGTGATGATGAAAAAAAAAATGCTTTAACAAATAAGACGAAATTGAAAAATTACAATAATAATTAAAAGAAAACTTGAATATAAATAAAATACAAAATAATAAAAAACAATTTAGTAGACTAAGGTAAGACATTTTTATAATAAACCATTATGTCTAGATATAACAATTGAAAAAAGCTTTTATTTATTAAATATAAATTTTGATGGAAGTAGTATTTATGAAGTAAGCATAGATGGATTAAATGAACATAATATTGTTAATGTTTAATAATAAATGCCAATGTTTACTATTATTTATCAATCTAGAGGAAATTTAGATAAATCTATTGCAAATAACTTATTAGCAGGTTTTATGAAAATATTAAAAAGATGAAGAGATAATTATTTACCAGATCACAAAAGAAAAAAATGTATTGAATATAACTAAACAATTTATGAGCAATATCCTAATTTAAGGAACTTCCAATGTACAAGTAAAAATAAAATCAAAGGACGATGCAACTAATATTTTATTTTATACCATCGCTAAACATTTTATACAAGATCCAAATTAATTTCAACAAAACTTTTTAGAAATACTTCTTAACCTTAATTATCCAACTATACAAGATTTTAAATAATATCAAGATATGTTTTTAGTTAAAGTTTTTATTAAGGAAAATAACAATTATTCATTTAAGAAAGAGCACTTTATAACAAAATTGCCCAAATCATTTATTGAAAAGGTTATAACTAAAATAAGAAATATGTATGATAGAAATGTACCTTATGATAGATTAACATATAAAGAGATTATTACTTGTATAAAAATGAAGAATTAAAACCATGTATAGATCTAAAACTAAAAGCAAAAATGAAAAATGATTTACAGGGCAATAAAAAAGAATTAGAATTATTTTGTTTTTAATATGGTTATGAGACAATTTTAGCTCCCTTTAAGCAAGAAAATAGAAAAATAAAAATTTAAAAAGATTTTTAAAAAAATTATAATGCACTAGAGAAAGCTTTTAAACCTAATAATAAAACTAACAAATTTAGACAAAAAGGAAAATATACTTAGAAGAATAGAAAGCAAATGGTTTGTTATAAATATGAAAAGTTAGGATATTATAAAACTCAATGCAAATTCAAAGAAAAAGTGCAAGCCTTGACATTAAATAGAATAAAAAATAAAATACTTAATTTAATCAAAAAATCATTATTAATTGACTAAGATTGAAAAGAATGTAGTGATGAATATTATAAATACTAGGTCCCTCAACTTCTTATTCAAGTAATAATGCAAGTGAAGATGGAATAGAGCTTTGTACTAGTCATAAATGTATAAATGTTATAATAAAAGATAAAGAATTATTAATAGATGTAATTGATAAAATAAACAATCCAAAAGTAAAAAAGGAGTACTTAATTAAACTAAAAGAATTAATATTTATGAAGGTAACTCTTAATGTCAAAACACCTTATTCATTAGATAAAATATATTTTTAATTCCTTAGTAGTAGTTAAAAACTTTAATAAAAGATTAACAATAAGAAATCAAAAATAAAAAACTTGAGATAAAAATATTAAAAAAGAAATAAATATAATAATAATAATAATAAATCTTAATGAACTAAAGGTTAGTCTAAAGGATCTAGATACTAATATATCTTAAGTAGATTTTTTGAATGCTATAAATATAGTAGAGTTTAAAAAATGGCATACAAAAGTTGAGTTGATAATAAATAATGAACATTATTTGACTTTAATAACATTAATAGACTATGGTGTTGACAATAATTATATACATGAAGGAAATATTCCTAGTTAATACTATAAGAGAACAAAATAAACTTTAAAAACTGCTAATGATGAAAAATTAAGATTTAATTATAAATTATCTACTACTTATATATTAAAAAGGAATATGTTTTACTTAAATAGATTAGATATCCTATTCCTAATAAAAGAGATTTAATCAAATGATTAATACAAACTACTATATTTTTAAAATTTGATATGAAATTAGAATTTTGGCAAATAAATAAGAGAGATAAATGCAAAATTACTTTTACTATATAAATGAAATATCATATTATTTGGACTTAAAAATGCTCCTTGGGAATTTGAAAATATTATGAATAAAATATTTAATTTATATAGATAATTTACAATTGTTTATATAAATGATATTTTATTATTCTCAAAATCAATATAAGAATATTTTAATCATCTTAGAAAGTTCTTTAATATTGTTAAGAATAATGGTCTAGTTATTTTTACAAATAAGAAAAAGTTATACTAAGTTAAAATAAAGTTTTAGGATATAATATTTGTCAAGGAACTATTACCCTTATTGATAGATCTATAAAATTTGCTAGTAAATTTTTGGATGAAATAAAAAGTAAACAACAATTACGTAGATTTTTAAGATATCTTAATTATGTTTCTAAAATTATTCTTAACCTTAGAACCATTTGTCTTCCATGATATAAAAAGTTAAGTGTAATTCCTCTTAAATGGAATAATAAGATAACACAAATTATTTTAAATATAAAATCATTAGTAAAATCTTTACCATATTTAGGAATTTTTAACCTTAATGACTTTTCAATTATAAAAATAGATGCTTTAGATTTAAAATACGTAGAAATATTGAAACAAAATTTTAATAATAAAGAACTTGTACTAAGATACCATTATGGTATATAGTAAGGTTTGTAAGTTAATTATTTAACTATTTTAAAAAAAATATTTAACCATTATTTTATGCGTAATGTATTTCAAGATGCTATTTTTAGAAAAAAGGTTTTTACCTTGTATTGATTGCTAATTAACGAGATTTATTTTAGAAAAAAATTTTAAAAATTTACTTTCCAAATTAAATTTTGTAAAATGGCAGACTTTACTTTTAAAATTTGATTTTGAAATCAAATTTATTAAAGTAAATTTTAATTGTTTACCTTACTTTCTTTTTAAAGAGTTTTTCAAAGAAAACAAAGTGTTACTAAGATAAGTGCTGAGAAAGTTATAATAGATTCCTTTAAAATGGTAACTTATAAAGGTCTCATGTCATGATCATCTTTTATTAATAAGTTCCTTGTTACCACTAAAAAATGTAAGCTGCAAAAATGTTTCTTCGAGAAATTATCATGAAACTTTATAATTGAAACAATAAATAGCTCTCTTAATTATTATTATTATTAAATAATTTTGACTTATATCTCCATTCCCTTCATTTAAACCCACTTTTGTTCTAAGCTCATCCTTACCTATTTCATCCTTTCCATTACTTGTCAAACAAACAATCCAACAATTCCTTATTGCTTACATAAAATGTGTTGTTAACCTATAATTATTCCTATTTGCTTACTAGAAAAAGAATAGTACCTAATTGATCAACTTCTAAACTTTAAACAAATTTTTCTTAGGTCCCCTAAAGCTCTCACATTTTATCAAAAGACAAAAAAAAAAAAAAAAATAAAATGTTTCCATAAGTTTATACTTATAGACATAGAATTAGCCAAAATTATACATCGCAAAGACCTTAAAGACTTCAACCACATTACTTTCTCAAAAATTAAAATAATGAGAGTTTTGACTTTGAAAGATTAGACTAGGTTAACCTAGACAAAAGAAAATAAAGCCCTAATTTACTAGTACAAAAGATTTTCTCATGAGTTCATACTATTAGCATATAATTATTATAATTATATTGCTATCTAGACCAATGTGTTATACCTAAAAAATTGGAATCATTATTGGTTTATACATTTTTATTATGGTATTTTAATAGACTTTTTTAGTTGGTTCCATGATTGGTGAAAATTTTTTGAGATAAATGAAAGAATCTTTCCAAAAGAAAAATATTGGTGAGATATAAAAAAAGCCTTATCTCAAATTTTAGAGGAAGACATAGAAGAATAAGTAAATGACTCATACTTTGAGAATAATGACCTAGACTATGAACCTGATATAATTTGATAACTTTAAAGCTAAGAAGAATCTTTGCTTTTAAAAATGAATGGTGTGATAGTCGACCTAGATGTAATAATGCAAAATCAAACAAGCAATAACATTACCACTAAATTATTCAAATTTTGATGTAAGCACTTATGTAATTCAAATTGCAAACTTGTTTAAGTCCAAAAGTAAATTATTCAAATTCTAATGTAAGCACTTATGTAATTCGGATTGCAAACTTGTTTAAGTTCAAAAGTTGTATCTATAAAGTGAAGTCCTTATAACAACTATAAAGCTTTCTTTTCCTTATAAGTTTTCATTATTATTAATAAATGTTTGAATTTCTTATGTATACTTCCATCATGTCTTTAACTTATTACCAAATTGAATTTCAAAGAATTCAATAACTTCTTAATTTTATTTATGAAAATAGTTATGTTAAATTTCCTAACTTTTATTAAAAATTTGATGAGTTAAACTCTAACCTAATATAAAGTTTTTACAAAAGATTTATTAGAATTTATTTATATTAAGAGAGTTTGTCTTTTAGGTATTTTTCATAAAGCATTGGGTTTAAGAATTGAGAGTAATAATCTATAATAAACTTTATAAACCAAAATTATATTTCTAAATTTAAGTGACACATTTTTCAAAATTGATAGATTTAAAGTTAAAACTTTTCTTATATTATGATTAAACAAAGATACATAATAATTTGGATAACAATTAAAATAAATAGGACCATTGGCAAGATTTGACTAAAAAATAACATATAAAGAATTTGTAAAATCTAATAGCTTATAATCTCTTAAACACATTCCTATTTTATGTAAAGGTTCCATAATTACTTGTATTAATCCTATATGTAAGAACTGATATGAAGATTTGTAGGATTTTAATGACTCTTTTGATAAAATATTTATTTTTTGAATATTTCAATGTGCTCGAGAATAAAAAACCTACTTGTATTGATGTTTAAGGAAATTTAAAGTAATGATTGCTTTGTTTAAGACAATTTATAATTTGATGAAAATAAATGAAATAAAAAGAAAAACTAGTAAACCCTTGTTGGATAAGAAATTTGCTACAAATAAGAAGAAACAAGTTTGATTCACCATACTTTTAGATAGAAGAAGGAAGAGTGATAAGAGTTAATTATTTATTCACCACTAAACAAATAAATTGCTTATATAAGAATTAAGGTAAAGTGTAAGTTATATTTTCAATAATATTCTCTAAAACTCTTATTCCAAAACATTTGTCAATCCTTTAAATAGGAAATAATACTAAAAAATAGCTAAAATATCTATAAAATAGGAAAGTTAGTGTTACTACTAATTAGCTACAAAATAAGTTATAAAATATAACTTAAATCATAAGAAATATATACATATGAGATGAGTTTTATTGCCTTATTAATTAAGACGTCAAAATAAAATAAACTAATTAAAATAAAAAAAATAAATTGAAAATAAACTCTTACAATCATTCTAATATAAGTAGGTTTATTCATTCATAATCCCCTAAATTAGTGAGTAATGTGTTCAATACAAGGTCTAACTCTTTTGCTTTGGCCTTAAGACTTTGCATATATGTTGTATTCTCCTTATGAAGCAATTTTAGGATTGTTTAAATATTATTAACCCTTGAATGAGTAATTAGCCCAAAATTATGAACCACGCGGTCTTGGGCAGCCCTCATATCATTATGGATCACATCATTTTCCTTAGGTCGAATAGAATTTGACCTTAAATCTAACTCTTTATTGTCCTCTAAGTAAGGTGATAAATCCCTTATATTGAATATGGTTGATACATTATATTCACTTGTCATATCAATCTTATAGGCATTGTCATTTACCTTTTTCAACACTTTGAAAGGACCATATCCTTAAGGCATAAGCTTAGACTTCCTTCTACTTAGAAACCTCTCTTTTCAAAGATGAATCCACACAATATCACTAAGGACAAACTGAATTTGTTTTCTTCTTTTCTTAGCAACTTTCTTATGGGCTACATTTTGTTTTTTTATTTGCTATTTGATACTTTTATGTAAATTCTTAACTAATTTAGTCTTTTTCTTCCCATCCAAATACACTCGATTGCTGGTTAGGCGTAGTGCCAAATCAAATAGGATAATGAGATTAAATTCATGACCACCTCAAAAAGAGAATGTTTAATTGCACTATGCATACTTATATTATATAAAAATTCAATAAAAGCTAAGCAATCATCCCAATTTTTAAAATTTTTACTAACAACAATTTTAGGTAAAGAAGAAAGTATATGGTTTACTAGTTTAGTTTGCCCATTTATTTGCAAATGACAAATTATGCTAAAGAGCAACTTATGTTAAGTTTCTTCCACAAGTTCTTCCAAAAGTAACTTGAGAACTTGACATCTTAATTAAACACTATAGTTTTTGGTATTCCATGCAATCTCATAACTTCTCGAAAGGACAACTTTGTCATATAAAAAGCACCAACGGTTTTGTGACAAGATACTTAGTGAGACATCTTTGAGAACTTATCAATAACCATTGTAATTGAATCCTTCCTTCTTTATGTTGTTGGCAACCTAAGTAAAAAATTCATCCTTAAATCAATCCAAGGCTGATCCACCTTCGAAAACACTTTAGAACTATTTGACATGTTAAGCATATCATCTAGTCTAAGAATAGGATAGTGATACTTCATTGTTATTTTATTTATCATCTGCCTATCATACACATTCTTATTGTTCCATCCTTCTTTGACACTAATGAGATTAGTATCAGAAAATGGCTTATTGATTCCTTTATATAACCCTTCTTCAACAACTTGGTTACTTACTGTTGCAACTTCTTAGCCTCTTTTAAATTACTTATATAGGCTGACTAATTAGGTAAGGCAACTTTTGATATAAAATCAATTTGATGTTGGATCCCTTTAATTAGTGGTAGCCTCTTTAGTAACTCTTCTGAAAACATATTAGTAAACCCTTTTAAAATCTTTTTAATTTGTAGTGGAAAGGAAGTTTTCTCATTTGACATCACTTTCTACAATAATAACATTAGAATTGAGCTAAAAATGGATCAGGCTTACTTTACTTCTACTTTGCTCACAAATAAGCTTTTTTCTTCCCCTTTTTCAAACAAAAGTTAGTTTTTTTACACTTATTATGAACTAAAAGGTGCTAAAACTATATTTTTCTTATCCTTAATAAAAGAATAGGTATTTTTAATCCATCATATATAGCCCTCCTATCATATTACTACGATCTCCCTAAAAGCAAATGGGTTGCACTCATTAGAAACATATCACATATCACCTTATCCTTGTATGATTTTTTAATCATAAATGACACTAAAACCTATTTTGTCACTCTTACTTCTCCATTATCATTCAATCATTGCAACCTATATGAGTGGAGGTATTTTGTTGTTGCTAAGTTCAACTTTTCCACCAAAGTGGTAGCAATACCATTAGTGTAGCTTCCTTCATAAGTTCTTCCACTTACCAATTTATCAATCGTGCACTTAGTATGAAAGACATTTTCACGTCGTTCATTACTGACCTTTGCTTGTAAATTCAAAGTGCATTGAATTACAAGAAATTCTCTCTTATTAGCATACTTTATATTGTCAACAATACGTCTAGTGCCAAGAAATTTAAAGTATTAAATGTCTTAGCCCTTTTTAAGAGACTTTGGATTACTTATTTTTTATTTTTCTTTAATCAATTTCACTAGTTCTTTACCAAAGGCCCCTTCTTTTGTCCATTTACACTGTAATTAATATTAGACCATAAAAGGGTGGAAGTTAAGTTAGTTGTCTTGTTACCAATCTACAATGACACACTTTGTTTATTTATACCATGCTTAAGTTATTTCTTTACCTTAACAATAAACTTAATTACATCCTTTAAAAATACAAAAAATTGTAAATCCATTGTATTTGTGATCTCTTTATTCAGCTCTTCTTAGAATCTTGTAATAGTCTACTTTTGAGGTTCTTGTAATTCATATTCATCATCAGCATTTCAAATTTTTTAACATAATCTTCAACACATATACCCCTTTGTTTAAGACTTTGCAAGCTAACATATAATTTTTGTCTATAGTATTCGAGAACAAAACATTTTTGCATTAAACTTTTTATAACTCTTTAATTTCTAATTTCCTCTTCATTATCTGTCGTTCGTTATGAAAAGGTGGAAGTTGAGTTGATTGCCTTGTTACCAATCTATAGTAACACACTTTACTTATTTATACTATGCGTAACCTATTTCTCCACCTTAACAATAAACTTTATCACATCCTCTAAAAATACAAAAGATTGCAAATCCATTGTATTTGTGATCTCTTTATTTAGCTATTCTTAGAACCTTGTAATAGTCTATTTTTTACATTCTTATAATTCACGTCTCATCATCAACATTTCAAAATTTTAAACTTAATCTACAACACTTAATACCCCATTATTTAAAACTTTGCAACCTAACATATAATTTTTTTCCTATAATATTTGAGAACAAAACATTTTTTCATTAAGCTCTTTATAAATTTTTAATTTCTAATTTCCTCTTCATCATCTCTCCTTTACTATGCTTTCAAGTTCTTTCATCATAAATTAACATTATTTATGAATTCAAGAGTAGCAAATTTGCATTTCTTTACCTCAATATAATCTTAGCACTTGAATGTCTTTTCCATTCATTGCAACCATTTCAAATACTTCTCGAGTGAATTGTTCCTTTAAATGGTAGAATTTTTATTTTTATGTTATTCTCTAGATCTTATTGCTACCTTATTTCCCAAGGTTGTTCTTTTATAACATCATCTATTTTGGGCTTATCTCCATCTCTCACATTATTATAGACAAGCCTTTTTTATGCTTAAGGCTTATGTTGCCAGAGGAGTTGTTGTATAACTATTCTTTCAATAACTTAAGTCAATTGGTTAAATTACTCTATCATCTCCTCTTGTCTTTGTTGGAATCCATGATTTGAACTTGTTCCAAGAAAAATCCTTTTAGTACATTTTCCCTTACTATGATTTAGATATAGTTGGTTTAAGGTAGAAATCTCTTAAATCACATGTTTCTCTCTAGCACTAACTTATATGTTTCACTTAACATCATAAGCACACATAACCTTATACTCTAATACCAATATAATGTGCCTAAGAATTAGAAAACTGCTTGTATTAATGTTTAAGGAAATTTAAAGCAATAATTGCTCTATTTAAAATAATTTATCATTTAATAAAATAAGATAAAATAAAACTAGTAGTCCTTTATTTGATAAAAAATTTGCCACAAATAAAAAAAACTAATTTAATTTGTCACAATCTTAAATAAAAGACGGAAAAGTGACAAAAATTAATTGTTAATTTGCTACTTAATAAATAAATTGTTCAAATAAGAATTAAGGTAAAATACAAGTTGTATTTTTATTAATATTCTCCAAAACTCCTTTTTCAAAACATTTATTAACCCCTTAAATAGGAAATAATATTAAAAAGTAGCTTAGATAGTTGTAAAATACAAAAATTAAAGTTGCTACTAATTAGATAAAAAATAAGTTATAAAGTAGAACTTAAATCATAGGAAATAAATACAAATGAGTTGAATTTTAGTCCCTTATTAATTAAAAGACTAAACTAATATAAACTAATTAAAATAAGAAAAAATAAACTAGAAATAAACTTATACAATCACTTTAATTCAAGTAAGGTCATTCATGTCAATCCTTCAAACTAGTAAACAATGTGATTAATATAGACCCTAACTCTTTTACTTTGACTTCTAAACTCTGCATATATATTGTATTCTTTTTAAAAAATAATTCCAGGGCCATTTAAAAATTTTTGACCCTTAAACTAATAATTGGTTGGACAATCCTTATATTACCTCAGAATAAATGATATTTAGGTTAACATGATAAGTTTAAACTATTGTCTCTACAACATAATCACTAAAGAAATTATCAAATATTCTTATTTTATGAATATATATATTTTTTATTTTTTAGATATATTCTAATTTTGTAATTCTTATTTTATTTTAACTATTTGTAAATTTTATTTATTTCAATCTACCATATCTACCTCTTCATTATGATTAGAAGATATAGAAACCATTCTACATAAAGATCTTGTTAATCCAGACATTAGTCATAATATTTACTCTAAAACTTCCTTTAGTACTAAAACCACCTCTTTTTATCTCTAACATGCTAGCCAATGAATTCTTGGTTGACCAACACTGCCCAAAAAATCCTTAACTAAATAAAGTAAATTTTATTTAGATCAATTTAATCTATTAAGTAAAAAGGTTCTAAAGGTTTTAATTATATAAAAAGACTATTAAGTTCTTATTTAGTTTTTAATATATCATTTCTAGTTATTGCTATTTGTATTTCACACATATGCCGATAATAATTGTTTTTGCACCATCTTAGTCATTGCTTTATAATATTTATCATTCCTATTGCATGTTTAACTTTATTCTTATATGGTATAACAAGATAATGAAATCTATAAATCTATAACCCTATAATTCTAGCATTTAAATAGACTCTTTTTATCCTAATTACCTTGTTAGTTACCCCAAAATAAGATTTTAATAACATTAAGTTGAAGCCATATAGGGTAATAGTCTTTTTTAATTTCCTTTTAAAAAAGTAATATTTTTTAGACACAAATTGATATAGACAAAATAAATAATAAATAATAAATACACAATGCATTTTTCTTACTAATATCGTCCTTGTATCTTTGATGACCTAACCAACAAATTCCTAACTATTTTATTTAAGTAAACTTTATTTAAAACAATTTAATCTAGTAAGTAAATAGTAACTAGTGTTTCTAACCGTATTAAAATGCTATTAAGTTTTCTCTTTAGTTTTAAATTTATAATCTTTAGGTATTGTTACTTATATTTCACATATATATACTTATAATAATTAGTAGTATTATATGCAAATAATTGTTTGTGTACCATCTTAGTCATTACTTTATAACATTTATCATTTTTATTATATGTTTAACTTTAATTTTGTATGATATAAAATTATTATAATATCTATAAATTTTGTCTATAATTTTTTCTTTAATTCTAACATTAAAGTAAACTCCTTTTATTCTAATTACCTCAATAGTTACCTAAGAATAAGACTAATACTATTAGATCAAAGTCACACAATGTATTTTCTCTTGAGAAGCAAAAAATTTATATGTTTTTTTATATAAATTAATATGTAAAAAATAAAAAATAAAAAATAATATGTATAAATATTTTAATATTTATACATGCAGCTGACAAAACATAGCAGAAATAGGGCCCTTTCGGGATTGTACCAAGCAACTTTTCCTGTCTGCATATTATTTCAGCGACTTTTTTCCTCCTCACGGATTAATCAAACTTCTTTGGATATACCCAAACGAAAAGCGAACGGAAGAGATTTTCTTTAAATATCATTTTCATGGATAAGTTTGTTTAAGAGGGTAGTCAATAAAGTCTCCCTTCTCTCAGCTCTGCCCTCTTCTCTCGTCCTCCTCTGTTCTTCCCTCTCGATCCAGGCCTGTTCAATCATTAATCTCTCCCTTTCAAGCTTCTCCGATGATTGTTGCCATTCCTGCTCAGACAATTGTTGTTCCTGAGCACATCTCTCCATTGCCTCCCTCCACTGCATTTCCATCCTCTGCTGCTCCTGTAAATACTCCTTGAGCATTTCCTGTACACCAACAATGGTGCTACTGTGAGCATTTCTGACCCCGTTTCCTCTTGAAGACTTTTCTAGGACTATTCTTCTGGCTTTCCCCTTCCTTAAAGTGCTCCCGGATAGCTTCTCCTCCTCACTATCCTCATTACCATCATTATCTTCAGAAAATTTTCCAGAGGATCTCTCTTCACTCAGTCTTTTGACCCTTTTCCCAGTATGGGTAGACCCTGCCTCTGTTTCAAGAAGTAAACGTTGCATGTTCTTTGTCCTTTCATAGAAAGCTACGTGCAGCTGCTCCAAGAATGGGCATTCCATGCCATTCTCAGGATTAGATGTCTCCTTTCCCTGTTAAATCATAAAATATAGTACAGTTAATTAAGGAAGAAAAACTAAACCGAGCTTCTAGAAGTGATAAATGCTTTTATTTTCCTGAAAGGAAAAATGCATCATTCATCTATCCAACTAAATACAAAGAAAGGATAATTTTCCCATAAAAGGCAGACGTTGCATGAGTGAAGTTTCAAATTGCAGATTGCGAGAAAGATTAAGGTTTCAAAATGAGTAAACACTGACGGACAGTTTTCATATGCAGAGCAGACCTTGCATGAGCATAAAAGTTACAAAATATAGACCAAGGAAAACTTATTGTAGATGCTGTGGAACTATGGTAAACATTTTTGTCATTATTAGTGAAGTTTAAGAATTATGGCAGAAAGAACAAGGAAAATGGAGGGTTTACACTAAAAAATATAGCATCACTGATAAGCAAAAAATTTCAGCAGAATTGCAATCCACAATTCTGTAAGCAGAAGTTCAGTAAAGTTAGATGAGGATGCAGCCAACAAAGCAGGCTACTATTACAGACAACATAACTTACTATAACAGAATATAAAATTGTTTGATAGCATTGTTTTTTCTTTTCTTTCATCAAAATGAAAGCAATTGAAATAAAATATGTCTTCCACGAAATTCATGTTGAGAATCCTACGGTGCTAGAGGAAACTGTATCTTTTTTGTTTTCAACACCATAAATTGGACATGCCAAAAAATGCAGTCCTTGCATATTTACGATAAAAACAAATCAATATGCTCACACTGAACTGCCTGGCATTATTGGCATCAAAGAAATGGTGATTCACCGGCTAAATCCTCCAGACAGATAAGCTGCTAGGAAAAAGTTATAAATTAAGCCAGTAGTTCCAAAGAATAGCCAGCCTTCCATGGTAAACACCAAAGGCAAAAACACAGGATAAAGTATAATTTTCTGGAGCAGCTTGTTAATGAAGGTAGCCAAATGTCTCTTTGCTGGCAACAACTTCACTGCTTGTAAACATTGAAGTAGGTCATATGCGAATCTATCAGATGTAGCTTGATCACCTTTCATCTGAAGGGAGGCTTTACAAATGTGTCATGCACTGAAGATCTAAGGCATTTTTTTCCCCCCAAAAGAAGTACAATTTATTTTCTCAAGCGCCCAGTGATACTTCCCCCTCCACCCACAATTTGCCCTCCCTCTAAAAGTTCTGTATAAGGTAAAATTAATGGAGTCATCAATAAAAAATGCTGCAAATCTGCAAGGTCTGGCAATAAACCTTGAGACATCAGACATCCAAAACATCAAATGACATAAAATAAAAAAGAAGAAAACTAAAAAGAACCACCCCTTTCCCTGCTTCCAAGTAATATTCTTTCTACTTCATGTAAATCTAATGAAGAATCAGAGCAGAAACTAATTTTAATCACACAACCACACACTAAGTCCCTCTATCTCTCCCTAACCCAGTCCACCCTTGCCCAAAGTTAAAAAAAGAAATGCTAAACATGAACTTATCTTAAAAAAAATAATAATAATACTAATTCAGCAGTCAAGGGATTATGTCCAAAACTTAAAAAAAAAAAAAAGAAGAAGAATCAAAATTTTGAAAAGAAAAAAGGACAATTTCATTAAACATATATATAAACAAGAAAATAATAACAATAGAGTGAAGAAATTGGGGGGGGAGGGAGGAGGACCTTATAGTGGTTGAGAAGGTTCTTCCACTTGCACTTGCACTGGTCGGAGTTACGGCGGTGCCCTCTATCCCTCATCCTGGCAGCCACCATCTCCCAAATATTCTTGTTCCGCAGCTTTGACGCCGTTAACTTCAAGCACTTCTCCATCTCACCGCGTATCGCTATTAAGTCCTTCGTCTCTTGCTGGCCCCACTGACGCGGCGATATCTCCAGCGCTGCCGTCGTGGCGATCTGCGCCAAGGCATCCTCATCTCTGCAGTTACAGCACAGCGACGCTGTTCTAGGGATTTTCGGGTTTACTTCACTTTTTTCATCATTCATTATTACTAGTTTTCCTTTTTCTTTTTTCTTAATGCAAGACAGATGAAGAATGTTGCCGAGGGAGAACGAAGCGAGAGTTTTGCAAGGGGAACGACGGATCGAGGCGAAATGCCCGGGAGCTGGACGATCCCTTTTTCTTATGGTGGGGCCGCGGGGTCTCGTCTACACGAAATACAAAAAATACATGCCCTTAAGTTCGGTACACTTAGGCAAGTCTTCCGGAAATTCTCAACCTTTTAAAAAATTTTATTTTGCCGAAAAACAAAAAAATTTTACCAACAACTTTAAGGTCTTTTTAAAATTTTAAATTCATTATCCCCTTTTTTAGAATTTACCCTCTACATTTCTTTTCACTACTTTTTTTTCCATCACGACCGTTTGTACTTTGTTCTCACCAACGGTCTCATTGTACAACGTCATTCAATTTTATCAAATTAGAAATTACATTAATAATTTTATTCTGACATAATAATAAATTATTTTTAAAAATTTAAAATTAATTTTGAAAATCTGAAAAAAATTCTTAAAATAGAAAAAATTATGAAACTTAGAAACTAATTTTGATCATTAAAAAAATTCTTAAAAATTTCAAAAAAATAAAAAAAAATTCTAAGAAAAAGAAATAATTTTAAAAAATTTGAAAAATAAAAATTACTTTCAAAAAAATTTTAATGTTTGATTCATCATTGTCGACTCTAATACAATACCTACTTGGTAGATACTTTCTACTCCTCCTCCCATAATGCCTAGGATAACACCACCACCATGCTATTCTTTTATATCTTTCAAAATTAATTTAGAATTTATTTTTATTTTTTAAAATTAATTTTAATTTTTTAAGAATTTTTCATAATTAATTTATATATTTATAAATTTTTTCTATTTCTTAAAAAATAATGTAGAATTTTTTTAACTCTTTAAAATTAAATTCTAAATTTTCAAAAATTTTTTGTATTTTTTAAAATTAATTTATAATTTATAGCATTTTTTATTTTTAAAATTATTTTCTAATTTTTAAATTTTTTAAAAAATAATTTATCATAATATTAATACAAAATTTCTAATGTCACCTTTTACTTAACAAAATTTGAATGACATGGGGCGGTATAAATTACTATATGGAGCCCTTTAATTGCCATATGACACCAATAACAAAGGATCCATAAAAAGAAAGTATAAAAGAATGATAGAGAAAATATGAATTCTTTTTTTAAAAAAAAGGAATGGTGGCCAAAAATTTCAAAATGGTTTAAGGTTGTAGACAAAATTTTGTTTTTTTACCAAAATTTTTAATGTAATTTTATAATTTTTAAATCTTGTAAAATAAGTTTAAATCTTTAATTTTCATTTTAAAGTAACACATTTTTTGAATAAAAAAATAGTTATAGTTAAACTTACATATGATATTTAACTTAAACAAAAATTAGAAAAAGAAAATAAAAGCAAAAACTAAATAGAAAACACATATGACATATTTCAATTAACTAACCCCTCACCCTTTACCAACACTTAATCTTGTTTTTTTTCATCAACCTCTCTTCATCTTTCTCATCATTATTTCATAGAACAAAATCCATAGACCCAAAAAAAATGTTACTTCATTTTGCAAAAGTCTATGATTATTTGAGGGGATTTTGTGTGATTGTGATAATGAGGTTTTAATGAGGACGTCCTTGACTAACTTAATCCTAGGGAGAAGATTTGTATATTGTAGATGCATTTGAGTAATATTTGCAATCTTAATTTTCATCTTAGCTACAATAGTGTTTTTAATTTAGTAATTCTATATTTGTGTGTGCAAGTTGGTGTAGCAACAAAGTGGATGCATTTTTTTTTTATACAATAGACCCACCAATGTATTATAAGTCAAGATTAATAATTCTAAGATTGTTAAGGAAAATAGGCAACCTAGAGAGAAAGAGAGAGAAGTAAGAAGGAATTAGTAGTGCTATGAATTGTTGTTTGTTTTACCACCATTGGTTTGATCTCAATCCAATATCTTAAAAAACAAAATGGCTTTATGGTGTCATCTTGTTAAAGGTTAAAGTGATAGAGTTTGTATGAATTTTTTTTTTTTTTGCTTGTAAATGTAGTTCAAAAATTTTCTTATAACTTTAGAGTTTGTATTAAAACTAATTGCATTTACTTTGTAAGCTTACTTTCTATATATATTAACTTATAATTTGTGGTGAATAATAAACATGTTAGAATAGCTAATTTTATTGTTCATTCATTTTAATTCCAAAATGACTATATTTCATGCATAAAAGGTCTTATAAGAGGTTTAAATATATTAATAAAAAGACATGAGATGACAAT
The DNA here is from genome assembly GCA_020883675.1 of Bruguiera gymnorhiza. Classification (NCBI taxonomy): domain Eukaryota; kingdom Viridiplantae; phylum Streptophyta; class Magnoliopsida; order Malpighiales; family Rhizophoraceae; genus Bruguiera; species Bruguiera gymnorhiza. The sequence goes on along the minus strand of JAIRCJ010001049.1, from coordinate 3,371,694 downwards.
TTATCTTGATAATATGAGATGACAATTTATCTTGATATAAACAAAAAGAGATAGTCTTGACATACTTTTAACTTGCTTGTCCATAACACAAAATAGACAAGATGAACAAAAATATTTTAATAGCATTTCAATCTCTATTGGCCCTTCTTTTACCCATATCTTTTTGTCATGTTTTCGTTTCTTTTTCTCATCAAATTTCCTTTCTTTTGTCTCAACATGACTTTAAAAAAGTATTGTACATAACATTAGCAAGGCACACAATTTTACACAATAAGTTAGCAACCAATGTATAGATAGTTGAACATTGATAATATTTACTTGTAATTGTTAAGGTGTTATCACATTGTAATAATTGCTTATTTTGGGCCTAGATTATTAGCTTACATTAGGATCAATTGGTTAAGATCCACTGTGTTGTGTAATCTTTATGACATCACTTTCTTATGTAGCTAAAACATTATCTACTTCCCTATGATAACTCCTCTTTTCAGTTCCTCTTTTTTTGTTTGCCTTATAAGCATCAATGTTTTTTATTTAGCAAGGAAGGCATAATATTATTAAAAATCAAAGTATAGCTATTATATGACCACTAGCCTTAGTGGTTAGAGAAGAAAGACAAGCTTCAGGTCTTGCTTCAATGACAAAGTTGCTTCGATAATCATTTCACTTAAATCAAAGTTAACATATTCATTTTCTAGAATTAAATAAGGTCCTATAAGATATAACAAAGCGTCTATTTAAATAATATAATGTAAAGCATAATTGAAAACAAGTCATTACAAAGTTAAGGTGTCATTGAGGGTTAAGTTCAACTTCTATATATGTTTGCTAGACAAGGTAAGCATTCTAGTTAGCTTTTACATTATTAGGATTAACAATTACACTTTAGTCACTAAGCATTTATTCATCAACTACATATGGCTCATGATAAGGATTTTTGCTTTAATCTTTAAGCATAATTTCATCAGCTATAGGTGGCTAATGATAAGGATCTACAATTTGGTCTTTAAACATGCCTTCATTAGCTATTAGTGGCTCATTTTGCTAATCAATAGTTGTTTTAGTTAGGTAGGTCCTTTTGTTTTGTCTTTGTTGCTTGTATAACTTGTAAATCATTTGCATGCCCATTCATGACATACTTGTTGCTATGATCCCCAAATATTCCTATTTATTTCTCCTTTTGTTTTGCTTTGGTCTCCCTTTCAGCTATTTCTTTATTAACAAGCTACATTATTTACTTATATGTCTTGAAAAGTACCAATGTGAAAAGTATCTATATGGTTCCTTATTCCTATTTTTTATTGTACATAAAGTATGTGCATATGGAATTTTAGACAATATCTGAGCCCTACAAGTACAATCCTTTTATCAAGTTTTACCATAATCCAATTGCTCTTATGTTTTATTTAATAACCTTCATTGTCATTCCACTTAACTTCACAATAAATACTTTTCTTCTAATTGTCATTAATCTTTCTTCTAATCCTATGTCTTTTATGCCCTTTCCATCTAGAAACCAAGTCTTTATTTTTCTTCAATCTTCGTATTATATGAATGTGAATATCTTTAAGCATTAATATAATAGACTTGACCTTAACAAAAACCATCTTGCCATTAAAGGCTTTATATAGATTATTATTGATTATGTCACATTTGATACTTGAGTTAAAAAAAAATGCACACCACATTTTTTTTGTTGTACTTTAGTATATCATCAGGGGTATTTAAGTCCTCTTTTTTTACTTTGCCATTCGCACATAGAAATCATCTTTATTTGTTGCTTTCACTACACTTTAGAATAACCTTTGCATCTTTAGACCCTTGTATTTCTTCCTTCAGTTTGAAAAGACGTGCCTTGCCTAACTTTTTCTTTCTACATATAAGAATTACATCTCACTTGTATTGATTAGACCTTACATGTAACAAATAACAAATAAGTAAAAAATTAAAAAATTTTAACTTGAAATCAATAATAAACATATAATTTGAAAGCCCTTGGAATGAATATATGCCTTTTGTTGATCTAACATTATTGTCCACTTAGTCTTATTATTTACGGACTAGGTCTTTTTTCAATAATTTGAAGAACTAGGTCTAGTGTTTATAGACTTAGTCACCAATACCTCATATGCAATGAGGAACATCTAATTGTTGGCATCTTTCTTAATTGTAGTTAAAATCTCTTCTTTCATTACACCTTTTAAAAAATTTTTATCCATCCCAATTAGTTTCCTATAACCAGCCAAGAACTCCTTCTTACAATAGTCAAAAGAAAAATACATTTAGTCAAAATTTACCTTATCCCTACCCAATGTAGGTCTAATCACATGTAGATTTATTATTGTACTAGGATTACTCATTTTAATTTCTTTCTTATAATCTCATAGTTTGGCATACTATGTTTTGCCATCTTTTCACATATTTTGCATAACTAAATTCCTAGTCCTGAAATATTTTGTCAACTTAACCTCTAACTACAATTGATCTTTCATTATAACTTTAATTCCTTTAAGTTCAACTTTGAAATGGATGTTAAATAATATAATAAAATTTATGCTAGACAAACTGCAAAAATTATATTATTTGTGAACATCTTAATTTGCACATAATTCAAATCTTTCATATAACATGAAAATATATTATAAGGACATAAAGGCTTCTTTTAGATTGCCTTGATCCATTCTTTAATGTTCTTATACTAAAATTCAAGTTTTTCTTCAAAAGCATATTTTACAAGGGTTGCTTTAAAAGAAAGTACATCTTCAAATAGCACAAATAATTCAAAACTTTGGCTTGTCTTGATTTGAATTGTGCATTAGGTACCTTTTTCTCCTCTTAGTTTTAGAACTCTTATAATTGCTAGTGTTTAGGTAATTAATTTTAGATCCATCATGACCAATCTCTTCCTACCCTTTTTTTTTTGCTTTTATAACCAACCCATCGACAAATTGCTTATTGGATTCATTTTCACCTTACCTTTTACTTCTTCTTTTATCCTTACATCATGCAAATATGGGCCATTCCCATCAAATTGACCCAAGTTAAATTTTCTGAGATCTTTTTTTTCCTCTTTTAACTTAGAGTCATTATTATCAGTAAGTATGTTTACCTTAATTGTGCTTTTATCATTATCTTTATTTTTTGACTCATCACTTTTTAAAAGGGCATTATTGGTTGCCTTATCTTTTTTAGTAATGACATTGACTTCCATATAACTATCCAAATCAATATTGCATAGTACCTCATCATCAATGAAGTCCATTTATACCTTAACACTACCCTTTACATAATTTACTTTTTGTTTAATCCTCGTTGATTTTCATTAGTAGCACTAAGCTCCTTATGCTGGTTTTCATTTGGTGGTCCTTGCTTCCTTTACCAACCTTCACAACAACTTAAGTGATTAGTTCCCACCAACACCTTCATCACTTTTATTGCCAACATCTTTCTTATTATGTACAATAAAAAAAAAATCAACCGCTTTTTATTTTACAATCATCTCACTTGCCTCTAGAATAACCTTATTTAAATTGACTACATCCTTAAGGCCATTTTTCCATTTGCTCCCATAGGATCCTATAATACAACTTTTTAAAAGATGGTTACCTTACCCCTTTAATTACCAAGTTTTCTAAATCCCAATAACAAAATGTATTTACCTTAATGTTCCATTTATTTATAATGCCCCCTTCATTATGAATATTTGATTCATATTTTAATTCCCTATCATGATGCCGCACAAAATATCTATCACAATCACCCATTTTTTCTACAATAAAAGGAAAAAAGAAAAAAAAAACAAACATAAAATAGAGAGACATTATAATATATGCAGTCTTTCAAAAAGCACCAAAATAAAAAAATGTCATCTCACAGAATACAATACCACTAATAAAGAAATATAATTCATGTAATCTATCTAAGTAGTTCTTATTAATCTAAAACTAGGACTTATAGTGCAAATAAACAAAAAAAATTAATTCTAGTGAGTCTATCAAAATAAGTTTTAAAAACTATTGACCCCAACAAAAATAAATATATAAACTAAAGATAAGCCCTATAAGAATCACAATAGAAACTCTAATTGGAATTAGATATTCTTTAAAAACATCAACAAATGCATCAAGATGACATTCTCTAAATACATAAACGTATAAAAAAAATACAAATACAAAATTAAAAGCATTTTCCATATCAAATTGGAAATCACATCTTAAAATAATACATTTTACATGCTACAAATGAAAAAAAAAACATATATATAAAACAAAATGCAAGCCACAAAATTTGCAACATTAAAGGTTAACTTGGAAAAGTTTCTTATAACATGATAAATTGAAAGGGTTTAAGGAGTTTTTCTTAGGAAACAAATGTCTAGTTCAAAAGGGATGCAGATTAATAAAAAACAATAGAATGATTGATTTTGGCAAATGGTTTGCGAAAACGAACCTTAGATTTATATAATTATGGACTATTAAGAATATTAGGCTTTAAGAAAAAGAAAAAGGTTTGTAAGCGATTGAAATTTATGTTTTGTTTGATTTTTTTCTACATAAAGATCAAGGGTTTGTAGGGGCAGAAGAGGGGGGGTTAAGGTTTGGTTAATTAAAATACACCATGTGCATAGTTCATTTAGCTTTTGTTTGTATTTTCATTTTTTTTTAAAAAATTTCATTAGGTCAAATACCATATTTAATGGTTTAACTATTTTTCATCAAAAAATGTACCATTTTGGTATATAAGTTAAAAATTGAGGCCTTTTTTGAAAAATTTAAAAGATATAGGATATATTGAAAAATTCTAAAAGGTTTAGGACTTTTGAAAGGCTTATCCCTATATTTTGGTTTACTTAAGCTTTATTTCAAACACACTAAATCAAGATATTGACAATGTTAATTATAACAAAAAAATCATACGGATGAAGACATAAGCCATAGTCATCAAATCTGGCTCTACTTGGGCAATTGTGTTGTTGAACTGGTGAACTAGTTAGTCAATTAAGTCATATTAGTAAAAAAAGCTATTAAGACTTTGAACCGAAAAAACCTGATTGACTTGATCAAGTTTTTAAGACCCAACTAACTTAGAAACCTAGATGAATTGGTTTGAGTCTCTTGTTTTCCTATTAATGATGCATTTTTAACTTTAAAAAAAGCTTTTCCTTTATCTCATAAAATAATTTAAACTAGGTTTTAAGGTAAAACTCTTATAGATCCACACCAAGCTAGCTTGTGATTTCCTAAATCTTTTCATTTTTTCCTAATCAAAATTAAGATTGCTTGAATAGCTTTGTTGAATTGTAGAAAGAAAAAAAAATAATACTTTCATTTCCATGGATTGGGTGTTTAATAATTAAGGATTGCTCCATTTTGATCATCACTTCTTAAGGCTAATTGATTTGGTTATCTTTACTTACTTTCTTTCTTTTCTTCTTTCTTCTCTCATTTTTTTTTTTTTTTGGTTTGTAGCAATAAGGCATTTTGTTATGGTTAATTGGAGCTTCACAAATGTGTGATTAAGGATTGCAACTAGGTAGTCAAACTTAACTCAATAATTCTTTAATCTTACATCCTCAAAGGTACTAATTTTAATTTTAACCTTTAAATTTTAGATGATTCTAGACAATTTGGATTCCTTTTTATTTGTCTTGTCCTTAGTAATGGTAATAAGGAAATTGGAGAATTTTTAACACTTTGGAAGCATACGGTAGCTTTTTCATATGTTGAAGAATTAGGTTACATATTTACTTGTATCATATTATTTATCATTTTTATTGCCTATGCTTCATTTTCCAATTAACAAATGATGTAGGTCTTAAACTAGTTCTTTATAGGGTTTGGCCAATATAGACCTTGTTATTACATTTTTTTTTAATTTTTCCTTTTAGTCCTTTCAATTTGTTTGCATAGGTATTTAGGTGTAACTTTAAATTGTGATTAGTATTCTAAATGCTATGATTTATAAGGTCAAACCTTGTATATGAAGTTTTCAACATGTATATTTTCGTTTCTTCTAGTGTTTATATTTAACTAATTGTTTGGAAGTTATGTTCATTTTGAGTCAATTAACACCTTAGGTGATGTTCACTATTTCTATGCTAGTTTTGTGATAGATTAACTTGCTATGTATCCTTCCACTACCAAAAAAAAAAAAAAAAATCTAGAAATAAACCTGAAGAGGATAATTTATATGATTAGATTGCTTTTCCATTAATGTTCTTTTTTTTTTTTTAGTGCTTTTAAGAAGCTTGCTCCATGTTTAATAGGAAAAAATTTTCGTGGATATTAACATGGCTAGACTAACCATTGGTCCATTATTTAAACTATGATCTAATGACCTTTCCCTTTATCCAAGGTAATATTCGTGTTAGGTTTAATAACTATGTCTGAGATGGAAGTTAGACGCAACTTATGTGCTGACATTAAAAAAATATTAAAAAAAAGTGAAAAGGTACAACACAAAGAGAGAGAAATGTTAGAACTAGAAGTCGAGTTATTTAGAAATTAGAGAATAGCTTTAAGTTAAGTATCAAATTCCACTTTCCTTAATGCAAAATTTACCCTCATTATTATGCAACAAAGATTATATGAATTCTTTTATAGAATAAAATGAAATATATTTGAGTATAATTTGTACTATTAAAATTAAACTCTTAAAAAGTTTATATTTTTTCAAAATTGTTTACTAAGAAAAAATTTTTTTTCTACCTTTATCTTATGTGAATGACCATAACACACACACACACACACACACACACACACACACACACACACACACACAGAGTAGTAATTTGGCTAAGTAAAATGTCTTTAAAATCCAATAAATACAACCTTTCTAATGTATCTTTTTATCAAAAAAAAAAAATTATAACTACAAAATAAAATACAAGATATAACTTATTTACATTTTTGAAAATGCACTAACAATTTTTTGTCATTTTAAAAATATTAAAAAAAATGGATCCTTTACAATTTTGAAAATCAAATACATAAATAATGACATCTTATAATTTGAATCATTATATAATGAAATGTGTATTACAACAAACATGAAAAAAATTGTAAATAAGGTTTAACCATATATTATGATTGATTATTTGTAAAGATAATTTACATAAATGACTTTACAACAATATACTTCTCATTAGTTTAATTGACATAGTTAAGACCTTGTGTCTATATCCTTTTCCTATACATTTTAAAGCCAAATTTTTTAGCATATTGGAACAACTTATATTGTAATTTTATATAGGCAATTTAAGTGCCCCTACATAAAGCACTTGTCTTAGTCTATTAAATGTTTTGAAAGCTTATCCTCTCTTTATATACTTTGAGTACAAAGCATTATATAACATTAGGATGGAAATAACTAAGTAAAGTGCTTCAATCACACTAATGATGTACTTTAACTCATGGAACTCAAAACTCGATATTGTCTCAAATGTTAAGTAGAGTTTTTATCATAAGTGATCAATACATATGGGGTTAAAACCCATGTTCCTTGATGTCTCCCACTTTTCCCTCTATTTTCCAATATATATATATATATATATATATATATATATGCTTAGCTTAACAATTAACAACTCATCTTTTTTATTTAAAAAGAGGGTTTGAAATACATTAGACACATATTTTCCTATAATTTAATGAAAAGATATTTATAGTAGTTAATGCAATTAACTACCTTTAAAGGGCCCATTAGTCTAGTAGTTAGAATTTTCTTTTATATTGCATCTAAGAACCTCAATAAGGTTTAATTCCTATCATGAGCCCCCTTTTTTCTTTTTTTTTTTATTTTTACCTTCCTTTCTCTTTTGTGTTAGGAATGAACAAATATATATTATTTTCTCTAACTTCCAACCATTAAATACAATGGTTCAATGGCAATTGGAAATTGTTGTTTCCATTCATTCCTTTATTCGAACCCCAAAGAACATAATTTTTATAAATAATCCTTGATAGTTATTTGGTTGACAATTACTTGGTCAAAATTCATTAAATTCCACAACTATATATAACAACAATTCAACCTAGCGATAAGAATAAATGCTTTCTTTAGAAAAGACAAGAATCAAATGATTTGTTAGTGCATTATTTGGCTTTTGCAACTTTCTTGGGCTATTAAACTCCTAATATAAGGAGTCAAATAATTCCATTGTTTCATTCCTAAGGACTTTAAAGGCATTTTTTTTTTGTTATTGATTAAAAATCATGTATATATTCATATGTAAATAACAATTATGTAGATAATCACATATGTTTATGCAGACCATCATTCACATTTATGCATGTGTGTGTGTGTAAATAACCACCATGCATACATAATTGCCCTAACAACATCATCATGTAATTCTTGGCAGCTCTTGGAGAATTTAGCAATATGAGTCATTGGTTCTTTATTGTTATGGTGGTAACTTCAATGACATCTTTTCATAATCTTAAAAGCATAGTGGTGCATATAGGCCAAATTAGATGTTAAGAGGATTTCATGAGGGGATGAGATATTAACTACTCATTAACATGGGTTTTATTGGCTTCTTAATTAGGGGAAGAGGTGTCATAATGGCAACTTTGTTCAATAATAGCTAGATAGGGTAGATAGGGTCTTAGCTACTTACTCTCAGAAGCAAAATTTCCTTTAGGCTCTTGTCTCCTACTTTCTAGCTTTTATTTCAAATCACTACCCTATTTGACTCAACTTATATGGCAGAAATTATAATAGAAGACAAAGAAAATTTCAATTTAAAGAGATGAGGTTATGATATGACTAATGTACTTAGGTTATGGTGGAAAGTTAAAGACTCTTACATCATAGCAAATTACCTAATGTCCTTAAAAAAAATTAAATTTTGCGTGGAGAATCTTAACAAGTGGACATGTCTGATTTCTTTAATATCCAACATCATCTCTAGAAGTGCAAGAGAAGACTCATTTGAATAAGATTGATAGATCACACCAATTTGTAGGAGGAAGAAAATAACATAAAGGCTGAGATGAATGAATTATTAGAATGAAAAGAAATTTTATGGTGACAATGCTCCTGCAGATTTGGTTAAAAGTAAATGACCAAAATGAAAAGTTTTTTCATGCTAAAGCTTCTTATATGAGGCATAAGAATAGGCTTAATGGTCTTTAGGATAGTGATAGAATTTGGTGCTCTAATTTGGCAGATATGAAAAGGTTCATTGTATAATATTTTTCATCCTTGTTCTCCAGTTAAAGTCGCTTGCAAAGTCATTAAGGTAAATAATACCTTACTCTTACAAGTAATTCGTGCTAATAAAGTTCACATTACCTTGTTCTAAATGCACCCTTCCTAAGCTATTGGTACTAATAATATGTCCTTTTTATTCTTTCAATGCTCCTAGCTTGTTATCAATAATGATATTACAAAGGTTTGCCTTACTTTCTTTAATGGTGACATATTGCCTTTTATCTTACACCACACACATATTTAGATTTCCAATTGCTTTAATCCATGACACATGATCCATTTACAACTTATTAGCTTGTTTAATATGTTGTAAAAGATTATTACAAAATTTATTGCTAACCATTTGAAAGGTATTTTGTCTCATATTATCTTAGAAAATTAGGTGTTTTTATTGCAAGCTAATTCATTTATGTTAACATTTTATCACTTTAGAATTATGTACTTTCTTTAAAAAAAAAATGGTATGGTAAAAAGGGTTTCCAAACTCTGAAACTTAATATGAGCAAAGCTTTTTTTCGCCTCAAGTGGCCAAAATTAGAGCATAGCATGCTGGGATTAGGCCTCTATGCTTGATAACTGTCCTTGATAATGCAATGTGTCACCTCTACGAAATATTAGATCTTTATCAATAGTAATCATATTGTATCTATCATCCCTCCTTGTGAGATATGCCAAGAATATCCTTTTTGTCCTCATTTTTTAATTTTATGCATGGAAGGCTCTTTAGCTTACTTAAAATTTGTCACAATGCTCTATATATCTCCCATCTTCTTTCTGCAAATGACTTTCATTTTTTCTTAATCCATTCTCATTGAATCCCTTCACATCAAGAAAATGCTAGATTATTATGAACATGCTTCAAATTAGATGGTTAACTTTCAGACATCTTCCATCATATTTAGCCAAAACACAGTAATGTTTTAATGCAAAATGATCTACTAGGCTTTGGTCTAACTTTTATTAACTCTAACTCTTATTATTAAGGTATTCCCTACTAGTTTGGTTGCACTATAAAAGAAGTCTTTGCATATTTTCATGAAAAACTATGGAAAAGATTACAAGGCTAAGGCACACAACACATATCAAGGGTTTGACAACAAGTTATTTTCAAAGTGATCATCAAGCCATTCCCTTTTATGTAATAAGCATTTTTTAGCCTCTATTTTCTTTCCCAAAGACATTAAATAGATAATGGTCTGAATTTTGTGAAAAGACATTGGCACTTATGGCATTCATTAGGTAAGATGGCTAATTCTTATGAAGTTTATATCTCATGAAGGCATGGGATTTAGGTCCCTCAAGGCTTTCAATTTGACACTACTTGGGAAGTGAGCATGGAAGCTTATGCAACATCCCCCATCCCTTATTGCTTGTGTTTTAAAAGTTAAGTACTTTCCTAATTCCAACATCTTAAACTCCTCTTTCAATTTTAATTCTAGCTTCACCTAGCATAGTATCCTAACTTCTTAAGTTATATTAAATACTTTATAGGTAGAGGATTAAAAATGACACATTGATTAATATATGATATGGCAAATGACTCCCTTCTCCTTTAACCTTTAGGGTGATCTCACCCAAATATGATGATCTTAATGTTTAGCTTGTCTCCAATCTCATCGATTTATATACCCACTTCTACTCAATCAAGTGTTCTTGCCTTATGAAGCTCATTGTATTTGAAATATTCTCCTTTATGCTTAAAGTAAGTCTGATGAGTTCATATGGAATTATGTTATGGATGGCCAACACTTAGTCAAATCTAGCTATTATCTTACATGAAATTTTCTGGATGAAGGATAGTCCTCTTATGTTGAAGATAATCTTCAGAGGGTCATATGGAAATTGTGGGTTCCTAATAAAATCAAGGAATTTTATTCCTATGCTTGTAAATATATTTTACCCACCAAAGCAAATTTACAAAAGGTAAGAGTATAATGTGATAATGTGTTTAATGTATATAGGGTAAGTCTAAGACCACCATTTGTTGCCTACGAGACAACAATTTTACTCAAGCCATTTGGTTTGCCAATTTGCTTGGCTTACGATCTTATCTATACATAGCATAAAACTTCATATATTTCTTTTTAGAGGCACAAGAGATCTTAGACATATAGATGTTAGCCTATTTCATCATGATTATATGGTTTTTATGGTCATACAGGAATTACATTATCTAGAATCATAGTGGTCATAATCCTATCAATTTAGTCTCACTTAACTCTAGGTACGTTTATGAATTTACCTCAGCCTTGTAAATGAATGAATCATTTAACTATATTTGTAGTGCTTCTAATTGCATGCCTTTGACTCATTGGATTACCCCACCTTGTATGTCAATACAATTCAATGTCAATAGTGTTATTTTCATGGATCATGCCACCTTTGGTGTTGAGGCAGTAATTAGAGATTGTTTTGGATGTGTTTTAGCTCTTCCTTGTAAACATTCTTCCATATAAATGAATGTTTAATTCCTTATCAAAAAGAAACAAAAAGTAGATAAAGATGGCTGAAAAAGGAGAAAAACAAATTATGTTACAATCCTAATTACAAGGCATAGGGCTTGAGTTTTACATTAAAAATATGAGATTCTAATTTAAGGCTTATATAGATTTAAGCTCTTCTACTTCAATAGCTAGTTTTTAAGGTACAGTTCTCTTGAGGTTCATATTAATTAGTATATAAGCCATTCACTACTCTCTCAATTAATCACATGTCATGCACGTTGTGATATTATTATAATAGTATTTGCTTAAAACTAGATCTAGTGCAAATATAAAGAAAGTGACATTAAAATTACAATGTTTGCCCGAGACTAGATATAATGACATTAAAACCACATTGTTCACTTAAGACTAGATTTAAAGCAAAGTTAGCTCACGTGGATGCAAGAACTATGAAGCATGATGGGTTTTTAGGAACTTCATTACAAGGTAATGGGCTTGACTCCCACATTAAAAGTATAATATTTTAATGTAGGACTTATATGTCCTTGGACTCTTTTAACTTTTATAAGTAACTTTTAGGTAGTTTTCATTAGGTTTACACTAAAGTAATAAAAGTAAAATCATTTTGTTTTAGGTTAATACACATATTTATTCATAACTATTCACGTAATCACAAATTTAGTTTGTATTGGTAAAAGTATTAGTTTGGTAATTTTAGTGATTTTTTAATAACAAATCTAACCAACCATTAAATTGAGAAGACAAATTCATTAATTCAACTAACATATCAAACTAAAATGGAAAGAGAGCTAATTTGTAAATAAAAACAAAATGACAACAAAGTGTCATATGAGATTAAGGAGTTATTGGGCTTAACTTAATCTAAATAAAATTCTAGATTATTATTATTATGATTTAAGATTTAAGGAATAAATAAAGAAAAAAAATTAAGATTATGATAAATATTAAAAACAAAAAAATAAATAAATGTGATGAAAATTAACAAATAAATAAAGAATAAGTTAAATATAATTATAAGCAAAAAAAAAGTAAAAGACCTTTTAAGGGAGCGAGGGGAGAGAGAGAGAGAGAGAGAGAGAGAGAGAGAGAGAGAAACCTTTATAGAGAGTAAGAAAGCGAGAGAAAATGTTTTAGGGGAGCCTACTAGTTTTGAAATCAGACGGAAAAGGGAGAGTAACTTTTGTTTTGTTTTATAAGGGGACCAAGTTTATTAATAAAAAGTGACAATAGAAAAAGGTTGTTCAAAATTATTTTAGAGACAAAGGGAGCCCACTCGTTTCAAAATTAAAGTGAAAACTATTAATAGTGCTCTTATAATAGGTATCTTTGTTTTTCTTTTTTCTTTTTTTTTAAGTTATATTATATGTAAAACTCCCTTATGTGATTTATTAAACTAGGACTTGTTAAATTAAGGATTAAGGTTTAACAAATTATATTTAACCCTAATTTATTTTATGGAGTAAAGTTATAAACATGACAATTTTGTGTTAAAATAATTAAGATTTTAATTAAACATTATGTTTTGGTGGGTTATTGGGGCGAATAAGGTTAGGGTTTTTGATTAATAATTTTAGAGTTAAGTTGTTAAGATAAATTGGTTTAAAGTTTTTTAGTTTAAATTACATTTTGTTAATTGGGGTTAATGTGATTAGGGTTTTTGTTTAAATAATGTTATCATATATTGCTATAGTAAAGGTAATGAATTAAAAATTCCATATATAGAATAATAATAATAATTTTATTAATTATTGTATGTCATAACTAAATATCATGTAACATTCAAGTGGCATATATGGGAACATATGTGTGCAAGTAAATTTGACTTAATGTAAAGATATGATGTTGTTTTAGAATACATGTGATACAATTGTTAAATCTTGATAATGCAGGATATTGATTACTATTGGAATTTATCATAGTGGAACTGTTGTTCCCACAGCCTTGTATGGGTTGTAATTGTTGTCAACGAGGGTTAAGTGTGCAAGAGAGTAAAGTCACATGGAAGGGCAGCAAAGTCACATGGAAGGGCAAGAAAGTAAATCTGCAGCATAAGGGCAAGAACGTAAATCTGCCATGTAAGCCCTATTAGGGTTTCATGGAAGAGAGTATATAAAGGCCTTGGAAGATAAAACTAGGGCAGAGGGCCAACACAATTGAATAAACAGCAACCCTACAGCAACCGGCCAAAAGGAAGAGAGAGCAGAATGGCAAGAGATCAGAAACAACACCACCAGGAGAGCAAACCAGAAACGTCACCACCGGGAGAGCAAACCAGAACGTGCAACCTCCTGCAAGCAAACCAGAAACGCCTCCTGCAAGCAAACCAGAAACACGTCCTGCAAGCAAACCAGAAACACATCCTGCAGGCAAACCAGAAACACCTCCTGCAAGCAAACCAGAAACGCCTCCTGCAACCAAACCAGAAACACATCCTGCAACCAAACCAGAAACGCACAACCAGCAAGAAGAGAAATAAGAAACAGACCACCCGGAAGAGAAGACAGCAGACCTGGTATCCATGAGACCACCCGGAAGAGAAGACAGCAGACTAGAAGCGTGAGGCAGGTCGAGAGACGTAAACCAGAAAAACCAGTAGTGTGAGGCAGGCCAAGAGACGTGAAACAGCAGACCAGGAGCGTGAGACCAGAACGTGCAACGGCGTGACTGATCAGAAGCGTGGGGCAGGCCGTGAGACGTGAAACGGCAGACCAGAAGCTTGAGTGCAAGCTGTGAAACCTTGAGACGGTGAAAGCAGGAGCTGTGTGAGACAACCTAGAGAAGGAATTTGGCGAAGTATCGGAAAGAACTCAACGTATTTCTAGATTTCTTCAAGAGAGGTTAGAGAGCGTTGCGGTGAACTTCTAAGCGGCAGTGGAGCAGCCTTTCAATTCAACAGAGGCAAGACAAGCTAGACGAAGGGTAGACACAGTAAGTGACACTCTTTGTATTGTACTTGCTTAGTAATTGCAATAGTGAAAGGAGCAGAAGATTAAGACATCCATTGTAACTGGAATTCTCAAGTATAGTGGATAGTCTCGGTAAGGGAGAGTCCCTACCACCGTGGATGTACGTCACGTTGACGGAACCACGTAAATCTCGTGTGTCCTTAATTTGCTTTACGTTCTGTGTTTTGAATTGAGTTGTGAACGCAGCTAAAGTATCAGCCAACCCATAACCTAACGAAGACCTAAACAAGAACATCCGAATTGTCTATTAGGCAAGGTGTCTGAAAGGTGACTTTGGGGACTATTGTGATTAGTAGGTAGCAATAGATCTACCTTAGTCGAATCTGAGAAAGAGTTCGCTTTTAAGAAGAGATTGAAGTTGTTCACTTTCCTGCGAATTGTGAATTGTGGTGATACTGATTCACCCCCCTCTCAGTATCACAAACTAGTAGATCCTAGGGTGAAGTTGGGAACTTCAATTGGTATCAGAGCCTGGTTCACCAGGATAAAGCTTAACAGCTTGGTGTACTAGTTTGAAGAGCTCCAGAAGTTTTAACTTGTTCAGCATACTGAGAAATGGATGCCGGTACCAGCACCAGCACTACTTACAGCAAGAAGGTTCCAATCTTCAATGGAACCAACTACTATATGTGGAGAGCGAGAATGCAGGTGGTATTTGCAACCATGGGCATGAACGTGGTGAAATCTGTACAGGAGGGTTTTGAGCCTCCAGAAGAAGGTAAAGATCCAACCCCAGAGGAATTAAGACAGTTTGAGATAAATGGGAAGGCCTCAAATGTCATCATTTCAGCATTGACAGATGCTGAATATGCTAAAGTTATGGACTGCAAATCTGCCAAGGAGATATGGGACAGATTGCAGAAAGTCTATGAAGGTGATGGGAGAATGAAGGAGGCCAAGCTTCAAGTTTTCAAGGAGAGATATGAATCTCTTAGAATGCAGAAAAATGAGACAGTCCAAGAGTTCTTCACCAGGGTTATTGATGCTGTAAACGATCTTAGAAGTCATGGGAAGGATAAGAAGGACTCATCTATTGTGAAGAAAATTCTAAGAATTCTGCCTGAGAGGTTTGCCTCAAAGGTGGCAGCCATAGAGGAGAGTAGAGATCTCAATTCTATGTCTCTGCATGATCTCCAGTGCAATCTCATTGCATATGAGATGAGAATAAAGTCAACTGAAAGCTCCTCAATGTCAAAGGTATCAAAGGAGGCAGCTTTCAAAGCTATGAAACACTTGAAGATAAAAGAAGAGGAAGAATCATCCAGTGAGGATGATGATGATGATGAGGAAGAAAGTGAAGGTGAAGTGTTGGCATACTTCACAAGGAAATTCAAAAAGGGGTCTAAGAAAGGAAAAGGACAATTGTCCTTGAGATGTTATCGTTGTGGACAGACTGGACACTTTGCTTTTCAGTGCAAAGTGAAACTTGATGATGAAGATGAGGATGGCGATGATGAGCAGAATTCAAAATGGAGAAGACCATCATTCAAGTCAAGGAAGTCCAGCAAGAAGACTGCTAGCCCACAGAAGAAGAAGAGAGGCTCATTCAAGAGTTATGTGAGCCAGACAAAAGAAGCCGATGAGGAGGAAGATATAGACTCATCAGATGAGCATGCCTTTATGGCATCAACTCAAGGTGGTAGTTCAACCTCTGAAGAGGAAGAGGAGGTTGATGAAGAAGAACCAGATCTTGAAGCTGAGTTGGAAGCAGCTTCAAAGGAGATAATCAGAAGAGGCAGAACCATAAGAAGGTTGGAGGCCCACATAAAACAAGTTGAAGCAAAGTCTGAGGAAGCTGAAAGTCAAAAGGATGACATAAGGGCTGAACATATTGACTTGAAGAGAAGATTTGAAGAACAGATCAAAATATGTGAAGACCTTACAATGGAGCTTGGTTCAAGGACTTCAAAAATTGAAGGAATGGAGAAAGAGTTGCTGAAACTTCAGCAACAACTCAAAGGGAGTGAAGAGAATGTGCAGAAGCTTGAAATGATAGGAGAAACAAGTTCTGCAAGAGAAAAGAAGAATGAAGAGAAAGTGCAGCAATCTGAGGCTGCATTGCCTAAAGATAATAAGAATGTGCCACAGAAGTTGAAAGAGAAGGTTGTGACTCAGGAGAAGATAGCTGAGAATAAAGAGGATTTGAAGAAGCAACCTAGGGTGGCAAACAAAAATGAAGAAAAGAAGGTCAGCCAGCAAAGGGCTATGGCTGAACAGAAGAAGGAGAAAAAGGTGGCTGAAATGAAAGCCACACAAGCAAAGAAGCCAGCCACGTTGCCTACACAGCAAGTAATGAACAAAAGAAAACAAGCTGTGATTAGATCCAAGAAGAGGCAGTTTCAAGGTCACTGTCTTTATTGTGGAGTTTGGGGTCATAAGGCAAGTAACTGCTGGTGGAGAAGGCTAGTATATGTCTCCAACTTGAGAAGATACGATGCTGCATACAGGGGGAGACAATACAAAATTCAGAGGAGAACACCTGTCGTGAGTTCTTGCACATACTGTAAAAAGCAAGTACACACTGACAAGGATTGTTGGTGGAAGCCCAAACCAGTGGTTTCAAAGAACAAGTTTGCTATATTGGGAGACTTGGAGCAGTGTGAAAGGTGTGGGCAGGATGGCCATAATGCCAAGAGATGCATGACACTTCTCCTTGAGCAAGAGAAGGCACTCAATGGCATAGTGAAAACAAGCGGTGTAGTCAAAGCTGAGAAAAAGGAGAAAGCTATCTTCCAGCCAATTCAAAAGAAGGAATATAAAGCTAAAAGGGAGGTGGCTAATATAGCTGAAATTGCACTCAAAACTGACTACAAGGATAAGCAGTGGATCCTTGACAGTGGATGCACTTCACACATGACGGGAGACAAGAGTAAATTGTCAAAGCTAAACAAGTCAAGAGAAGGCAGAGTCAAGTTTGGCAATGATGATTCACTCAACATCAGTGGTCAAGGGTCAGTAAATATTGGAAAAGGAAAGCTGAAAGATGTTCTGCATGTTGAAGGACTTAGATATAATCTAGCATCTGTCAGCCAACTATGCAATGAAGACCATAAAGTGATATTCACAAAAACAGGTTGCCAAGTAAAGAGTAAAGAAGGCAATACTATTGCAGCTGGGAAAAGAATAGCTGGAAATTTATATGTAATTGATGAGGACAAGACAAACAGCTGTTTACTTACAAAAGAAGACGAAAATCAACTCTGGCATCGGCGGCTGGGACACTTAACATAGAAGAACATGAGGAAGCTGACCATTACTCATGCAATCAGAGACATTCCAGACCTTAAGAGAGAGAGGGAGTATGTCTGCTCAGCATGCTCTAAAGGAAAACAGGTCAGAAAGCAGTATAAGACCAAAGAGGTTAGTTCTGAAGCAGTGCTTGACATTGTACACACTGATTTGTGTGGGCCGATGAGAACAAAAGGGTTGAATGGTGAGAGGTACTTCATCTTGTTTGTTGATGATTATTCTAGAAGGACTTGCATCATGCACCTCACACATAAGTCAGAAGTTTTGAAGTGCTTCAAGAGATACAGAAGATTGGCTGAAAATGAGAGTGGAAAGAAGATCAAAGTATTGAGGTCAGATCAAGGCACTGAATTCATAAATAGAGCTTTTGAAGATTACCTTGAGAAGCATGGAATTCACCATCAGATGGCAGCAGCAAGAACTCCTCAACAGAACGGGGTGGTAGAGAGGAAAAATAGAGCTGTGGTTGAAATGGCAAGAACTCTACTGCTGGAATCCAAGCTTCACACAAGATTTTGGACAGAAGCAACATTTACAGCCGTGCACCTATTAAACAGAGTTTCACTAAGGCCCAATACTGATAAGACTCCATATGAGCTATGGAGTGGGAAGAAGACAACGGCTAAGTATCTTAGAATCTTTGGCAGCCCATGTTTTGTGAAGAACAAGGAGTAAAACTTGGGAAAATTCCATGCTAGGTCAGATGAAGGCATCTTTATGGGATACTCAGCAAAGACAAAAGGTTACAGAGTTTTTCTACATAAACTGGGAAAAGTGGTCACTTCCAGTGATGTGAGAATAGATGAAAACTGGAAAACAACGCATAATGGAGAAGCTGAGGATAGTGAAGAAGATGACTTCAAGATAGATGAAGAATCTGACCAACATGAAGAAGTGGGAAAAGAAGTAAGTTCAGACTCAGAGAAGAGTGAGTCTGAAGATGAAGAAGGAGATTCTCTTGCAACTAAGACTGTGCAAGAAAGAAAGACAAAGAAAACATGGACCAGTGCTCATCAAGAAAATCAGATCATAGGTGACCCATCAGCAGGAGTTACAACAACAAGAAGAATTGTGGGAGCTACTGCTTTACTCTCACAAGTTGAACCTAAATTTGTTGAAGAGGATACACAAGATCTAACTAAATCTCTGTCCACAGAGCTGTTTGAAAAGCACAGAATGAGTCTGTCTGTGTGAATGCCTCATCAAGCCTAAAAATCAGGTGAATCCTCCATCTTTACTTTGCGAGTTTTTCAGATTTGTAATTGGTTGGCAAAAGGGGAGAGAAGCAACAGTGCAGGGGGACCTGTTAAGGAAGGGGGAGTGCATATTTAGGGGGAGTTGTAATCCATCTGCTTCTGGATTATTACTCTAAGAAGATTATGAAAGACTACTGCATAATGGCTTTTGTTATGAATGTTGCCAACAATTACAAAGGGGGAGATTGTTGTTCCCACAGCCTTGTATGGGTTGTAATTGTTGTCAACGAGGGTTAAGTGTGCAAGAGAGTAAAGTCACATGGAAGGGCAGCAAAGTCACATGGAAGGGCAAGAAAGTAAATCTGCAGCATAAGGGCAAGAACGTAAATCTGCCATGTAAGCCCTATTAGGGTTTCATGGAAGAGAGTATATAAAGGCCTTGGAAGACAAAACTAGGGCAGAGGGCCAACACAATTGAATAAACAGCAACCCTACAGCAACCGGCCAAAAGGAAGAGAGAGCAGAACGACAAGAGATCAGAAACAACACCACCAGGAGAGCAAACCAGAAACGTCACCACCGGGAGAGCAAACCAGAACGTGCAACCTCCTGCAAGCAAACCAGAAACGCCTCCTGCAAGCAAACCAGAAACACGTCCTGCAAGCAAACCAGAAACACGTCCTGCAAGCAAACCAGAAACACCTCCTGCAAGCAAACCAGAAACGCCTCCTGCAACCAAACCAGAAACACATCCTGCAACCAAACCAGAAACGCACAACCAGCAAGAAGAGAAATAAGAAACAGACCACCCGGAAGAGAAGACAGCAGACCTGGTATCCATGAGACCACCCGGAAGAGAAGACAGCAGACTAGAAGCGTGAGGCAGGCCGAGAGACGTAAACCAGAAAAACCAGTAGTGTAAGGTAGGCCAAGAGACGTGAAACAGCAGACCAGGAGCGTGAGACCAGAACGTGCAACTACGTGACTGATCAGAAGCGTGGGGCAGGCCGTGAGACGTGAAACGGCAGACCAGAAGCTTGAGTGCAAGCTGTGAAACCTTGAGACGGTGAAAGCAGGAGCTGTGTGAGACAACCTAGAGAAGGAATTTGGCGAAGCATCGGAAAGAACTCAACGTATTTCTAGATTTCTTCAAGAGAGGTTATAGAGCGTTGCGGTGAACTTCTAAGCGGCAGTGGAGCAGCCTTTCAATTCAACAGAGGCAAGACAAGCTAGACGAAGGGTAGACACAGTAAGTGACACTCTTTGTATTGTACTTGCTTAGTAATTGCAATAGTGAAAGGAGCAGAAGATTAAGACATCCATTGTAACTGGAATTCTCAAGTATAGTGGATAGTCTCAGTAAGGGAGAGTCCCTACCACCGTGGATGTACGTCATGTTGACGGAACCACGTAAATCTCGTGTGTCCTTAATTTGCTTTACGTTCTGTGTTTTGAATTGAGTTGTGAATGCAGCTAAAGTATCAGCCAACCCATAACCTAACGAAGACCTAAACAAGAACATCCGAATTGTCTATTAGGCAAGGTGTCTGAAAGGTGACTTTGGGGACTATTGTGATTAGTAGGTAGCAATAGATCTACCTTAGTCGAATCTGAGAAAGAGTTCGCTTTTAAGAAGAGATTGAAGTTGTTCACTTTCCTGCGAATTGTGAATTGTGGTGATACTGATTCACCCCCCCTCTCAGTATCACAAACTAGTAGATCCTAGGGTGAAGTTGGGAACTTCAGGAACAATAAAGATGTATCTTAAGATATAGTATGAAGTGGGCAAAGTTAAGGCCTTAAAAGGCATCGCAATTGACATATTGTCTATGTTTGAGATAGAAATAGTAGTTTAAAGGCATGGATACAAAAACATAGTTGGCTATATGTATAAATTCCTAAAGCAATCATTTGAGTTGTTGAAGCCATTGAGTAAGACGAGTGATAAGCTATTACTAAAAATGGTGGATATGATGGCTGATAAGTGAGAGCATCTTGTTAACTTGTATGTTTACATAGGATCGATGCAACTACAATTATTGAGGATATGTAGTTTCTAGGTGGCATTAGCTAAAAGAGCAAGTTAAGGATATTAATGAGAATGATGTTGATTGTGCTAGTGTTAAGAATGTAAATAATGAAGTTATTAAAGAAAATTAAGCTATGGACAGTGTTGTCACCCAATCTATCGTGCAAGTGCCTATTGGTTTAAAGCATAATGTAGAATGTGCTTAAATTGAGGCTATTGGAAATGAAGAAGACAATGAAGAACATATTGGTAAGAATGGCCAAAATGAGCATTATCAACAAAAATGTGCCAAGACTATTAGACTTGACAGAAGTCATGAATGGCAAATTAAGGAGATTGATCAATATTATGGTGATACTGAATATGGTGCTAAAAAGGATCTTTGTTCAAAAGGAGATCTTGATTATATCCTTGATTAAAAGAGTGATGCTAAGGATGAACTCAATGATGATGAGTTGTTAACTGATGATGAAGAGTATGTAAATGCAAAGTAAAGAAGAAAAACATTAAAGAATCTTAGAGCATCTGTTATGAAGCTGTTTAGAACTAAAACCACAATTTCATAAGGGAAAAGGGACTACTAACATGTCAATGGGTGATACTGAGGAGATTTCTATTCATGATGGATGGTATAGTGAGTATGATAACTCTAATGGTATGTTGACACACTAATTAGTAATGACGAAAATGATATGAAAATTTAAAGTAAAGAGAGCAAAAGAAGGAAAAATTACAAAGTATATGAACCTAATTGTGATCACAAGGATCTATAATTCATAATAAAAATGAGGTTTAATAATGCAGCTCAATTCAAGGAATGTATACGGAGGTATGTGATCATTAATTGGCATGACATAAAATGGAAAAGGACTCATGATTATAAAATGAAGTCAACTTGTACAAATAGATGTGCATGGAGATTAAATGCAACATGGATAAAAAGGGAGAAGACCTTTATGATAAAGACAGTTTTTGATACTCATACATGTTATAGAGTTATGAGAAATAAATAAACAACTGTAACCATATTGGCTGAAAAGTATGTTCATAAGTTTTAAAAGAGGCTTAGGTGGAGTATGAAGGAGATGTAAAAGGATCTATAAGAAAAATTTGCTTTGACAGTTAACAAAATGCAATGTTATAAAGCCAAAAAGAAAACAATTGATATGGAAAGGGTTTTATAAAAGAGCATTACAACAAATTAAGGTCATATGAGGCTAAACTAAAATCAAAAAATCCTAGTAACTTGTTTAAGTTAAAGAATGATACAATAAAAAGCAAATTTTTACTATTGCTAGTTATTAGAATCAATTTGATATATTAATGAGTAGGGCTAAATTAATTAAAGAATATATAATTAGCATCTTCTTGAGTGGTTTAAGGGAAGATATTTAAATGACAATCATGAAGTTTAGTCCCAAAACTTTGTAGCACACTTTTGCTTTAGCAAAACTATAGGTGGCCACTAATCTTGCTATGGCATATAAGACCAAACCCATTTCTTGTACTCTAAGGTTGTTAACAACATTAAGATCTACTTATACGAGTCAAATTATGACTTCTTTTAATTTTAGTTTTGGTGGTGCAAAGACTTCTAAGTCCAATTGGTAGAATAGAGTATTAAGGGTTAAGTTAGGGGAAATAGTAGAGGAGAGGAAGGCTAAAGGGTTATATTATTAATGTGATGAGAAGTATGAAATAAGGTATGAGTGCAAGCAAAACATTAACTAGTTGAAGAAATGGAGTGGTTAGAATTTCATGTTGTGCAAGTGAATATAAATAAGCCTTAACCTTAGATATTTTTGCATGCCATCAATGGAATAGAACATGGAAGGTTCAAAACAATGAGAATCACCTATTTTGTATGATCTAAGCCTATTCATATATTGGTGGATTTTGGGAGTACACATAATTTCCTTGATGTGTAACTAGCCAAGAGATTAGGTTGTAAGTCGCTATTTACCAAGAGGCACTTAATAAGGATAGCAAATGGAAGTATGGTTCCTTGTACCCATATGTGCAAGGACTTTACATAGAGTTTGCAAGGTGATACTTTCACAATTGATTTTTATCTACTATCACTTGAAAGTTGTGATATAGTGTTGGGAATTCAGTGGCTAACAACCTTAGGGGATATGAATTGGAATTTTAGTTAATTAAGATTATCATTTAAGCACAATGGCAAGCAATATATGTTGAAAGGGTATTGGACAAGTGAGACAAGCTAAGCCTAGTACTACATCTAAAGATATACAATAGCCTAAGCAAGTGGCTTTTATGCAACTTTATGTCTAGGCCTTAATGGAAAACTTGAATAGGAGTTAGCTATTGTGTCTTTTATCGTTCTAATGGCCATAATTCTAGTGGTACAAGATTTATTAATAGAATTTGTTGATGTATTTTAAAAGTGCACTTCTTTACCCCTTCATAAAGCTCAAGATCACATGATACCTTTACTTACTAGATTTTAGTCAATTAATGCCAAACCATATAAATATCGTGGTACAAAAGAATGTCATTTAGTAAATGGCACAAAAGATTTTGAAATCTAGAATAATTTAGAACAACAAGAGCTCTTTTGCTTCTTGTATTGTTTTGGTGCAAAACAATGATAGTAAACAACGTTTCTATGTTAACTATAGAAAATTAAACCAAATCACTAGGAAGGATAAGTTTCTTATACCCTTCATTAAAGAGTTACTTGATAAGTTAAAAAGGTCTACATTCTTTTTTAAGCTAGATCTACATTTAAGATATTATCAAATTAAGATACTTATTGAAAATGTACATAAAATAGTATTTAAGATACATAAAGGCCATTATTAATTTTTAGTTGTGCCCTTTGGGCTATCTAATACTTCAACAACTTTTGAGGACTTATGAATGAAATCTTTAAACTTTTTCTTAAGAAATTTGTGTTTTTTTTTTTTTTTAAATGATGCACTAGTTTGTAATAGCTCTTTAGAGAATCATGTCTAACATTTTAAGATAGTGTTACAACTATTAAGAGACACAATGTTTGCTAAAGCCTTAAAATGCTTCTTTGTTGTCATAAAAGTGGAGTACTTAGACTACATAATCTTTGTTATCAAGGTAGCAACTAACATAAAAAAGTGGTTATTAAAGCAAACTAGCCAATTCCTATTAATTTGAAGCAACTAAAAGGGTTTTTAAAGCTCTTTGGGTAAAATAAAAGATTTATATTAGGACATGGAAAAATCAATGAGCCATTAACAGACATATTAAAGAAAGATTCCTTTTTATGAACAAATAAGGCTTATCAAGCCTTCATTGCTTTGAAATAAGCAACTACTACTGCACTAATCCTAATTCTCCTTGACTTTTTCCAAGAGTTTGTAATGGAGACCAATGCCTCTAGAGCTGGAATGAGAGCAGTTCTTATGCAAACTAGAAATCCAATTACTTTCATCAATAATGTTTTTAGTCTTATACATCTTTCTCTTTTTATTTATAAGAAAGAACTTATGTTTATTATCTTAGCTATCACTAAGTGGAAACATTATTTGCAAAAGAGGCATTTCAAATTGAAAACTAATCATTATAGTCTAAGGTATTTGCTAGATTATAAGTTGTCTATAGTAAGTCAACATACTTGGTTGGCTAAACTTATAAGTTTTGACTATGAGATCTTATACAAAAAAGGGAATGAAAATGTAGTTGTAGATGCCTTTTTTGGAATGCATTGTTCTACACTTCAAGTCTTAGCTATCTTCACTATGTCTATTGATTTGTATTAGAAAATTTAGCAATCATGGCAAACAAATGCTTAACTACAATTGGTTATTTCTTAACTTCAACATATTTTGTTAATAACTTCACCTTATCATTGGCATCATGGTTAACTCTTATAGAAATGTAGACTTGTGGTGGGACAACATAGTAATCTTAGAAGAAAGACAATAAAGCTATGACACTTTAATATATAAGGAGGTCACTTAAGAGTTATTGTAATAGAAAAAACTTTTTGCTCTTTTTTTTTAGGAGAGGTCTTATTAAAGATGATAAGGTTTTTATTAGGGAATGTGATACTTGTCAACAATGCAAGTATGACACATCCACTTTCTTTATTCTTGTTCAACCTATTCCTATTTCAAAAAAGAGTTTGGAAAAGCATTAACCTTGATTTTATTAAGGGCCTTCCAAAGTGTGCTAGTAAAAAAGTGATAACAAAGGTGGTGGATGGGTTAAACAAGTATGACCACTTTCTTCCCTTGACACATCCATACATAGACAATACTATGGCTCAGTTATTTCTTAAAAATTCTATTAAACTGCATGGCTTTCTAAGAGTGATTATAAGTGACAGGGATGCAATGTTCCTAAACTCATTTTGGAAAGGGTGCTTTTATCTCTCGGGAGTCAAGTTGAATATGTTTACTACTTATCATCATCACTTTAATGGTTAGACTGAGGTGGTCAATAAGTGTCTTAAGACATACTTGTAGTGTGCAACTTTTACAAATCCTTTTTAGTGGTGCAAGTGACTTCCTTTTATAGATTAGTGGTATAACACTCATTTTCACACTATAATTGGTGTCACTCCATTTGGAACTTTTTATGGATACCCTCCACATGCACACTTGCTATATCTTCCTAGGGATACTCCTATGGCTACTTTGAATCAACAACTTCATAGTAAGGAGTTCTTATTATAGTTACTTAGGCACTATGTAATCTATAGACTTGTTTTATTCTATAAATAATGTAACCAATGATTGATGATGATATGATAATGAGAAGATTAATTCCAATCTTTTGTTTTTTTTTTTACTCTCTGTCTCTTTCTATGTTCTTTCTACTCTTGAAGTATTTCTCTAAATACTAGTATTAGATCTAAGTTTAGGAACCTTTCTTCCCTTCCCTATGTTAGAAGGCATGATTTTTCATTTGTTCCTTATAAATACTAGAAAAAAGCATTCTTGTGGGTTTATTGAATGAGTAGATTTGCCATTGATTTCTGCAATTACTTTTTCTTTGGTTCTTTAATTAATATTTTTTGTTGTCTCTTGTATTGGCCCTTTTTCAGTAGATTTGTCCTTTGTTCATTCCAAGACACATTAGTATCAAAAGTTAGAATTTATTGCCTAAGAGTTCCCACTAAAATTTCTACAAAGATATTGCTCTCGAAACTTAAAACACTAATTAATCAATTTTGAGAATGCATAATTTTCTTTACATTACATCAAATGGACTAATGTTTTCATTTCATTTCATTTTCTTTCTTTTAGAATGATTTTTCAAATCTATTTTTTCCTTTTTTTTTTGTTAATATTTTACATGTTTGTTTTGTAATTTTGCAAAGTTAATGGTTTTTAAGGCTAGCTTCAAAGAAACAATTTGTTTCAAAGGTCATTGAAAATAATTTATCTTATTTCTTTATTCCTTTTCCTTCCTAGATTTTTATTCTTCGGTGGATTTCTTATTTCTTTTCATTTTTTTCTTTCCTTCTGTAATTTTTCAACCTAAGGAGTCTTTTGTGTAAAGAAATGGACTAACAAGATGAAATAGGGTGGAAATTACCAATGAGAAAATTGTATTTCATTGATAAAATTGTATATATGCTTTTGGTTGTCTATTAGTTGTACAGTGTAATGTCTTTTTATAGTGCAAGTTAAGATTATGTCATTAATATAGAATACAATTATAATCTCTTTTCTTTGAAAAGAATTAATCTTGATTGGTGAGCAATTGGTGGAGAAATTGTAATTAACGAAGATTGAGCAATCAGTGAAAAGATTGTAGCTGACGGAAACTGAGATTGTAGTTGATAGAGATTACACAATTGGTGGAGAGATTGTAACTAATAGAGGTTGAGCAATTGGTGGAGAGATTGTAGCTGACAAAGATTAAGCAATTGATGGAAAAATTATAGTTAAATAAGGAAACATCATCGTTTCCTTTAACACCTCTCTATAAGTTTATATGGCAGAATGCATAGTAAGCTTGGACTGTAAAAGTTGAAAGTAAGTCGTGGAGAGCCCTCTGGTAAAGATGTTGGCAGGTTGGTCTGTAGTGGAGATGTACTGAATATGCAATTGATTTTTGGTAATTCGTTCTCATACAAAATGGTAATCAATTTCCACGTGTTTTGTTCGTGCATGAAAGATGGGATTCCTTGTCAGATAGATGGTAGATATGTTGTCATACCAAAGAACTAGAGGAGGGCCTTGCCAAGAGACACTGAGATCTCGTAAGAGAGCCTCAATCCAAATAAGTTCAATAGTTGTGTTAGTTAAGCTTTTGAATTTGGCCTTTATGTTAGACCAGGTGACTATTCGTTACTTATAAGAACTCCATAAGATGAGATTGGAGCCAAGGAATATGTCAAAGCTGCCAATTGATCGTCTAGTGTCATGGTTTTTAGCCTAACTTGCATCTAAAAAAGTATAGAGATGCAAATTGTTATTGCAGGTAAAAAGGATGTCATGATGTTGCATGCCACGAATAAAATGCAATATGCATTTGACAAATTGCTAATGGATCTCTGTGGGTGCATGCATGAACTGACAAGCAATGTTAACAGTAAAGGTAATGTTGAGCCAAGTGAGAGTAAGATCCTGTAATGCTCCTACGATGCTATAATAAAGTGTCAGATCCGAGAATAACTCACTATAATGAATAGATGGAATATCTAAGTCGACAACATAGGGTGTAATGGCAAGTTTCACATCCTCCATTTTTGCTCATGTAAGAAGATCAACTGCATATTTTGCCTGGTGAAGAAGAATACCATTTAAAGTGCATTGTAGTTTAATCTCAAGGAAATAATTGAGTTCACCCAGGTCTTTGATAACAAATTTCTTTTATAAAGTCTTTAAAAAAGTAGACAATGGTGCTATAAGGGATCCTATAAGAATTATGTCGTTAACATAGATAAGTAGGAAGATATTGTATTGTGTTGTATGTAGTATAAACAATAATGAATTAGCTAAAGAAGGTATAAAACCAATAAAGATGAGAAAATTACTAAAACATTGGTGTCAAGCATAAAGTGCCTATTTTGGGCCATAGAGAGATCATTTTAGACAACATACATGATGAGGATGGTAGGGATCAATGAAACCTAATGGTTGATTTATGAATATTTCTTCAGTTAGATGATTATGGAGAAAGACATTCTTAACGTTGGGCTATCACAGTAGTTAACCTTTAAAAAATGCAGTCGTGAGGACTATGCGAACTATGAAATATTTAACCACCGAGCTGAAGGTTTCTTTGTAGTCGATTCCCTACTATTGATGAAAGCCCTTTGCAACTAATCTAACCTTATATCATTTAAGGGAGCCATCTACATGAAGTTTGACATGAAAAACCCATTTGCAACCAATGGGCTTATTAGTCGAAAGAGATGGTACAAGGTCTCATCTTTGATTTCTCAAAAGTGCAGTATACTTTTCGGCCATGGTTGCTTGTCAATTCAGATCTTTTACTACCTAACTGTAACAAGATGGTATGGATGAGATTGCTATCGAAGTGGCTAATGCACAAGTGTGATCCTTTTGTATATGGCGGCGAGGAATGGTGTTGTCTCAAAATCTAGTCACCATAGAGTGAGTTACTGGTGTCGATTGTGAGGGTGAGCTTGTAACCTGTGGGATGATGGTTTGTGAGATAGTTTCAGTGGTAAGAGAGGGCACTGTGAGACTACTTTGCATAAATATCGATATATAAGATATATCAATCTTGATTCTTGCCTATGTAAATCATTATGTTGCAAATGTATTGGTGGAGGAACATAAAAAATAACTCCAATGATATTAGTGAGGACACATTTGATGGTGCATTAGTGATAGGAGTAGCAAACAGAAAAATCGTCTTATCGAAAATTGCGTCTGCAGCTATATAAAATCGTTGTTCATGTGGAGAATAACATTGATAACTTGACACTTGAGGGATATCCCAAGAACATGCACTGATGTGATCTAAGTTCTAGTTTGTGCTTGGTATAAAGTCATAGGTTTGGGTATACATCACAGCCAAAAACTCGAAAAATGCTCAATTGATGGTACAGTAGAAAAAAGTACTTCCTAAAGGTTGCATTGTTATAAAACTGGAATAAGTAGTCGATTAATAATATGGAATGCACTTTTAAAAGCAAAATCCCAAAAATGAGAGGGGATATATGCATGATGTATAATTGCTATACCTATTTGAACCATGCGTCTATGTTTACATTTGATTGAATCATTTTGAAGGGCCAAATAAGGACAAGATGTTCGTTTATAAATCTCACTCTTACAATAGCTTATTAAAAGATGCAAATAAAAATTCTTCAGCACAGTCACTTTGAATAACTTTAACTCAGGTATTAAGTTGGTTTTCAACAAAGTTTAGAAAGATCATAAAGATATGTAACAATTGATCATGAGAATTAAACACATAAAGTCAAGAAAATTTGGAATAATCATCAATGAAACAAATATAATATTTATTATTTTGGTGAGACGTTAGAGGAGTTGGCCCCCAAATGTCAAGATGAATTAATTCTAAGGGGATCGTGGACCTATAAGAAGCAGGAGGATGGTGATGATGATGACTCTTGCTAGATACATATGTTGAATAAGTTAGTTATGTAACTGACGACTTGTTGAACATGCAAGAAATAGTTGAATATGTAATATGGCCTAAATGATGGTGCCAGCAAACAAAAGAGCTAAATTGAGACAAGTAATAAGTTGAAGAAGAAAGTTCAGATTGACCTAACAATTGATAAAGTCCTTGATTAAGATTCCTTTGGAAGAGAATCTTACCCATACGATGACACTTCACAGAAAAGCAATTAGGTGAGAAAATAAAATCACAATTATTTTCCTGTAAAAATTGACGTATTAAAAGTATGTTTTTCTTTATAAAGGGAACAACTAGGACATTAACGAGATGAAAATTTTGAGAAACAAGAGTACCTGTATAAGTTATCAAGTCTTTATAAAAAGAACAATTAAGACATTAGAAAAATGAAAATTTTGAGAAACAAAAGTACTTGTATGAGTTATTGGGAGGTTAGGCCTATTACCTATGGTGACATATTGGTTGCTTGTGTAAGGTTGAAGAATGGATAATTGAGATAGATTATTTGTGACATAGTGTATGGCACTAGAATCTGGATACCATGGGTCTGAAAATATTGATGATGGTGGTGGAATTTCAACAATATGGAGTTGTGGTGCCGAGTCTAAAGATTGTGATAGAGGTTTATGATCACGACACATATTGGCTCAATGGCCAAAATGATTGCCAAGTTAACATCAAATGCTGCCCCTCCTTTGATTTATGTAATTGCTTACATTTGGTGAGTAATTTGGGATTGAATTTTGTAGGCTAAATTGTTGCCCACTTTACAAAATTTGTTGCCCAAATTGTGGTGATTGATTTGCGTGAGAAAAAAACTATTGTGATGATTTATTCGCTTGGTGTGTTGTCCATGTCATAAACGCTATTGGAGTGGAAGTGATTGGCTCAAGCAAATCAAGACATGCCTCATAAGCCAAAAACAGTCTATGTAAACTCACGTGTAAGTGACTGGTATTGATTTTGAATGAAGGTTGATATTGCTAAACTTTGATATTCTGCTCTGAGTCCTCTGAACAAGTAACTTTGGTATTCTTGTGAGGAGATGTTATCACCAATCAATGCAAGTTAATTAAGAAGAAAGGCTATCTATTGTAGATAGTTTGTGATTGTTTGATTTCTCTTATAGAGAGTTTGGAGTTGCATTCATAGATGTGTGGTGCAAGCACTATTGCGTGCTATATATGATTGAGCCAAGAAGGACCATACGACTATTAAAGTGTCTAAATTAAAGAGCTATCTAACAATGTTATTAGCTATAGAATTGAGAATCCACCCTAGGATAGTTTCATCTCCGGTAAACTATATTTTATATGCTAGATTTGGTAAACTAATGATGACGCCATTCTTCCAATTTCAGTGATAGTTTGTGGAGGGCATGGTTCAGTTCCATCCATAATTGATAGGAGTCAATTGGCTCTAAAAAAGGGGAGGGGACGTGTCTTCCATATGATATAATTATCTCTAATCAATTTGATACCAACTACAGGACATGTGATTAATTCGATGAGCCTTTTATGGAAGGGATAAGAGGACACAGTAGGGCAGTATTCTTAATGAGGTCTATATTTAAGGAAGATGGGGTGATAGGTGAATCTAATTGGTTTGACATTTATGCTTTTACAAGAGATGACTCTAATACCATGTAAAGAAATGGACTAATAAGATGAAATAGAGTGGCAATTGCTAATAAGAAAATTGTATTTCATTGATAGAATCTTGAACATACTTTTGGCTATTTGTCAGTTATGCAGTGTAATGTCTTTTTATGGTACAAGTTAAGATTACATCATTAATGTGAAATACAATCATAATTTGTTCTCTTTGGAAAGAATTAATTTTGATTGGTGAGCAATTGGTGGAGAAATTATAATTGATGAAGATTGAGCAATTGATGGAAAGATTGTAGCTAACGGAGATTGAGCAATTGATGGAAAGATTGTAGCTAGCAATTGATAGAGAGATTGTAATTGACAAAGATTGAGCAATTGGTGGAGAGATTATAGCTAATAGAGATTGAACAATTGATAGAGAAATTATAGTTAAATCAAGACACATCATTGTTTTGTCTGACATCTTAAATAGAAAAAAGATGTTGAGAGATGCATCTATTTTAGCATTATGCATAAGCGAGAGGGTAAAATGGAAAGGAAAATGACAAGAATGAGGAAATAACTTTCAGAGGAAATTTTTTATACGGGAAGTCCTTTCTTGTTGTGAGCTAAGTATGACTCAAATACTAGTAAGCATTACAATTGTTGTTTATAGGTACCATAGTGTTGAATTTTATGAGTTATGTTTATATATTCATGCCCTTTCCATTAAAATTATTGAATTTCTATCAACTCATAGAATGCAAATCGGTTGACGTTCAAAAAATAAAACATTATCCTCATCATGAATTGTTTATATAGTAAATATATGTATAATGTGTGTTGATGCCTATGATAATATTGTTATCAACTAGGCTTACCCAAAGTGACAAGTTAGTGCCAGTCATGTTTATGTTAATTACATGTTTAATAATTTAATATTTTCTCATTGTTATATCTTATTTTGTTTGCCTCATTCACTTTCTTGCATAAGATTAATTTTGTAAATTTGTACCAAGAATTATTGTTTGGACAAAAATGTAAATAAAGTGGCTAAGAAAATAGAGAAAAGAATGAAAAACCAAAAAAAAAAAACAATTAAATTATTGCTAACATCCAACATATAATTAAAAATTATAAAAAGAACCAATAGTCAATGCAACTCTCAAACTAAAATCAAAGTTAAAAATTTGCTTTTACAAAACCAATCGCGTCACCAAATTACAAAGAGGGTCCACTCCTTCTCAAAACCCTCAAAATAAGTAGTAACATTCATTTAATCCTCTTTTCAAAACCCAATCACCCAATTTAAGTGTAAATCTTGTGACTTAAAAGCCCACATGATATTAAAATTATCCAGCAAAAAAAGTAATTAGAGATTAACAACTAAGATCAAGCCAATTTCTCTATAAAAAGTTAATATTTATTAGAGTAAAGGGGATTGAAAAAAAAAAAAGAGGCTAAGAGAGCAGAAAACAAAAAAGGGTGCACATCTAAGAGGCAGAGAGACCTACTAAAAATAGCCAAGTTAAGTATTTAGAGATAAGAGGCACACAATAAAGAGGTAGTTAGAATTTAAGAGGTCAAAAAAATCTTATAGCAAAGAGAATTGCAGCAAGTAATTAATGCATAAAGGCACCTTTTTTGTGTCCAAAAAATTACCGAAACATTTAAGGCAAGCAAAATATGATCAAACATCCTATAAATATGTATAAGCATCAAATCAAGTGGAGAAATTTCTCTTTTCAAGCCAATAATGTTGGGAATTAAAACACTAATAACTTAATTTTAAAAGTCCCTTTTATTCTTATTACATTTTTAAGGACCCAATTATAGAAATAATATCAAAATCTAACCTTCAATTATAATTAGATCAAGTATTAATAGATAAATATCCAACAATCTCATTCTTTCACTAATGAGCAATAAAATTGGCATAGGTAAATAAACTCAATTAGTTCAACATGATAGTGGTAATTTTCCATTGGCAGAAAACATCAACACCCTACACATACAACCATACATATAATTACTAAGAAATTGGTAAGAAATCACTTATCCGGTGGTCATAGTACCTCTTAATCTTTCTCTTTTGCACATTGCACAACAAAAGCCACAAAAAAGGTTATTATTTTTCTTCCATTCTTTTTTCTATCATTTTTTTTTAAATTTTGAAATAAACATAACATTAGTAAGTGGAATGAAAAAAAAATCCAAAAAATTTGCATTCTACAATTAAAGGGTCACCAGATGGTCATTACTGGGTTGCCGAAAAGTCACCTACAATAGTCACTAGTCATCCAAAATTATCAATGTCCCCATTTTTGGAATTCTTGCAACCTAATTTATATATCTACAAAGACTATGTAACAAAAAAATGTTGGAAAAATTGTCACCACTACATTGTCGTCAAGTTGCTATTGCACCACCACTGCATGCCCCACCAACCAACGATGTTTCTAACCAAAATCAACACCAGCTTGTGCATCTTATCTCACTCATCCCAATGGTACCCTTCACTCGCCTAAAAGAATCTCAATTGGCTCTAATCTAAAGGCTCAAAGGTGGATGTTCCCACTAGTTTTAGCTCCAATTAACCCCCCTTTTGGCCACCATTGCAACATGAGACTAATACCAAAGAGTTCAGCATCTCACAATCTACCTGTTGATGTCCCTTTTGCACTGATTAGAGACCAGCAACTGGTCACCTTCTTTCTAGTACAATATCCAAACCAAATTGAATCCAAAAACACTATTTTGAAACTAGATTTCAATGTCTCTTACTAGAAACATCTTCTAAAAATTGTTGTAAAGGTGTTTGCAAGTTTAAAAACTTGAAAATCAATGAATGAAAGGACCTATTATAGAAGGGAGTATGAATTAGACCATGAAACTCAAATTTGAGTTTTTGTGGAAAGAAAAACTACTAGGTGGTGTTGGTGGGCAAAGGAAAAAGAAAACAAAAAATGAAAGGAAAAAAGGAAAAGTAACAAAATGGTGCACATAAAAAACAAAAACAAAGCAAAAATAAAAAAAACAATGAGTAAAAGGAAAAAGAAAAAAGAAAATAGGAAAAACAAAAAAAGATGCAAAGAAGGAACAAAAAAGGAAAAAAAGAAAAAAGAAAAAGAAAAATATGAAAAATCCAAAAAAATAAGGATGCAAAGTTCTTAATGGTCATTTTATTTCAAGTGCCCCATATGTACCTAAGATATAAAATAATGTGATTTCTTTTTCAATTTTTTTCCTTTTGTAAATAGAATCACTAAAAGGAGATTTTTAGAAGCATTCTAATATCAATAAGAAAAGCATAAAAATAGAAATAAGTGAATTGTAGTACTGTTGCATACAACGGGCATTTGGGTTGATTATGACCTTTGCTAAACATAACTAGACTCTTAGACCTTAAAGAATCCTAACAATGTAAACCAAGTTACTAATATTACTTTAATCTCACCTAAAATGATTAATGGCAATTTTGAAGTCAACGTGCATGCATCATGATACTTTCCCCACATTCGCATCCACCAAGCCTTTCCCTCTCATCAAGAGGCCCATCACGATAGCTCGATGACTCCACTGGGGACCCTTCAAGTGACAAGCTATATTAACTTACTTTTATTTATGTGCTTTCATTTATTTTTTGTTTAGTGTTTTATTTAGTTATCTTTCCTATTTAAATATTTATAATTGTCATTTGCATCATAACCTAATTACACATATGCCTAAAGACTAAAAACTAGGCCTATACCTTCATGAAACCTATGGCTTCCGCATAAGACAATGTTGAAATCCCTCACTCAAATTGGTAACTCCTACTTAAATCTTAAATGGTAAGGGAGGAAGAAATCTAGAAACCCTCGGCCTAGTCTGCTAATACATTCACCCACCTATTAGATCCATTCCTTCTAAGACAAGAAATTTAGGTTATACCCACCCTAATCATTGCATCATACCTACCTTTTAATTCTATTACATTATTTTGCCATTTATGATTTGTTCTCATTCCTCTTGCACTGATACATTTCCCTTTTGTTTTGTTTTTGTCATTTCTTATGTCATCTCATATTATTTATTTTGGACATCATTCACCTCTTAAAGTATCAGGTATTATTTCAAAACATATACCTAATCAATATGATTATTATTGAACATAACCACAATTATGTTAGAACATGCTCTAAGGACCTTAAAGGGCAAGCTTAGGACTGTCTTTCCTTAAAACCCATACAAATCTCAAACAAATATAGGACACTTAAAGCTTTGATAAAAGATGCGCCTTTCAAGAAATTCATGGTAACATTAGATACCTGTTAGACATTTAGATCCGACTAATAATATTAAAGGCAATCATACATTTTTAGGACTTAATTATTGATACTTCATTTTCTTAAAGGTGGATTTGGTCTTTCTGATAGAAGAAATTGAAAGCTTGCTAAACTTACCAAGCAACCTTAACTAAGACATGTATTCTCTAAGCCTTAACACCAATCATGTAAACAAGCTGTAAAAAATGATCAATCAAAAGTGGAGCAAGATCTACCTTATAACTAAGGGGTAATAATAACAGAAATGTATTTCAGCTGATTACATCATCAAACATATGATGAAGCATCCCCAAGCAAAATTCACTTATATGGCCTTGCTCATTTACAAGCTAATATTTTTCCCTAAAGTCATTAGGCATATCTATATATATGTTGTCAAATTGTTCCATAAGGTGAAGAAAGATAAAGTTAACTTAGTTTTACCCCTAATTGCCAAAATGATCCTATCCCTAAATTCTTACCAAACTCAAGGAAAGGGGTAGTTTTGTTTTGATATATGTTTGGTTTATGAGCCACATGGACATCCCTCTCCACCAATTCACCCATCCCATATACCATAAGGACAAAACCCCACCTGAAGAGTTTGGTAAAATTGAATGGCCTCACATGATAGAGATTTTCAAATAGATAATCCATTTTCATAAGTGACATTTTTGGTTATACACCAAACAACTTTGAAGAGACCTAATCATGTATATATGTAAGGAATACTTATGGGTCCCTTTTATTGAGATCATTGGAATAATCACGTATACCTTTATAATAACCATCAGAAAGACAAGATCAAAGAACTTTGCTTCACTTACAATGACCTTAACACTCAAAAACTTCTTTGACCCATTATATAGGAATATAATCATGTCATCAAGACTACCTATGCACACTCTAATTACCCCCTATTAGAACGATATGAATTGTAGTGTACAACTCAACAACATGTAATCTATATTCTTGATGAGTCAACAAGCCATGTTATTTTTAAAGGGAAAACCAAAGTCAAATATGTCTAGCTATAATAGTCATTGAGATTAGAAGAACCTAATTTCATGAAACCAAAAGAAATCACTTCTTCATGTTATGATCACCTAAACTCTCTAGGAGATTTGGATCAAACTTTTCTCATCAATCAACTTCTCTAATAATTAAACACTTCCCGAAGGAGAATAAAGAATTAACATCTTTGCTCATGGAAGCAAATCATACACTTCAAAATGTGATAGCAATGGGACTAGATCAAGGTTAGCTATAAAATGTCCTTTAACTAATATTAAACCAAAACAAAATTCTCCGACAAGAGAACACTTGCCTATAGGGATAAGTAAAGGATGCAATTGCTATACACTTTGCAGAATAAGAGATTCATGCCACCCAAACGAATTTGCTCACCTAAGAAAATAAAAAAATGATTTGGCAAGTAGATCTTCTAACCTCAGAAAGTCGGATCTGGCACAACAAGTAAACTGACTCATCTAGGAGAATTAGAATCTGGCACAACATCTAAGAATTGACCACCCAACTTCAACAATTAAAGGCCCTCTATCATGGACAAGAAGTTTATGTATCATAATGGATTAAAGGTGCAGTGGGCAAAACTAAAGGCATGACAGATGAAGCCAAATAACTACGAGTAGAGATCCTACCATTGCATCCATTTAATGAGCATCTTGGCCATTTTCTTACAATAGCCTTTAAGCATTATGAGTTCACCACTTGTTTCATGTAAAACTACAAGTTATAACTATTATCATGTAAAACTAAACACATTCTAACTTTTTAAAGTGTAAATATCAATGAAGAAAAATGTCCCCTTGCTTGTAACCAACTTAATATGAAAATGTCCTTCCACTTTTAATCTTATAGAAAAGGGCCAAGCTTATCCCATTACAATTTGTTATGATAACTACTACTATTCAAAGTGAATGATGTCCACATGCATATCATAACATCCTATTTAACATCATACATAATTGCTTGAACATGTATATTTAAAAACTTTATAATTAAACTCATTTATTATAAATGGAAGGTTACAACACTTAAGTTGCTTGTGCAAGGATGGGTTAAGTGCTTATTAAAGGGTTTCTTAAAGAGGTAGTTATCACTATCATGTCTATAACGAAATGTACTTCATTTATATTGTCAAAAATATGTCCTTTTTCCTAATAAAAGGACTTGATGATCATTGCAGGTGACACAGAATTAAATCACACACCACTTATGAGTTTGTGAGGTTTCAACTATTTTTAAAGGTAAAAATCATGACAAGGGAGGTGGTCTTGAGAGTAACCCAACTTCAAGCAATTGCCTTGACATTCAATCTCATGAAATAGGTAGACATTACTTTTATACTATAAAGCTATGGCCAACCCCTCTCATCCATTTGTAATTTTCTATGTCCTAGAACTCAAAGATCTAGAGTTTGACATAGAAGAAGAAGAATATAGTCCTTTCAAGTTGCTAAGGATCATCTTTCCCAACAATAACCAAAATTCTCCTATGTCCAATCTCACAAACATTTTGCCAATGGCATTGGTAAAGTAATCGCCAAAGACACTTTTTAAAGACATGAAATCTTTATGATAAATAAACTACAAAGTTTCCTCCTTAGGTGCTATAGGATTGCCAATGCCCCTTTCAAGTTTATAGATTGGCTTCCATAATACCCTTTCATGTATTGTTTCTTCATTCTCTTAAAGCCCTTTAGCAATTTCCCTGAGGAGGCTCTTTGTCTGCTTTTGTACCTAACAAGAAAATAAATGATTGGCATGCTAATATACTGACCTTGGGTCAATACCTTCATGAGATATTAGGAATAGAACCTCAGCACCTAATCACTACTATACAAAGGGTTCAAACTTTTTAACCCTTTCTTGGAATGGAGAAACATCCTTAGTAGTACCAAAATCCCTTATTCATCTTTTACATTTCCCATTTACACCTAAATGTGTAGGTGTAAAATAAGGAAATCAGAATACACACCAAAGGGGACAATATAGGGCATTCTATGAAATAAAAGATTAATCTCTTATAAGAGAAAATCAAAGCCATCAAAAGGGATAATATGCATACTCTCTTAAGCATGTTAGATCTCTATCTAGCTTAAAATGTAGTCCTTCTACCAAAATTCAAAGGCCTAAAATTTGAAAAGTATGGTAAATTGGGACCACCTGTAGATCACTTAACCATATCCATTCAAAAGATGGTAGCATATGTTCATGACAAAAAACTTCTTATGTATTGTTTTTAAGACAACTTGACAAGCATAGCCTCTCGTTGGTACATCAAGTAGGATCAAAGAAATATCAAGACCTAGAAAGAGCTAACAATTTCCTTTAAAGTTATATTCAAGTACATTTCTAAGTTAGAGCCCACCTGAATAGATCTTAAAGCTATGGAAAAGAAGTCAGAAGAGACCTTTAAGCAATACATTCAATGATGGCACAATATCATTGTTCAAGTCCAACCTCCACTATTGGAAAAAGAATTGATCTTTACTATTCTTAGCACACTGAAAGCCCTTTACTACAACTAAATGGTAAGAAGTGTATCAGGAAGCTTCACCAATTTGGTCATTACAAGGAAAAGAATTGATAAGGGCATTTGAAAAGGAAAAGTCATTGATGCAACTGCTGACACTTTAACATCCAAAAAGACTAGAGTGACTTAAAGGAAGGAAAAAAAGGTCTAAATGACTAAATATGATGATTAATCAAGCTTACACCCTATGTATTAGTCATTTGGAAACATAAGGAGATACTTTAACTCTCAACATCAATCTCATAGCATGATAGCTTTGTTTACATACCAAGACCATCAACCATAACATTTACAATCGAACTTTCGTCTATTAGTACCTCTAAGCAACCACACTAAGCCCAAGAGGTAAGAGAGGAAGAGAATTGATTAAATGAAAGTGAAAAGAATTGATTAACTGAGCCAATTTGGATACTTTTGTGATAAGAGATATAATTTTATAACTTTTCTATTAGTTATTAAAGAGCAATTCTCAAATTCCTCTTTAAGGATTGGCTGCTCTTAGTGCAATATTTGTTGTTTGTTAGGCAACTCGAGGATCAACCAACTCTAATGACTTTCTTGACTTGGCTTTATTTCTATCTTGACTCTACTTGTCTCTATCTCTCTCTATCTTGGCTTTATTTCTTTCTTTTGCCACTATTTCTTTACAGAATGTCTGAAATGGATTAGTTGTTGTTATAGCCCAAGAGCAATTGAAACCGCCCTATCCTTACTAGTATAATGCTAATGCTAAATGTGAGTATCATGGTGGACAAATTAGACATTCTACTAACAATTGTTGGGCTCTCAATAATAGGTACAAGAGTTAAGAGATTAGGGGATGGATTGACTTTACAAAATCCAAAAGAAAGCCTAAAATCAATATTAATCCTCTCCTCAATCATTAAAAGGTAAATCAAATTGAAAAAAGTCTCAACAATGTAGCCAAATACCAAATCCCAACTTTTATGAAATCAATATGATTAAAGTGTCAATCTATATGCATTCATCTTCTCATCATCAAAGAAACCCAACATCATTAAAAGTGTTATACTTGACCAATTTGGCTTCACCTTTTCCCCCTTACATTTATTTACCTTCTATAGAAGGGTAAAGCAATCTAATTAGACTATAATTTCCAAATAATTTCCCCTAATCAAGCACTAACTTTGGGTTCAACACCTCTCACGACGTTCAACATCACCAAAGTTAGGGGGATCACCTAAAATGGGAGAGGGTGCACTTTAAAATACATAGAGAAACTTAACTAGAGAAAAGAAAAAGT
The DNA here is from genome assembly GCA_020883675.1 of Bruguiera gymnorhiza. Lineage (NCBI taxonomy): Eukaryota > Viridiplantae > Streptophyta > Magnoliopsida > Malpighiales > Rhizophoraceae > Bruguiera > Bruguiera gymnorhiza. The sequence continues at coordinate 3,331,263 of JAIRCJ010001049.1, read as the reverse complement.
TGTGATTTCATATGATGTTAAAGAAGTCTCATAACACAATGTTGAAAGAGTAGAGTCATCTACAAGGCCTAATTCTAAACTTAAGGAAAATATTACTAATAAGGACAAGGGGTTGTTCCTCAAATATATCAACCATAATGAGTATAGTGTGGTCAAGCAACTTTGTCAAGCCCTAGCCAATATCTCAATTCTCTCTCTACTAATAAACTAAGAGTTTTATCAAAAAGCTTTGTTATATGTTCTTAATCGAGCATATGTTTCTCCTAATATTTCCTTAACCAACCTCAATCACATCATTAACAATATCCAAATAAACAATTGCATCTCTTTTTTAGATGACGTGATTCCAATTGAAGGGCATAATCATACTAAGGCATTGCCTATCTTAATCATTTATCATGGCTATAATATGCCTCATATCATCATTAACAATGGTTTATCTTTGAATGTCATGCCCAAAGATACTTTAGAGTAGCTATCAACCGATAACACCATCATAATGCTTAGCCACATGATTATTTGAGTATTTAATAGCACAAGGCACGAGATCATAGGAATTGTTAAACTCCTAATATAAGTGGGACCATGCACTTTCAATGTGTCTTTCCAAGTCATAAATATTAAGACTACTTATAATTTCCTATTGGGTCATTCATGGATGCATGATGCAAAAGTCATTCCTTTCACCTTGCACCAAAAAGTGAAATTCATTACCAGCGATTAGCTAGTAGAAGTCTGAGTAAAATATAAGTTGCTTGTCTCTTGACCACACAAAATGCCTTATATTGAGGTAGTCAAAGAAGCATTGGGGTATGCATTTTGTTCTTTCAAAATTGCAAATGTGACTCCTCTATTAGAGGAATGATTTTTCAAAATACTACCCTAACAATCTAAACCATTACTAAAAGTAACCAGAGTAATGATGAAGAATGGTTATCACCCTAACAAAAGAATTAGGAAATATCTACAAGCTATAACTATTTCTATACAACCTAATAGGTAACAAGGCCATTTTGGAATCAATTATGAACCAACCAGAATGATATCATTCAAGGATACCTAGAAGATGAGGCGACTAAGTTTGTGTTACCCTTAACTCATCACTTTAATAATGTAAGGTTTATCAATCAAGTCCAAGATGGTCACAATGCATTGACAAAAGTCACCATTAAATTCAGTGCATTAAAAATCCATATGATCTTTGGACGAGAAGAAAAATTTCTTCAAACTCTATTGATCCAACCATGTAATTTTGGCACCTCTATGCACAACTGACTAGTTTGAGAGATTCCTCAGCTACTCAAGTCTCTTGCAAAGTAATGCAATTCAAATATCTTCCCCCCTACATGTTGATGCCTATGACATTTAGGGGTAGCTATGTAATAAAATGAGCGACCTTTTATCATATATCAACTAGTAATATTTGCTTATGTCATTTGCACTCACAGCTTTTGTCCCATCACTTAAATTGCCATATTAGAGATTCCTCAGCTACTCAAGTCTCTTGCAAAGTAATGCAATTCAAATGTCTTCCCCCCTACATGTTGATGCCTATGACATTTAGGGGTAGCTATGTAATAAAATGAGCGACCTTTTATCATATATCAACTAGTAATATTTGCTTATGTCATTTGAACTCACAGCTTTTGTCCCATCACTTAAATTGCCATATTAGCATTTGCCTTTGTCATTCTAACAATATTTATCCATTGTCACTAGTTTCTCATTTATTATCTAGGATGCCAAAAGACAAGACTGATACTCCTACCAGTGCTTGCCTTAAGGTCGAATCCCAAAGTACCTTTAGAATGCCAACCCAAGATGATCCTAAGAATGAAGAAATCTCATTAGATTTCTAACACCTAATTGAACAATAAGAAAGGCAATCCATAATTGAGAAGAGGCTAATTGAACTAATCAACTTAGGCACTGCGGAAAACTAATAAGAAATTAAAGTCAACATAAGACTTCCCCCATAAAGGAAGTAAAGCATGGTTCAGTTGCTTGAGGAGTACATGGATATATTTGTCTAGTCTTACCAAGACATGCTATGCTTGAACATTAATATAATAGTCCATAAATTCTCTTTGAAGCCAAAATGCATGTCTGTATGATAAAAACTTAGGCAAATGAAATCCAATGTTTTGTTGAAAATCAAAGCGGAAGTCAAAAAGCAATTAGATACAGGATTCCTTTAAGTGATCAACTACTTATATTGGATAACCAACATCATGCCAATACCAAAAAAGGATGGCAAGGTCCATATATGTGTAAGCTTTAAAAACCTAAATAAGTTAAGCCCTAAAGACAAATTCCCTTGGCCACAAATTGATGTCTAGTTAAATAACACAATGAGTCATTTAATATTTTCCTTCATGGACGAGTTCCCAAGTTACAATCAAATTAAGATGGCACCCAAAGACATGGTGAAAATAACATTCATCACAATTTAAGGCACTTTCTACTATAAGGTCAAGCCATTTGGCTTTAAAAACACAAATGTCGCTTATCAATAAGTAATGGTCGCTCTATTCCATAACATAATGAATAAGGAAATTGCAGTTTATGTCAATGACCACATGATTTCCAAATCTCAAGTAGGTAAAGATCACGTAATGATTCTTAAGAGGTTGTTTAATCAATTAAGAAGATTCCAACTTAAGCTCAATCTTACCAAATGCATTTTTAAGGCAACCGTAGGCAAATTGCTAAGCTTCATAATGAGTCAAAGAGGCACTGAAGTTGATCTTGACAAATTTAAAGTCATACAGAAAATGCCTACATATTCTACACTAAAATAGGTACAGGGATTTCTAAGAAGGATCAACTATATTGCTAGATTTATATCTCAATTAATAGCGACATGCAAACTTATATTTAGAATACTTTGAAAAAATATTCCAAGGTGATGGGATGCCTAATGTAAGGAAGCCTTCAACAAAATTAGGAATTATCTCTCTAACTTTCTAATTTTAGTATCGCCAGTCTCTCACTAACCACTTATATTGTATCTTATTGTGTGGTAATAATACATGGGTTATGTCTTGGGGCAACACGATGAAATAGATATAAAAAAAAGAAAAGGTTATCTATTACCTCAATAAGAGATTCACCAATCATGAGGCTTGATATTCACATTTGGAAAGAATTTGTTGCTTTTTTGCTTAAACAACCTATCGATTGCAATAATATATGTTGAATTATACCATCTAGCTTATTGCTAAAGATGATCTCTTTAAATATATCTTCAATAAGCCAACATTGTTAAGACAAGTTACCCACTAGCAAGTTCTCTTATTAAAATATGACATTTAATATTTCAATCGCAAATTCGTCGATGGTAGCACAATAGTAGTTTTTTAGTAGACCAACCATTCCCAATTACAAGCCCATGCAATTTGATTTCCCAAATGAAGACATCATAGCCATAAATCAAGTTCCAAAAAATGGTGACCAAACAATAGATGAATGGCAAATATGGTTTAATAAGGCATCTAATTCATTAGGGCATGGAATTAAAGCAATCCTTATTTTTCCTAAAGGCAAGCAATATCCAATTGTAGCAAAATTGTAATTTGACTGCACCAAAAATATGGTCAGTATATAAGGCACATAATAGGTTTACTATATGCCTTAGAAATAAAAGCCAAAAATCTCAAAGTATATGATGACTTAGCATTGGTGATCTATCAACTACTGAGCAAATGGGAAATATGAGACATAAGCTTATTTGTCTATCACTAGTACATAAAAAATTTGACAATGCAATTCGACCATATCACTTTTAGCAATATGCCTTAAGAATTCAAATCTTTAATGCTTTAGTAACTTTGGTGACAATGTACAAAGTTGATTTTAAAGCCAATGACCTAATGATTTATGTTAATATCCACTACACTCCAACTCACTACATGCATATATAACAAAAGATGGATGATAAGCCATGGTATCATGACATAAAACGCTACCTTAAAACCTAAAAGTATATATAAGGCATAAGTAAGAATGATAAAAGAACTCTATGAAATTTGGCAATTAATTTCTTTCTTATTAGAGACATCCTTTATAAACGTAAGTATGACTTAGTCTTATTACATTGTGTAGATATGACTGAGGCAGAAATAATCATAAAAGAAGTGCATGAATGATTAGGTAGATCATATGCTAGTGGTCTTGCCATGGTCCGAAGATATTAAGAGCAAGATATTATTGGTCAACCATAAAATCAAATTACTTTTAACATGCTTGAAAATGCCACGAATGTCAAATACATGCAACACCTACTCCATTACATACTATGACATTCTCATGACCTTTCTCTATGTGAGGTATGGATGTAATTGGTCCCATTACCCCCCAAGGCATCTAATAGGCATCGATTGATCCTAGTGGCGATTCACTACTTCATAAAATAGGTCAAAGCAGTATCTTATGCAAATGTCACTCATAAGGTAGTCATCAAATTCATTAAGAAAGACATCATATGTCATTATGGTGTGCCAAAGCAAAAAATCATAGATAATGCCAACAATCTAAATAATAAAGTGATAACTAACCTTTGCAACCAATTCAAAATCAAACATCACAACTCTATCTTATATAGACAAAAGATTAATGGGACAGTTGAGGCAGTAAATAAAAATTTCAAACAAATCATTGAAAAAATGACAATTACTTACAAAGATTGGCATGAGATACTGTCATTTGCCTTGTATGCATATTGCACCACCATACATACTTCCACAGGGACAAACCTATTTACTTTGGTCTATAGGACTAAGGTAGCTTACCCATAAAAGTTAAAATTCCTTCATTAAGAATTCTAATTAATGTAGAACTATAAAAGGTAGAATGAGTCAAAATCAAATATGAGGAATTAAATCTCATTAAAGAAAAAAGGTTAACTATAATTTGCCATAGAAAATTATATCAAAGTCAAATTAGATATGCACATGAAAAGAAAATGCACCCTCAATGCTTCAAAGAAAGTGATTTAGTTCTCAAAAGGGTCCTGCCTAGTCAAAATGACTCAAAGGGAAAGTGAGCTCTAAACTACAAAGCTTTGTATGTTGTAAAAAAAGCATTCTCATATAAGGCATTGATTCTAACTGATATGAATGGCAAAGACATGCCATATCCTATCAATTCAAACACAATCAAAAAGTATTTTACTTAAGCAATGACTAAACATAAAATGAACCAATTCTTAACTACCAACTAGAAAGGGGAATCAGAAAGGATATGAGACATGATCAAGCAAACAAAGGCTTACACATAAAGGGCATTCAAGTAACCCCTAATGGAGTTGTTCAATCAGACTTGGTTCAAGCTACTTGTTATACTATCATTCTCTATTAACTCTTATAATACTAGCCTTATAATCTTTTTGCCATTTTATGTCACTCTTTTTGATTATTACACATAAATCAGTTACTCCATGAATAACAACTTTCTTTCAAACCCTAAAACAAATGCAATTAATATGATTGTATTTATTTGGTTGATAAGTGTTAATAGGCATAATAAAAATAAACATAGCATATATTACATCTTTTTGTTTAGGACTTTAGGGATGAAAGGAATCCTTCCAAGACCAAGCTAAAAACTCTTAAAATACTTGCAAGCAAAAATGGATTAATGGTTTGATATTTCCTAGCAAGCTAAGCTTGCTAATCAATATGCCAAAAAAAGAAAAAAAAAAACCTTCTTAATGCAAACATCCAATTCATGCCTCCCTAAAGCAGGGCTATGTGGTCAAAAAAAGAAAAAGCTTTCAAGCAACAAATTCAAAAAATAAACAAAAGGAAAAATTAAAAGACATGGTAAAAGAGCAAGAAATATGGCAAAAATGATAGTCATTATAGGTTGAAACAAAAAAAAATTCTCTCTAAGCATAAGGAAAGACAAACTTTCAATAAAATTACACCAATGCAAGTATATCCAGATGATCATAACTAATAAAACCAACAATTCTCTACGAAATTTGAATGCACCCTGTATTAGTGCCCTAAGCCAAAGGGTCATGCAAACATTTCAAATAAGTATAAGTCACATGTTAGTGTACCTCTAAAATTTTAAATAATAGCTAAGAACAATTTTGTATGAAATTTGAATACACCTTACATTAGTGGTCCAAATGAAAAGATCATGTAGATATTTTAAAAAAGTATGAATCACACACCAATATACTCTTAAAATTTCAATTATGGATTATGGTTAAAAGCAACATTGGATAAGCTTGAGTATGCTTCATCATAGAACTCAAGCAAAAAGGTAAGACAACTATCTTAAGTAAGTTTAAACAATAGGTCAAAAGCAATCTTAGGCAAGCTCAAGTACACTTTGCATTTGCCTCCTGAGCAAAAAGGTAATTTTTTTATCTTAAGTAAGTTTAGATTACATGTCAATTCTTATTAGATGAGCTTAAGTACGCTTTACTATAACACCCAAGCAAAAGTGTGAGGTAGTTATCTTAAGCAAGTTCAATCAATAAGCAATTCTAGATAAACTCATGTTTTACATTTTCCACTCAAGTGAAAGGGTAATGTGACGATCTTAAGTAAGTTCATATTGCATGGAAATTTCCATTAGACAAGCTTAAGTACACTTTGTCATGGCACTCGAGCAAAAGGGTAAGGTAGCTATCTTAAGCAAGTTTAATTAATAAGTAATTCTAGACAAGCTTAAATACACTTTGCATTTGCCTCTCGAGAAAAAGGGTAATGCAATTATCTTAAGAAGTTTAGATTACATGGCAATTCTTATTGAACGAGCATGAATATGCTTCGTCGTGGCACTTAAGTGAAAGGGTAAGGCAACTATCTTAAATAAGTTCAATCAATAAGTAACTCTGAGTAAGCTTAAGTATACTTTACATTCGCAATCAGAGCAAAAAGGGCAACGCAACCATCTTGAGCAAGTTTGAACCATATGTCAATAATTGTGTGCAGAGTTGAGAATTTGTCCTACATTGGTGACTTGAGTGAAAAGATTCTATGGCTATCTCAAATAAGTACAGGCAACACATCAGTTCACTATTGAAATTTTCACAGCATATAACAAATAAAAACAAACTTGTGCATGTTTAAGAATGTGTTATACATTAGTGACCAAAGTGAAAGGGTCATGCAACCATTTCACACAAGTTCAAAGGATACATAGATGCATCTTCTAAACTATGATAAGGAGGTTTATTTGTAATGGCCTAAGCATGCCATAAAATTCCCTTACATTATGCAAATTTTTTCCCAATGGAGCTATCAATTGCATAACAAAAAGAATCCCCAATGGTAAATAGTACAATTTTTTGCAATACCAAGAGCCCCTTAGTAATACAACCATCCTAGGCAAAGTCACCCTTAATATGCAAGTAACTAGTTTTGGAACCATAATGACATATGAGATTGTTCTATAATTTTAAATGCACTCCAAATAGCCATGTCTAAGAAGGCCTTTGTTTGTTCTTTTGTCCTAAAGCAACTCATAACAAGGGATAATCATTGTACCCTTATTTTGTCTACCTCATTCGCTCTTTCTCTTACAAGATTAATTTTGTAAATTTAGACCACAAATTGTTGTTTGGATGAAAAAATAAATAAAGCAGCAAAGAAAATAAAGAAAAGAATGAAAAACCAAAAAAAAAACAATAATTAAATTACTACTAACATCTAATATACAATCTTATCACTAAAAAAAAGAGTTAATAACCAATGTAGCTCTTAAACTAAACTTGAAGTTTAAAATTTACTTTTAAGGTACTGGTTGCATCAACAAACTAGAAAGGGAACCCACCCCTTCTTAAAGCCCTTAAGTTAAGTGGCAACATTCTTTCAATCCTCTTTTTAAAGCCTAATTGTCCAATCTAAGTGCAAATCTTACGAGTCAAAAACCAACATGATGTTAAAATAATCTAGCAAAAAAGGCAATTAGAGATTGACGATTGAGATCAAGTTGATTTCTTTATAAAAAGCCAATATTTATTAAAGGGGGCCAAAAAAAAAAAAAGGCCATGAAAGCTAAAAGGGTGCATATCTCGAAGGCAGAAAGACCCACCAAAAATAGCCAAGATAGGCATTTAAGGACAAGAGGCACACAATAGAGAGGCAATTAAAATTAGGGAGGCTAAAAGAATCTTTTAGCCAAGAGAATAGCAATAAGCAATTAATACATCAAGGCTCCTTTTTTGTGTTCAAAAATCACCGAAACATTTAAGTTCGCAAAATACCATTAAGTATCCTATAAACTTGTACAAGCATTAAATCAAGTGGATAAATTTCTCCCCCATACTAGTAATGTTGGAGACTAAGGTACTCATAACTTAATTTTAAAAAGCATTTTTATTCTTATTGAATTTTTAAGGACTCAATTATAAAAATAATCTCAAAATTCAACCCTTAATTATGACTAGATTAAGTATTAATAATTAAATATCCAATCAATTTCACTATTTTATTGGTAAGTAATAAAATTAGCATAGGTAAATAGAGTCAATTAAGTTGGCATAGCAAGTGGCAATTTTCTATCAATAAAAAACATCAACACTCCACACACACAACTAGACACATAATCACTAAGAAATTGGTAAGAAATCACTTATTTAGTTGTCTTAGCATCTCCCAATCCTTCTTTTCTACTCATTACACAAGAAAAGCCATGAAAAGGTAATTTTTTTCTTCGATTCTTATTTTTTTTCATTATTCTATTTAAATGTTAACATAAATGTAACATTAGCAAGAGGAATGAAATAAAATAGCCAAAAAATCTGCATTCTATCGTCGGAGGGTCACCAAAGGGTCGTTGGAGGGTTGCTGAAAAGTCACCGGCAACAGTGGCTAGTCATAAAAAATTGTCAATGCTTCCATTTTTGGAAGCCTACAAGCCGATCTATCCATTTACAAAGACCACATAACGAAAAGAGGCCGAGAAACGTGTCACCATCACACCATCGTCGTGTCACTGCCATCTCAGAGGCCAACAGCATTTTTGACCGAAATCAACACCGGCTGCTGGCCCACTGATTTTAACCTCCAATTAACCCCCTTTCAACCGCCATCATAACATGAAATTGATATCAAAGAGCTTAGTATCTCACGATCTATCCATCGATGTACTTTTTGCGCCGATCAAAGATTGGCAATATCCTGTCATTGGCAGCCGATCACCTTCTTGCTAGTATAATATTCAAGCCAAAATTAGCCCAAAAATACTATTTTGAAGTTAGATTTCAATGTTTTTCATCAGAAACATCTTCTAAAAGTTGTCACAGAAGTGTTGGTGAGTTCAGAAACTCAAATTTGAGTGTTTGTGGAAAGGGAAACTATTAGTCAAGGTTGGCGACCAAAGGAAAAGGAAACAGAAAAAAGAAAAGGAAAAAAGCGAGAGCAACGAAATGGTGTGTGCGAATAAAAAAAAAAAAACAAAATAAAATGGTGTGTGAAAGGAAAAAGAAAAAGAAAAAAGAAAAGAAAAAAGGAAAAACCAAAAATGGTGCAGAGAACGAAAGAAAGAGGCAAAAAAAAAAGGAAAAAGAAAAGGAAAAGGAAAAAAGGAAAAAAAATTAAAAAAAAGAGGAAAAAGGAAAGAAAAATATGAAAAATCCAAAATAATAAAGACTCAACATTCTCGATGGGACTATGTTTTAGGTGCTCCGAGTGAACCCAATATACAAATAATGTAATTTTTTTTTCCAGTTTTTTTTCCTTTTTATAAATAAAATGACTAAAATAGAGTTATCTTAAGCATTCGAAACAAGAAGGAGAAAAAAAGTAATAATAGAAAAAATATTAACAAAAAATGTATAAAAATAAAAATAAATAAACTACAGTATTATCGCACACGATTAACATTTTATTTTAGTTGGTTGTAGCCTCTGCTAAGTGTAACCAAACTCTTAGACCCCCAAAATTCCAACAACGCAGATCAAGTAACTAACAGTGCTCCAATCACATTAAAGATAATTGGTAACGATTCTAAAGTCAAATACTCACGCTTCATGGCACTTTCCCTATATTCGCGTCTGCCGGACTCTTCCTGTCACAAGGCCCGTCGCAACCCCCATTACCCCGACTCCCTTTTGTTTTGTGATTCTATGTGGCTGAACGAAGTAGAAATGTAAATAATCATAAAAGTACCTCTGATTATTATTTCAATTTTAGAACTACTGCTTGTTATTAGTTATCTAAGAAAAGGTCTATTGTTGCACTATAAACTTATGAAACAAAGTATGTAGTAGCAGTTTCAAGTAATCATCAAGAGTTTTAGTTGCGTAATTTGTTGAATGAAATTTATATTTTAGTTGAAAGTTTTACAAAAATATTTATTGATAATATTTATATAATTAATTTGACCAAAAATCTAGCAATATATAAGAAGAATAAACATATTGGTATTCATTTTCATTTTCTGATAAATATTTTTTGTGTTTATGTTTCACTCACATAAAATCATTTCTACACAAGTTTCCGAAAGAAAAACATTTGCACCTTTTAATCTCTAAAAGGGATTGTTATTTCATTAGAATGATGCTCCATCCTACGGTTAGGATAGTTTTATGAGAGGTTAAACTACAAGGATAACACTAGCAAGAGGTGATTGCTGTTAAAATTAATTAAAATTTATTATAAATTAAAAATTAGTTTCTAAATAAAAATTAAATAGTTGAATTTTATTTATTATAATTTAAATATTATATTAAAAATAGATGTTATTAGTGTCAAGTATATAAAGAGTAGAGACCTCAGTTTATTATCTCAGTTTTCATATAATAAGTTAATAATAGTATCAAAGCAGGTTTGATCCAGAAGCCACTGACCAGAATTGATACTCAATCAGGGAACCATGTAAGAGTTGGTACTCAATCTGGGAATCATCTAAGAACTTGTTCAATTCAAGAAGTAAGGAAGAGAAGCTTGTCACTATTACCAGCCATCACCCGAGTTTCTCATCTAAAAATTGAAATTGATTCTCAAAGCAGATATCTAATACGGGTAGATGGAAAGCATATAAATCTCACCGGAGTAGCCACAGAACTCACCAGAACCACCACAGCAAGTTGTCCACCATCGCCAAACCTCAACTCACCGTTACCAGACCACACACTACCAGGAGCTCCCAATTTTGTCACTGGAACCTGTGTCCCACACTGTCAGACACCGATTAGCCCAATTCCAGCAATCATGCGTCCAAAAGAAGCCCAAAATGTCTTAGATATACAAAAACTGAAAGTTTCAGCCGCCGTCTTCAAACATCGGGGACGATCCTTCTCCAGTGACCATCACAAGTCAAGACCACCAGATTTCGAATTAGAGACCATTGATCTACATTCTTTAGCCACAATCAAGCTCGAATAATACCAAAATCGATTCATAAATGCTAGAGATCTTTCTGTTGACGTCAGCTTATCATTCTTAGATCATTTCCTCCATTGAGCTTGCCATTATTGGTCGAATGTCCACCACATTTTCATCGCAGATCTCTTCGTGTTCAACTAGATTTATCTTGTCATCCGTTTGCTTGCCATTGTCTTATCAAGCAGAGAGCTGCCAAAGAATCAAAAAAGAAGAAAAAAATGAAAAAGCTGAGAAATGTGAAAAAAAGAAAAAATTCAAAATGAAAAAGTCAATGGACATGCAGCAAGAAAGTCAGAGGGCATGCAGAAAGAGAATTAGGCATGACAGAAAAAGTACAACGAGATTTATTAATCTAATAATCAAAGGTACGAGGAAAAAAAAAAAAGAGGAAACAACAAGGAGCAAAGGGATTTAATTTATATGAACAATGACGAAGTAGTCTAGAAAATATGGAGGACTTAGACTTAAAGAGAAATTTAGAAGTTGAATTAAAATCTAAAGTAATAAGTAATTCAGTTAATATGAGTAGTTAAAATATAAGGTTTTTCGTTAGGGAGACATAAAAGTTGTGTTGACTAGTAAAACCTATAAGATTCAAATATAAAGATTTCTAAAGTTAAAAGTTGAAAGAAGCTCAAAGTTAGAGATTTGTTAAATTGAGAGCTAAAGATAGTTCAATTAAGTTTTTCATTTACATAAAAAGTTAAGAGATAGGGTTTTCATATAATAGTACCTTACCAATATCATGTATTATAAAATATCAAGAAGAATGAAGTCTCGGACTTTATTGTTCAAAGACATATGCTACAAATTCCCCTTTAAATTCAAAATTCAAATTGAAGTTGACTCCAAAGCTAATTAAGAAAATTTTGTCAAAAAAATTTATGATAATCTTATTAATGATGACGAGAATATTTGTAGATTGTAATTCTATAAGAAGACAAGTTTAGATTTCAAATGAGTTTAGAGATGAAATTACAAAGTTATTGATATGATGTGGATTTTTTGAAGATGATGAAGTCAAAGTACAAGTTAAAAAAAAAAAATCATTAAAGTATGAAGATATTGTTAAGTTGAAGCAAATGTTGTGAATGAATGTATTACTGAATGATTAAGGAGAAATGTTAAAATTAAATCAGATTTGCTACAAATTAGAAATTAATATTCAATTAAGAATTAAATAGCTAAATCTTATTTATTATGGTTTCAATATTAGTTAGAAATAAATATTATTAATATCTAGTATATAAAGAGTTAAGTGTCTCAATTTAATGTACGTCTAGTAAGCGTACTAGTTCGGAGATACCATTAGAAAGATTTCATATAATTAGTTAACAGTTGCGTTATTTTTCATTATGCGTATGCTTGTCGTGGCCATGTTATGGATTCTACATCTAAATTTCCATTTAGGGCCATTTTTTGTTTCCATCATGAAATTGTTCCCATTTTTCATTTTCTTTTCTTTTTTATTTCTTACCAAAAGCTAAAACTTTGGGACAATTGTCATCACATTATGGTGGCTCACTTTGTCATTAAGCATCTTCATTACTCTACTTGTATGCTAAATTGACCATAAAGGAACTCTTGTACAATTTAATAAGAACAAGATTTTAGATAAAGAAAGTGATCCTGATTAATGATTATCTTAGGTAAGATTTAAATTATTAATATTCATGGTTTTTATCTTGTATCTACTTAGAAATAGTTTAATGAAGAACAAAGAAGGAGAATTTCTCTTATTTAAGAATATATTATTATCTTATATGTATGATGATATTTTAAATTTTATTAAGTTAAATATTTTACAATCTAGCAATATTATATTTTACTATTTAGGAATATTATATTATTTAGTATAGATATTATCTTATTTCTTAGTTTAATATTTCTTATTCAGTTTCTTAAATTATCTCTACAAAAAAAATGGCTCGGTGTTATTTCATAAGTAAACCTATTATTAATATTGAATTGATACAGAGTAATGAGTTTAGTTTTCTAGTAAATTCTCACGTTAATTTGCATTTTTAGATGGATTCTTATATTTTTCTTTTGTTCTATCCTTCAATTTGTTTTTGTCCTACATAAGTTTAGTATCAAAGCATATCTTAATCCAAAAACACCACACAAAGAATTCTAATCTTATTTTGGTCACTACCTTCACATCTATGCAAATATGAGTTGCAATTTGATCTAACAACCTCATATAAAAAGTCTTTAGATTTGTTTTTACTTATTGCTATCATTTTCTTGTTGGACAATTGCCTTTGCCACCACACATGCTGCCACACACTAACAACTATTTACCTTCACTAAACAAATCATAACACTAGAGATGCCTTCCCCTAATCTAACATCTCTAATTGCTAATGCAAACCGTTGACATCTATCATCTCCTTTGTTGAAGTAATTAGAAGTTGAAGCATTACATGTTACACAACAAGCATTCACTCTTTTGGTATTTAAAGTATTTTAAAAATTTTAATTTCAATTAAAAAAAAGGTCAAAAAAATCACAAAAGAAATTATTAGTTTGTCTTCTCAGTTTTTAGATTTTGTTATTTTGGATAAAGAAAAAAAAAAGCGTCAATTAATGTTTCTTTTAGTTTATTTTAAGAGGTAAAAATAAAAAATAATAAAATAATAAAAAAGATGGCTACTAATCAAGAAAATCATCTTTGGCATGCTAAAAAAAATAAAAATAAAATTGCAAAGCCCTCTTATTTACACTAATGATCTACTTTTCCTTCTCGATCAAATTTAAGATCACTTGTTAAGAGTGAAATAGTCAAATACAATGTTAGTTGCCCTATATCTATTAATGAATGCATTTATAAGACATCAATTCTTTTGACATTACAATATTGTTGTAAGAGTTTTAGTTACTTCATGCCTTAGTAAGATTATGTAGATAATTGCTCAAAATATTTTCACTTATGAAGATGTGATGATAGATATTTTTGAATTAATTGTATCATCATCCAAGTTATTACATAATAACATTAGGCACTCATATGGTAAGTGAATATTGAATATCGAAATTTTTTGCATATGTGCAGTCTTATTATATGATGTTGGATCTTAGTTATGATTCATTAATAGTTGAGATGCTTTATCACTTCCTCATCAGTATAAAGGATTTTCATCCTCAAAGAGTTTTTAATGTTTATGGAAGAAATTATAATCTCTGTGTTAGAGGATTATGCATATATCTCCCATGAATTTGATGCAGCCTACATCACCACATCTCTCACCAATAAGCCCTCATCGGCAAGTTCCACAACATTCACTCAACTAAGAAGATTAGCTTGCATTCAAGCTCATTAATGTTCTTGATAAGTTCATAACCAATAAAATTCTTATCATTGATTTTATCATTTCCTGTAAATTGAAAGTATTCTATTTTGATAATCTTTCTTTATTAGCTCTTAGTTCCTAAGCTTGATTTAAGTTGTGGGAAATATTAAAAATATTTTATTTTGATAATCTTTCTTTATTAGCTTATAATTCCTAAGGTTGATTTGATTCTTTTCATTATCCTTTGTTTTGCTTTAAAAGTCAATCAACATTATGTAGAAAACAAACTTGATTGAAGGAAAGAAATTGTTTTGGACATTCTTTTGAACCTTGAAGAGTTCATATCCATGAAAATTTAAAAGAGTTTTCACTTTGTCTTTTAAGAGTTAGAACTTTTCAAAGTCAACATCTTTGAAGAGTTGTAGCCATCAATATAGAAGAATTGATGCCCCACCAACTTCATTAGAAGCCTAAAAGAGCAACCATTAAAGTCCCTTCTCGTTATCACATTCTAACCAATTTTATTTTGTTCACTTCTTTCCCCAAATCAATAACTCTGTAATGCTTATTTGCAAAAACTCAAAACATAAAAGTTATATATCTACAAGTTCTTGTTTGTTTGCAATTAGAATCACTCCATTCTGACCTATCAATTAAGAGATATGACCATTTTCTTGACAACACGCAAAACTAAAGTTTCCATTCGAACTTATACAAGTCACTCTCCTAATCCTTTTTATTATTTTTGACTTAATAGTCAAGCCTTTAGCTACATCATTTGGTATCAAAGTTTTAAATGAGAGGACAATGCCTTCAAGACAAGTCAGGCATTAAGGTGACAGATTCATTCCATTGAACGAAATACACACACTTGCTGAGAATTTACAACAACATATGCATGAACAAATCGATGTCCTAACCTGAGAAGTTCAGCATCTAAGGGCTGAAGCAAACAACCTTTTGTCGCATTCCATAACTGAAGAATCCAATGGTGATTCGTCTTCTTCAGAAAGTGTTCAGTTTTTTCCCCAAAGGAGGAATGTTTATCATCATGCACAAAATTTCGTGAACCAAATTAGAAAAAGGAAATCAAGAAAGGCATTCTGGAATTTTTAGGTACCGATTCTACTAATGACATTGTTGATTGGTTGACCCTTGTAAATGAAGTCTTTAAGTATAGAAAAGTCCCAAATGATTGTTACGTTGGTATCATTGTTATATGATTCTAAGGTAAGGTCATAACTTAGTGGTGATAAGAGAAACAAACTTACCAATTTGTTGGTAAGGCTCCAATTGCTTCATGGTGAAAGATAGAGAACAAGATTCAAAAGTATTTCCTTCCCAAAGGATACAAGAGAGAGCTTTACCAAAAGTACCAAAATTTAAGGTATGGTATGCAATCAGTAGACCAATACACTAATAAGTTCAATGATTTAGTAATTCACAACAATATTCAAGATATGGAAAAGGTGTTTGTGAGCAAGTATTTGAATGGTCTTGAACTTCATATCTAAGATGCCTTAGAAGTCCTTGTCATTTGGGATTTGGGAGATGCGCATCAAGAGGCACTCAAAGTGGAGCATTCTTGCTTTAGGAGACTACAAACCTTTACTTTGTCGAACTGAGTAACAAGGAGTGCCACTAGCACTGCCAAAGTCATTGAAATTTTGGTATAACTCGATAGTAAGCTTCTTACTCAACCCAATCTTTCAAAGCAACGAAGTATAGCCAATATACATTATTATTCTAATGAGGAGATTGGTCATTGTGCTAACAATTGTCAATTCAAGGACTTAATTAAATATAGACAAAAAGGTTAGGGCAATTTTTTAGTATTTAGCCTTTGGGTTTTGTTGGGTTCATATACAATTGAGATTCTTTAATTTATTTGGCAGTGCCTTTCCTAAGTAAATCCAACAATTATAAGAAATAATCTTTTTTTAGTTACTTTTTGAAGTGCAATAATCAGTGCATAGAAATTTAAATTTGAGGACAAGTAATCTCTTGAACTTTCTTCTCCACCAATTTCTTAGTGTTTTCCCAATCTTGTCATGCTTGCGACTATTGGGGTTTAGAAAACACAAAGTTAGGCTAAAGGGTGGCTTTCTTTATGGGTTTTAGCAGGTCAATTGGGTTGAAAACCAAGACCAATCTACCTATTTCAATGATATTGTACAAACTATACATATTTATCTATGTTAAAGGTGGTAGGAAGGTCCAACAAGACTTTTGTACACCAGGAACTTCTCCTTTAGGATTCATATTTGAACTTAGTTAAGATTATGTCTTGGCACATGTACAAAATTTTTCTAGATAACGATAAAGTTAATTGTTTTAGATTTAAATTATTTACAGGATTCGCTATTCTTACATGATTTATACAAATTCCCTTAAATATTTAACACTAGTATATCATAAAATTCATTTGTGAGAAATTAAATGTCAAAAACATTCAGTTGATAATTAAATAGTTTATGATGATATATGCAATTTTTGGACATATAGTATGATAAAAATTATGTTGAACTTGGATAGATCATATTAAGAATATAACATGTTAAACTAATACCTAAGAATCAAAAATAGGAAAAAAAGAATTGAAAGAAAATTATATTTGGGAAGATTTTGTGTAAACCTTTGTAGAGATTGCCTATAATCTTGGTATGGATTGCTAAACAAAGACATGATGAGGGCTTGGCTCTCAAAGAGCCACAACACCAACCTAGGTTGGCGAGGAAGATGGAGAGAATTTGTATTCGGTTTATAAGTTTGCATGAACAAAAATTAAACAATTGGTATATGCATACCAACACTAAGTACAAGCATTTCTTGCTTGCCACAAAGTGAATCATGTATTGTCACCTCCAAGAATGGACATCACAAAAACCATTACAATTCATTAAATACGATAACAACTAGTAACCTATCTTTTGTGCATTGTAATGAATCAAGAGAAAGGCTAACCAATTGGCTATAGAAATTGGACTCCCAATTCAAAAAAGCAATTGTATAAAAAAGAGTAGGAAGTTAGTTGAAGCAATAAACTTGTGATATATCTTTTCTTCATCACTTCTAATCTTAGAATTCAAGCAGCAAGGCTAAAGGAACAAAGAGAGGCAAAAACTTGAGTAGTGAATTTCAATTTTATTAATTATTCACGCCTCTTCCTCTCCCATTTGTTAGTATTTCACCATAACTTTTCCTCTTCTATACAATCATTACAACATGTTATGTTTTGCTTGGGGAAAAATAAAGAGAGCAAGGAAAATAGGGGAAAAGAAACAAGAAAGGAAGAAAATTTTCTCATTCTTCTCTTATTTGGAAGCATATAAGTAAGAGGCGAGAAATGACAATATTCCTCCCATAAAAAATAAAAAAAAACTTTTATACCCCCATGTTATGCAAGACAATGTTTAGTTATTGGAGATAAATTTATCAATTTGTAGTGTAATTGCATTCCTTGCATTTTTTTTCTTCCCAATTTTAAGGGAATTGGTTTTTGTGGTCTCCTAGAAAAAATTTTAAATTTTGACATTTTCTCTTCCCCTATCTAAAACATTTTCAAACCCAAAAATTCTTCAATTTTTCTATATTTCCCTTACTTTTTTATAATTGAAAAAAAAAACAAAACAAGAAAAACAGAAGAAAAATAGGGAGAAAGAAACAATAAATGATGGAAATTTTTTCATCCCTCATTTGGAAGCATATGAGTAAGAGGAGAGAAATTGCAATTTTACTCATATAAAAAGGAACAAAATAATTTTTTACCTTTATATTATATCAGATAATTTTTTGTTAAACAATGAGAAGGGGTGAAAAAAACAAAAAAGACATAAGAAATATGTCATATGGCACTAGGAATGTCTACAAGGCAAAGTAATATGGGAAGTATTATCTCAATTCTTATCTTTTTTTAATAAAAAGTCCTAATCTCTCTCCCTAAAAAGAATCAGGAATATTTATCTTTACTTTATCTTATTTTTCTAATTAAAAATAATAAATTTCAAATATTTAAATATCAAATTAGTCATTAATTTGAAATTGAGAATAACAAAAATTATTTTTTATAACAAAATATTCTCTATGAAAAATATGAGAAAGAATAAAGAAAGTTAAAATAGGTGTATAGATAAAATTATAATTAATATATTATTTTATTTTATTTTCTCTTTATACACAAAATATTGTATAACTATTATATAAAACATAAAATTATAATCTAATAAATTTAGGCTAATAACAAAGTTGGAATTGGGTTAAACAATAAATATATTAACTCTAGTTTTATCCCTAAATAAAAATTTTAAGATTCAACTAAAGATTTTTTATTATCAATCAATTTTCATTAACTCTCTTTTATTCAGTAAAGATCATTACCTTCTTTGTATAATACATTTAATTCAGAAAGAAACAAGAAATGATGAAAATTTTCCCATTCCTCATTTGGAAGTATGTGAGTAAGAGGAGAGAAATTGCAATTTTACACATATAAAAAGGAACAAAATAATTTTTAAGTTTTATATTATATAAGACAATTTTTTGTTAAATAATGAGATGAGGTGAAAAAAAAAATATATATATATATATATATATATATATATATATATATATATATATATATATATATATATATATATATATATATATATATATATATATAAGAAATATGTCATATGACACTAGGAATGTCTACAAGGCAAATCAAAATGGGAAGTGTTATCTCAATTCTTATCTTTTTTTTATAAAAAGTCCTAATCTCTCTTCCTAGAGAGAATTACAAATATTCATCTTTACTCTATCTCATTTTTCTAATTAAAAATAATAAATTTCTAATTTTTAAACAACAAATTAGTCACTAATTTGAAATTGAGAATATCAAAAATTATTTTTTTATAACAAAATATTCTCTACAAAACATATGGGAAAGAATAAAAAAAAGTTAAACTAGGTGTATGGATAAAATTATAATTAATATATTAATTATTTTTTAATATAAAAAATATTGCATAATTATTATATAAAACGTAAAATTATAATCTAATAATTTTAAGTAGATATCAAAGCTGGGATTGGGTTAGACAATAAATATATTAACTTCATTTTTATCCCTAAATAAAAATTTTAAAATTGAACTAAAGATTTTTTATTCTCAATTAATTTTCATTGACTCCTTTCTATCCAACAAAGACCATTACCTTCTATATATAATACACTTGATTAAGAAAGAAACAAGAAATGATGAAAATTTTCTCATCCCTCATTTGGAAACATGTGAGTAAGAAGAGAGAAATTGCAATACTACTCATGTAAAAGAGAACAAAATAAATTTTCACCTATATATTATATAAGACAATTTTTTGTGAAACAATGAGATGAGGTGAAAAGAAAATCAATAAAGACATAAGAAATATATGATATGGCACTTGGAATGTCTACAAGGCAAAGCAAGATAGGAAGTGTTATCTTAATTCTTATCTTTATTTTATAAAAAGTCCACATCTCTCTCCCTAGTGAGAATTAGAAATATTCATCTTTACCCTATTTCATTTTTCCAATTAAAAATAATAAATTTGAAATTTAGAATAACAATAATTATTTTTTGATAACATAATATTCTCTATGAAAAATATAAGGAAAAATAAAAAAAAAGTTAAAGTAGGTGTACGGATAAAATTATAATTAATATATTACTTTATTTAATTATCTTTCTACATAAAAAATATTGTATAATTATTATTTAAAATGTAAAATAATAATCTAATAAATTTGGTCTGACATTAAAGTTGGGATTGGGTTAAACAATAAATATATTAACTCCTTTTTCATCCCTAATTAAAGATTGAATTAAAGATTTTTTATTCTCAATCAATTTTCATTGACTTTCTTCCATCCTAGTAAAGAGCATTGCCATCTTTATATAATACACTTAAGTCATAAAGAAACAAGAAATGATACAAATTTTGTCATACTTCATTAAGTCATAAAGAAACAAGAAATGATACAAATTTTTCCATACTTCATTAAGTCATAAAGAAACAAGAAATGATACAAATTTTTCCATACTTCATTAAGTCATAAAGAAACAAGAAATGATACAAATTTTGTCATACTTCATATGGAAGCCAGGGAGTAAGAGGTGGGAATTTGCAAGTTTACTCATATAAAAAAGAACAAAATAATTTATTACCTTTATATTATATAAGAAATACGTACTAGGAATGTCTACAAGACAAAGCAAAATAAGAAGTGTTATCTATATTTTATAAAACGTTTGAATCTTTGTCCCTAGTGAGAATGAGGAATATTCATCTTTACCCTATCTCAATTTTCTAATTAAAAATAATAAATTTCAAATTAGTCACTAATTTCAAATTCAAAATAACAATAATTATTTTTTATAACAAAATATTCTCTATGAAAAATATAAGGAAAAATAAAAAAAGTTAAAATAGGTGTCTGGATAAAATTATAATTAATATATTAATTTATTTAATTATCTTTCTATATAAAAATATTGTATAATTATTATTTAAAATGTAAAATAATAATCTAATAAATTTGGGCTGACATCAAAGTTGATATTAGGTTAAATAATAAATATATTAACTCATTTTTTATCCCTAATTAAAAATCTAAAAATTGAACAAAAGATTTTTCATTCTCAATCAATTTTCATTGACCCTCTTCTATCCCAGCAAGCACCATTACCTTCTTTATACAATACACTTAATTGAAAAAGAAATAAGAAATGATGAAAATTTTCTCATGCCTTATTTGGAAGCATGTGAGTAAAAGGAGGGAAATTGCACTTTTAGTCATATAAAAACGAACAAAATAATTCTTTACCTTTATATTATATAAGATAATTTTTTGTTAAACAATGAGATGAGGAGAAAAAAAACAAAAAGACATAAGAAATATGTCATATGGCATTAGGAATATCTACAAGGCAAAGTAAGATAGGAAGTGTTATCTTAATTCTTATTTTACTTTTATAGAAAGTCCTAGTCTCTCTCCCTAGTTAGAATTAGGAATATTCATCTTTCTTCTATCTCATTTTTCTAATTAAAAATAATAAATTTCAAATATTTAAATATCAAATTAGTCATTAATTTGAAATTGAGAATTACAAAATTTATTTTTTATAACAAAATTTCTCTATGTAAAATATGAGAAAGAATAAAAAAAAGTTAAAATAGGTGTATAGATAAGATTATAATTAATATATTAATTTATTTAATTATCTTTTTATAGAAAAATATTGTATAATTATTATATAAAATATAAAATTATTATTTAATAATTTTGGGCTAATATCAAAGTTAGGATTGGGTTAAACAATAAATATATTAACTCCATTTTTATGCTTAATTAAAAATTTTAACATTGAATTAAAGATTTTTTATTCTCAATCAATTTTCATTAACTTTCTTCCATCTTAATAAGGAGTATTACCATCTTTATATAATACACTTAAGTCATAAAAAAACAAGAAATGATGCAAATTTTTTCATACTTCATATGGAAGCTAGGGAGTTAGAGGTAGGAATTTGCAAGTTTACTCATATAAAAAAGAACAAAATAATTTATTACCTTTATATTATATAAGAAATATGCACTAGGAATGTCTACAAGGCAAAGTAAGATATAAAATGTTATCTCAATTCTTGTCTATATTTTATAAAAAGTCCAAATCTTTGTCCTCAGTAAGAATTAAGAATATTCATCTTTACCCTATCTCATTTTTCTAATTAAAAATAATAAATTTCAAATTGGTCACTAATTTCAAATTCAAAATAACAATAATTATTTTTTTATAACAAAATATTCTCTATGAAAAATATAAGGAACAATAAAAAAATTTAAAATAGGTGTCTAGATAAAATTATAATCAATATATTAATTCATTTAATTATCTTTTTATATAAAAAATATTGTATAATTATTATTTAAAACATAGAATAATAATCTAATGAATTTAGGCCGACATCAAAGTTGAGATTAGGTTAAACAATAAATATATTAACTCATTTTTATCCCTAATTAAAAATCTAAAAATTGAACAAAAGATTTTTTATTCTCAATCAATTTTCATTAACCCTCTTCTATCCTAACAAGCACCATTACCTTCTTTATATAATACACTTAATTAAGAAAGAAATAAAAAATGATGAAAATTTTCTCATCCCTTATTTGGAAGCATGTGAGTAAGAGGAGGGAAATTGCACTTTTAGTCATATAAAAACGAACAAAATAATTCTTTACCTTTATATTATATAAGATAATTTTTTGTTAAACAAAGAGATGAGGAAAAACAAAACAAAAAGACATAAGAAATATGTCATATGGCACTAGGAATGTCTACAAGGCAAAGCAAGATAGGAAGTGTTATCTCAATTTTTATTTTAGTTTTATAAAAAGTCCTAGTCTCTTTCCCTAGTTAGAATTAGGAATATTCATCTTTCCTTTATCTCATTTTTCTAATTAAAAATAATAAATTTCAAATATTTAAATATCAAATTAGTCACTAATTTTAAATTGAGAATTACAAAAATTATTTTTTTATAACAAAATTTCTCTATGTAAAATATGAGAAAGAATAAAAAAAGTTAAAATAAGTGTATGGATAAAATTATAATTAATATATTAATTTATTTAATTAACTTTTTATAGAAAGAATATTGTATAATTATTATATAAAATTATAATCTAATAATTTTGGACTGATATCAAAGTCGGGATTGAGTTAAACAATAAATATATTAACTCCATTTTTATGCCTAATTAAAAATTTTAACATTGAATTAAAGATGTTTTATTCTCAATCAATTTTGATTGACTTTCTTCTATCCTAGTAAGGAGCATTACCATATTTATATAATACACTTAAGTCATAAAGAAACAAGAAATGATGCAAATTTTCGCATATTTTTTGTTAAATAAATGAGACGAGGAGAAAAAAAATAAAAAAGGACATAAAAAATATGCACTAGGAATGTCTACAAAGCAAAGTAAGATAGGAAGTGTTATCTCAATTCTTATTTATATTTTATAAAAAGTTCAAATCTTTGTCCTTAATGAGAATTAAGAATATTCATCTTTACCTTATCTCATTTTTCTAATTAAAAATAATAAATTTCAAATTGGTCATTAATTTCAAATTCAAAATAAGAATAATTATTTTTTTATAACAAAATATTCTCTATGAAAAATATAAGGAAGAATAAAAAGTTTTAAAAAGGTGTCTAGATAAAATTATAATTAATATATTAATTCATTTAATTATCTTTTATATAAAAGATATTGTATAATTATTATTTATAACGTAAAATAATAATCTAATGAATTTGGACTGACATCAAAGTTGGATTGGGTTAAACAATAAATATATTAACTCATTTTTTATCCCTAATCAAAAATCTAAAAATTGAACAAAAATTTTTTATTCTCAATCAATTTTCATTAACCCTCTTCTATCCCAACAAGCACCATTACCTTCTTTATATAATACACTTAATTGAGAAAGAAATAAGAAATGATGAAAATTTTCTCATCCCTCATTTGGAAGCATGTGAGTGAGAGGAGGGAAATTGCACTTTTAGTCATATAAAAACAAACAAAATAATTCTTTATCTTTATATTATATAAGACAATTTTTTGTTAAACAATGAGATGAGGAAAAAAAAAAAAACAAAAAGACATAAGAAATGTGTCATATGTTACTAGGAATGTCTACAAGGCAAAGTAAGATAGGAAGTGTTATCTCAATTTTTATCTTAATTTTATAAAAAGTCCTAATCTCTCTTCCTACTTAGAATTAGGAATATTCATCGTTCCTCTATCTCATTTTTCTAATTAAAAATAATAAATTTCAAATATTTAAATATCAAATTAGTCACTAATTTGAAATTAAGAATTACAAAAATTATTTTTTTATAACAAAATTTCTCAATGAAAAATAAGAGAAAGAATAAAAAATGTAAAAATAGACGAATGGATAAAATTATAATTAATATATTAATTTATTTAAATATATTTCAATATAAAAAATATTGTATAATTATTATATAAAATATAAAATTATAATCTAATGTTTTTGGGCTAATATCAAATTTGGGATTGGGTTAAATAATAAATATATTAACTTCATTTTTATGCCTAATTAAAAATTTTAACATTGAATTAAAGATTTTTTGTTCTCAATCAATTTTCATTGACTTTCTTCTATCCTAATAAGGAGCATTATCATCTTTATATAATACACTTAAATCATAACGAAACGAGAAATGATGCAAATTTTCTCATATTTCATATGAAAACTAGGGAGTAAGAGGTGGGAATTTGCAAGTTTACTCAGATAAAAAAGAACAAAATAATTTATTACCTTTATATTATATAAGATAATTTTTTGTTAAATAAATGAGATGAGGAGAAAAAAAATCAAAAAGGACATAAGAAATATGCAATAGGAATGTCTACAAGGTAAACCAAGATAGGAAGTGTTATCTCAATTTTTTTTTTTTATAAAAAGTCCCAATCTCTCTCCCTAGTGAAAATTAGGAATATTCATTTTTACTCTATCTCATTTTTATAATTAAAAATATTAAATTTTAAAATTTTAAATATCAAATTAGTCACTAATTTGAAATTGAGAATAACAAAAATTATTTTTTTATAGCAAAAAATTATCGATGAAAAATAAGAGAAAGAATAAAAAATGTTAAAATAGGTGAATGGATAAAATTATAATTAATATATTAAACGTAAAAAATATTGTATAATTATTATATAAAACGTAAATTATAATCTAATTATAATTTGGGCTAGTATCAAAGTTGGGATTGGTTTAAATAATAAATATATTAACTTCATTTTTATCCCTAATTAAAAATTTGAAAACTGAACACAAGATTTTTTTATTCTCAATCAATTTTCATTGACCCACTTTTATTCTAGCAAGAGCCATTACCTTCTTTATTTAATACAATTAATTGAGAATAAAAAAGAAATGATGAAAATTTTCTCATCCCTCATTTGGAAACATATGAGTAAGAGGAGGGAAATTGCACTTTTAGTCATATAACAATGAACAAAATAATTCTTTACCTTTATATTATATAAGAGAATCTTTTGTTAAACAATGTGATGAGGAAAAAAAAAAAGAAGAAGACATAAGAAATATGTCATGTGGCATGAGGAATGTCTACAAGGCAAACCGAGAAAGGAAGTGTCATCTTAATTCTTATCTTTATTTTTAAAAAGTCATAATCTCTCTCTATAGTGAGAATTAGGAATATTCATCTTTCCACTATCTCATTTTTCTAATTCAAAATAATAAATTTCAAATTTTTAAATATCAAATTAGTCATTAATTTGAAATTGAGGATTACAAAAATTATTTTTTATAACAAAATTTCTCTATGAAAAATATGAGAAAGAATAAATAAAGTTAAAATAGGTGTATGGATAAGATTATAATTAATATATTAATTTTTTAATTATCTTTCCATATAAAAATATTGTATAATTATTATATAAAACATTAAAGTATAATCTAATAATTTTGTGCTGATATCAAAATCGAGATTAGGTTAAACAATAAATATATTAACCCCATTTTTATGCCTAATTAAAAATTTTAAAATTGAACAAAAGATTTATTATTCTCAATCAATTTTCATTGACCCTCTTCTATCCTAATAAGGACCATTACCTTCTTTATATAATCCACTTAATTAAGAAAGAAACAAGAAATGATGAAAATTTTCTCATCCCTCATTTGGAAGCATGTGAGTAAGAGGAGAGAAATTAGAATTTTACTCATATAAAAAAGTACAAAATAATTTTTTACCCTTATATTATATAAGACAATTTTTTTATTAAACAATGAGATGAGGTGATAAAATGAAAGACATAAGAAATATGTCATATGACACTAGGAATGTCTATAAGGTAATCCAAGATAGGAAGTGTTATCTCAATTTTAATCTTTATTTTCAAAAAGTCCTAATTTATCTCCCTAGTTAGAATTAAGATTACTCTTCTTTCCTCTATCTTATTTTTCTAATTAAAATATAAATTTTAAATTTTAAATATCAAATTAATCACTAATTTGAAATTAAGAATAACAAAAATTATTTTTTATAACCAAATATTCTCTATGAAAAATATGAGAAAAAATAAAAAAAGTTAAAATAGGTGTATGGATAAAATTGTAATTAATATATTAATTTATTTACTTATCTTTCTATATAAAAAATATTGTATAATTATTATATAAAACATAAAATTATAATCTAATAATTTTGGGCAGATATCAAGTTGGTATTGGGTTAAACAATAAATATATTAACTCCACTTTTATCCCTAATTAAAAATTTGAAAATTGAACAAAAGATTTTTTTTTTCTCAATCAATTTTCATTGACCTTCTTCTATCCCAACAAGTAATATTGCGTTCTTTATATAATGCACTTAATTTAGGAAGAAACAAGAAATGATGAAAATTTTCTCATCCCTCATTTGGAAGCATGTGAGTAAAAGGAGAGAAATTGCACTTTTGCTCGTATAAAAAGGAACAAAATAATTCTTTACCTTTATATTATATAAGACAATTTTTTGTTAAACAATGAGATGAGGAAAAAAGAAAAAACCAAAAAGATATAAGAAATATGTCATATGGCACTAGGAATGTCTACAAGGCAAGTATTATCTCAATTGTTATCTTCATTTTTAAAAACTCCAAATCTCTCTCCCTAGTGAGAATTATGAATATTCATCTTTCTTCTACCTCATTTTTCTAATTAAAAATAAAAAATTTCAAATTTATGAATATCAAATTAGTCACTAATTGAAATTAAGAATAATGAAAATTATTTTTTATTAAAAAATATTCTTTATGAAAAATATGAGAAGGAATAAAAAAAAGTTAAAATTGGTGTATGAATGAAATTATAATTAATATTTTAATTTATTTTATTATCTTTCTGTATAAAAAATATTGTATAATTATTATATAAAACATAAAATTACAATCTAATAATTTTAGGCTAATATCACAGTTGGAATTAGGCTTAAACAAAAATATATTAATTCCCATTTTTGTCCCTAAATAAAAATTTTGAAATTGAACTAAAGATTTTTAATCTCAATCATTTTATTGACTCCTCTTCTATCCAAGTAAGGACATTACCTTTTTTATATATACACTTATTTAGAAAGAAACAAGAAAAGATGAAAATTTTCCTGATCCATCATTTGGATGCATGTGAGTATGAGGAGAAGAAATTGCCAATTTTACTCATATAAAAGAAAACACATTAATTTTTTACTTTTATATTATATAAAACAATTTTTTGTTAAAAAATGTGGTGAGGTGAAAAAAGAAAAAAAAAGAGACATCAGAAATATGACATATGGTAGCCATAAATATGTACAAGGCAAAGTAAGATAGGAAATGTTATCTCAATTCTTATCTTTATTTTATAAAAGTCCTAATCTCACTCCCTAGTGAGAATTAGGAATATTCATCATTACTCTAGGAAAATTTAAGAAACAATAAAAAAGTTAAATAAGTGTATGGATAAAATTATAATTAATATATTAATTTATTGAATTATCTTTCTATATAAACAATATCGTATAATTATCATATAAAATTATAATCTAATATTTTTTGGTTGATATCAAGTTAGGATTGGTTAAACAATAAATATATTAACTCCATTTTAATCCCTAATTAAAAATTTGAAATTCAAATAAAGATTTTTTATTCTCAATCAATTTTCATTCACTCACTTTTATCCTAGCAAGGACCATTACTTTTTTATATAATACACTTAATTCAAAAAGAAGCAAGAAATGATGAAAATTTTCTCATCCATTATTTGGAAGCATGTGAGTTAAGAGGAGAGAATTGAAATTTTACTTATATTAAAAAGAACAAANCTAGCAAGGACCATTACCTTTTTTATATAATACACTTAATTCAAAAAGAAGCAAGAAATGATGAAAATTTTCTCATCCATTATTTGGAAGCATGTGAGTAAGAGGAGAGAAATTGAAATTTTACTTATATTAAAAAGAACAAAATAATTTTTTACCTTTATATTATATAAGACAAATTTTTATTGAGGTGAAAGAAAAAAAGACAAAAGAAATATGTCATGTGGCACTAGGAATGTCTAGAAGGCAAAGCCAAATAGGAAGGGGTTATCATAATTCCTATCTTTATTTTTAAAAAGTCCTAATCTCTTTCCCTAGTGAGAATTAGGAATATTTATCTTTCCTCAATCACATTTTTCTAATTAAAAATAATAAATTTCAACTTTATAAATATCAAATTAGTCACTAATAAGAAATTGAGAATTACAAAAATTATATTTTTTATAACAAAATATTCTCAAAGAAAAATATGAGAAAAAATAAAAAAAAGGTTAAAATAGGTGTATGGATAAAATTATAATTAATATATTAATTTATTTAATAATGTTTCTATATAAAAAATATTATATAATTATTATATAAAACATAAAATTTTAATCTAATAATTTTAAGCTGATATCAAAGTTGTGATTGGGTTAAACAATAGATATATTAACTCCATTTTTATACCTAAATAAAAATTTGAAAATTGAACTAAAGATTTTTTTTTTAATTCTTAATCAATTTTCATTGACTCTCTTCTATCTAGCAAGGTCCAATACTTCTTTATATAATACACTTAATTTAGAAAGAAACAAGAAATTGCACTTTTACTCATATAAAAACAAAGAAAATAATTCTTTACCATTATATTATATGAGACAATTTTTTTGTTAAACAATAAGATGAGGAAAAAAAAACAAAAAGGTGTAAGAAATATGTCATATGACACTAGGAATGTCTATTAGACAAAGCAAGATGGGAAGTGTTATCTCAATTCTTATCTTTATTTTATAAAAAGTCCTAATTTCTCTCTCTAGTGAGAATTAGGAATATTTATTTCTACTATATCTCATTTTCTAATTAAAAATAATAATTTTCTAATTTTTAAATATCAAATTAGTCACTAATTTGAAATTGAGAATAAGAATTTATAACAAAATGTACTCTATGAAAAAAATGAGAAAGAATAAAAAACGTTCAAATAGTTGAATGGATAAAATTATAATTATTATATTAATTTGTTTAATTATCTTTCTATGTAAAAAATATTGTATAATTATTATATAAAACATAAAATTATAATCTAATAATTTTAGGATGATATCAAAGTTGGGATTGGGTTACACAATCAATATATTAACTCCTTTTTTATCCCTAATTAAACATTTGAAAATTGAACAAAATATTTTTACTCTTAATCAATTTTCATTGACCTTCTTCTATCCTAGCAAGCACTATTACATTTTTTATATAATATACTTAATTAAGAAAGAAACAAGAAATGATGAAAATTTTCTCATCCCTCATTTGGAAGCATGTGAGTAAGAGGAGAGAAATTGAAATTTTACTCATATAAAAAAGAACAAAATAGTTTTTTACCCTAATATTATATAAGATAATTTTTGTTAAACAATAAAATAAGGTGGAAAAAAAGAAAAAAGACATAAGAAATATGTCTTATAGCACTAGGAATGTTTAGAAGGCAAACCAAGATAGGAAGTGTTATCTCAATTCTTATCTTTATTTTTAAAAGTCTTAACTCTCTCCCTAGTAAGAATTAGGAATATTTATCTTTCCTCTATCTCATTTTTCTAATTAAAAATAATAAATTTCAAATTTTTAAATATCAAATTAGTCACTAATTTGAAATTGAGAATTACAAAAATTATTTTTATAACAAAATATTATCTATGAAAAATATGAGAAAGAATAAAAAAAAAGGTTAAAATAGGCATATGGATACAATTATAATTAATATATTAATTTATTTAAATATGTTTCTGTATAAAAAAATATTATATAATTATTACATAAAATATAAAATTATAATCTAATAATTTTGGGCTAATATCAAAATTAGGATTAGGTTAAAAAATAAATATATTAACTTCATTTTTATGTCTAATTAAAAATTTTAGCATTGAACTAAAATTTTTTTATTCTCAATCAATTTTCATTGACTTTCTTCTATCCCAGTAAGGACCATTACCATTTTTATATAATACACTTAATTCTTAAAGAAATAAGAAATAATGCAAATTTTCTCATACATCATTTGAAAGCTAATGAGTAAGAGGTGAGAAATTGCAAGTTTACTGATATAAAAAAGAACAAAATAATTTATTACCTTTATATTATATAAGACAATTTTTTTGTTTCATAAATGAGATGAGTTGAAAAAAAAATCAAAAAAGACATAAGAAATATGCACTAGGAATATCTACAAGGCAAACCAGGATAAGAAGTATTATCTTAATTCTTATCTTTCTTTTTTTTTTTATAAAAAATCCTTATCTCTCTCCCTAATGAGAATTAGGAATATTCATTTTTACTTTATCTCATTTTTTTAATTAAAAGTAATAAATTTGTAATTTTTAAATATCAAATTAGTCATAAATTTGAAATTGAGAATAACAAAAATAATTTTTTTATAACAAAATATTCTTTATAAAAAGTATGAGAAAGAATAAAAAAATGTTAAAATATGTGAATGGATAAAATTATAATTAATATATTAATTTATTTAATTATCTTTCTATATAAAAAATATTGTATAATTATTATATAAAACATAAAATTATAATCTAATAATTTTGGGCTGATATCAAAGTTGGGATTGGGTTAAACAATAAATATATTAACTCCATTTTTATCCCTAAATAAAAATTTGAAAATTGAACTAAAGATTTTTTATTTTCAATTAATTTTCATTGACTCTCTTCTATCTAGTAAGGTCCATTACCTTCTTTATATAATACACTTAATTCAGAAAGAAATAAGAAATGATGAAAATTTTCTCATCCCTCATTTGGAAGCATTAGAGTAAGAGGAGAGAAATTGCAATTTTACTCATATAAAAAAGAACAAAATAATTTTTTAACTTTATATTATATAAAAAATTTTTTTGTTAAATAATGAGATGATGACAAAAAAAAAAAAAGACATAAGAAATATGTCATATGACACTAAGAATGTCTAAAAGGCAAAGTAAGATGGGAAGTGTTATTTCAATTCTTATCTCTATTTTACAAAAAGTCCTAATCTCTCTCCTTAGTGAGAATTAGGAATATTCATCTTTACTCTATATCATTTTTCTAATTAAAAATAATAAATTTCTAATTTTTAAATATCAAATTATTCACCAATTTGAAATTAAATATAACAAAAATTATTTTTTTTGTAGCAAAATATTTTCTATGAAAAATATGTGAAAGAATATAAAAAAATTAAAATAGTGTATCTATAAAATTCTAATTAATACATTAATTTATGTACTTATATTTCTATATAAAAATATTGTATAATTATTATATAAAATATAAAATTATAATCTAATAATTTTGGGATAATATCAAAGTTGGGATTGGGTTAAATATTATATATATTAACTCCACTTTTATCCCTAATTAAAAATTTGTAAATTGAACAAAAGATTTTTTATTCTTAATCAATTTTCATTGACCTTCTTATATCCTAACAAACACCATTACTTTCTTTATATAATACACTTAATTCAAAAAGAAACAAGAAATGATGAAAATTTTCTCATCCCTTATTTGGAAGCATATGAGTAAAAGGAGAGAAATTGCACTTTTACTTATATAAAAACGAACAAAATAATTCTTTACCTTTATATTATATAAGACAACTTTTTGTTAAACAATGAGATGAGGAAAAAAAAAACCAAAAAGATATAAGAAATATGTCGTATGACACTAAGAATGTCTACAAGGCAAAGTAAGATAGGAAGTATCATCTCAATTCTTATCTTCATTTTTAAAAAGTCCAAATCTCTCTCCCTAGTGAGAATTATGAATATTCACCTTTCCTCTACCTTCTCTTTCTAATTAAAAATAATAAATTTCAAAATTTTAAATATCAAATTAGTCACTAATTTGAAATTGAGAATAACAAAAATTAATTTTCTTATTAAAAAATATTCTTTATGAAAAATATGAGAATGAATAAAAAAGTTAAAATAAGTGTAAGGATAAAATTCTAATTAATATATTAATTTATTTTATTATCTTTCTATATAAAAAATATTGTATAATTATTGTATAAAGTATAAAATTACAATTTAATAATTTTGGGTTGATATCAAAATTGGGATTGGGTTAAATAATAAATATATTAACTCAATTTTGATCCCTGAATAAAAATTTTAAAATTAAACTAAAGATTTTTTATTCTCAATCAATTTTCATTGACTCTCTTTTATCCAAGCAAGGATCATTACTTTCTTTATATAATACACTTATTTCAGAAAGAAACAAGAAAAGATGAAAATTATCTGATCCATCATTTAGAAGCATGTGAGTATGAGGAGAGAAATTGCAATTTTCTCATTTAAAAAGGAATAACATAATTTTTTACCTTTATATTATATAAGACATTTTTTTGTTAAACAATGGGGTGAGGTGAAAAAGGAAAAAAGAAAAAGACATAAGAAATATGTCCTATGGTAGCAATAAATGTGTACAAGGCAAAGCAAGATAGGAAGTGTTATCTCAATTCTTATCTTTATTTTATAAAAGGTCCTAATCTCGCTCCCTAGTGAGAATTAGGAATATTCATCTTTACTCAAAGAAAAATATGAGAAAGAATAAAAAAAAGTTAAAATAGGTGTATGGATAAAATTAAGATTAATATATCAATTTATTTAATTATCTTCCTATATAAACAATATTGTATAATTATTAGATAAAATATAAAATTATAATCTAATAATTTTGGGTTGATATCATGTTGGGATTAGGTTAAACAATAAATATATTAACTCCATTTTAATCCCTAATTAAAAAATTTGAAATTAAAATAAATATTTTTTATTCTCAATCAATTTTCATTAACTCTCTTTTATCCTAGTAAAAACTATTGCCTTCTTTGTATAATACACTTAATTCAGAAAGAAACAAGAAATGATAAAAATTTTCTCATCCCTAATTTGGAAGCATGTGAGTAAAAGGAGAGAAATTGCAATTTTACTCATATTAAAAAGAACAAAATAATTTTTTACCTTTATATTATATAAGACAAATTTTTGTTAAACAATGAGATGAGGTGAAAAAAAAAAAAGACAGAAGAAATATGTCATATGGCACTAGGAATGTCTATAAGGCAAAGAAAGATAGGAAGGGTTTTCTCAATTCTTATCTTTATTTTTAAAAAGTCCAAAACTCTCTCCTTAGTGAGAATTAGGAGTATTCATCTGTCCTTTATCTCATTTTTCTAATTAAAAATAATAAATTTCAACTTTTTAGATATCAAATTAGTCACTAATTTGAAATTGAGAATTACAAAAATTATATTTTTTATAACAAAATATTCTCAAAGAAAAATATGACAAAAAATAAAAAAATTAAAATAGGTGTATGGATAAAATTATAATTAATATATTAATTTATTTAATAATGTTTCGATATAAAATTATTGTATAATTATTATATAAATATAAAATTATAATATAATAATTTTGGGTTCATATCAAAGTTGTGATAGGGTTAAATAATAAATATATTAACTCTATTTTTATTCCTAAATAAAAATTTGAAAATTGAACTAAAGATTTTTTTATTCTCAATTAATTTTCATTGACTCTCTTCTATCTAGCAAGCTTTATATAATAAATATTTTTTATTCTTAATCAATTTTCATTAATTCCCTTCTATCCCAGCAAGGACCATTAGCTTCTTTATATAATACGCTTAATTCAGAAAGAAACAAGAAATTATGAAAAATTTTTCATCCCTCATTTGGAAGCATGTGAGTAAGAGGAGAGAAATTGGACTTTTACTTATATAAAAATGAACAAAATAATTCTTTACCATTATATTATATAAGACAATTTTTTGTTAAACAATGAAATAAGGAGGAAAAAAAAAAGACATAAGAAATATGTTATATGACACTAGGAATGTCTACTAAGCAAAGCAAGATAGGAAGTGTTATCTCAATTCTTATCTTTATTTTATAAAAAGTCCTAATCTCTCTATCTAGTGAGAATTAGGAATATTCATTTGTACTTTATCTCATTTTTCTAATTAAAAATAATAAATTTCTAATTTTTAAATAGCAAATTAGTCATTAATTTGAAATTGAGAATTAGAAAAATTATTTTTTTATAACAAAATATACTCCGTGAAAAATATGAGAAAGAATAAAAAACATTAAAATAGGTAAATGGATAAAATTATAATTAATATATTAATGTACTTAATTATCTTTCGAAGTAAAAAATATTGTATAATTATTATATAAAACATAAAATCATAATCTAATAATTTTGGGCTAATATCAAAGTCGGGATTGGGTTAAACAATAATTATATTAACTCCACTTTATCCCTAATTAAAAATTTGAAACTTGAACAAGGGATTTTTTATTCTTAATCAATTTTCATTGACCCTCTTCAATCTAAGTAAACACCATTACCTTCTTTATATAATACACTTAATTCAAAAAGAAACAAGAAATGATGAAAATTTTCTCATCCCTCATTTGGAAGCATATGAGTAAAAGGAGAGAAATTGCACTTATACTCATATAAAAACGAACAAAATAATTCTTTACCTTTATATTAGATGAGATAATTTTTTGTTAAACAATGAGATGAGCAAAAAAGAAAAACAAACAAAAAGACATAAGAAATATGTCATATGGCATTAGGAATGTCTATAAGCCAAAAGAAGATGGGAAGTGTTATCTCAATTCTTATTTATACTTTATAAAATGTCATAATCCCTCTCTTTAGTGAGAATTAAGAATATTCATTTGTATTCTATCTCATTTTTCTAATTAAAAATAACAAATTTCTAAGTTTTAAATATCAAATTTGTCACTAATTTGAAATTGAGAATAACAAAAATTATTTTTATAACAAAATATTCTCTATGAAAAATATGATAAAAATAAAAAAAAGTTAAAATAGGTGAATGGATAAAATTATAATTAATATATTAATTTATTTAATTATCTTTCTATGTTAAAAATATTGTATAATTATTATATAAAATATAAAATATAAAATTATAATCTAATAATTTTGGACTAATATCAAAGTAGGAATTAACTTAAACAATAAATATATTAATGCCATTTTTATCCTAGATAGAAAATTTGAAAATTGAACAAAAGATTTATTATTCTCAATCAATTTTCATTAACACTCTTTTATCCCATCAAGCACTATTACCTTCTTTATATAATACATTTAATTTAGAAAGAAACAAGAAATGAAGAAAAATTTCTCATCCCTCATTTGGAAGTATGTGAGTAAGAAGAGAGAAATTGCAATTTTACTCATATAAAAAAGAACAAAATAAGACAATTGTTTGTTAGACAATAAGATGAGGTGAAAAAAAAAGGACATAAGAAATATGTCACATGACACTAGGATTGCCTATAAGGCAAAGTAGGATACGAAGTGTTATCTAAATTCTTATCTCCATTTTTTAAAGTCCTCATCTCTCTTCCTAGTGAGAATTAGGGATATTCATCTTTCAACTATGTCATTTTTCTAATTAAATATAATAAATTAAAAATTTTTCAATATCAAATTAGTCATCAATTTGAAATTAAGAATAACAAAAATTATTTTTTTATTACAAAATATTCTCTAACAAAACATGAGAAGGAATAAAAAAACTTAAAATAGGTATATAGATAAAACTATAATTAATATATTAATTTATTTAATTATCTTTCTATATAAAAAATATTGTATAATTATTATATAAAACAAAAATTTATGATCTAATAATTTTGGGTTGATATCAAAGTTGTGATTGGGTTAAACAATAAAAATATTAACTCCATTTTTATCCCTAAATAAAAATTTTAAACTTGAACTAAAGACCTTTTATTCTCAATTAATTTTACTCATTTAAAAAGGAATAACATAATTTTTTACTTTTATATTATATAAGATAACTTTTCTTAAGCAATGGGGTAAGGTGAAAAAAGAAAAAAAGAAAAAGACATAAGAGATATGTCATATGGTAGTCATAAATGTTTATAAGGCAAAGCAATATTTATTTTATAAAAGGTCCTAATCTCGCTCCCTAGTGAGAATTAGGAATATTCATCTTTACTCTATGAAGAAAATGAGAAAGAATAACAAAAGTTAAAATAAGTGTATGGATAAAATTATGATTAATATATTAATTTACTGAATTATCTTTCTATATAAACAATATTGTATAATTGTTATATAAAATATAAAATTATAATCTAATAATTTTGGGTTGATATCAAGTTGGGATTGGGTTAAACAATAAATATATTAACTCCATTTTAATCCCTAATTAAAATTATTTAAATTGAACTAAAATTTTTTATTCTCAATCAATTTTCATTAACTCTCTTCTATCCCAACAAAGACCATTACCTTCTTTATATAATACACTTAATTAAAAAAAAATAAGAAATGATGAAAACTTTCTTATCCCTCATTTGGAAGCATGTGAGTAAGAGGAGAGAAATTGCACTTTTACTCATATAAAAATGAACAAAATAATTATGTACCTTTATATTATATAAGACAATTTTTTGTTAAACAAAGAGATGAGGGAAAAAAAAAAACAAACAAGAAGACATAAGAAATATGTCTTATGGCATTAGGAATGTCTACAAGGCAAAACATGATGGGAAGTGTTATCTCAATTCTTATCTTTATTTTATAAAATATCCTAATCTCTCTCTCAAATGAGAATTAGGAATATTCATTTGTACTCTATCTCAATTTTCTAATTCAACTAATTAATTTCTAATTTTAAATATCAAATTTGTCACTAATTTAAAATTGAGAATAACAAAATATTCTCTATGAAAAATATGAGAAAGAATAAAAAAAAAGTTAAAATAAGTGTATGGATAAAATTATAATTAATATATTAATTTATTTAATTATCTTTCAATATAAAAAATATTGAATAATTATTATATAAAATATAAAATTATAATCTAATAATTTTGGGCTATTATTAAAGTTGGGATTGGATTAAATAATAAATATATTAACTCTATTTTTATTCCTAAATAAAAATTTTAAAATTAAACTAAATATTTTTATTCTTAATTAATTTTCATTGATTGTATTCTATCCAAGTAAGGACCATTACCTTCTTTATATAATACACTTAACTCAGAAAGAAATAAGAAATGATGAAAATTATCTGATCCCTCATTTGGAAGCATATGAGTAAGAGGAGAGAAATTGCAATTTTACTCATATAAAAAGGAACAAAATAATTTTTTACCTTTATATTATATAAGACAATTTTTTGTTAAACAATAAGGTGAGGTGAAAAAAAATAAAAAGACATAAGAAGTATGTCATATGGTAGCAATAAATATCTACAAGGCAAAGTAAGATAAGGAGTGTTATCTCAATTCTTATCTTTATTTTGTAAAAACTCCTAATCTCACTCCCAAGTAAAAATTAGGAAGAATTAATAATATTCATCTTTACTTAAAGAAAAATATGAGAAAGAATAAAATAAATTAAAATAGGTGTATGGATAAAATTATGACTAATATATTAATTTGTTTAATTATCTTTCTATAGAAATAATATTGTATAATTGTTATATAAAATATAGAATTATAATCTAATAATGTTAGGTTGATATCAAGTTGGGATTGGGTTAAACAGTAAATATATTAACTCCATTTTAATCCCCAATTAAAATTATTTAAATTGATTTATTCTTAATCAATTTTCATTAACTTTCTTCTATCCCAACAAGGACTATTACTTTCTTTATATAATACACTTAATTCAAAAAGAAACAAGAAATGATGAAAATTTTCTCATCCCTCATTTGGAAGCATGTGAGTAAGAGGAGAGAAATTGCACTTTTACTCATATAAAAATGAACAAAATAATTCTTTACCTTTATATTATATAAGACAATTTTTTGTTAAACAATGAGATGAGCAAAAAAAAAAAAAACAAAAAGACATAAGAAATATGTCATATGGTATTAGGAATGTCTACAAGCCAAAGGAAGATGGGAAGTGTTATCTCAATTCTTATTTTTATTTTATAAAATGTCATAATCTCTCTCTTTAGTGATAATTAAGAATATTCATTTGTATTCTATCTCATTTTTCTAATTTAAAATAATAAATTTATAATTTTTAAATATCAAATTTGTCACTAATTTGAAATTGAGAATAACAAAAATTATTTTTTTATAACAAAATACTTTATAGGAAAATTATGATAAAGAATAAAAAGTTAAAATAGGTGAATGGATAAAATTATAATT